>JAPYKE020000077.1:3021752-3766378 GCA_028554795.2 Sinohyriopsis cumingii | reverse complement strand
TCCACCCTGGATGCAGAAGGTCGTGGGTTCGAAGCCCGGCCGAGTCATACCAAAGACTTTTAAAAATGGTACTGACAGCTGCCTCACTAGGCGCTCAGCATTAAGAGGTTAGTGTTAGGACTGGTCAGCCTGGTGTCAAAATAATGTGACTGGGTGGGACATCATGCTACATGTGTGCGGCATGATGCCTCTGTGGTAGACATCACTATAATTGTTGATGTAGGATTTAACGCCATTTTTCAGCACACAATAGGCTATACATGGCAGCCAGTATTAGTGGTGGAGAAAGAACCTGGGAAAACCCCGGAAAGAACCACCTACCCATGAGAAGCTACTGGCAAGCTTTCTCACATACCCACATTAGCCGAATCCGAGACTCGAACCCATGCAGACAGCAGTAAGATGGCAGTGATCCGTAACGGAGAGCGCTTTAGGCCACTCAGCCATTCGGGGCCCCTGACATCACTTTAAACTGCCACACTGCAGACATCATAGCAATATGACTGGAAAATTGTTAAAGCTACATAAAAAAGTCTAAATCACGCACACACACACACACACTTATTGAACAAGTGTCTGCCGAGACAGGTCCATACTGTAGCTGATAAAGTAAATGAGATGCATTGAGCAGGTGTCTGCCAAGATAGATATTACTCCACCTAATAGAATTCTTAAGACTCAGTGAGCAGGTACCCTCCAAGACATGCTTTACCTAATAAAGTTAATTGACTCAGTGAGCAGGTGTTTACCAAGACAGGTATTATTTTGCCTAATAAAGTTAATGGGATCCAGTGAGTAGGTTTCTCCCAAGACCAGTATTATTTTACCAAATAAAGTTAATGGGAATTGGTGAGCAGATGTCTGGCAAGATAGTTATTACTCTAGCAAATAAAGTTAATGAGACAATGAAGAGTATTCGAGAAACAAAAATTTATAATCAGTTTTGATTTTTCTTATCTTGCGATTCAGTTTTTATAAATTTAAAAAGAAAGAAGACAATTTAAAGGTTCACAGGACACTATTATCACAGGTAGAAATTTGTTGGACAATCCATGGTTTTCCCTGGGCAACCAGCTTCGAAAACCTGGTTCCCTGCCATATTTTTTCTGGTTTATGTTATATTTAATCCGATATATTCATGTGTCTAAATTGTCAGGTCAGTGAAAAAACTTCTGTGTTGAATCTTATTTTAGTCACTACCCTACAAGCTAATATAATATGCAACAACAAAAGTTATTGGTTGGATACATTTTATATGCCATATTTCTTAAGCTAAGGTTATCCAACAGAAACAGTTGTCACATGTTCTACAGTGAGTGCCTATTTCATTTTCTGAGCAATGGGAAAATATACTCCTTGATCATAAGCATTCAGTAGCAAGTCAGAGATGAAAGATACCAGGGTCTAGTAGTATGGACTGTGTTTACTTAACAGGGTAATGAATAGCCTACAGATTTGGATTCCAATAGAAATCACTCAACAGTGGAATTATTATAGAGATAATTTGGGCATGCTGCTGAAGATACTCTGAGGGTCAATTTACTGATATAAACATGGTTCATTGGAAACAATGTAAAAAATTTTTATACTTTTTGACATGATCATTTAAAAAAACTTTATAGTTGTCCAACTGGAATTTTAGTTTGGAAAAATGTTTGACTGGCATTCATATTTGGTAGTCCTGGGCTCTTGGACAATGTATTGTCTGTTTCTGTATTATTATCCAGTCTCAGATGGCATTCTAACATTAAAAATTGTATCAGAGTTTTGTCAAAGCACAATGAAGTTTGACTTTGTCTCTTGATGGCTGAGTGGTTTGCATGCCAGACTCACAGTCAAAAAGGTGTGGGTTTGAATCTTAGTGTAGGCTTAGGTTGGTGTGTCATTGGACAAAGCACTTTACTCCAGTTATCTTGGCACTAAATAACCTCCTTGCATTTTTGTGTTGTAAGAAACCAAACTAAAACCAGTACTAAGCAGACAGTTCTTAGATTAATTCTCATTTTCTCTGTTAGACAATAAATTTTTCTTTGTACCAAAGAGGTCATCTCAAGAAATTAAAAATATCCACTGGTTGTATTGGGTATTCCAGTTGTTGAGATCTATGCACTGCTTCCCCAACTTTTTGCCAATTTTTACTCGAGCAGAAAAGTTGCAGGAAATTTAGGATGGTAGAAGAATAAAGTCCATTAATAATCCTGGGTTCTATTAATTTTTATGTTTTGGACCTACAAGATTGGAATTAAGGAAGTCCCATACCTCAAGCCTGGAAATTTATATACAAGAACTTATTAAAGAAAACTTATATTTAACAAACAAGAAAAGAAAAATTATGAAAGTCAGTTTACATTTTTGGGGTATGTAATTATGTAATTTAACAAAATTAATAAAAAATTTAAACATGCTCTCCTTAAAAGGAAATTAATGCAAAATTATATATATATATATATATATATATATATTGGACTCTTTTTTCGCAGTAATTATGGCTTTTTGTGGATAAACATTGATATAATACAACTGGACATAATATACATGAACTTTATAAAGACTTAAAGAGTTGAGCAACTTATACTTCTAAGTCAAGACCATAGACAAGATACCTAATAAAGCTCCTTATTGACATTTCCACATAGATAATTTCTGTGAATACTTGTTTTGGAACAGCTTTCTGAGGTCTTTTATAATCTGTTTACTCTAAGTTTTTCACTATTACCAACACATCGTTGTTGAGTTGAGCTCTGCTTCTTCTTTAAAATTGGCAAGGTTGTCAAACATGGTATGTACAATATTCAACAGCCATTGTAGTAGCTGAGCTGAATAGGACTCATGATACTAATTATATGCAAAAAAATAGGAACCAGTCTAGAAATGGTGAAGATCAAATAGAGTATGTATGGGTTTGGAAAGCAATGATTAGTTGATAATGCAAAGTAAACTGTAAGCAAAAGATCTCATTTGAGATCTGAAACTGAAAAAGTAAAAATATTTTATTGATAGACTTCCATTCGTTTTACAGACTTGACTTAAGAAAATTATTTACAGAAAGTAAGCAGCTGATTCTTTAGGTGCAGATTTGAAAACACGTTTTTAACATATGTATGTGTATATAGATAAAAAAAATGCCATGGCTTATAGTTTAATCCATAGAAGCTTGCATCAAGGATATGTCTGTCTGTACTGAGAAATATACTATGTTTGATCATGAGCACTCAGAAATTTAAAGTTATTGAGGTTTTAGTATCATGGTGTTTGCATAGATTTACTATGGGAGTTGAATTGGTTTTTTTAGACTTGCCACTTATTCCAGTTTACTTGGGACCATCCTGAAGTTTGGTTTAAAAATCTGAAAATTCAGATTTTTCACATTTTTACCCACAATTCTGATTTTTAAAAAATGCCTGGAACATAATACATTTTGATTCACAATGGTTGCACCTCCTTCAAAGAGAGCAAAAGTGATGCATAAATTCCACAAGGAATACAGTACAGTCATACCATGAAAATCAATTATTTCTCCTTCTTCATCCATTTTGCTGATTTTTAGTCTGTTACCACTCCATTGGCCTAAGTGGTTACAGCTTCTATCTCAGATTTGGAAGGTCGCTGGTTCAAACCCTGCCAAGTCACACCAAAGACTTATAAAATGGTACTAGCTGCTAACTCGCGAGGCACTCGGCCTTTAGATGTTAATTTTGGTCAGCATGGTGTCAGGATAATATGACTGGGTGGGACATGATGCTACATGTCTGTAGCATGATGCCGCAGTGCTAGACATGACTATGAGCTGTCACATTGCAGACATTATAGCATTATGACTAAAAAAGTGTTAAAGTGATCTTAAAAATCCCAGACACATGCATATTTAATGTGACAATTGAATTAACAATAAATATCAGCATAAAAGATGAAATTGGAAAAATGATTTTCATGGTATGACTGTGGTGTATGTTTTTCACATTACATAAACAGCATAAGATAGTGGAGATGTCAATTTGTTTTTTTTAATGGCTGAAAAGATTACACATAATCTTTTACATTATTTTCAGCAAATGTGACTTCATGCTTGATAAGCCAGACCCAAAGCTTTGCCTCCTGTGCCAGTGCAAATATGAAAGTAGAAACACCACAACTATTAAGGTTCAAGTTTCTTTCATTTGTTTTTTCATGAATGTTTTTTTTGAGTGAAGAAAGAGATAATGCTTCAGTTATATTTGTAAGACCTTGCCTGAATATACAGTAACACATTTCCTTTTCTATGTCTGTTAAGTAGTACTTTCTGTCATTCATCACTCTCTTTGTATCAGGCACAAAATTTGCAAGTGTTTGACATTTCAATGATTTTGTTTTGTTTGGTAACAGCCAGCTCTCATTGTTGTCAGAAGAAAAATTTAATCAGTTGAAAATAAAGTTTTTAGCTGTAAACTGCAGAAATTGACATTATTTTTAAATGGGTGTCTGGAGCCCATTTACATTGTCATTGCTGTCTGTTTTCAGCAATTGGGACCTTTAAAAGTTCACTGCATTGCCATCTGGTATGTCATTTTATTTGGATCTGTATAGAACTTTGTTCCTTCCTATTTCTAGAAAATTTTGTCCCAGTTTTTCTTCAAGCCACTCGTTGAGCTTTAAATTTGGATATGGCTACATTTTGGGTTGCTGGACATGGATGTGATGTAAATTAATTTTTGTTGGACTTTATCAGGGATAGTATGCTGCAAGAGATGTAATTTGACCTCACCAATTGTAGTGAGGCCTGACCTCACCAATTATTGTACAACTTGACCTCACCAATTGTAGTGAGGCCTGACCTCACCAATTATTGTACAACTTGACCTCACCAATTGTAGTGAGGCCTGACCTCACCAATTATTGTACAACTTGACCTCACCAATTGTAGTGAGGCCTGACCTCACCAATTATTGTACAACTTGACCTCTCCTAATAGAGTAAGACCTGACCACACCTTATAGAGAAATGTCTGAACTCACCTAGTAGAGTAAGGCTTGATATATACAATAAGGTTTGACCTCACCTAGGCTTGACCTCATCTATATAATAAGTTTTGACCTCACCTAATAGAGTAAGGCTTGACCTCACCTAATATAATAAGTTTTGACCTCACCTAATAGAGTAAGGCTTGACCTCACCTAATAGAGTAAGGCTTGACCTCACCTAATATAATAAGGTTTGACCTCACCTAATAGAGTAAGGCTTGACCTCACCTAATAGAGTAAGGCTTGACCTCGCCTAATATAATAAGGTATGACCTCACCTAATATAGTAAGGCTTGACCTCACCTAATAAAATAAGGTTTGACCCCACCTAATATAGTAAGGCTTGACCTCACCTAATATAGTAAGGCTTGACCTCGCCTATAGTTCAAGTCACACTGGTCATGTAGGCATTCAGCACCGACTATTTCAGTAATGGGTGTCATTTTTTATAATCTGATTCTGCAAACCTTTAAGTGGCAAGTATTCACTTATTTGGATTCTTGTACATCCATATTCCTTTGGAAGGTCATTATTTAGACACCCCCATAGGTGCATATGGCAAAATCAATGTTAAAGTACATAGACATTTTTGAATGAAAAGAACCTAAAGGTGTGATCTAGTACAATCCTACAATCCTGATTGAATGTCACACGCTTTGATGTCACAATGAAAGCTATGCATATTGATAAACAAATTCTAACTACCCTCGATTGTGATGATTCCACTTGACATGCTCTTATTTTTATCCAAGTTTAGTATATGGTCACTATTGTAAAAGTCCGAAGTGTTAGATAATTTTCATCTGGAAGGTTTTTGGTGACAGGTTAAGACACAGAGCATTCAACCATCAGAATTGAATAGACTTTGGTTAAAGAAAATTAGTGCTAAATTTTAAATGAACAATTTATATTTAATTTAAATTGAGTAAATGTGCACACATGGTCTATGTGACTGTTACCATAATAGAGTAAGGCTTGACCTTACCTAATATAGTAAAGATTCCTATTCTAGATACTCTATATCTCATTTGGACATCGAGTTATACCTCAGAATTAGGTCATACAATAAATACAGACAGGCTGTAAGTTAAGATGCTCATATCATAAACTTATAATAGAGACTGGTTGGCATAAGAACATGACAACATATCAACAAGTATATCCGTTGAGTGATAGTGACCTAATTGAAGATGAATACTTTTCGGGTATGTGATGATTTGAGACTTTTACAAAGTCAGTGTGTCATGCATACATGTTATGAAAAGTTTTACTAATTACTACAGTTCAAAGTCCCACACATTCTTTGTAATCATGGAATATTTATGTATCAAGCATTTATTAGAATGGAATCTTTGTTATTAAAATATAAGTGCATTGTAAGGATGTAGACCATGATATCATGCAGTATTTGTTCATATGTCAAAGTTTGCTATAAAATTTAGGATAAATTATGTATATATACTATGAATTCTGGACCAATGCCTTTGAATAAGTAAATAAGCATATTTGTCATTGGCGCTTTTTTCAACCCTTAAGGACACAGAAAATAATTCACTGCTTTGCCATTTGGTACATCATTTTATATGGATCTTTCTGTTGATCTTTTCCTGTGTTTCCTCCTGTTTTGACGGTATTTTATCCCAGTATCATTTAAAGTTCATATATCATGCTAGACTTGGGCTAATTTTGCTAAAGATTTTATTAGGTTGGACAGATTTTTTGTACTAAAGTAGTGATCAAGGTAGAACACTACAGTGATACTGTATTTATATCTAAGATGACTTGTTTAATTTAATTTGTACATCTGATGTGTGTCATGCATGCTGGTTTTTTTAAAACATAAACATTCAGCAGCATCATAGAGTAACATCACATATGCCACAAGTCACATTAGTAACTTTACATAGCACAGTTCTCAGTTATGGCCCATAGTCAGTGATTATAATGACTAATGAAAAGTATCACTGATTTCAATTTTCATATTTAAATATGTAGACGAATGTTTTGTCCAAATGATTAAAAATATCATGAAGTAAATCTGCAATAGAGGTTAATAATCAACAAACAGAAATAAAATCACTGAGTCTTAAAATTTAAATCTTTAATTTATTACTATAAATTAATCCAAATGAAGCAGTGGAAAGTATTCTTATTGTTTGCTTGACACAAATCTCTAGAGTAAAAGTTTTGTTAAACTGTATAATTAAGGAGCCTGAAAACTGTTTCATTTACTATATACTTATACTGTGGGGTGATCATGTTGATGAAGGCCTTGAAAAGCATTGCTGATCAGCTCTATGTTTACTGTAATTGTTTGTTCCCTAAGGCTGATAAATTAATCCCAATTGTGAGTATTGGACGTTGATATGATTTATTTTCAAATCCAGCTATATGATATTTAAGACTACTAAGGTGATTTGTACTTATTAAAAGAAAGCAATTAAAATTATCTTTTGCGATAAGAAGCACAATGTTCAATGCATACAAGTACATTCATTGCTTTGCCAGCGATAATATTAATATCACATCCCAACAACTTTATTAAATGATCTCAGCAACTTTGACCTTTAGCCTCTTTTTGTGCCTACTGCTTTCAGTTAGATGTTTTATCTCATACATAAAAAAGATATAAACCAAAGTCAATAACAATATGTTTATCTAACTTATGAAAACATCAATAATTTTTACAAAACACTTTGAGAAATTCACCCTGTGACCTTCACCTTTTACTCTTTTTATTTGTAATCCGCAGGAATGCTCCATATTTTTGCTCATGAGTTTGGTGTACAATCTTATTTTGTCTGGTAGACATATGGTCTGATATTTTAAAAAGTTCTTATTGTAAACAAACAACAACTATGACGGGTTATACTGCCAGGCCAGATGAGTGAAATAGTTGTCATGCTTCATAAAATTTAACTTCAGCAAGCCAGTGTAGCAAACTTGATATTGCCTTGCCATGAATAACCCACCACCATTTCTGACTGATATTCTTACAAGGTTTTAAGTTTAAATAAAGCATATTTAATATAGATGTATAACATTATAGACATGCCTTGAAATCAACGTTGTGTGCTAAAATTACATATAGTTGCTTCTGATGGTTTCAGATATGCAGTTTGCCACCAACCATACAAATATAAAATTCTAGAAAGGGAAAACTAACTTTTTTAACCCCAAAACCAGATGGTGTATTGTTATAGAAGTTTTAAGACTAAAAAATATGAAGGTCTTTTTGAATTTGTCCATATATCACTTGTAAACATAATGGAATGAGATAATTTGCCTTCAACAAGATTCTAGTCGCCTATTTTCAAGAAGAGTTGTCTGTGTTTGAGGATTGCACATTAACACTGTTAGTTATGCTGCAGTTTATTAGATATAAGAACGTTTTTTGTTTTCATAAATTGTGTTAAAAAAGTATTTTGTATACTTCATTCAAATTTTAATTTCAGAGACAGAAAAATACCAACAGCTGATGAAGTTATTTTGTCATTACAAAATTTAACCTATAACTCTTTGCGTAATGGATGTTAATAAATTTGTCACAGCAAGAGATCAGTGCAAAACTCTTGCATACATTTAGAGCTAGGTTACCATAAACCACATGTCTGGTGTTTTTTGGGGGGTGATATTGGTACTCTGATAAAGTTTCAGGTTGACAGTTTACCAAGCGACTTCTGTCAAGTTTGCAGCATTTCCTTTTACTGTCAACAAATAGAATATGGAATATTGTGCTCTCTTACAAATTATTTCCAATAAGATACTATCTTCATACAAAAGTGCAACCATGAATAGATGTAGAAATTAATTTATTAATATGCTGATTATTTCATGACAATTCCGATGAGCATTGGCATCATGTTATGCAGTTTTGGCTGCATATTCATGGAATATAATATTATTTCATAATTTCTTTAAGATCTTCTGTTTACATTCACATCTTGCATGTATATACATTGTTATTAATTTTTTAAAAATTTATTATGTATTTTCAGGTAGTGGTTATCATAGTTATTTGCATTATTTCTGTACTGTTTGTGTACATGCTGTTTTTGTTGTGCCTGGATCCTCTCATCACACGCCGACCGACCCATTACCAAGAACACACAAATGAGGAGGTGAATTTGGTAACATTTAGTGGCTTGGGCAGCTGCTGCTTTAATATTACTGCCACAGTACTAATATGTATAACAATCAGTAGTAATTTATTGGAGAAAAAGATCAAAATAAAACAGGACATTTCATTGAAAGTGTTATTTAAAGGTGAATTTTGATTTTATTGAACTTTTTTATGAGAAATTTACAGATTGTAGTATGTAGATGACGTACTGTTCTATTTGAAATTTTGCAGACTACAATATAAGATTTTTATTATACACCTATAAATTATACATTTTTCAGCCATCTCATATTGACATATGCATCACCTACTAATATTTTCTGATTCGATATCACCAATGTTGGAAAGATTGTGGCTGCATTATGATGTTAAATGAATGTCCAGTAATCTTATTGGCATTGTTTCAAAGCATACTGAACTACCCGTCATGCAGATCACAGATAATTTTTTTAATTCACATCATTTGCTTGTAGTTTGTATGCTAAATTTAGTAAAGCTTTAGTGTGCTAAACTAAAAAAAATTAACATTCAACACTTGAGTTTGTGTGCCGCACAATTCATATCTGCAACTAGAAAAACAAGTGCTTTTTGAGCTTGAACAAATTAATGAACCTGAATTACCTTTCAGACATGAAAATTATGTTTTGTTTCAAAAATCTGACTCAGTGCTATGCTTGTTTGGAAAAATGTGTTCTTTACTGCCTTGACATCAGTGATAAACCTGCTGTGATGTGTTACTGAATCAGACTTCCTTTGTGGTCAGATGGGGTCAAATAGTTTACTGAATTAAACAGTTTAATTTACTACAACATATTTGGTCATCCCAATACCACTGTTCTCTTAAGTAGCTAATATGCCCAGCCAATAAATATGAAGGAAAGATGAATTTATGAAAAGGGTGGATGGTGGGGGTGGTTTACTTTAGAGTGAATCAAATCTTGTAAGCTTCGATTCAAGAGCAAGTTTGGTGTATAATAAAATGAGTGTAAATACTGGATATATTTCATCTTGTTTTACAAAAGAAGTTAGCCACTTGTTAAAATATCACATTTTTTGTGCCACATGATGAAATATATTTGGTATTAATGAAAAGAAAATATCCTCCAGTTAGTCTTTCAAGGTACCACATATACATATATACTCACTTATAAGTCCATGCAAACTGCATAGATCCAGATCTGCTGTTGCATAATGCACTGGCAGGTCTGGGTCTATAAAGTGTGTGAGGAGTAATCAGTAGAACAAACTTTGTTGAACCTGATCTGCCTGTGCATTATTCCACAACAAATCAGGGTCTATGCTAATTTCATTTGGACTCTTATAAACTCATGTATGTGTTGTATATTAGCAACATATTCTGTATAGTACAAGAAAGGTGTGTTGTCTCTCATGAGTTTACATTGTAAATTGAATGTAAATATCCCTGCCCATGTTGAAGTATAATTAATTGGGATTTCTATCTTTCCTTGTAAATTTATTGTAAATACCCCTGCCCTTGTGAAGTATAATTCATTGGGATTTTAGTCTTTCCTTGTAAATTGAATGGAATACCCCTGCCCGTGTTGAAATATAATTCATTGGGATTTTGATCTGCCATGTAAATTGAATGGAATACCCTTGCCCATGTTTAAGTTATTGGGTTTCAGTCTTTCTTTGTGAATTGAATGGACTACCTCTGCCCATGTTGAAGTATAATTATTTGGGATTTTGATCTTCCAAGTGAATTGAATGGAATACCCCTGCCCATGTTAAGTATAACTATTTGGGATTTGAATCTTTCCATGTGAATTGAATGGAATATCTCATCTTATATCTCAGCTTGCAAACGTTTAGTCTAGATATTTGGATTCTGATCTGCCTTTGCATAATGTGCCAGCAGTTTAGGGTCTGTTCTGTTTGTTCTTCTTTTTACTCCTAACAAATTGCATGAACCCATATCTGTCATTACATTGTTCAGTGGCAGATCTGGGACTATGCAGTTTGCCATTGGACTCGACTTATAAGCAAGTATAGATGGTACTCTATTTTGCATGGAAAGTCTACTTGTACTTGCCTGTCATTGTGTAAGAACATTTACAGTTGGCCAGATTTTTCCTTCTGGTACATTCCCCATCACATTTACGTTAAGAATTAAACTCATCTACCCCCTGAATCCAGCCCTCCAAGAAGACTAAAATCATGTTTTCCATCTATATCAGTAATTCTTGTATGTTACCTTCCCTTGCATCCACCAGTTGGTGCGTAATTTAATCTTTTGCTCCAATACATGCCACAAATATTGAAGGCCTTCCAAAATTTCTGTGATTGTCTTCATGGTTTTTAATCATCAATCTGTAATTTAGGTATTCTGATGTGTATTAAGGAATCTACATGGTATACATTATTTTCTTTATTATCAATATTTGTGTGAATTTTGATGCAGGTGTGGACATTATTATTCTTACCTTGTGCTCTAATGCATTATCGCTGATGCATGGTGTTGTTTATGTTTTTACACACATTGCATGTTTTCCTTCACTTGTTTGGTAATTGTGTTGCATTTGCAGCATATTAACATGTTTGGGATGTTAATTATTGTTGTTATTCTTGTAATTTCATTTAAACCATTCGACAGAATGTGCCAAATGCAAAATGTTTAAGGACACCAAGGACATGCATGATATGTTCCTTGCATGCACCAAATATGCATAGTCTGGAATATGCAGTGACTGCCCACTTTCATCAGAGTATATTTGGTCCACACTCATGTGTTAAGAACAAGGAGAAATGGGTCAAGTCTTGCACTTAGTGGTCTGACATATTTGAGTATCAGCCCCAAGATGTAACCATTTGCAGGTTGTTGGGTCACCTCACCCACCGAAAACGAGACATAGGATACCAACTGCTACTATAACTTCAGCTGATTTGGAAGAGCAAGGAGCTTTAGTTTTGGCGTCCTTACAACCTCATCCTTCTTGTCAGTCATTAGAGTTACAGATGCATCGCCTGGTGCAGGATGTGAAAACAGTTACTGAATATAAGTCTCATTATAAAATTTTGACCTGATGGGGGAGTTTTCCCATTTCTAGACAACCATTGTGCATGTCCAAGCATAGCGTTTGGTCATAAAATCCAGGCACATATGGTTTGTACTGGATCTTCATGTCCCATTCCATCATATGGTAATGACCTACAATGCCATCTTGGCTGCCACCTAGCCCATCCAGCCATCAAGTCAACTGTACTAAGTGCCCAATGCCCTTAGTTTGGTAACTTCAACAATCCTTCCCACATACAGGTCTATGGGGATCATTCGGACAGATCCATCCATTATATCACACCTTCAGCATAACTGTTACAAGAATCAACCATACCCCTATCCACATATTCAACACCTGTACAAATCTTTCATCTCACAAGCAGCTGTCCATACAGATCTGTCTTATGCATCTGGCCAGCCATGTGTTCACAACATTCACATTGCCACAGTACCATAACATATACAGGGATGACAGAAATGCATCTGGGCATGTTTTACATGGACATGAAAGTAGAGTCTGACATAGTGAGTGTTAGGATAAACTTAAATAATTAGCAATTTTTTTTTGTCATTATGTTTTTTTGGCTTGCTGAAAAATCAGGTAGGGGTTATGCCTGGGAGTCAACAATTTTCACATTGCTAAAGTCATCAACAGATCAGCACATTATTAAATGCCAAATGCTTTGACTGCCAACTTGTATTTGGTGCAACAAATTGCATAACTTCATGCAACATTACTCAAGCTGCCAAATGTCCTGACACTGAAGACAATGCCTTTTGGGGTAAAATTGAAGACGTGTTGAGACTGACAGTTCAGGTACTGCCCTTCCAGCTGTTACTTCAGTCTCCACAGTGGAGCAAGCCCAATCAGTCTCAACCCCAATGAAAGAAGATTGGAGACAAAGAGATATACACTGTTCAATCACAGAATCATTCTTGGTCCCAATCAGATGACAGAAGACAACAAGCAGCCACCCAATTTAGAGGACAACCATGCAGAAGGAGCCAGAAATTGGGTTTCTCATTCCAGAACCAACGAAATCACCATCACTCATGTCAGGGGAGCCGTTTGAAGGAAATAATTTCAGCCTTAAGTTGTAGAGAGAATATCACAAGCAAGAAGACTCTCCACTTTGAGGATTGTATGGGGAAGTGGTTTGTATTCAGGAACTGTTTCACAGAGTCAACAACTTTGTTCCTTTGAGTGCCTCATTTACACAACTAACTGAATTTTTTTATCTGGCTATTTGAGTTACCATCAAAGGTTACTGCTTCATGATATTTGACATGTTTAGACATTGTGGCAGAGGGAATGTTGATCATGATAAAGATCCCTTAGATCTTACTGGCCAATTTGACCTGAACAGACCAAAATCTTTCACCCAATTTCCAAAGTAGACTCTCTGTTGAGTTCTGATAAAGCTCAGTTTAGACAATTTAGAGCCATTGGCCAGAACATTGCTGAAGCTGCTATCATATGAAACATGTTTCTGATAGCTGTAGCTTTGGCATGCATGGTGAGCGAGTTACATGCACTCTCAATGGACCTAAACAACCAATTGTTAAGATCAGATGGTTCCATGGCCCTAATGACACATCCAGGTTGCCAGCAATGTACTTGTGAAGAAAAAAGCTGTTGGCTAGCTTACACTGTCAGCCTTCTCAAGTTTTATCTCAGGGGTTTAGCTTCATGGAGACAATGTTAAATCTGGTAGGTTCAGTAAATGTTAAGCAAATGACTACCACACCCAATTGAAGTCGGCTCACCCTACTCATAGGCATTTTTACTGTTTTTGCAGGATTTGCCTGGATAACTAATTGGTAAGAAGAGTTCATTAATTTCTTCTTAACCATAGTCATTCATGTATCCAGTCTTATTTCCCCTGATTTCCCCCTGGCAAATTTCCTAAATAAATGACCTGTGTGTAATGGTCACCTGCTTTCTGTGGTCAGCAGCCAGATGTTTCCTAAACATTGTATTCTCCTTGCCTAAACCAGGCACTGGAGCATATCACCTGTGACTACTTCACGTGTATAAATTAAACTTTTGCTTGATGAGCAAGGCATTGTGTAGATAAAGACATATGACTTGATGTGTAAAATCACTGAGAAAGACGGAAAATTGGGAGGAATGGAGGAAGATGGTTGTTTGGTCTTATGCGGTGCCCAATGGTCTACCAGACTGCAGGACTGATGATGATGATGATGTGTAAACATTTAATTTCTTGCATGTACTTGCCATACTCCAATCACACTGTAAGTCTGACTCAAAGGTGTCAGCATGTTGAGTTTGAAAGTGAGGTGGATTTTGTCCATATTTTTGTCAATAAATTCATTTGTTGGTTTGTGGGAAAAAGTAGCTGTGTTATCACGGCCGGAACAGAAGTCACTTTTTGCCCATGTGATAGGTATAATTTGATATCTTCATCTATTTATGGGTGAATTAAAGCTGTCTTAAGATGAAAAGGTTAATCTTTAAAAACAGATAAGAGTTATATCCCTTGTCATACTGGTCAGGGGTCATTCAGTATTTAAAACTCATCAGTGAAGGCAGGTGAAGGTTCATTTCATTTGTCACAAAAATGGCCATATACTGCTTCATTTGCTTCCCTATTCATCACATCCTGTCTTATAAGCCAACTGTCTTTCAATCTTCATGAATTGGGCAACTGTTATATATGGATATTGTTTGAGAAGCCTGAACAGCTGTTTCCAAGCTTAATTTATACAAACAGGCCTTCCAAAGAGTCAGTCATCTGTTTTGGATTCATATGTTTAGCTGTAAAGAGTAGTGAAATTATGTTTTGTCATGGCATATAAAATAAACTAAGATAAATGTTTATTTTAAGTTGGTGATGATTTAATTTATAGGATGGACATAGAACAATTTCAGATCTATGCAACTGATGTTGATCTGCCATCAAATATGGTAGCAGTTACTAAATAAAATAAAATTTTTACAGTTTTATCTCAGAAATGTGCTAAACAGAATTTGACCAACTTTGACACAAAGCATCTTCTCATAAGGACCCTGCAGTATTGAACAAAAAATGTTGATATGCCATGAAATATGACTGAAGATGTAAAAAAAAGAGAAACCTTGAAACAGTTGTTTTCATGATGTATGTAATCAACAATCAACAGCATTGGAATTTATTTAAAAAGAGAACATCCTACTGACCAGGAATTCTTGACCAGTTGCTCATGCATTTGGTGGTTATGCAGATGTCAGTCATATGAGTTATCTCAAGGAACTATTTTGGAATTTAGATAGAAAAAGAATAAATTATGTTGTATTTTCTGAAAACAGTTAAATTTTAGAATTTGAAAAAAACTATAATTTTTAATAGTTAGTATTTTAATTAAACAACTGGCATTTTCAGTAGAAATGACCTTGGAACTAGCTAAATCACACCTATAGGCTTTGTTATACACAGAAAGCCAAGAGGCATAACTCGATAAACATTTAATTTTGTTCAAGCTCCAAAGCAGCTTTATTTTGAATGCAAGTAACATTCTTCACTGATAAGCAATTTCCAGGAAAATCACTGAAGAAAAAATATTAATGAGTTTCTTGTGTACTGGTTGGAGAAATTTTTGTAGAGATGTCTATAAACTGTGTGAATTAATATCATTAGAGTCAAAATATCTCTAAAGACCACAAAGCTAACTTAAGCAGTCACCTTTTGGAGTTGAAGTAAATGGCCTTAAACAGAATGTGAAAATTGCAAGCAAAGAATGAACAGCATAGATTTCTTTTTGTAACAAAAATGGTGTGAGACAGCTTGCAACCTATAACAGCAAAATCTGTTTTGATACTACCTCTTCTGCCAACAAAATGTTGTTTCTTAAAACAGGTGGTCTTGCATTAGAGGCTATCACACCATATGAAAAATTTGATAGATGCATTAAAGATATTGTCTTTAACGCAGATGGCCCTCGAAAACCATGGTGATTCATGTTTTACTGTATGTTGTAATGACAGTACATCATCTTAAAGAGGAGAGAAAAGTCAAATATTGCAGATCAAATTTTAGGGGAATAATATCTTCTTGCCAGTTCTTGTAAAATATTTTGCATCATCATTAACCAATCTGTGACAAGATTGCCACACTTGTCCATTTTTCCCAGTACACACTGATCTTCACTGATGGTGATTCATGTTTTACTATATGTTGTAATGACAGTACATCATATTAAAGAGGAGAGAAAAGTCAAATATTGCAGATCAAATTTTAGGGGAATAATATCTTCTTGCCAGTTCTTGTAAAACATTTTGCATCATCAATAACCAATCTGTGACAAGATTGCCACACTTGTCCATTTTTCCCAGTACACACTGATCTTCATTGATCCATCATAAATGACAAATCTGTGACAAAAGTGCCACATTTGCTCCTTTTTCTAAGTACACACCAACATTCAGTGCTTCATTATCAGTGACCAGTCTGAGACAAGAGTACCACACCCAACCCTCCACTCCAATACACACAGATTACACAGATGGCAACACCAGCCCCTCCACCCAGCACACCAATAATACAGATGGCAACACCACCCCCGCCACCCCAGTGCATACCAATAGTACAGATGGCAACCCCAGCCCCTCCTCTCCAGTACACACCAATAATACAGATGGTAAGACCAGCCCCTCCTCCCCTGTGCACACCAATAATACAGATGGCAACACCAGCCCCTCCTTCCCTATGCACACCAATGGTACAGATGGCAACACCTCCCTCTCCTCCCCAACACATTAACAATACAGATGGCAACACCAGCCCCTTCTCTCCAAAACACCAATAATACAGATGGCAACACCAGACCCTCATCCCCAGTATACAGTGATTCTCATTGTTCCATCAGCAGTGACCTATCTGTGACAATAGTGCCACACCTGCCCCTTCTCCCCAGTATGCACCAAGCTTCTGTGTTCCATCATCAGTGACAAATCGGTGACAAAATGACACATTCACTCCTTCTCCCAAGCATTCACTACTCTTCATTGTTCCATCATCAGTGACCAATCTTTGACAATTGCCACATTCATGCCTTCTGATCTTCATTGCTCCATATCATGGATGATAAATCTGTGACAAGTTCCACACCTGCCCCTCCTCCCTGGTACACAGCAGTCATACAGATGTCTCTGTCTGCCTGTGGAAGATAAACATTCCAGCAGCATGCAGGCAGAGTCTTGGGTACTGCAAGACACACACCTTTGCCTGCTAATGATCCTAAGTCATATTAGTATTCTATCCAGTTCTTTCATATCTCAGATTTGCCTATTTATCGATCATTATTTGCTCAACTTGGTAAATGAAATTAACTGCCATGAAAAGTTATATTATGAACATAAGAAAGCATTAATTTTTTTAACCAGCTGGATAATATGATTTTAAAACGATATGAATCTAATTGATATCATGGACTTGTAATAACAGATCAGTGAAGTCTCACGTCAAGAATATTTTGGAAGAAAAGCAAAATTGTCATTATGCTTTTAAAGATGAAGTCCTAAATAATGCCTCTTTAAGTGTAAATAAGCTGGTTTATATCCATGTTATTCACTGCTTACATACCTTGGCATTACAGGACCCTTGTCTTAAGCAGGTCATGGAATCCATTTACTGTATGTTACATACTGAGGCAGTCTGCAAGTTTTATAACAAATGACTATTAGTTGTAACAAAGAATGCACATCTAAAACTAAATGGCCTTGGCCTCCTTACTATCCAGTAATGATGTAATCAGAACTTCTGTACAGTGCTATTCAGTTTTGATGTAATCAGAACTTCTGTATAGTGCTATTCAGTTTTGATGTAATCAGAACTTCTGTACAGTGCTATTCAGTTTTGATGTAATCAGAACTGCTGTACAATGCTATTCAGTTTTGATGTAATCAGAACTTCTGGACAATGCTATTCAGTTTTGATGTAATCAGAACTTCTGTACAATGCTATTCAGAATTACTTGGAGTATAGCACTGACAAGTCCATCCAGAAAACTAAGAGATAAACCATTGCCAGACTATTCAGAGAGTGTGAAAGTTTAACTTTCTATAAAGAAGCATAACAAAACAACTCTAACTCTTATACTGTGCAAAACATCTTGACACATTAAGTTTTTGTACAAATGTTCTTATAGTGGAACCATCTTAGTGAGATTTTTGTCTACACACTGACTGTGGAGGACTTCAGTGATGCCCACACAATGTTTTGTTGAAGTAGCCATAGCACTCCACCAAAGTTCTCATCCCACCATTTGGCTGTAATTAAAAACTACAAATATGGATACTGATGAAACTTATTCAAAATATTTGTGAATTATATACCCTACACTTCTCCATGTAGATCACCACATATTACATATCCTTGTATCGAAACTCTTTCAACTTTTGGATAAAAGGTTGCTTAGTTAAATTTAATCATGAATAATTTACAAATAATTTTGGGGCAGCATCGTTCTTATACTTAAATTTTTGTTTGAAATTATGTATCTTTAAATTGTTTCAGGATGACCAGTCTGTAACAAGAATACCACTTTCTGGTGGACGTCAGCGTTCGATCATCAATCGTGTCACAGATGAACAGAAGAAGTGGAAGGGCGTTGTTCAAGAGCAAAGAAGGAACATTTATGACAAACATTCCATGCTAAACTAGACTTTATTCACATGCTTTTGCTCTCCAGTCTATTAACTGGATTATCAAAACCTCTTTTGACAGTTATCCAACAAAATATTTTTATGTTATTACCCCTTATGGTATTTGAACTTTGCCCTTCAATGGCATTATATTGAAAAGGGCTTCAGCATCTGATGGACACGTTTCTGGTTTGCATTAACATGAGTGATGACTTTCTTCACAGGACATTTATATCAGTATGTATTTCAGCAGTGTTACATAAAACATCTGAACAAGAAAGTAGATCACAATGGCCTTGGTATTCAGACTATTGTCAGTAATATTAATCCAACCACTACATTTAAAAACTGGATTAAACAGCAGTTGAATTTACAAAATTTCACTTTTTCTCACATGAAAATACCCATTCTTGTCATGTTATAGTAGTTGCCAAGTCCAACACAAAATGACATTGTAAGCAGTTGAATACAGTAACATATTCTAGACTGAACTCAGGACCCTAATTTCAGAATAAAAAAGAACAGATATAAATAATTCATAGGTTTTCTGATAGCAGATTTAGATCACTGTGCACCAACCCTTTCTTTGACTCATGATTAAAAAGCCTTTCATAAATTAATGAAATTGTCAACTTCATTACAAACTGTGGCCAGCAGGATGTATCAGGAAAGATGTTGGAAGTCTAAAAGCAACCAAGATATATAAAATCATATATCAGTCTCAGTTATTGATCTCTTTGGCTGTCAAAATATTTCACAATCATCAAGAGTGTGAAAAGTGTTCTTCTGGATGCATTTATAAATCATTCCATACATGAGAGAAATGAGGTATAAAGTTGTTTGCTTGTAACTTTGTAGTGTATTTGCTTGTAAATGATTCTGTTATGTTGGAGTAATGATGTTTTTCTTGTGATTGTGTGTGCATGTATTATTTTAGATGAGATTTAGTGATAAAGGTAAAGAAAAAAACCTCTAATTTGACCAATGCCATGGTGTTGATGGTCTTATGTGCAATATATTGCCAATGCTTATGGTTATACACCTTAAATCAGTGTTCTCAAAAGTCAGTAGCCAGTGAAATTCCCTGTTTATTATGTTGTCTGCTTGTTTTTCTTCAAATTTTATATTTTAAGTTTGACAGTTATTTTCCGCAGTCAGTTTGAGATATATGGACACCTATTCAGTATCTTCTAAACATGCAGCTGATAGGTGGGTCATTTATCTTTGTAACATTTAGTTTTGAGGAACTTCTTGCATTTAATTTCATGAGATTTATCATAATGAAAACAATAAGAATAATAATTATGAATCACAAAAGTAAATAACTGTTATAAACATTATTGACAGATATTGTCAACTTGCATTAGAAGGGCATATTGAGTAGTACTTTATGGATGTATGAACCTGGTTTCATGCATCATAGGACACAGTTTTAATGAGACCAAGTACTTGTGGGAATGGCTTGGTAAAAATTTGCAATAAATATGGTTTAAATGGCGTCTCACCATTTAATCACAGAGAGGCACAGGCACTGGCATTTTCAGTCATTTATAAATAATGTGATAGTTATCTGTATATAATTAAATTATTTAACTGGATTTATTTATTTGTATATATTCAGCTGTATAACTATGTAGACTTGAGTTGAATCATATTCTATAATGTACATTTTCAATTTATTTTCTGTAAGATCTGTTGTGGTATTATTGTCACTGATATGATTGCTTTCCTTAGCTATATTGTCTGTGTTTGTGTGTCTTTGTCTTAGAAAGAGAGAGATCAGCAGGAAAATTGTAATTTGGCTTAAAAAACATTTAAAAAATGTTGCCATACATGAAAATTGAACTATAATACAGTACAATTTTCATGTATGGACTTTACACATTTTACACATTTGCAAGTTTATATAAAGGTCTGGTGCAGTTGGAGCATATGAAATGTTTATATATGAACTTGTTTATTGTACCCATGACAATGCTTACATCATGCATTGTTGGTTGTGTAACATGGTTTATTCATTGTGCATCCATCAATATTTACTTTTTCAACTTCTCAAAAGCCACTAGACTAGTTTTAACCAAATTTGGTGAGAGGCATTCTTGCATGAAGGTCTTTGAAGTTCATCCAGTCCATAAACAATGGATACTGTACAAAAATTAAAAACAAACCTTTAAAGCTTGTCTACAAAAATGGCTCAGCAGAATTTGATCAGATTTTGACATGAAGCATCTTGGCACAAAGACCTTTCCAGTTGATTGACTATCAAAGTTGTCCACTGCTTCTGAAAATAAGGAATCCTTTCAGCAACAACTTTTCAAGAACTGTGGAACAGAATTTGACTAAATTGGACAGGAAGCACATTCCATACAGATCTTTCAATTTGTTTCAAACAATGCTAATCTACCATTAAAAATAACATCCAAGATTAAACTAGAAAAACCTTTCAATCGCTTTTCAAAAATTGCTGAACAGAACTTGAATAAAATGTGACAGAAAACGTAAAACAAAAAATGCTGTTCTCCTATCCAATATGGTCTTATCCCCAGCATTTATGATGCAGATTTGCATTCCAATATGGCTCTAAGTCCTAAACAAATAAAAACTTATAAACAACTTTATGTCAAAAACTGCTCATGACAGCTTGTTCATATTTTGCAGAAAAAGCATCCTGGTTTAAAGACCATTAAAGTTTGTGCAAATGAGAATGATCTGTTATCAAATATATTAGAAGATATTAGAGAAGTTTTGAACAACTTTTTCACAATGAACAGACTTTGATGACATTTTGACAGAAAGCACCCTGCTATCCCAAATACCCATGCAAACAGCATTGTTGCCTCTGACCTTCTCCAGTATGTAAAAAAAAAAACAACAGTTAACAGAAAAGTGTTGGTATTAGACCATATAATAGCCAGGTTTTAAAATGTAAGCCATTCAGATATGACTTTCAAAACTGAAATATGTTTTTTGGTTTTCATTTTTATGAAGGATGTACAGTTTAGATCTGTCCCTAGCATTAAAAGGCCATATTTAATGAAAATATCAAATTTATTCTCATATTATAAAATATTTTAAGATATTTGAAAACTTTTCCCATTTAAGCTCTCCTTTCATGCTATATCAATTATCAAAAACATTAGTTAGGAAGTAAAATCATGTCATGTTTAATGTCTTCAGTTTGTTCATTGCATAACAAGTCTGAAATGACCTTTGTGCTTGGGACAGCTCAAATATGACTTCAAGTTAGATTTTAGGGATCTTGTCATACAAATGCTTGTGACAAGGAAAGAAACAATTAAAGAACAAAACAACAGGTGAACCTTGGCTTGTATGACCTTGGTATAAACTGAGATAAGTGTTTCATATGTTTAAGAAAAAAACAGCACCTAGCCACAAGCATTATGGACACAGATCTGCTGTCATGTATGTCTGTGCTGTTTGCTAATAAACTATGTGATGGCAGATCGTGGTTTATGCTTTAAGCAAATTAAATCCAGTTTTGTTTTTGACCCCATTTATGGAAACTTGACTTAATTATTACTTTGTCACTTGTTTGATTGTATATCTAGCCACACTCAAAATCAACCTCAGTGTTAAAGTTTATTTTAAATCTTATTTTCATTACTTTCATGGCTTCTTGCTGTTGTGTACTTGTATATTTCTAAATGTACTCTTAAAGAGTGTATATGTCTGTAGTAAAATAAAAGTCATAAAATACATTTATTGAAACTTTTTTGAGTTCAATTTTACCATAACTTGATGATTTTGTCAGTTCTTAATATTGCTAATTGAGTAAAGTACATTCAGTACTCTGTATGATAACTGTCAATAGCCATTGACCGGTATATTTTTCTTACAAAGTGATGAAGGATGAATACCTGATATATACAGATTATCTGATATCACATTTAGCTGTGAATATTTTCCATGTGGGATGCTGATTTTCATGAATTTGTTTGGTTGCTATTATAAAATGTCTTTGGCATTAATGCCATTTCTGTCTAATGCTACAAACCAATTAGAAAATGTCCTTGGTGTTATTGCCATTTCATCTAATGATACAAACGTATCATGAAATGTCTTTGTTGTTGTTGTTGTGGGGTTTACGCCATTTTTCAGCACACGATAGGCTATACATGGCGGCCAGTATTA
This sequence comes from Sinohyriopsis cumingii, assembly GCA_028554795.2. NCBI lineage: Eukaryota > Metazoa > Mollusca > Bivalvia > Unionida > Unionidae > Sinohyriopsis > Sinohyriopsis cumingii. Next base: position 3,743,444 of record JAPYKE020000077.1, on the reverse strand, counting down.
ATGGTGGAGGAAGAACCGGAAAGAACCAATGACCCACTAAAAGCTACTGGCAAGCTTTCTCACATACTCACATTGGCTGAATCTGAGACTTGAACCGGCACAGAGGTGAGATGACAGTAATCCATAACAGAGTGCTTTAGACCACTCAGTCACTTGGTGAAATGTCTTTGGTGTTATTGCCATTTCCTCTAATGGTACAAACTTATCATGAAATGTCCTTGGTGTTAATACCATTTCTGTTGAATGGCACTGAGTTAAAGAAGCAGCAACAAATTCATTTTTGATACAACTTATGCTACAAGTCAAAACTAAATGAATTCATGGTAACTTAGGAGAAAAGGGATGAGGAACATGTGTCATAATCATCATACTCATCAAATAATCAACAATAAACCTGCTGTGATGCATTGCTGAATCAGACTTTTATTGTTTTTAGATAGTGTCAAATAGTTTATAAAATGTCACAAATGTAATTTACAGTGACAGATTAGGTCAACCCAATCCTACCACTTTCTTAAATCACATATATTTATATGATCAGCCTAGGGGGAGGGGTGAGGATGTTGTGCTGTAGAGTAAGTTTAATCTTCTAAACTTCTCTTCTGGAGCAAGTTTGATGTTGAATAAAAAGATAATTTCTTTCCCTATTTTAATTCCAGATATATTCCATCTTGTGATACCAAAAACAATATATTTTAAGTTGTGGCTTTGCCACTTGTTAAAATATCACGTTTTTTTTTTAAATATCAAATAATGAAATCTATAAGATATTAATGTAGGAAAAGAAAATATCTTCTATCTACTGTTGAAGAGGTTTGGAACATAAAGAGTAGGTTCTGAAGAAATGTGATCTTTTTGTCTTGTATCTGTGTTATCACTATATTACATACTCAAAATTTGTCCCATAAGAGGTAACTCAGCAATATTTTCCCATACATAATCATCAAGCAGTATACATCACCTGTGGGCATTTGCATCACAATTTTATGATGATGTAGGACATTTAACATTATGATGTCATCCAGCTCACCCATTGTATTAAGAGGAGCATACATTACAGGGACAAAAGAGAAAGTACATGATCACCTATTTTACTCATGGAATTTGGTCTCAAAATTTTGTTGTTGTTTTTCTATGAACCCCTTTTTCTGCAATCGTTTCAAATATTTATGTATTGTAGATGACAATAATCCTGTAATTTTAGATATTTTTCTACCACTAAAATCTTTCTCTGCTGATTTAATCATCAACTTGTAACTGCTTGTCCATTCCTTTCAATAAGGCACCATACATTACTTATATATCGCTAGGAAGGTCTGAAAATAATGCTTGTCCATTCCTTTCAATAAGGCACCATACATTACTTATATATCACTAAGAAGGTCTGAAAATAACAATGCTTGTCCATCCCTTTCAATAAGGCACCATACGTTACTTACATATCGCTAGGAAGGTCTGAAAAGAACAATGCTTGTCCATTCCTTTCAATAAGGCACCATACATTACTTATATATCACTAGGAAGGTCTGAAAATAACAATGCTTGTCCATTCCTTTCAATAAGGCACCATACATTACTTATATATCACTAGGAAGGTCTGAAAATAACAATGAGTACAAACTTACAATTTCAAGTTTCACTTGATATTTTAACTACTGTACACAAATAAAATTCAGCATACCAAATTATTCTTCCTGTAGTGATCTGTGATGTGGTATTTCACTAAATGACGTAGACTTTAATACTTTAATGGCTACTGACTTTTGATCGGTAATATTTACATGTTAACTATAATGGTCCTGGCAGGGCCATCACATGTTTGAGCTGGATGATTCAGCATGTAATTATGCTTGTCATAAATGAAACTACACTGTGTACAAGTTTGGTAGAGAATAAAAAGAGCATATTTATATGAATATTTGTTAACTTTTCTTAAAAGTAATATAAATATGAGATCAGATAAATGATGCAAATGAAAAAATGTGTATGTTAAACTGATTATTTCATGTGTACTGTTGAAATCTCAAATGCACATGCTGCTTGGCTGACTCAGATGTATACAGGTATCAAAAATAAACATGTTACTTGGACATGGCTGACTAACATGTACTGTCTGATATTTCAGATGGACATGTTGCTTGGCTGAGTCATATGTGTACAGGTATCTCCATTGGACTTGTTACTTGGACAGGCTGACTTGCATGTGCACTGTCTGATATCTCTGATGAACATGTTACTTGAACATGGCTGACTCACATTTGTAGTGTAATATCTCAAATGTACGTGTTGACATGGTTGACTTGCATGTGTACTGTCTCATATCTCAGATGGAAATGTTACTTGGACATGGCTGACTCCTATTTGCAGTATGATATCTCAAATGGACGTGTTACTTGGACACGGTTGACTTGCATGTGTACTGTCTGATATTTCAGATGGACATGTTACTTGGACATGGTTGACTAACGTGTACTCTCTGATATTTCAGATGGACATACTTGGCTGAATCACAATTGTACAGGTATCTCAAATGGACATGTTACTTGGACATGGCTGACTTACATGTGTACTGTCTGATATCTCAGATGGACATGTTACTTGGACATGGTTGACTAACGTGTACTGTCTGATATTTCAGATGGACATGTTACTTGGACATGGCTGATTCATAGTAATATCTCAAATGGATATGTTACGTGGACATAGCTGACTTGCAAGCTGTTTTGCAACATGACAAAACTTGCCCACCTAATATATCAAGCAGTAGATAGATACAATCACCCACCAGTATCTATCTCACTTTTTTTTTTAAATTAGGAAAAAATAAATATCAGTGACTCACTGCATCTCGTGGATAAGACAGACAGACAGCCAGCCATAAATGGCAGGGCAGATATTAATATACAGTTTACAAATGAAATCCAGATTTATCAATAAACAAATCAAGGTTTGATAGATGATAAAAAAACAGAAGAAATATCAATTCATGTGCTGTTTCATCTGTTTGTGAATTATAAACAAAATGACATTCATTGAAAGTATATAAAGTAAATTATTTATTTCTTGAATTATTAATAATTGAAATATTACATGTATAAATAAACATGTACTATGAAAACAAAGTTGCTATAATATTGTGCTGTAAAATAATGTTCAAAATGATGCATAAAGGTGTTCTTGTACAAGTCCAGTTCAGTTGCAAACAGAGACCCTAATCTGATGTCACATAACAATCAGGGTACAGACTTCTTTATGCTACTTATTACTCCTAACTGTCTAGACCCAGATTTGATGGCATAAAATGTACCATCAGACCTAGGTCTGTGCAGTTTTAAGGTGGACTCCACTTGTAAGGCAATACATACAATATTTTGACCATTGTATCAACAAAAAAACCTTTTGTTCATTAAATCATCACTTTCTCATTTAGAAAATCCCACTCAAATAAAACATGTTGCAAAAGTTAGGTAATAAATGGAGAAATTTTAATTTTTAAACTTGTATGATAAATGTAAGTCTTAATTACAAGCCGAGTGGTCTAAAGCGCTCTTCGTTACAGATCACTACCATCTCACCTCTGTCTGCGTGGGTTCGAGTCTTGGATTCAGCTAATATGGATGTGTGAGAAAGCTTGCCAGTAGCTTCCCGTGGGTCGGTGGTTCTTTCCGGGGTTTTCCCAGGTTCTTTCTCCACCATTAATACTGACCGCCATGTATAGCCTATTGTGTGCTGAAAAATGGCATTAAACCCAACAACAACAACAACAACAGCTTAATTACAATCATTCTTACAGTTTTGTTAGTGTACTTCATACAAAATAAAGTTTTTTTTACATAAAACTAACTGAGCATGATTTGTATGCATGGATGCATGGTACACATTATCAGACTAAACTTTACCAAAACAAAACCTATCATTACTGTCTAGCTCTGTCATTTGAAGGCATGGGAGTATTTTAGTGTTGCATTGCTTCTTTTTTTAGACGACTACCCACTAAAATGCAACTACTTTTCTAACCTAATAAAGAAGACAGTACTTTTCACATGTTGGCATGAAAAAGTTTTCTGTAAAATTGCTTTATTGTGTGAAAGATTGTAGATCTAAATTATAAACAAAACTATCAGGAATTTTCAAACTAATTTAGATATCTCTGATATAAGTATCTTGCTGGCGCTTTGATAAATGGATACTCTTCAAAATTATCATTTGAAATATAAAGATAATGCAACTCTACTACACACACTTACAAAAACATAGTTAAGAAATATATCCCATATGTATTGGCAAGTCCATCAACATACACGGGTATAATTCATGCACATGAGTGCAACATGCCCAGAGACCACAAATAAGGAATATAGCCATCATCCATTAAAGTCTGACATTGTTCTGGCTGATGCGTGTAAGCAAACACTAAGACGTATATGACAATGGGTTCATCCATCATTAAGTCTATGCAGTATAAAAAGAGGTCATGGATATGCTTGCTTATGCGACTTCAGGGACCGGCCATTTGTGTAATTTTTATTTTTCAGTTCCTCAAATGACTTGAAAGATTGTCTTGCTCTGAGAGAAAACTAAACCTATTGTTTATATTCATTATATTAGCTGAAACCCAAAACAGTATCTTGAAGGAAACAAATTATCATGGCTACAAAGAGAATCCCAAGTTACCCACTTTCCACTCCTCAAACATTGAATTGGTAGGTACATAAAGACGTATACATGGACATCACCAGACAATACACAATACATGTGTGTGTGTGTGTGTGTGTATATATATATATATATATATATATATATATATATATATATATATATATATTGTACACACATCCTAAATATAGATTTACAGATCACATTTAAGAGCACACTCATCCATATAATATTTTTCAGTTGCCATAATGGTCCACATTGACTATCCAATTGCTTTATACGAACACTTTCAAGCCATATTTTTTAATATATATACACTTAAGTTATAACAATTCACATTGCAAACAAAAATAATACTAAGTTACTATGTAAGTAATAAACGAATTTGGGGAGCTGTGGATAACTGTGTTCATTCACATAGAACTTTCCATATCAACCCCTGGACAATCCTATTCCCATTCCAAAAGTTCAGTGCAAATTAACATCAAGTTACAAAGTATAACATAGAGCAATTTCCATCCCACTCGTGGTAAATGATTCAGCATCAATAATTGGACATCTCTGGAGTCATTGTCATGTCTAAATGTATATTGTCAAAATTGACAAAAAGTACTTTTTTTAAAAATAAAAAAAAAATTAAAAATGAGATAAAAATTGAAACTTATTTAATATTTGTTATCAGGATGTTCATTTCTAAATTGATTCCTCTCTTCTGTCAGAAAGCTGTACAGCACGTCATGCTGATACATTTTTTTAACTTTAAGGTCAATATTGTTTGCTGACCTTAAAATGGCTTGTTCAGCAAAATTACAGTTTCTTTTAACAAAAATAATCAAGAAATGGAGATGCCATCTATATTCTTTATTTGTCTAACTATGTTAGTTAATCAGTGTAATGAATTTGGGGAACTGGCAACTAACCTATGCTTACATACTGAAGATAACTATATAACTGGCAACTAACCTATGCTTACATACTGAAGATAACTATATAACTGGCAACTAACCTATGCTTACATACTGAAGATAACTATATAACTGGCAACTAACCTATGCTTACATACTGAAGATAACTATATAACTGGCAACGATTTATTAACAAATAGAGATAAACAGTTTTAGTAATATTAGTATTATGTATAATACACGCTTATTAGAAGAAAAGAAAATAAATTACAAAAAAAAAAAAAAAAAAAAAAAAAAAAAATTACAAAGATAAATGTAATCAACATATATACTAGTATAATCATTATAGCTGTTAAAGTGGTTATCAGAACTCAATTTATTTAATAAAAATATGATAAAAATATGGTGTGCATTACGGTTACTATCAAATATTTTATAAATAATTAATCAAGTATTTTATAAATAATTAATCATATTATATTGATAATTAATTAAAAATTCAATTTCATTTTTTAAAGAATTAGTAAACTTATTTTTATGTTATTAGATTATACTTTTACCAATTAAGATTTTCTGCAAAGTAAAATAATATGAAATATTCATATCTAATTGTAAACAGGGGACATAATTCAGAAAAAATAAAAAAAAAAATAAAAAAATAAAAAAAAAAAAAAAAATTAATAAAAAATTACTAAATGTCATATAGTGTTTTAGAATTTAGACCTTTTGGATATACCGTGTTAAGACGGTGAATCCAATAGGTTTCCTTTAGTAGACGTTCCATTTCAGAATCAGCTTTAACAATAGGTTGGAAGGAGAAATCTTGCAATGTATGGGAATTTTTGTTAAAATGTGCGGCAACATGAGATGAAAATGGTTGATCGATATAATTTTTTATATCTGATCTATGTTGGTTCATACGTTTAGATATTTGTTGACTGGTTTATCCAACATATATAACTGGCAACTAACCTATGCTTACGTACTGAAGATAACTATAAGCTTGTTTGGAATAGCTTGTTTAATTAAAAATTAAATCTCTGGTTATAGCATCTGTATACGGAGGCTCTGCACAACAAATGTTCATTTGATATTAATATTGTAAGGTTACAATGTGTACATGACATTTATTATGTGAATGTAGCCAGGGAAACTAAAATTCATTGTTGGTTTGAAAACAAAACCAATTTTTGCTTAGAAAAAATATCAAATTTTGAGACAGTTCTCCTCACATTCCCCATCCATTCTAGTAGTTTGCCCCAAACATCATAAATCAGATTAATCTGTACTCGTGATTAAACTTTCAGTGACTAACTTTACTCCTCTTTTATTACAAGGTGAAAAAAATTACAAGACAAAGGAGAGTGTCTAAGTGATTTGGATTTTTGCTGTGGCTCAAACCCCGGCCAAGTCATACAAAAGACATAAAATTGGTACTAACAGCTTCCTCGCTAGGCGTTCAGCATTAAGAGGTTAGTGTTAGGACTGGTCGGCCTGGTTTCAGGATAATGTGACTATGTGAGACATCATGCTGCATGTCTGCGGCATGATGGCCCAGTGCTAGACATCACTATAAACTGCCACACAGCAGACATCGTAGCGATATGACTGATTTTTTTTAAAAAGCAATGTTAAAAATCCAAATCACATGCACTCTCAATCACCGGACCTTCTTGAGTGCTGTTTGACCCTATTCCAAATGTAAATGTAAAGTTTACTATATTTTAAACCATATCCAAGTGAAACCATCATTGTATTCATCATAAATAATTAAGTAATATTAAACTAGTTTTATTTGTTTAGACATTTGACTTTGATAGTGAACAAAAGCCTTCTAGCCTGTCATTTATGTATTAGAAATATCTCAAATTTTCATGACATTCCAAGAATACTTTTGAGAAATTTTGTTGTAACCAAATTCAAGAACTTTTAGGTGAGATGAAAAGCAAGGCCCAAGTAAACCAAATGTTTTCACCTACAGAACAATGGGGGTCTGGCCCAGTTTAGCTCCATTGTTGAAATAATGAACATGCCTACAACAATCTACGGTAATTCAAGTTCTGTTGATATAAAGTTGATTGAGCAGCAAAAGAGGTTTTAGAAAATAGAATTTCCATAAAAAATGTATAATGCTGCTGATGATAATGAAGGCAGTGGTGGTGGTGGTGGCAGTGGTGATTGTGATGATGATGACAGGGATTTATGAGAAGAAAGGTGCATTTAGGATGCAACACAAATGGGAAAATATATTTATCAAGAGTTTTCAGAACAAAAGTCTCAAATTGATTGAAATTGGTGTTGTTCATTTATCCTAGGCCGTGAATTACTGGATTTTCCAACTCAAATAATTTGTATTATTCCCTGGGGTGGAATACCAGTAATTCTTGTTCACTGCCCCATCAATATACATTGATAACATTATGGCCAAGAAATTTGAGTTAATTTTAGACACCCACTTTTTCTAGTGACAAGTATGGCTGCCTCCCATGATGACAAACCTGGATCAAATCCTACATTGTATATGTACTTTTTTTCTTCCTTTCTTTTTTGTGCTGTTTTATACTGAAAAGTAAAGATAATGCTCTTGCTACTCTTATTTTCTGTGCAAATATACGCAAAACACAGCAAAACTAAAATGGCAAACTGCCGACATTGTATGTTGCGAGGAATTCAGTAAAAAAATATCTGCTAATTTAGTCTGTTTTAATATTGATAGCCAATATGTTTAAGTATAAAATAAAAAGAAAATTTCCTTTCTCTGAGTGGATAACATATTTCTTAATGTGGGTGAAAAACTCTAGCATTTGCTCTCGTGGTTTTTTTAGTTTTTCACCCACTTGATGAAATATATCCAATATTCACTCATTTCAAGCACACATCCTCCTGTGAAAGTTGGAGGCAAATCTGTGTAAATTTGGTTGGATTGTTTTGAGATAATTATTCATCAAGAATGCATACAACAAAGTCTAGTAAATATGAACAATTTAAAAGACAATGAAAACAACTTTTCATTTTCAGTACAGTATTGCAATATATAGCACTTTGACAGAAATGTATTGATGTATTACACTTTAATAAACAAGACCTAATTTATATATGCAAAAAACAAATTGGTACTGGATGAGACAGTAAATAAGAAAATTGCCGCCTTCTGGTGGTGAACACATGCGCTATTTTCTGAACATCATGCATTCAGACTACATGTGCACACAGGGTGACATAATATTTCACAAGATTACATAGCAGTTGAATGTCACTGTTTTTTAATATGTCTTTGCTAAAAGGATATACAAGCATTACTTGAGCATGTGAGAATACAATATGATTTCAAATGCTATTTTGATGTCTCTTCAGTTTTCTTACTCCAAGTACTACATTTTTCTGCTAAAAAAAACAACACATTTACTTATCAATGACATATCTTTTCTCTATGTCCACCCAGCCATTGCCCTCCCTTCACTTGTCCATATTTTCCTTATCATTGAAAAAGTCTATTGATTAAATTCTGAAGAAAAGAATTGTTTCTCATCACTTGCCCGTTGTTTTTGTTTGTTTTTGAATGATTTTATCGATATAATTTATATTGGTACTTTATCTCGTGAATTAAAATGTCTCCTTTTTGTTGAATACACTGTCCATTGCTTATCTGTGTTGTTATTTATACAATTTAAAGTTGGTCAACTGTTGTCTCGGTTAAATAAAATGTATATTAGAAAACAAGTGTCATATAAAATAAAGTAGATCCATTTAATTTCAGTTGAAACGAATGTACGAGGATTTATAATTCCCAGAAATAATATATTAACATTGCTTGAAGTGGCAGCTAATATTTTTTATAATGAATCCTTACATAGCCAAGATCAAGTGAATAATTATATAATATTCTGAGCAATCAATTTGGCCAATGACATGAATACCTTTTCCATCTGTCTACCATAGTATCTGTTTATTCAGCAGTCCCTTCCTATTGTCTGTCCATTTTAATGTTTTAAATTAACCAACAATCTAAATATTGGATAGAAAACAAACTCTGTATAAGAACATTTGCTGTTTATTTGATATCCTTTTGATTCATACCAGTATACATTTTAATTTCTGAAACCTTGTTTTCTTAAACTTGTACGTTTTCTTGACACAGTTCAAACTTCATCAAGACTTTTCTTGACACAGTTCAAACTTCATCAAGACTTTTCTTGACACAGTTCAAACTTCATCAAGACTTTTCTTGACACAGTTCAAACTTCATCAAGACTTTTCTTGACACAGTTCAAACTTCATCAAGACTTTTCTGATATTACCCATTCTTTGGAACATTCAGTGTCATATAATAAACAATTATTGACTTTTGGTTTACACTGACACAAATTTATTGACCTATGACAAAATTACAAATACAAGAAAAACAAATTATATACTGCTATACCTCAGCTTGTGGCCTCGGTGAATAGTTTTTCTTAACTTGATATATCCAATGATAACTGCATACAAGTAAATGATGTTATAATACAGTTGTCACATATTTTGGGACAGTAGACCAAATTTTCAAAATATCTTCCGTAAGACCAAAGTTTAATACTAAACTAAATCAGGGTTGGACTGGAACACTGGGATACCGGACAATTTAGAGTGCCACTGTGTCAATCAAACAAATTATTCTCATGCTAATGATCATGAGCAAATTTTAGAATATTCAATATATAAGTGATTCAAAGAATCTCCAGAAACTGTTAAAAGATAACTCAAGGGTCAATGGAGTTTGTCAGCAGTTGATATTATATACATGTACATGTAAATTTCCATTGAATAAAATGTACAATGAAGCTGTGTGGAAAAATCTTGAAGGGGACCATATAGAAGTGTCCTTATATGCAGTTGGTGTGTCTATGTGTGTGTGTGTGATTGTGTGTGTGTGTGTGTGTGTGTGTGTGTGTGTGTGTACATACATACATAGACACATATGAATTAGCAGTGATTTAATGCGAAACTTTAACTCAGTTATGAAGATTTTTCATGGGACCTCAATGACATGGTCTTTATTACATGTGGTCTTTATTACAAGTGGTCTTTATTGTAGAAATACGGTCAAACTGTCTAATGATGCAACCACTTGTTTTAAAAAGAGAAAGTGGCTTTGAAGACACCTGGTTGTTGAGTAGATGTTTGTCTTTATGAAGAAATTTATTTAAGGGATCTGGGAAAAAAATGTCCATCAAAAACAAGGGATTGCATAATACAGATGACCCTCAAGGCAGACTGGACTGTACAGTTACTTTGCATGGATTCATGTATACAAAACAAGGTTTTTACACAATTGGTCCTTATCTATTTGTGGTGGGCATAGCAGGTTTTACTGTATATATTATTACATATCTTTATTTACTGTAATAGGCAACCTGTGGAGAACAATATGGCAATATAATGCTGAAACATAACTGTCTGCAACACAATTGTAATATTATGTCATTAATGATACCAGTACATTGTACTGTACATTTAAAGTCAATTATGATCAGCAGCATATAATGCAGGCCTTAAAAATTAAATTTTGACAATATAACAATAAGAAGAATGCATGTTAAATATAAACTATAAACTTATCACATTAGTGCTCTAAAAAATCAGACTAAAGCAAACTTTCTCAATGCAACCCTCTATGAGGATGTACCTTAAATCTCTCATGAGAAGTTTCATTTCTCATTGATACTCCCATCCCCCATTGTTAGAAACTTGCAGCAAATTACAATCATAGAAGAAACAATGCAATGATAAAACCTCCCATCCACTCACCCAAACCCCCATATGCAAACTTCATTATGTGTACCCCTGGCTTATCATAGAAGTAGGTCTTGTTGGTAAACACTCATTCCAGAAATTGCTGCTAAAATATCAACAAAAAAAGCAGGTAACACACACACACACACACACAGAGCTGTTGTAAGCTAAAAGGTGAATACACCAGAAGTGGCTTCCTCTTGTTGGGTACAATTTATCACAGAAAAAAGAAAACACAACAAAGTGTGTCCATAGACAATCCATGAAATTAGCCTTATTTATGTTCATTTAAAACAGTTTCTGCACAGTCAGCAATAGTCTGATATTAAAAAATGTGATTATTTCTAAAATACCACTTATACTTGTTTATATGTTGATTAAATCTTCAAACAATGTAGACCCTGGTCTGCCATCACATTACATGCCAGAAGATGAGGTTCTTTATAGTTTGTTCTACTGATTTCTGATAACAAATGAAATAGACCCTAATTTGCTGCCACATTTCATGATGGCATATCTAGGTCTGTTCAGTTTATAGTTGGTCTTGACTTATAAGCAAGTACATACATTGAATTCGCATCTATGTTGTAAGCATAGTACTGAATGTAGAAATTATTTCTCAATGCTTGAATCTGATCTCTTAACCCTATGAAAAGAATACAGCATGTGAAATTGATAAACACTGGCAGTTTATTTCACTCTTACAGAGTATTCCAAAGTGGATCAACTTCAGTTTTACTAGTATTGGAACAGAACCCAACTTCCAGTTTTACTCCTGTCACTAGCATCAGAACCGACCCCAACTTCCAGTTTTACTCCTGTCACTAGCATCAGACCTGAACCCAACTTCCAGTTTTACTCCTGTCACTAGCATCAGACCTGAACCCAACTTCCAGTTTTACTCCTCTCACTAGCATCAGACCTGACCCCAACTTCCAGTTTTACTCCTGTCACTAGCATCAGAACCGACCCCAGCTTCCAGTTTTACTCCTGTTACTAACATCAGAACTGACCTCGACTTTACTCAGACTTCCAGTTTTACTCCTGTTACTAGTATTGGACCTGACCCCAACTTCCAGTTTTACTCTTGTTACTAGTATCAAACCTGACCCAAACTTCCAGTTTTACTCCTGTTACTAGTATTGGACCTGACCCCAACTTCCAGTTTTACTCCTGTTACTAGCATCACAATTGACCCCAACTTCCAGTTTTACTCCTGTTACTAGTATTGGACCTGACCTCAACTTTCAGTTTTACACCTGTTACTAGCATCACAGCTGACCCCAACTTCCAGTTTTACTCCTGTTACTAGCATCAGAACTGACCCCAACTTCCAGTTTTACTCCTGTTACTAGCATCACAATTGACCCCAACTTCCAGTTTTACTCCTGTTACTAGTATTGGACCTGACCTCAACTTTCAGTTTTACACCTGTTACTAGCATCACAGCTGACCCCAACTTCCAGTTTTACTCCTGGTACTAGCATCGGAACTGACCTCGACTTTACCACAACTTCCAGTTTTACTCCTGTTTCTAGCATCAAACTGACCCCAACTTCCAGTTTTACTCACGTTACTAGCATCAGAACTGACCCCAACTTCCAGTTTTACTCATGTTACTAGCATCAGAACTGACCCCAACTTCCAGGTTTACTCACGTTACTAGCATCAGAACTGGCCCCAACTTCCAGTTTTACTCATGTTACTAGCATCACACTGACCCCAACTTCCAGTTTTACTCGTGTTACTAGCATCACACTGACCCCAACTTCCAGTTTTACTACTGTTACTAGCATCAGAACTGAACCAAACTTCCAGTTTTACTCCTGATACTAGCATCAGAACTGACGCTAACTTCCAGTTTTACTCCTGATACTAGTATTGGACCTGACCCCAACTTCCAGTTTTACTCTTGTTACTAGTATCAGATCTGACCTCAACCTCCAGTTTTACTCCTGTTACTAGTATCAGAACTGACCCCAACTTCCAGTTTTACTCATGTTACTAGCATCACACTGACCCCAACTTCCAGTTTTACTCCTGTTACTAGCATCAGAACTGAACCAAACTTCCAGTTTTACTCCTGTTACTAGCATCACAGCTGACCCCAACTTCCAGTTTAACTCCTGTTACTAGCATCAGAACTGACCCCAACTTCCAGTTTAACTCCTGTTACTAGCATCAGAACTGACCCCAACTTCCAGTTTAACTCCTGTTACTAGCATCAGAACTGACCCTAACTTCCAGTTTTACTCCTGATACTAGTATTGGACCTGACCCCAACTTCCAGTTTTACTCCTGTTACTAGCATCACAGCTGACCCCAACTTCCAGTTTAACTCCTGTTACTAGCATCAGAACTGACCCCAACTTCCAGTTTAACTCCTGTTACTAGCATCAGAACTGACCCCAACTTCCAGTTTAACTCCTGTTACTAGCATCAGAACTGACCCTAACTTCCAGTTTTACTCCTGATACTAGTATTGGACCTGACCCCAACTTCCATTTTTACTCCTATTACTAGTATTGGACCTGACCCCAACTTCCAGTTTTACTCCTGTTACTAGAGTCAAACCTAACCCGAACTTCCAGTTTTACTCCTGTTACTAGTATCAGATCTGACCTCAACCTCCAGTTTTACTCCTGTTACTAGTATCAGAACTGACCCCAATTTCCAGTTTTACTCCTGTTACTAGAGTCAGACCTAAACCCAACTTCCAGTGTTACTCCTTTTACTAGCATCAGACATGACCCCAGCTGTAGTAAACCACCTCTCATCTAGTGTGTTATGTGCCTCTAAATGATGGATTTGCTTCTGAAGCTCAGTCATATTTTAGAACTTTGACCAAAAATGTTAAGTAAATCAATTAAACTTAATCAAAACCAATTAAACTTAAGACAACATCAATTAAAATTAAATTATTACTATGCAAAGCTAATTTTGAGCTTCAGCAAAATATTGTATTTTAAGATGAAACACATTTTACTTTAAATTAAGTAAAGCTAAATTAGCTAAAACATGATAGCTACAACATAATATAATAGTTTAACAGTGTTGTAAAAATTCAAGTTTCAGTACAATGGACATTTAGTATGAATAATATTCAGTTTTTGTTTAAACTAAAATTCTGTTTAAGAGCAGAAATGCATACTACTACTACTACTACTACTACTAATAATAATAATATAATAATGCATATTCTTTATGCTGATATCATTATTTTGGATGGATTATGTGGTTGGTGCAAAAAGACCCAGCATACAGTGATCCTTCTATCAAAACAAAACCCAATTTCAAATCCCAAAATGTATCATTACTAAGAAGAATGGGATCCTTTGCATTTTCAAAAATCCAACTTTCTCAAGCACATAAAATTCATCCTAAAATTCATAAACTTCAATGACAAGTAAAAGTTTGCAACTAAAAGAGATATTACTCTTCAAATTTTAATTATTTTAATTTGATTGTCTTAAAAAGCCATATTTTGTTTCCTTTCTAGTGATGTGAATTGTTTGGCTCAAAACATGAAAATTATTATTATTCCCTATGCCATTAAAATAGACCTATTTTAATAAGAAAAACATTACTATTGTCTATGCCACTAATACAGACCTATTTGAATTAAAAACCATTACTTTTCTCTATGCCATTAAAAACAGACCTATTTGAATAAAAAAAACAATTACTATTCTCTATGCCATTAAAACAGACCTATTTGAATAAATACCATTACTATTGTCTATGCCATTAAAACAGACTTATTTGAATAAACACCATTACTATTGTCTATGCCATTATAAACAGACCTATTCGAATAAAAAACATTACTACTGTCTATGCCATTAAAAATTAAGAATTTACTGGTATATATTTACATTAATATTTTGCAAGAGTTGGTATGCTTTTGTTTTAATGGTATAGATTTACATTGATAACAACTTGTAACAGTTTCAATGCTTTTGTTTTAATGGAAAGAATGAAAATTATCAAATTAATTGGCATTATGACTTATTATTAACAACTGTACATAACAAATATTTGAATGTAATTAAATTTCATTCATTTAGGTTTTTTGTGATGATAAATTTTGATTGTGATGATAAATTTTGAAACTACCTGTCACAATTTTAGTATAAACTTTTAGTTTGAATGTAGCTTTGCAATTCTGGTCACTATTTTGTGTTAACAAAACTGTCTGTTTTAATTAGAAATGGAATTGTAAATGTCAATCATATAACTCAGTACAGAATTTAGTCCAAACCAAAATGTCAGTTTTGCTGATATGCTGCTGATAAACAGCTTAGGCTGTAATAATGATGTTCTACTGTAACCAGACATCTGCAAATTAGCTGTACTTCCACTTAAATTTTAATCAATTCACTGCATTTAGACTGATGCTCTACTGACATGCAGCAAAATCCTACACATATGCTGAGAAAAATTGAGAAAGTTTACACATTTACATTTTTCACAAATGATAATGTAAATACGGCCAATACATTTTATAAAGTCTTGAATGGATTTTATTTTCAAAAATCTATCATTTATACTGCAGAATGTAATTCAGTTTCTAAATTTCAAAATGTGTAAGGATTGACCTTTAATTTTGTTAAGTTCAATGAAGCATGAATTAAATTAATGCTTAGCAAAATGTATGATGAGTGAAAATATTTGCCATATGTTTTTGAAAATATTAAAAATTGGTCTAATCATTAAAATATTACTTGGAGCAAAATAATGAGGAATGTCGGATCTCTCTCTGTCTCTGTCACTCACTCTCTCATTATGAAAATATTTTACAAGCCATATGTTTAGCTTTATATTTTCAGAAATATTTAATGCTGAACTAAACAATAAGGGATTGTCATTTTCAGCATTTATTTTACACTGCACACTGGACCTGCAATTCCCAATACATTGCCGTTGTGACTGATGTATAGACACATTAGTTTGCAATTTATTATACCCCTGATTCTCTGCGACTGGTCTGAAAACTAGCAATAGAAGGCAGGGCCAAAAGTGCCTCACCAATCAGATTGCTGGAAATTGTAATGAAAAAAATAATAATTATTATTCATGTATTTAGAAAGAATGTGATCATAAACCCTTATAATTGTTTACTGAGTAAGCAAAGATGATAAATCAATACAAATATTGAGATTGATATACAAATTTGCTTAATAGTTTGTTGTTCAGCATTTTTTTTAGAATACTAGATTTACTATAGGCATTTAAACTAAATGAAGTATAAACATACATATATGTCTCAAATAATGCTTTGATTTCATTAACATTCCACCTATAATGAAATCAAACATCTGTCACCTTCACTGTCCATTTCAATAGCTACAGTCTCAGTGCAATTCATTCCTTCTTTCAATGATAGATGTATCTGATTCTAGTTTAATAAGTCATTACATCCAGGGTTACATTGGTCAAGGTCAAGTATTGTATTCAGAGCAACCACATAAAAGGTCAAGGTAATAAATCTACTCCATGTAGATATCTTCAGTTGGATGCGTGAAGGCCATGTATTCTTGGTAAAATCTCTTAAATGCTAGCCTGAAAAGGAAAATAGGTAAGAAAAATTTATTTAATACAGTTGAAACAACTAGAAAGATCTAATATGGAACAAAACTGAAAATACATCAAGCAGAATAAAGATTTCTGGAAGAACTAAATAATGAAGTCATATCAACAGCCAAGTTCATCTTTAAACAATTTACTTGAAGTTCGGTGAAGTTAAGTCAGAATTATATAATTGCAGAATTTAAATGTATACACCAACTAATACTGGAAAGTATGAAAAAGTATATTTGTTATTTGTACAGTTCAATTCATTGTTTAACTGAGATGTGAAATATGATTTTGTCTGATGTAAAGCAGAGGCCATTATATGTGTGTTTTACAGATCAATAAAACAATGTATTGAATGAAACAAAAACTAGTAAATTATTTTTATTGTTTTCATAACGTGAACTGTAAAATCCTACAAGAGCACAAATGTTTTTGTCACTGCATGAAAACCAATATATTGTGCTGCTGTTGAGTCATGTGGCCTGTTCAGCCAATCAAAATTCAGAATAATTTGTATGAAGGTAATAAAAGATGCAATAGCTAACACAGAGTCTCCTTATTATACCCACTCATTTTCTAGTTAGGGGAGGGGGGTCCTCTTCATGTGGGGGTGGGTGGGGTGAAAAGGTGATAACTGTATGCACCCCAAGTCAGTGAAGGTTTTAGTTAGCATAGTTAATTTGATCAGACAGCATCTTGGTTTTTGTAAGAGTTTGAAATTAATCTCCCAGTTACTTTCTGTGTCCTGCCTTCCTGGTTTGCAAACAGTTGTAATACAATATAATGGGTAGATTGCCTAATAAAACCTGTTCATTGCTTGTTTAGGAGTTAAAATGTTCTACAAACTTCCCACGTCAGGATATTCATTTGAATGAGGTAACTGTAGAAGTCTTCAAGAAATCACACACACACACACACACAATTGATGTATGCTGCATGCAGTTTTGGTATTGCTCTGAGAATCTGATGTTATCTATTCCAACTTACCCAACAGCCTCACTGACAGAACGTGTGGATTTTTCTCCTAGGAAGACATGACAGGCATATCGATATTCATGGGGATGCTTTGTTATAAAACCAAAATACCTGAAAAATAACAAACGTTGTTTACAGTATTTCTCTACTGAGAACAACTGGGGAGCAGAGTAACAATTATGTCAAAAAAAGTGTGTGTGTGTGTGTGTGTGTGTGTGTGTTCGTGCTTATTATCAGACAAAATTATTCTTAAAATTTCATAAAACATGGAGGTGGGATTATCATCAAACATAGACTTCTCATCAGATAAATATGGTAAAATCATGGCTTTCATTTATAAATTTTCCTTGTACAATGATAATATGACTAATATATGAACATTAAACTCAAGTTTTTTATAAAAAAATAAAAGCCTGCTATTCAGTAATGCTCCATTTAATTTTCAGGTTTGTATCTAGACTATTAGTCTGTCCTAAAATATCATGCCTTTTCATTCCTACTTAATGATTTTATACAAAACACCTAAGTAGAACTCTAAAATCAACCTCATTCTATACCAAAATGACTGATACAGTTTCAAAAGAATAAATCCCATTCTCATCCTTGTGTTTATTTATAAAGGAAATTTTTTATTGACAAATCACATCTTCAAATAATTTATGTACTTTGGGGAAATTAAGACGACTATATATACCTTTCATTTCTTGGGTGGTATCCACAAAATGAAATATTTTTCAAAGCAAAGAAGTGGGTGAATGCATTAGAGTTCTCATGCTGAAACAGACAAAAATCATTTATAATGTAAATATATGACATTATGCCATTAACTTAATGGAAGCTTTTTTTCATGATTTTTCTTACGAATTTAAGATGCATTTTTGGTGAGTTCATTTTTGTCCTGAACAATTTAATATACATAATAATGACAAAACAACTAATAAACCTTACAATTTTGCACAACAAATTCTAAAATACCTTTTATTTCCAATACACTGTACAATCAATAAGTCTTAAGTACCCTGGGGATCAATGCTAGACTGAGTTGCAAACTCTTTTTTTCCTTGTTTTGTCTCTGTCCAAAAGCATTACAGATAACATGGATATTTGCAACCAAAAAAAGACATTTGTGAGTGCAGGTTGTGCCAAAGATATGTTAACTGTATATTCTGTCTTATCCTGTTGTTTTTATCTCAAATTAAAAAGTAATTTAATTTCATCTCATTATTTTGCTTAATTTTGGGGTCCTTTGCATCACCATAAAGAAATGGCAAGCCTAACATTCCAATTCTAATGTTATTCACCAACTGTATCATGTAAAACCAGATGATCATGGAACAAATTAATCTTTGTCTAAGGTATGTAAATTGTAAATGTGCATAGAAGGAATTCATACACAAAACAAAAAATAATTTGCATAAATAATTATGTCAAGAATTCTATGTTAAAAAAGGAAACATATACCAACAGAGGATACAAATTATTAAATGTTAAAATTCAAGAAATATATGAATATATTTTACCAAAATTTACTCAAGCAATTAATGAAACCTAATGGAAATCTAACAATAAAAATCCAAAACAAACGTAGGATTTCAAATTACTCACTGTGTCTTTACTTTTATCAAACATGTGGATGCCAAACTGGTTAATTTCTAATGTGCACATGGGTGGTGGTGATGAATTTAGTGTTGATTTCCTTGCCAAAGCCACCTGAAAAGAAAGAAAGTGATCAATAGAGATATAAAAAAACCTTCTTTGTAAAGTGTAATAAGAGGCTAAGTAAACAAGTCTTTCACAGCATCCTTATAAAGTTAAAGTAAGAAAGTGATCAACAGAGATAAAAAATAAACCTTCTTTTAACTTCTTTTAAAGTGTAATAAGACAGACTAAGTAAACAAGTCTTTCACAGTATCCTTATACAGTTAATAATAGATGCTATCAATTTTTCACAAATGTAACTGATTTAAAGCCACGATGAATTTCATGTTAGAAAGCAAACTTAATACAGGAATTATCAAATTATACATCATTATATGCAACTGTCATGGTAATTAGATGTTGTTAGTGCACTAAAATAATCCACAAGATAAAACCGTATATACCCTGTTAATAGCTTGGCACAGAATCTCGTCGCCTTTGTGATAATTAACCTCTATAGATCCCAGGAACTTCAGAGTAAATTTGGAAGTTTCATCTTCTTCTGTAATGGAAAATAACCAGAATCAACCATTCGAAAATAAATCGTTTCTGGCACCTGTGGACACATACTGGTAACCAATTTTTAAATCTGTCCAGTTAAATTCACGGACAGTTGGATAAGTTGTTTTCGACTAAACAGACCGGCGATAGGTTTATGCACTAACAACGAAGATGTTATCTCTGTTAATTAACGTGCAGCGAGGTGTTTACGTACCGATACCTATGGCATACCGACCAGTAATATCGCTGGCGAATGTGTGAAGCATAATACGAATTAGAGGCGCACTGGAAGTTTGTTGAGGATTTAGGTCTATTGTCAGTTGCCTAGTAGACCAACAAGTAGATCTCCATATTTTATTTGCCAGTTCAGCTACCAGAAATATCAGGGGGAAAAAAGATCCACGTGTTTTGTCTATTGCCGAGATTACTGCCACTATGTCATATGCAAATTCAAACCGTCATAACTTCGACATTATTTTTTAAAATATAAAACCATGTTTCATCAAAAGTTCAAAACACACTAAGAAATAAACTCTAATTTATATGAGTACATTAAATACTCTTATCTTAAATGAGTTGCTATGCTAATGAGTAGGCGTGGTTATCTTGCTCATTTGATTGATCATGCAGGCGTACTCACACACAGGCACGAACTTTGAACTATAAAGGAAGGTACTTTTCAAAATAAGTACCAAAATAATGCCGATATAAAACATCAATTTCTGAAGAAGAAAAGAAACACCAAAATAACAAACCGTTTGGAACGACAAGGTTCAACGTTTAATTCATGATCTTTTTAATATTTACTGACATTTTCACCTTTTTTTAATTGAAATGCATGTAAAATATTTTAAATAAAAGAGCCGGCTGATGTCATTTGCATTAGTTATTATTATTAAACATAATAATAATAATAATAATAATAATAATAATGATGATGTCACAGATACCCAAGTGGCTATATGAACATATTCCAAGTATTCAAAGTTTTAACAAATTCGATTTGGAAATGTGCTCTTCAGAGTGGCAGCAACATCAGCAAGTCAAATGCAAGATAATCTCATAAAATACGCGGACCTTGCTCATTATGAAATCCAAGATATTGATGATATAAGCTTATAATTTAATTTTTAATTTACCAATCCGTACACTAGATTATATAGGTAAATGTCGATTTTACGAACCGGATGCAATTGCAGACAGCTATAGTTATAATATACAATACAGTGAGGCTTTAATTTGAAATAAAACAACAACAAAACAAACGGCAATGTATATCTTTGATCAAAAATCACAAGTTTCATTGAATATATGAAAAATAACTTATAGGAGATTCTATTTTTGGATGGACTGAAAACGGGCGTAAAGAGAGAAAAAGCCGACAATCTAGGGATTTGATTAAACGTACAAAAGACTTTGTAATACGCAAACTGCTCTTTGCAATATAAATGTTGTTTATTTGAGAAATTTTTAATGAAATTGTATTTTTCGATTTCGATTTTAGTTTTGGGAATGAAATTGTTGTATTCATCTTCATTGTTATCATTCCTTTGAATTAAGGCTATTACCCATTTATAAGGCTTGTTAAAATGAAAGAACATAAATGTACTTTTGCCTTTCATTTGTGTATCACTATTATTCTCTCTCTCTCTCTCCCTCTCTCTCTCTCACACACACACACACACACATACACACACACACACACACACACACACACACACACACACAACTGTTGTGCTAGTCTGGCATCCATAACTAGTTCAATTATCAAAAATTAATTGTACTGTAATTTCATAGGGAAAGATAGGTGACAGGAGATTTAATAATTGCTAAATTCAGGGACAATAAACAAAAAGTACAAACCTTCATCTTCCTCAAGAAACTGAAGATCTGTGGCATACATTGATGGGAAAATACCTCTTTGATTTGTCTTCAGATTTATACCTAAAAAAAGTATGACAGACACTGAATATCATAACATTCGATAAACGTCAGCAAATTGCCTAGAATGTAGAAATGATCGGTGGTAAAAGGCTGACCATTTTTTTCTTTAAGTAACCAGATTTAGTTTAATTTCTACTTACGGGAAGTGTTAGTGCACAATATTAAGTATCCGAATTATATTTTAATACGATTAATAAACACACACACGCCCCCCCCCCAAAAAAAAAAAAATCACAAAAAACAACAAATATCACTTGTTTCGTTCAGAGTTTACGAGAAAAGGAATAAAGAGCAAATAACATTTACTGTCTCAGCATTTTGCAGCTAATGTTTACGTTGTAAGACAATAATCGCATATAATGAAACATCATTATGAAAGTTTCTTGCTTTGTAATGATACATAAAGAAAAAAATATGTTCATTCTGTTCATTAGAAACCTCGACCACTCAGGTGGCCTAGAGGTTAGAGCGTCCGCCTCGGAAGCGGGAGGTCGTGGGTTCGAACCCCGGCCGAGTCATACCAAAGACTAACAGCTGCCACAATAGGCGATCAGCATTTACAGGTTAGGGTTAGGACTCGTCGGCCTGGTGTCAGAATAATGTGACTGGGTGGGACATCATGCTACATGTCTGCGGCTTGATGTCCAAGTGCTTAGCACATACATCACTATAAACTGCCACAATGCAGACATCGTAGCGATATGACTGAAAAATTGTTAACGCTCCATTAAAATTCCTAATCTCTCTCTCTCTCTCTCTCTCTCTCTCTCTCACACACACACACACACACACACACACACATTAGAAAACTCAATGAAATCATCAAACCCGCTAAACTAATACGATATAGCAGATTCGAATAGCAGGTATTGTTAATCCTTACCATCACACCACAAGTCGTCTCCCATTTTCTCCACATGGATTGGGTCCCCTATTTCAATAGCCATTTCATCCTTATGGCGAGGTACAAACCTGTGCATGCCCCTGTGGGTAACAGGTAGATTCTTGTAATTGGTTGATGGATTCGAGAACAGAGATTTTCTTCTGGAACCTTGAAAAAATCAATCAGTAGTATATTTTTTAGTCTTTCATAGCAAAGATTTCAAAAAATGCACCCAGTTGCAAGCAACATGTAGAACAGGTTAGATCATTTTTCAGGTTGACCTAAAATTATTTTATTCTTGATTATGTGGACTTAACCTCTGACAGTATGACCGTTTCTACTCTATCGGAACGCGTAAAATGGCAAACCCGTAAGCAAAGTGATGATGACTCGTGATGGAGACACTTGTTAATTGATGACGCGTGAAAAAAATATTCTGACAGTTTCATTCAGTAAGATTTCCCTAAAATCTTGTTCCTGTAAAAATAATTTTCTCCACCCTCAAACCCCATTCTTTCTAGGGTTATCTGCATTTCTAAGTTTATAATGAAAGAGAGAGATAACTTTTATTACTTGTGACCAAAACATGGCACATAAGGACTAACTTCTGACTTTCTACACAGATGGCCAAAACACAATTGCGATCCCATATATTTAAGGGATTTTTTCGGTATTTGTATACCATAGACAAAATATGTTAAATTTAATTTTTCTCTTGAGACAAGACATGGTTAGGACTACCAACGTAACAGAGAAAATAAAAGCAGACATATCTTCACTGCTTCACTCAGGGTTGTCAGTCAGTAACCATGTACATTTAACCATGTATATGGTCCTTTTAACGGAAATCTCAAAACGTGACAACTTTTACTAATACCGACTGAATATAATCAAATAGTTTGAAGCAATATTCTTGCTTTGATTTCTAGAAAAAAGTAAATAACTTATATCCATTATATTTGTTGAAACAAAGAAATGATCCTGAGGTAAAAAAGAAAAAAAATATCAAGGTTCGAAAGAGAAAAGCATATACACCCCCAACATACAGAAAACTAAATAGTCGGCCACTAGAGAGGCGACGCCTAAAAGAGAGCACACTAGATAACGATTACACCCATTATTTTTGTAAAGTAGAATGCCTAACTCTAAACGCGCACAGGTCAAGACATAAACCACAGTCAATCAAGACAAACAAGGCTCAACTTGGCCCAAATAGTGCAAGATTCTCAATTATAAAAATCGTGTAAAGGTGCAAATAAAATATACTTTTGGTTTTATATTTGTTACGACGACCACATATTTCGGGGTTTTAATTTATTGCGTATAACAAAATATACGACCCAACATAATTGTCCAATATCGCTCCTTTGATTAGGTGGTGTTCAATTTCCCACTGATCAACTTGCTATTTGCTGGAACAATCTGATTAAAAAGTGCACTTGGAAACTGACAGTAGGGATCAAACGCAGGAAGTGGCCGAAAGTGACTGTTGACAATAGGTAGCCGTCGGGGAGCCACACTCATCATTTAGTTCGTATTAATTAGCATTAATGGTAAAAGCACTGCTTTGCATAACTAGAAATATACATACTGTCTCCGTCTGAGCTGTCCCGCCTCTCTCTACGTGATGAAGTCGACAATGATCTCTCCTTTCCGCCAACCACCGAGTCCTCTTGGAGGTAGACATTGTCCGAATTTATAAAGGTACGGGTATTTTTCGACACAGTGTTAAATTTAAGTCCCTTTAAGTCTTCTATATATTTTCTACTGAATTTCGGGTATATTTTAGGTACTGTCCTCGAATTAGGAAGGAATACTTCGTCTGATTCGTCCTCGTCACTGACAATTTCTTTCTTAAACAACGCCTCCTGTAATTCGTCTGCTAGACATTTTTCATTGACAGCAGTGACACCTATAGGTTGAGATGGCGGTAGTGGCGCTGAAAATGACAAAGAAAACGTCAACAACTACCATAATGTATCGAGATTATGAGAGTTTAAACGGATGATAGAAAATAAGGTGCAATAAAATCATTGTAATTTATAAATTCTTTAGAGAGGACGAAAAACTCGTATTTAAGCTTATAGTACACCTTCCTGTTCCTGGAAAGGTTAGTATTTCAAACATTTCAGGTAAACTGACTCGTAACAAAATAGACAGCATTGACATTTCAGGAAAACAAAACAACAAATAAAACATTTGACAGAATCACCTTGAAATGAAATTATTACAGTGAGTAATGTTGCACATGTACCTAATTTCTTTTTTCTAGGTATTTCTGGAAGCTTCCTAGGTCGCCTTGGTAACTTGTGTACACAGACAACACTGGCACCTTTAACAGGATGACTCTTTGCACTTGTAACAGTAGGTTCCTTGTCACTATAGACCGAGGAACGTCTTCTCTGAGCACTCTCGGACGATTCTTCAGACGAATCGGAACTGTGCGAGGTTTCCTAGTACAAAAATAAAAAATAAATTGTGATAACTTACGCAAATGATATACCAAAGCTTGGGTCAAATACGCATCAAGATACACAGTGATAGCCCCATCCGCATACTATATGCAATAGCCTTCAGAAAGTGACATGCTAAAACTCTGGTCAAATACGCATCAAGATACACAGTGATAGCCCCATCCGCCCTACTATATTCAATAGCCTTCAGAAAGTGACATGCTACAACTCTGGTCAAATACGCATCAAGATACATAGTGATAGCCCCATACGCAAAGTATATGCAATAGCCATCAGAAAGTGACATGCCATAAGTCGGGTCAAATGCGCATCAAGATACAAAGTGACAGCCCCGTAGACAAGTTATATGCAATAGCCACCAGAAAGTGACATGCCATAACTCGGGTCAAATACGCACCAAGATACATTGTTATAGTGTTATGTATATTTAATATGTTTTGTTGGCTTTCTCTGTGATTTATGTTATGCATATCCGTATTTTGTAACTGACTTTTGTCCAAAATCAAGTTAATGGTCTACCTGACTAATGACTTCTATTTAGTAAATTACATCATACCTAGCTATAATTTCTTTATGATTATATACTAAATATTTAGAACTTTATTATTGGAGGTAAACAAAATGTATTGGTATGTGAGTGTATGACATTAGTGTTTCACTTGGAAATTTCTGCTCTTGTTGACAACGTTTATTGTTTTATAAAGGAAATTGAACTACGTCCTGGCTGTATTAATGTGTTTTAAATTTTTATATTATTATTGCTTACTTCAAATTTACTCAATGCTACCTTAACATCCGAAGTGGTATAAGTCTTATTGTTGTGTTCAGTTTTTAATTTGGGTGGATTTATTTACTCAACTTATTATTCACTGGAGTTTCAAGGTGCTCAATAAAATATTCGTACTAAATCATTATTTTCGAATTTTTGTTCATTCATTCAAGGGCTTTTTGATTATATTATTGTGTTACATCAAGACTGTTAAAGTTTCTTTTGAGTCCGACAACCCTACGGTGGCCTAGTGGTTAGAGGGTCCGCCTTGGATGCGGGAGGTCGTGGGTTCGATCCCCGGCCGAATTATACGAAAGACTTACAAAAATGGTACTAACAGCTGCCTCGCTTGGCGCTCAGTATTAAGAGGTTAGTGTTTGGACTGGTCGGCCTGGTGTCAGGATCATGTGACTGGGTGGGACATCGTGCTATATGTCTGCGGCATGATGCCCCAGTGCTAGACATCACTATAAACTGCCACATTGCAGACATCGTAGCGATTTGACTGAAAAATTATTTAAAGTTACGTTAAAAATCCAAATCACATCACATCACACATCACAAGACTGTTAACACATCGCCACATTCCATGCCGAAGGCACATTAGTACATTCGAGACTACATGCACATCAGCACATTCATTATTAGAATTCATTTGGAACACCACTAGAATTCATTTGGGACTTGTAGTAGAACTTTTATAACTATCTGGGATTTATTCACAATAATGTAAGTTCTTTTTAAATTTTCACACTGCATTATATGGACATAAATTATCTGTAGAATTTTACAAAATATGTTGGTTTTCGCTCTTTTCTGTTACTTAGTTTAAGACCATAGAGTCGAAACAATAGCAGCTACACAAACTGCATTTAATAACTATCAGAAAAATGACATGTCAAACTCAACATCAAAATGAGTATATACAATTCCAGTGTAAACTTCATTCACACGGAGCATATTGCACAGTTGTACGTTTATTATATAATGTTCCTGGTCAGAGTCTCTAACGTCACTATGCAGACGGCTGAGGTTCAACCGGAACATTATCGACCCTTTCCATAGAATGTTCGGAAAAGTCTTCGGCGTCTCTTTTCGGACCCGCACGGAAAGAGACGAATATGTTCTGAATGGCATTAGGCACACTGGACCACCTCTTCTATTTCCGCAGATCCAAATATGCTTGGATGTACGTAGCCACAGTAATTTAAAGAAGAAAAAAAAAATCATACATTTTTGTTCGCCGGAAATTTCTTTGCAAAAAGCAAACATCATTCGAAACATCATCATCTCTTTCCAATGCGACTCTCTGAAAGAAACTAGGAGGCCATCAAAGTAATATTCTCAGACTAATTTGTTTATGGCTGAATAACATATGGCCTACTGAAAGGAGAACAGAGTTGTAAAACATGATTGGTAATGAAAATAACTTTTGACAACGTTTCAACAATCAATTAAATACATGTTTATTTAATTTTAATGTTATTCATGGAACTTTTTATATTGAACAAAAACACATGAGCTTGAGGGCAGTTCAAAAACGCCATTATATTTCAAGCATGCAATGGAAAAGGCCGAGTACGTTCAAGTTGAAGAAACCGCAATATATTATGACCACATTGGCCATTTCTATGATTGGACTGACAATATGATTGACTGAGATGTTGCGAATGAAAAAAATATTTCGATAAATGCACACTTTCTCGGTCAATCTTTGCTTTGTAAATAGCCGAGGTTTTCTGAATGTTAGTTAAAGGCATATATTCGGGTGTGATCAGTGCGACTGATCTCGAAGTTGTGAATGCATTGGAAGGAGACGAGAATGTTCCAGTTGGAATAATGTCGTCATCCTCAATCAGAATGTCCTGAGCCTTTTCTGTCACATGCAAGGAAAATTATCATAGTTGTCATGATATTGAAAGTCACCGACAGAATGATGTTAGAGATTTCGACTGTTATGTGACAAACATTTGCATGAGTTGAGTGTTTCTGATAAAGAGCACAGTTGCATGTTAACATAATATGTTCACTGCATGGATCGTTCATATATAAACAGTTTTATCAGACCAAACATATAACTATTTTTGCAAACAAGAATTTAGATTACAAAAACAAAATCCGAAGGAAAATCCACCACGTCATACCAAGAATGGCCTTATCAGGTAACATTATCTAAGTAACTGATTCTTTCACAATAAATTTCAATGGCCGGATTTTTTTACGATGATAAATGTCATTTGTCCTGGATTACATCGATCGCGATTTGGGACAATTCAGACTGTTCTCTCACTTGGCAATAATCTAAAAATAAAACAAGAAAAATAAAATTAAAAATAGAGGAAAATTGCTATTCAGATAATGATTTACGAGCAAATTCTAGCAATTTAATTAAATCAATTGTATTACGATTTAACTGTCCCTTTTCAAGCGTTATATTGAAGAGTGAGTGAATATATAATAGAATGAGTTCTAAATATTGCAATTGGTTTTGTATGCTGCTTCTTAGGCACACGGCGCAAAATTTGAACCAAACAAAACACGATATATATATAAAGAATACAAATCAAATGGCGAATAACAATCCTTTTCAGGTGCACTGGATCCAGCAAGGAATCACGTGTGTCAGGGATTGATTAAGATAAATGCAATACACTGGCAGCGAACAGTGTGAAACTAGTATCTAACTACCCTGAGCACTTACGACTCTTTAATTAAAGAAATGAACTGCGTTAAACTGACAACGAACAGTGCGATATATATATATATATATATATATATATATATATATATATATATATATATATATATATACGAATGAAATCATTTGCTGAAGTGTGTTAGTATTGATCCATTATTTGGTTGCCATGTAACAATCACATTCTGGTCTCGTTTCAGGTTCTGTAGGCACGTCTGATTAGACAAAATCTAATAATGTTGGAGAAATTTATAAATGGACTTAGATATAATATTTACAGGGGATTATGAGTAGGTATAGATGAATACAGGACCAATAAAAAGGGCAGGAATAGCAACAGTTTATCTTTGAGAAAGTGATAGTAGTTGCTTCGTTTTATGCATGAGCATTAACAGTTATCTTATTTATTGCCTAAATTCTCCAATTTTGTTAAATCCAGTTACACGAATACTATCATCTATTAATAGACATATGGATATTTGTCAAAATAAATGCATTTTAATGAAATAATCATGATTTGTAGCGAGGTGACGTTTCCTGGATAAACCACAGGAAACCTCTGATTTAATTCTCGGAAGGTAGTAGAGTTAATAATGATAGTCTGGGTTGCATTTTAGTTGTTCCAAAAATGAGAGAATTACTAAAATATGCACAAAATAATAAAACGAAACCTTTTAATAACTTTCTGCAAAATAATATTTAAAAGGTCTCAAACAAAGAATGGAATCTCTAGACAATACCACCATCATACGAAAGAGGAAAACGAAAGCACAAAACGCTTCTTACCTGTTCAGTATTTATATTATTATTTAATATATTTTTATAATGATTTATATCCTCAAGAACCCCTGACAGATGCTGCTGATTAATTTGGTTGTTAATTTTTTCCATATGTTTCTCCTTGTTTTCCAGTTTTGCATATGTCTCAGAAATTCTTTCTGCTCTGATAACAGTTCCTGTAGTGAGGGGTTTGCAGACGACATTATTGTTGTTATAGGTTTTGGCTTCAGTAAGGCAGCTGAGAATGAATTGTTCACGCTCCCGTTCGATATCCAGGTCGTCATCTTCGGAACATGTGTCTGGACTAATATCATGAACCAGTCTGAAAAAGAGAAGAAGAAGAAAAAAAGAAAATATTAACTATATGTCTCCTCGATGAATGGGACAATTGTATATTTGTTTGCTTCGTGTTTGTTCACGTGTTTATATCACTGTTAAGTTTTCTGACTCTTTTCTTCTATTTTTCTGCTACTATGAGCTCTTTTTGATTCTCAAACCTTGGATAATCACTACTTTAGCGAAAATTGTTTGACTTGATCTGCCGATACAAGTAAATTTTTCTTCCCTTAGAATATTAATTAACAGGAATAATTAAATTATGAGAAAAATGCCAACTAATACTGAGTCAATAGTGATGGACTTATTGCAACATATACATACATATAATCCAAAATAGTCTTATATCAGGATATCTTTGCACCAATTTCGTTGTTGCAAATGCAATTTATCTTGACTCGAAAACAGAACTAATATGAAAACACCGTAAATCCATGAAGGCAGTCCAAGGTCACTTGTTAAACTGCATAGTTTAATACCAATCACAAGTTATTTTCTCTTAGAACCTCGTCGGGTGTGATTTTACATATCGCAAACTCGCCACTTAATAATGACGAACTGATAGTAATATGTAAACATACGCACTGACGCAAAGACGTGACTGTATTTAGTGGTGATACAATAGTTATTGCACCCATTCTTTTCTTGCTAATGTAATTTGTATTGACGCGAAACTATAACGTATGTAATTTGTATCTGACACGAAAAAAGAACGACTCTAAAAATACCGTAACAGTGGTCCAAAAGGACACTTTACACTGTACCTTAACTACTCAAAAGTAGTCCAAAAGAACTCTTTACACAGCACTTCCACATGTGAAGCGCACGAGTATCTTTACGTCTGTACTTCGTATATCTGAGAATTGCGGTGTTATTGCTAACTAGCCAATATTCAGTTTAACGCGCAGGGGAGACCCCCGTTTACAGCGAACACACATATTATGAAGAAGAAAAAACACCAGGACTTAAGTTCGCTTTTAAATTAGACAATTTGCATTATTAGTAAATCGATAAGGAACTTGGTTGTTGTTGTAGGGTTTAACGCCATTTTTCAGCACACGATAGGCTATACATGGCAGCCAGTATTAATGGTAGAAGAAGAACCCGGGAAAACCCCGGAAAGAACCACCGACCCACGAGAAGCTACTGGCAAGCTTTCTCACATACCCACATTGGCTGAATCTGAGACTGGAACCTATGCTACAGAGGTGAGCTGGCAGTGATCCGTAACAGAGAGCGCTTTAGACCACTCGGCCACTCGGGGCCCCCGATAAGGAAATTGGAAGAAAAGTTACAAAATAAAGTTACTTTAAATTTTCATTATATTATTACGTACATCATCCTTTAGCTTAAAATATTTTCAACCACCAGATGTATCTTCAGATATTAACAGGACAATATACGCAAAATTTCGACAGAAACAATACATTTAACAGTGTAAATTCAATTGTCAAAAAAAACAAAAAAACAAAAAAACAATTCACTCTTCGATCATCCGTCCGTATATCCACAAGAATGTTGAATGTAGTCTACAGCAGACAAAATCGCCCATTTGATCAGAATGGATACCATCCAACCTGTCTACTAGTAGGTTCTAATGGTATGTCTTCTGTAAACCATCGTACATTCTTGTTTAAGGTTAGTATATCTATAACAACCTCCCAAAAAAGGTTCATTTCAAAACATTGCTTATCCTATCATATTTTGACCCACCCACCCCAAAAAGAAATATATCAACAGCCAAAAACACACCAGTTTGTGATAAGCACAAATGTAAGGGCTTATTGGAAGTTATCACATCACCTGGGATAAACCTTAGACAATGAGAATAAAATGAATGCGCGTGGAATACGCTCAAACTAAGCAATGAATACATTTCCAAACGCGTGAATAACTGCTTGCTAAAGATAATAGATGTATTTACAAAACTCTGATGCAAATTGTGCTGACGTAGCTATTCTTTAACTATTGTTTAAAACAAATAAATTTAAGCCTCTCATCCATCCCACCCGCTAAGAGCTCTTCTCTGTGAAGTATTTCCAAAAAGGAGTAAAAGAAAGTTATCCTCTCAATCGTCGTTACAATCAGTTACTGGTGTAGAATAAGCTAAAGATTGAAGACATTCTTGCATACCTCAATCACATTGCGTCAAAGTAACTATAAAGAGTAATATAGAAATATTGTTTTTTCCCCTCCTACACGATCAGGTTATAAAAAAGTTCACCATCATGACAAATGCCATTAGGACAGAAATGCTAAGGGCAGACCTAAAAAAAAATGACACAGTTTCATTGAATTATCATAAAGGTCATCAAAGGAAACGCACAGAAAAGGGGGGAAATATTGATCAGTGACCTTGACATTAAAAATAAAACATTGACTATGATAAGCAAAGTGCTATCAGACTGAGAGTAAAGGTGTGCCATACTTCAGTATTATACTTCGAACAGCGTTTATGATATAATGCAGAAACAAAGACACCTTAACATATTAAGCCATTACCTTGACCTTTGAAAGACTTTTAACGTGCACTGCAAAACGTCGTCTATTGACAATATATAAGTATATCGAGCGCAATGCATTTATCGTTAATAGTTCTTAAGTCAGAAATCATAAGAGCCGATGAGACTGAAACCTAAATAATTTATATGTAACCTTGAGCTTGAAGATAAGCCCCCAGTGTCATAAGCGACAGACCTTTCTGAGAAACTGTAAAGTTATGTCAAATTTCATCCCTTCGTCTCAAATGATTCTAAACGTATGGAATGCAAAAGAAAACTGTACTAGAAAACAATATACGTCTAATACTACGATACTGAGCTTGAGGATAAGGCCCCTAATATTGTACACTACACGCATGAATACAATCTACATCTAACACCATGACACTGATCTTGAAGATAATGCCCCTACTATTGTACACTACACACATGAAAACAATCTACATCTAACACCATGACACTGATCTTGAAGATAATGCCCCTACTATTGTAAACTACACGCATGAATACAATCTACATCTAACACCATGACACTGATCCTGAAGATAAGGCCCCAACTATTGTAAACTACACACATGAAAACATTTGCATCTAATACCATGACATTGATCTTGAAGATAAGGCCCCTACTATTGTAAACTACACACATGAAAACAATCTGCATCTAATACCATGACACTGATATTGAAGATAAGGCCCTTAATACTGTACACTACACACATGAAAACAATCTATATCTAATACCACGACACTGATATTAAAGATAAGGCCCCTAACATTGTAACAGAACACATGAAAACAATCTACATCTAACATCATGGCACTGATCTTGAAGATAAGGCCCCCAATATTGTACACAACACACATGAAAACAATCTACATCTAACACCATGACACTGATCTTGAAGATAAGGCCCCTAATATTGTACACAACACACATGAAAACAAACTACATCTAACATCATGGCACTGATCTTGAAGATAAGGCCCCTAATATTGTACACAACACACATGAAAACAATCTACATCTAACACCATGGCACTGATCTTGAAGATAAGGCCCCTAATACTGTACACAACACACATGAAAACAATCTACATTTAACACCATGACACTGATCTTGAAGATAAGGCCCCTAATATTGTACATAACACACATGAAAACAATCTACATCTAACACCATGACACTGATCTTGAAGATAAGGCCCCTAATA
Source organism: Sinohyriopsis cumingii (assembly GCA_028554795.2). Classification (NCBI taxonomy): domain Eukaryota; kingdom Metazoa; phylum Mollusca; class Bivalvia; order Unionida; family Unionidae; genus Sinohyriopsis; species Sinohyriopsis cumingii. The sequence continues at coordinate 3,709,763 of JAPYKE020000077.1, read as the reverse complement.
TTGTACACAACACACATGAAAACAATCTACATCTAACACCATGGCACTGATCTTGAAGATAAGGCCCCTAATATTGTACACAATACACATGAAAACAATCTACATCTAACACCATGGCACTGATCTTGAAGATAAGGCCCCCAATATTGTACACAACACACATGAAAACAATCTACATCTAACACCATGACACTGATCTTGAAGACAAGGCCCCTAATATTGTACACAACACACATGAAAACAATCTACATCTAACATCATGGCACTGATCTTGAAGATAAGGCCCCTAATATTGTACACAACACACATGAAAACAATCTACCTCTAACACCATGACACTGATCTTGAAGATAAGGCCCCAAATATTTTTCACTACACACATGAAAACCATCAACATCTAATACCATAGCACTGATATTGAAGATAATGCCCCATATAATGTACACAAACCACATGAAAATACATGTGTATACGAAACTGCATCCCTTAAACTCAAACAGCTTTAAATTTAAAATGAAAAAGTGTCATGGAAAACATCTTACATTATCTGGATTTTCAAAGATATGTCCCACAATGTTGTACGCGACACACATTCTAGTGATGATGTAAATGTATGCAAAGTTTATCTCTTGGTCTCGAACGAATTTAAATATATCGAGCCAAAGTGACAGTGCGATGAAACATAAAATATTGAACCTTGGTCTTTACCTTGAAGACAGTACCCCGAATGTGATAACGAACACACCTTCCTGTTATGCTGTACAACAACAGTATCTTGACCTTGAAGATATGTCGCATAATGAATTATACAACACCCTTCAAGCGGTGTTGTATATGCATGCAATATTCCGTTCCTTAACTTTAAAATGATTAAAATTGTCGAGCGGAAGGGAAAGTGGGACAGAAAAGTACAATAATGAACACTGGCCTTCACCCTGAAGCTAGAATTCCTAATGTATTACGCGACACACTCTTCCACCACTAATTTATAAGTATTCCAAATGTAATCCCTAAATCTCAAACGGAGAGGAAAGGTAAATGTTATGGAGAAAGTAAAATACTGATATGTGCCTTTGACCATGAAGGTCACAACCTCCAAATCTGGTACGCAAAATACTCTCTAGTAATGTACCAACTATATAGTTTTATTCCTCAAGCTTAAACGACTTTAAAATGCTAGAGTGAAGGGTAACGTGTGATGGAAAATGCAGTATGCGAAAAACTTTCTGGTCACTATGAGCAAAGTATACCAAGTTTTATCCCTTAATTTGAAACGGCCTTAAAAAAAAATATAGAGCGGAATGGATAGTTTTTGTAAACGTAAAATATTGACCTAAATTTGACAAAGATGATAGGACACCCAACGTGGTAAGTGATACAGCTTCTAGTGATGGCGTATTATACGTACGTGCATCTCTTAATATCTAACGGGTTTAATCTTGCAGAGTAGAAAGAAAACAGGATGGACGAAAGCGTGGATTATATGTCCCCAGCCTTTCATCTAAAAGGCAGGAGAAAAGCAGTGTAGTTTTGCAGAAGTAATTGATTTTTCAGATAACACTGTGACTGTAGAGTTCCGTGAGCTGCAACATTTCCATAAAAGAACAAAATGGCAAACTTTTAGTTGAACTCAGGGCCGGATTAAGGCAAGGGGCACAGGGAGCAGCCTCACACCAGCTGGGGGGACCCATGGTTGACGCCGATAAAATTACATTCGTTCAAATAAACCGCATGTACGTCAAAACCGTCTGGTACTGAGCCTAATATAAAACTGTAACAGTTATACACATATCAAGGACAGTTTCAGTGCTGCTTTCAGGTTGTATTTGTAGATTTATAAGGTACCCGCCAATCTTAAGTGTAACATGCCCCCAAAAAGCTTAATCCGACCCTGGCTTGGCGGGCATTAACCGCATGCTGGGTACTTTCTGCCCATAATTTGAACGTTTCAGACGTAGTCATTCTATCACAAAATCTTGGGTTATCTTTGCTGACTATACGAATGCTCGCTTCAGAATGAATAAAACGAATTAAATAAATAGATATATTCGTGCTTTGCAGTGTTGCGACAATATGGCGACAGGCGACACACTGCTCGACATTTCCTCCACGCGAGTTACCAACATTGTAAAGCGTTCATCATATGACGAAAATGCACCCAACGCGTCCGGTTTTACTTCTTGAATTTTCGGGAAACAAATGTGACATGACATAAAATAACTAGGTTTTAGGTCGGTCACAAATTGTTCTAAAGCGACACATGGACACATGCTCTACCGTTTACATTGCCACCCCTCGAGCTCATTATTGATGGGAGAGCCACGAAATCATGTCATGTCCTGGGGTGGATTAAAGAATATCGTTTTAGGCTGTGTGGGTAAACAAATAGGCGAGAGGAACATGGGATGGAACGCCGGGTGGGGGTCAGGGACTAAACCTCCCCCTCTTCCCACCCCACTCCTGTATTAAGCATATCCATGTCATGATTTCAGCCAAGGAACTATAAAGAAAATTTACTCTACTACATGTTCCGGTTCTTTTTCCCTCGCCCAATGCCGTTTTCTCAGTGTTTGATATGTATGCTACAGATTGCAACTACTGAAGTAGGAATACACAAACCTAGTTTAAGTTAAGGTCTCACTGGATAGTTTCGTATTTTGACCCCCCCCCCCCAATTTTTAAGGTAGAAGGCATGAACCTAATTATCACAAGCCTATCATTTATAAATTCACACAGAAGCTAAATCTGTAATGTGGTTTAGATTTACTTTGAGTTAGGCTTGGAAATGGGTTGGCTTGTTGGTCATCATCATCATCATCATCATCAGTCTCATGACCTAGTGTGGTCGTTGAGGCACTGTGCTGCTGAACATCTGACCAGTTTCCTCCACTTGTCTCGATCATGTGCCAATGTCTGTGTCTCCGCAAAACTTTTCCTGGTCCATTCTGTGATGTTGTCAGTCCAATTTTTTCTCTGTCTACCTCTCTTTCTGCCACCTTGGACGCTGCCCTGTACGACTGTTGTGGATAGACTGTTGGCTCTAGTGACATGGCCATACTATTTCAGCTTTCTCTTTTTGACGGTGGTGAGGAGGTTCTCATATTGGCCTACTTCGCGCCTGATGGTGTTATGCACTTCTTCATTTGTGATGTGGTCCATGTAAGAGATGCCAAGGATGGTTCTGTAGCATCTCATTTCAAGTGACTGGATTCTTCGTTGTAATTCTGCTGTCAGGGTCCATGCCTCATATGAGTACAAAAAGACTGAGATGACTGGAGCTCGCAATAGTCTGATTTTAGTTTTCAGACAGATATTCTTGTCTCTCCAGATGGGTCTTAGCTTTGACATAGCTGCCATTGTTTGTGCTGCTCTTGACAAAATTTCTGCTCTTGATCCCTCTTCAGTGATTATGGAACCAAGATATTTTAACTGGCTCACTGTTTCCAGTTCATGTCCTCTGACTTTAATCTTGGCTGAGATTTGTTTGCCACTATTTGTGATCAGTTTTGTCTTCTTAGCGCTTATCTCCATGTCAAATCTGGAAGATGTTTCATCCAGGTTCTTCACTAAGGTGGCTAGCCCGTCTTCACTGCCTGCCAGCCCATCAATGTCGTCTGCAAAGCGGAGGTTGGTGATATTACGCCCTCCAATGCTGACTGTCCCACAGTGGTTTTCCAGGGCTTCGCTCATGATGCGCTCTAAGCAGATGTTGAAAAGCGTGGGTGACAGGAGACAGCCTTGACACACTCCCACTGTTGTCTGGAACCAGTCCCCCACAGAACCTTGGGCAATTACTGCACTGGTAGCCTTGGTGTACAGCTGCTTGATGGTACTGTTTAACTTTTGACCCATGTTATACTTCTTCATTGTGGCCCACAATGCCTCATGCCACACTCTATCAAAGGCCTTTTTGAAATCTATGAACAAATGATAGATGTCTTGTCCATGTTGCGAGTACTTTTCGCACAGAACCCTGAGATTGAATATTTGTTCTGTTGTGCTTCTTCCACTCCGGAACCCGGCCTGTTCTTCAGCGATTATTTCTTCTGCTTGTGGTTTCAGTCTGTTCAAGATGATCTTCAGCATTACCTTACTAGCATGGCTGATCAAACTGATAGTTCTGTAATTTTGGCACAGCTGGAGATTGCCTTTTTTGGGAAGTGTTATAATCAGTGACTGAGTCCACTGTGTTGGCCATTCACCTGTCTGCCAGATCTTGTTGCAGATTTTTGTTAGTAGCTCTTTCACTGATTCTCCCCCATTCTTGATAAGTTCAGCTGGGATGTTGTCTGCTCCAGCTGCCTTCCCATTCTTCAGTGCTCTTATTGCTGACTCCACCTCTTCTTTGAGAATGGGGAAGTCATCATCATTTGAGGAGTTTGGAACTTCAAGCACCTCTGGGTCTCCTGTGGACTGATGGTTGTAGAGTTCTTTGCAATACTCAGTCCATCTTTCTGCAATGTCACTTGCTTCTGTGAGGCATTTTCCATTTTTGTCTTGGATGGTACTAATTCTTGGTTGTTTCTGTCTGGTGAGGTCTTTCACAATTTGGAATGCCTTTTTGCTGTTATTCTTTATCAGACTGTTCTCCATTTCTGTGCACTTTTGTCCAATCAAATTTTCTTTTGCTTTGCTCAAGTTTTTTCTGATATTCTTGTTTATTTCTCGGTACTCTATTGCCCCTGCTGTGTGTCTGGTGTTTTTGAGTTCTCTTCGGGCATCACACAACTTCAGAATCTCTTCTGTAACCCAGGGTTTTTTCTTCGGGCGATGGAGGCCAATGATGTCCATAGCAGATGCTGTCATGACTGTGTTGAAGGTGTATGTCATCTCATTGACATCACCATCCATCACAAGGAGTGGAGCAAATTTTCCTCCAATTGTGGCTTGGAATGACTTGCAGAATGTTAGGGTCCTTCAGTTGTTCAAGGTTGAATTTGAGCCTGATGTTCTTTGGCTTGGTAATTTTCTTCAGCCTCACTCGGAAGTTCATAATCACGAGGTCGTGATCACTCCCAACATCAGCACCTGGGAATGTCCTTGTTTTTGCTCTGTTGATGCCAGATCGGTAACGGTTTTGAACCAGTATGTAGTCGATCTGGTTGTGATGGGTTCCATTTGGTGTCATGTCCAGCATCGTGAAGCTTTATGTTGTCCCAGGGTGTTGGCTAGTACCAAGTTGTTGTAGCTTGCGAACTCGAGCAGCCGTCTCCCTCTTTCATTGGTAAGCTCATTGCAAGAAGGTCCACAATGTACTTCCCAGTCTTTTAGAGCATCTTTGCCAACTTTGGCATTCCATTCTCCTTGGACGATGAGGATGTCTCTTTTACTGACCATGTTTAGAATACCCAGTAGTTTGTTGTAAAACTCCTCTATTTCTTCATCATCAAGATCAGTAGTTGGAGCATAGACTTGGATAATTGTGATGTTAAAGGGAGATGCTTTCAGACGAATGGAAAGGATTCTGCTAGATATGGGGCAGCATTCAATCACAGATCCCTTGATAGCTTTGTTTACAAGGAAGCCTACTCTATTTATGGACTTGTCACACTCTCCACTATTGTATAATATATGCCCATCTTCGGTTTGGTGTTCTCCTAGGGATTTCCATCTAACTTCACAGAATCCCAGAATGTGCCATGTGTAGTGTTCCAGCTCATGTGTCAACTCTTGGAGTCTTCCAATTTGCGCCAGAGTTCTAATGTTCCAGGTGGCGATGGCAATGTTGTCTCTCGCTCTGATTTTATGCAGAGTACCAGTAGCACACTTGTCACCTCCGTGCTGGTGGACAACGGCAGGCGCGGTCCTTGTTGACCCGGGCGACGACCGATCCGGTATTGTAAGCTCAGATTTGTCCAGCATTATCAGTGTGTCTTGGGCAAAAGTCGTCTGGCGGAGCCCATCCCTCTCCAGACCAAGGAGTTGCCAGAAGGGGATGTAGTACATCGTCCAGCTGCCTTAGGGTCTCCACTCGGGATTTTCTTATAGGGTTTACTCCCTTAGCCTTTGGCTAACCATAGCCGACCTGCAAGGCAGCAGGAGACTCGTGGATGGGCGGGTGCGTCCATTTCCCGAGCAGATAAAGCATCTGCCACTGCCCATAAGCATCTGCCACTGCCCACTGGCTTGTTGGTGACTAGAGGTAAATATCTAAAAATCTAGATGGTTGAGGGGTGATGAAAAGTATGCTAACTTGTTATAGTACTAGTGAACTTGATTCATGCACAAGGCACATACTGATTCTTTTAGCTGCCTTGTCACAAGAAAATATTGAAAATAGCTCTTTCCTGTCAAAAATGAATGTAAAAAGAGAGGGGTTGGTGGCAGTGTTGGTTGAATATAAAAGCCACCAGTTGCATTAGGAATTAACCTGATTGCCGTAGTCAAAATCTCACATGTATGCTTTCTACAAAAATCATTAGCTTGTTTTTATTTGTATCTTCAATGTAAAATTATTCTCATTTTTCTGCAATAGGTCATTGTTGGATGAAAATTCACCAGATAAACTGTCCAGTGAGACCTAAAGACGCGACTTGTACCAATTGAAGAAAATAACAAAACGCTGCTGCTGAGGAACCAACCACTTAACTGTGGAGTTAGGGGAGACATGTGTATTTGTTTATTAAATAAGATCTCCATGTTCTAAAGTAATTTTAAAAAGATTGTTCCTCTGATACATAATAAAATTAGGCCAGAATATACCCATTATATTAGCTGACCCACCCATCCAAAAATGTCCCGGCTTAAAAGAAAATGCCTGACCCCCCTCCCCATTATATGGTCGGTCCCTCACACAAGCAAACGTATCTTTGAGATCATCATTTATAATAAGCAAATATAGGTCTTATCAACAACCACTTTTTCCAAGTCCAGTAAACAAGCACATTTTGCTGATACACCTCAATTAAGTAGCCAACTATCGCAAAAGGCATGTTTGTTTTTTTAAGTTCAGATTTGTATATCATATTGTCCAATGCGTTATTTGCAACGTGAAGCTTCTTAGGACACCCTCTCTCCCTCTATCCACATATACATGACTATCTACCGTATATACTCGTTTGATAAGTCAAACTGAAAAAACAAATACACTGATCTGTCGTAGCATTCTACGCTTGCAGAGGCCTGTGTGTTGTTTGTTCTACTGATTACTCCTAACAAACTGTACATACTTAGATCTGCCGGCGCATAATGCGCCGATAGATCTGGGTCTATGCATTTTGCAGTTGGACTGGATTTATAAGTGAGTATAGACCTATCAATGTACATAGTATATATCTATCTATCTATCTATCTAGTGCATATGATTAACGTTGTTGTGGTGGGGCGGAGGGGGGGGGGTAGTGCAAGTGCATCTATGAATTCGAAACAAGCAGAGCACCTGTTTGGGATAATGATGAAGCCTACAACACTATAACTTAATACTATGTAACGAAAATCACTAAAACTAGAATCCATTTAGCATTACTCTTTTTCAACCAATTTAGTGGTTTCCATACATTACGCTAGCATTGGTTCTATATATAATATTACCGACTTAATGAGTAAACTGATTTGACTGAAACAAGCATGCATACAGTATACTCGAAAACACAACAATATCATAGGCATGTGAGTATAACAGATCATGCCCATAAAAAGGATATGTAATGTAATAATGAGATAGTTCGCCAATCCCTTAAGAGTCTTACCTAAACGCCAGTTCCGGACAGATCGGCCGTTGAATTTGAATCATCTCCTTCAGTTCCCTTTCAATTTAAATCATAATTGGTCATAATCCTAATTACATGAATATGTATCATGGTAAGATAATATTTTCATCCAGATCAAACCATATCTTATTGTAAAACCCTGTCTTGGCAGCCATTTTCTTCCTGTATCTTCTGATCCGATCCCATGATTATCATAAATAATGCGCTTGGCAATGGGTAGGCCATCATTACGTCTGATGCAAGCAATGACGTATGTCCAAACCTACACAAAATACATGTAACTAAATAAGCATTCACCTAAGATATATTAGCTGAGCCTGTTCACGAAAATATGTCCAATATTGATTAATGCTACCACTGAGGCAACAATCGACAGAATTCATTCAGCGACTGTAGGCAGTGTAAAACGTATATAAGTCTCAGATTCTGCCAATTGTGCATTTGGGTTACAGAAAACAAACAGACGACATTTTCAATGATCGATGCCACTTGATCAATATATTTCTCCCACTGAAAACACACTGTACATGCTAATAAGAGACTGTGACTTCATTGCTGCGAATAAAGTATGAATGAACATAGCGTATCTTAGCTGATTTGGAGAGTCGACTGGTAGATAATTCCAAGTTACGAGTTTATTAATTAATCGCTGACTACTAATATTCCACTTTTTGGGATTGAGATTATGCCTTACCAGAACTTTCTCAAGACTACTATGGCGAAGACTGCAAGATTGGCAGCTAAGTCGAAAGATCAAGTTTTGTCAAGCTTTCACAACACAGCTGAATTTGACCATTCAAGGAGGGGGTGTGTTTCTGATTTTGATTATATTGCTATTCTGTTGTATTACTCCAAGCCTCTGAATTTGTAGAATACCAAGAGCTTGTAATCTGGGTGGGGACAAAAATAGGGGCAAATCATCGGTGCATTTGTTTGATTTTAAAATAACGATTGCAGTACTGTTTTCCTCGTCTATTTATAGTTTCTAAAATTATAAAATATCTAAGAAAACTGCAATAGAATAACGCTAACTAAAAGTAAAAACAAAGTAGATTTGAAGTCTTGTTTTTCAAAATTTATCATTCATATGGTAACTAAGAGAGCGTTTATTTCTCGAAGAGGTCAGTGAATGCAGCGTTTGTATTAATAGTAAATACGTCAACGCTGTGTGAAAACTCTCACAAATCAAGCCCATTTGGCTCTTTTGAATAAAAACAAATTTGTCTTTAATTTTCGTTTTTATTTCTGTTGTTTAAATGATCATTGGAAAATACAGGAATCGTTTGTGGAACAATGCTGAATTTGGTGTAGTCAAATTCTAGAGTTTTCTTTGCTTGCGTATCAAAAAGGGGGAGAATTTTTATAATTCTTTACAAGGAAATAAATAACAACAAATAAACGGGTTTAGCACTTATTTAGCATTCGTTATAACTATGAATGAGAGAGAGAGAGAGAGAGAGAGAGAGAGAGAGAGAGAGAGAAATATTCTATCAGAGGACACCATTTCAGAAAGCACAGCTGCTGAAAAGAGGATGAGCTTGTCTGCCTGAAACAATTTTATTTTACAATGAGACAGTCTAGTGTAATTATAATGATGTTGTTTAATTGACTAACGGGGGCCAAAGTAACTCAGGTAGTGGAGCGTGTGACTCTTGATGGAAGGGTCGCGGGTTCACCAGCCCAGCTCGGCTGCTTCAGTGCGTCATTGGGAATGGCACTTGTCTCCCATCTTCTCGGCATGATATAGGAAATAACGTGTTCGAAGTAGCTTTAAAACCAGCAAAAAGTAACTGATTATGACCACTTCTTTTCTACAAATTTATATTCAATGCACTATCATTTCACTGTAGCGTTTTTCTCTGCTGTTCTGAGTCACATTTACCTTCCTACAGCAGCAACGCTGCGATTATGTGCAATGTTTCTGAAACTTACAAAATTAAATAAATAGCATTTAGAATTGCCTTCTGTTGACCTGTGTAGATTTATATTCCAGTCAGTATAGAATGCAATAAACAATGTTCCTATGCAGCAAAGAGTTATAAAAAAAACTAACGTTATTTTAAACATGCTGTGATCAGTCGTGAGCTTTGATAATCCTGATCCTTTGAAACGTAACGTGCACAACAGGTGCGCCCCGACTTTGGCTTGGGATTGTAAGTTCTATATTTGATAAAGTTGCCACAGCAATGTTCAGTCCGAATCGGTAATAAGTGAAACCGAAATTAGATCATTCTCGACAGGTATTTTCTTTTCACATTTTCCTAGTAATAATGTCTGATGAATTTAAGCTGGCGTTGGGGGTTGACAAACGCCATTCATCATTTAAAAAACGCATACAGTATTGCCATTTTCTGTTGAATATCGTAAATGAACGCGGATTTCTACTGAGTCTGATATGGTATGGGCGAATATTTTTATACGTACAAAATGTTCAAAGTTAAACGTGGTGACCGTGACCTCGTATTTATGCTTAATAATTAGTTGTTAGGCTTTGTTTGTGTGTCGCATGGATTCTTTTAGATGGATAGGTTGCCTTAGATAACAAGACATTTTTTTATAGCTGAGTACTTAGGAATCGATAAAATGTTTATTGTATAACAAGTAAATTTTATATTTTATTTCTTGCTGACAAGGCTTAAGCATTATCGACGAACTAGGATCGCCAGAACACATGTTTCGTACTACCAAGAGTGTGCTGTTAATCGGCAGTTTGAACAGTCTCGAACAGTCAATTGTTCCTAAGCATGCTAATTCACCGATGCGATATTTATACAAAACTGCATCCGTATTTTGTGCCTAGACGGCAGGAAGAACGAGTATGGAAAAGGCCAGGGATACGCTGGCACCGTCATCGACTTAGCACAAAACACGTTTTATACTTACTGCATACTCCCATTTTTACTCATTCTAAATATTTTAGCTCTGCTATATAAATTAAATTCAAAATGAATTGGGATTTATACAATTTCGATTGATTGCCTCTAAAAATATCTATGCATGGATGTCATAGAAGACACACAAGTAATTGGAATCTGGGTGTGTGCTACGGAAATACGGATCGAACATCTGTATCGAACTGAAACGCATCATTTAGATTGATAATATACGCTTATGAAACATTTGGATTATTCAGCGTTCTAGCTAACTGAAACAAAGACAAAGTTAGATATATATTTAAGTCGAACGTGGATTTATATCGAAACTAAGAGGTTAACATCCGTTACTAACAACGCGTCACTTCACGTTTTTCCTAAAAAAAAGGACATATTTGTACTTTTATAAGCATTGCGCTTGTTGCATATATTTTTATATCAACATGTATTTCGTGTATGAAAGAGAAGAAAAAGAGAAATACATACGAACATGTGATACCATTAACACACACACACACACATATATATATATATATATATATATATATATATATATATATATATATATATATATATATATATATATATATATAATATCAATGAAGTTGGTGTAAAATAAGTGTCATTGATATGGTCAGAGATTCCACATTTTAGACCAATTGAAACCACGACACGTTTGAAATGAATCTAGGAAACCATCCAGCTACAGTTTTGTTAACAATGTTTAACAGATGCAGTCCAAATATTAGTCTCCATGAATTATGCATGGCAATTGATGGTAAAATAATACATTTATCATTCCATTTTGCTTTAGGAAAAGTAACAAAGTTTCGGTGTAAGTAAACGTTTGGACGGTATGAGTCAAGTTAAAAGTCTAGGTAACATTTTCACTTTGTTTTACCTGTTACGCACTCGACGTGCTTAAAATCGCCAGAAATGTTTGTAAATCCCGGTATAATTTATTAGTGTATTTTTATCCATTTCATACATATATAGCCTGTGTCGGTTATAAACAGAAGAAAGCGGTTGCATTCAACTAGTTACATCAGAAGCAAAATCGTCATATTTGTTATCAGTCATATCTTAATATACGTATTTGTAAGTATGGTCACCGTACATATATGCGTTTTTAAATATAAAATAAGAGCATATTTACTTAATGGTCGCTCACCTCTCCAATCTTTTTTATGCAACTCGTTGTGCAGAGATTACTGAGTTTTCTGTTGCTAATAATACTGAAATCATGGAATTAAAAAAATTTAAATAGACTACTGTAAGTCCCTCAAAAAAACGGAGCGAAAAAAAATCCCACAAATCTATGCCAAAACTATTTCCTCATTTAACTGCCAAGTAATGAAATCATCGCTGATATCCTCTAGAAACTTATCACTTTCCTCTTAAGTTTAGCTTAACGTGTTCACAAACTACATTTAATGGCAGTACAAAATTCTGCATCACGACCTTTGACTTTGATCTGTATATTATGGATATAGGGTCACTGAACTTCAGAAAATTTTAAGCTATACCCACATGCTAAGTTTGGTTCAACCTACCACAAATATATCTGAGTAAAATAGAAGATATTGGAGTTGTATCATTTAGTGTAGATAATGTCCACAAGCCGGGTTGAATCAAGAAAATCCATTCATAAATGCTATCGCGCTTACATGCCAGTACAACTAAATTCCTCGCCAAGATTGTTGAACTTAATCAAAACAATATTAGAGTACTAACTATCAAATTGTTAACTGAAATGAAACGAATTGCAAAGAGTCAAGTCAGTGCCACCATTCATGCAAGAGGAGTAGCGGTAACAAGGATTTAGTCTAGGAAAAACTACATATGGCAAGAAATAAGTAGTTTTAAAAATGGTAACATTTTTCAATTGAGACATTTTCATTTAGGAACATCTACTTACAGTGAAAGTGTTTTCGTGAAAATATACGAACATCCATTTTAGTTCAGTAATGTTAACGAAAATCACATGACCCCATGGGCGGCCATTTTGGATGCCTAATTCTTGATGGCATGTTGGACGCCACCATTTTACTTATAAACAAAACAAAGGATAATAACAAGTATTTTGTTGAAAACTCAATGTCAGTATGACCATCCATAATAGAGGAGTAGCAAAAACAAGATTTTCATGTCCGCCGTGGCAGTCATGGTGGATATCAAGCGCGGTACCATTTTCATTTAGAACTAACAAGAAAACCTCCCGTCAACCTGACCATACTTTCATGAATAGTACATATCAAATTTTTGAAGATGGATGACTTTACGGTCATATTATACAGCCAATATGCACTATTCAGGACCATCTGGACCAGCGGATACATGTTTTTTTTTTTTTTAAATAAAGTTTTGAGGCAGTCTTCCTGATAGGAACAATGGTAACAAACTTATGTGGGCGGAACCTAGACAAGGGACGAAAGGTCATTGCTTGCATTTTTCTGATTTGTGACCAGTGCAGCTAATATAAAATTAGTAATAAACTTATGTCAATCGAAAAACATGATTTTAGATAGAAGTTGATTTTAAAATTATAGAAATAAATACTATAAAGTTAGTTTGTTTTGGTGTTTTTAAGGTTATTTAGTGCCTCAACAAATGGAATAAAGTAGCCGAGCATGGCAGATATATATAGGATTCGAACCCGTGCCATTTCGGTTACAAGTCTGTCACTCTAACCAATGAGCCAGTGCCATTCCACGGGCTTTAAACTTTAACGGTCAAAGGTAAAATTCGTAGTGATCAGTTGTAGGTCAAAGGTAAAGGTCACAATGTCATTGATGCAATATCCAGTCAAACACGAGCATGTAATCAGTCATGCCCTTTGTTAATATTGTCAGTGGTTCATATACATTGTCGTAAGAGAAAGTTTCAGTTTAAATGTAGCTGCTAAGAAAGTAAGAACAACACTGAAGATTTAAAGATTTTATGAAAAAAATGTACACGCTAACAAAACCCAAAAATCGTCTGATATAGAATTCCATACCAATGTTGATGCTACGTACATGATTTTCCCGAAAATCTTCTTTAAAACCTGCAAAGAGAGTTCGACGAAGGTATACAAAACTACTATAAAAGTAACCCTGGATCTGAACGCATGAGTATGATGCCCAGGCGTCGTTACTTGCGGTATAGGTTCGATTCTTGCTTGAAAAGAATTATAAAACTCTAACTGTTACTTGCATTGGTTGCTGTTGTTGTTGCTGTTGTTGATCATTTTGAAGTTTAAGCCATTTTTTCAGCGCATGATATACATGGCGGTCATTATAAATGGTGAAGGAAGAACCCGGGAAATCCCCGGTAAGAACCACCGACCCACGATAGCTACTGGCAAGCTTTCATATATTGGCCGGGCCCGAGACTCGAACCCACGCAGAAAGAGGTAAGATGGCAGAGATTGGTGATGTTACTGTTATAGTGTCATTCTACAAATGAATAATTCATCTTTTATGTATTCAAACAACAAAATTTTAATTCATATTTTCATTACTTAATATGAAAATGAAACAAATTATATTTAACTTTTGTCATTTTACTCACTGCTCGTGAGCTAGTTTAATAAACAATTAAAAGCGCTAAAGCCCATGCTAACAGGTGAAAAATCGATATCAACGATCTTAAACGTTGCAATACAGTATACGAGTAGACTTTTTAAATAATAAAATCAGTTTGCCCTTTTCCTCTCTTTCTTTTATGTTATATCCTTCTTATGTCATTTCCGATTATTTAACAGAAGACATAGACAAATCTAGTTCCCATTGCTTTACGCTATTTCTCCTTTTCAAGCATGTAACCCAAAAGTCTATCCAAAAGGCTGACCATGTATTGTTTTATCATTGTGTATAACATTATATAGTGTATTCGAGCTGATTATACTGAGGAAGTTAGCAGAACACATGATTATTTGTTAGAGAGTGACAAATATTTCCCAGCTGACATCGAACCCGTGTCGCGAGTAATACTACCAGAATCCCAACACTGAAATTATTTGGACAAATGCCAATATTTTCTTAATTTTTTATGCAGTAACGGCCCAAGGGTGTGCGGGGCCCAAGGCAGCAAGCGATAAGCGAGGCTTCAAGAAAAAAAGAAGGAAACAAAAAAGGATTGCGGAGTAGATTTTCTACCAGTACTAAAAGCGCGGGGTCCAATGCGGCTGCCTCGTTCGCCAGGCCAGGCTTGTTATTATGAAAAATAAACCAGTGGTATTTCTTCTTTTCTTACTGTCCTTGGACCATCATTTTTAATATTAGATAGACAGATAGATAGCTCGAATATAGATAACAAACATGGTAGACCGACCGGTGGATAAAAGAATCAAGTTCTATCATTCGTTCCAAACAGGAATCGATACCAAGCGTAAAAAAGCGTTCGGCTACTCACGGCACGCGATCGATTACAGTATGAAGCAAATTCAGAACTCACTAACCTGTTTTAATCTGATTGTTCTCTCTCTCTCTCTCTCTCTCTCTCTCTCTCTCATACACACATATCCTTCCTGAGACATCGCGGGTGTTTTGGCATCGCGGTATTCGAAGTTTTCGGTGTTTTTCTGGATAGGGCCACCTATCACGTGCTCATCTTGTGTATACTAGATGACCATTATGACGGGGATTACCGCCATACTTATATGCATGTATTTTCTATATTTCCTTGATGCATTATTGTAAATGACTGCTTGCAAGTGCTACTTTCACAATTCTATCCAGATATATTGTATTCTTCATTGATGCAAACTGTACGTGGCAGTTTGCAAGTGCTACTTTCCTTCTGTATTATTGTAAATGGCTGCTTGCAAGTACTACATTCATAATTCCATCCATGTATATTGTATTCTTCATTGATGCAAACTGTAAAGGGCTAGTTGCAAGTGCTTAGATCTACTTTCCTTCTGCGTCATTGTATCTTGCTTTTTTCCAAACGCTGAATTTATTCCGTAGTTTGTCGTATGGTAAATGATATGTCAGTTATTACAAGTTTTTAATATTCTATTTATAAACTTGCTTGGTCTACTGTAGGATATGAGTCAAATTGTGGATCATGTTAATATTCCATAAGTTTCAGTAGCTTTCACAATTGACAGGTGTTGACACTAAAACTTGTACACAATTTATTACTTTTCGTCGGAACACCTGAAGTTGTTTAAACAGTCTGCGGTCGACAGGAACTTTCATGCACACGTATATGGATCCATTCCCATCGACAATCCCGGTGCCGCTCTACCGTCAGGGGTGGCTACAGATCTCTTGCGTTAATTCTCTCAAATACATTTTTGTTTCTTGGAAAGCATTCGTGGCAGAACGAGGGCCATGGAAGTAATATCCATTTTTAAGTTGATTTTACTTTGTTGCAGCATATACATAAAGTTAGGACAAAAATATGCTGCCGTTTTTATTATTTTGGGGTATTATCGCGATATCAGAGTAACTCCCCTTACATAACATGGAGGCTATTGAGCGTCTGTTTATCAATCGTTTCCCGCTATCATCTGATTTAAGATGGAAATTAAACGCATTTTTACAAAGAGCAACGAACAAGAAATGGACAAATATAATATCTTGATGGTATTTTCTTTATTTACTTATTCACCGATCGCATATTTTAAGACACACGGTACCCAAACTTCACAAGTTCCGGTGTTTTCTCAAAACCAATCATTTCTATCTTGGCATTATGGGATTTGTATCTGCATGCAAAACGTTCTTGCCTCCGAAATTGAAGAGCTTGTCAACATGCCAATGTACAAACTTCACCAGTTCCAGTATTTTCTCAAAACCGATCACTTCTCTCTTGGCTTTTAGGGATTGCGGTTTGCATGCGTGATTTACTTGCCTCCGAAATTTACATAGCTGTGCACCCCCTTATAATGCTTTTCAGTATTTTCAGGGATATTTTCAGTATTTCATGTCACCTTTCAGTATTCTTCACAAGTGTACACCAATAGTAACATACAACATTACCGACGCGTCTTTATTACATCTTGCGACCAAACTGACCAGACAAAAATGATCCACACTGCAAAAATGATGCAAAATATTTAATATTTACAATATCTGAAACATATAACAGTTAAAAACAATGTAATAATGATCATCAGTGTTGAGCTTAGATGCTGAAGGTTACAGCAAAGCAGTGTCAAGTTCAGTGCTACATGTATGCTGGAATGAGGTCACTGATTGTCTTATTCATTTCATAGTAAGCGCTTTTTAACATCCGTAGTTGTTCAACTGAGTGCTGGCATTGGGATTCAAATGGATGACCAGGTTTCGATTTAATAAGCAACAATGCTACTAGAGTGTCGTCTCCCAAGCTTAACTGGCTTGAAGCAGCTGTTCCGTTTTTGTTTTTTTTTAGTGCCGTTTTGATGATATTTGTGCTTGTTGCCTGTTTTCATCTTCGTTATTGTGTTCATTACGTATTGGCTGTTAAATTCGTATGTGTTTCTTCATCTCCTTGTTTTGGAAACGAGAACAATTAGATTTTTTCTCAGCTGTCTTGCTCCACTTTTTTGAATAAACCGCCATTACGTGTTACTCGCCAGTCAACCCGTTTATGCTACGATGGACCCTCATTAATTGCTTTAAATGATCACTCCTTGGCTCTCCATTCTACATTGTACTCTAGACTAAACGAATTGGGACTACATTCATCATTACCTAAATGCAAACAGAAGAGAAAAAAGAAACGTTGCTTCAAAGCTGGCCGGCGTAGAACAGGAAGAAGAATCCCAGTTACCTCCCTTATTTCGGCTCAACAATTTTTTAAAAATTCGACCGTTAATTTAGATAACCTAATTCAAATCCCTATTAATTCGTCAACCTTTGTGTCACCTATCCAAGAAATACCTCTACGCATTGCATTATTCAATGCCCAGTCAGTAGGACTACCGGAAAAGCGCACAGAAATAGTAAATTTTATCAACGACCAAAATGTTGACATATTTTTCCTGACAGAGACATGGCTAAAAACATCAGGCGATGAACCCAAGTGTGCGGATCTAACACCCAGTGGTTACTCCATCAAGTCGTTCCCCCGTAATTCTCGCGGAGGTGGAATTGCTGTTATCTCAAAGAACTCCATGATAAAACGTCTTAACTACACCACAACATTCAGTTTCGACCACACATCGTTTGAACTAGTCCAAACCACACTCGCACTGCAGCAAAGGTCAGTCCATTTTTTCTGCCTATACCGCCCTCCTCCTAGTAGAAAAAACAAGCTGGCTGACTCTCTCTTTTTGGAGCAATTTCCGAATCTCCTGGACTATGGAAATTCGATAGGTGGCAACCTGATTATTCTTGGAGATTTCAACTTTCACTTTGACTGTCCCGAAAACTCAGCTACATCAAAACTCATAGATTCTATTAATGTTTTCAACCTCAAACGGTCAGTTAACCAACCCACCTATAAACATGGTCACATTTTAGACTGGATTCTTCATAGACCTGATGATCACCTCTGCATTATATGCCATCTGGACGTATCAGTCCCTAACCCTCCACCTTTATCTGCTACTAAGAGAAACCTCGGTATGATAAATAGAACCAAACTAACGCACGACATCCAAGCTAACCTAACAACTTGCTTACCTCCTACCGCAGAACAACTCGATAACTGTCTGCGTTCATTGCTTGACAAAAATACCCCAGCTACCAAGTGCAGAGTATCAATTCAAAAGTGTTCTCCATGGTATAGCAGTGTTAGGGACCAGCTTCGCACTGCAAAAAGAGACCGCCGTAAAGCTGAGGGGCTCTGGCTTTCCACCAGACTCACTATTCATAAGCAAATCTATGAAGTCGCTAAGAAGAATGTCACAAATATAGTCCATGCAGCGAAATCAGCCCACTACACTACTAAGATCATGAAAAGTTCCAGCTGCAAAGAGCTCTTCGAGATTACTAACAAGCTAATGTCAAGGAACAAATCAACACCACTTCCAACTACCTTCTATCCAGTCGTCCTTCCGGACATGTTTACAAATTTCTTCCGTGACAAAGTCCAAACCATTAGAGATAAGCTTGACACCACAATTTCAATTGACTCTTCGGCACCATACAGCTGGGATACAGAATTTGAGCGTCAACCATTAGCAGCATTTGAACCTGTCTCTATGGATTTCGTACGTACAATCGTGATGAAGAGTGCACCAAAGTCATATGAACTCGATCCAATTCCAACATCACTGCTGCTTGAGTGCTTAGATCCAGTATTGCCTTCACTAACTGATGTTATTAATACCTCTCTCTCATCCGGGGAATTCCCATCATTTTTCAAAACTGCCATTGTAAAGCCTCTGCTGAAGAAACCAACACTAGACCATAACGATTGAAAGAACTACCGCCCAGTTTCTAATCTTCCATTCATATAAAAAATCTTAGAAAAGGTTGTTCTATGCTAACTTGTATCGCATCTAAATTCAAAGTCTTTTTAGCATTGTACAATTTGCATATCGCCCTTGCCACAGTACTGAAACTACTCTTCTAAAAGTAGTTAATGTCATTCTCTCTGCGTTGGATAGCGGAAAGATTACAGTCCTCACCCTCCTTGACTTGTCTGCAGCATTTAACACAACAGACCATGATATATTACTTCGCCGTCTCCAGCATGTATTTGGCATTCATGATACAACCTTACTGTGGTTCGAGTCCAACAGGACACAAATTGTATCTGCAAATGGAATACACTCCAGCCCAGTTGATCTATGTTGTGGTGTTCCACAGGGGTCTGTTCTTGGACCTGTTCTCTTCATTTTGTACACTCAGTCGCTCTCAAGTGTCATAGATCATCATCCAGTGTCTCACCAATTGTACGCTGATGACACCCAAATATACAAATCTAGCCACCCAACTGAAGTTGATGCTACCATCTAAGGTGTAGAGAGGTGCATTTCTGATGTGAAATCATGGATGAAATGGAACAAGCTGCAGATGAATGATGATAAAAATGAGGCCATTCTAATCACAACACAGATACTTTCTCATTCACATCCTTTACCTCAAACAATAAATATTAGCAACGCCAACATTAAATTCACACAATCAGTACGAAACCTAGGTGTTACTCTGGACAGTACTCTCACATTGCACCAACATGTCATGAACATATGCAAGGCTGCATATCTTGAGCTGAGTCGCATCAGCTCAATTCGCAAATATATTTCAGTTGATGCTACTCCAAAAACTTCAAAAAGTTCAAAACACAGCTGCTCGGATCATCCTCAGAGTACCACAATCACAGCACACCTCCCCGCTGCTCTGTACCCTACACTGGCTATCCATTCGATCCAGAATCAAGCACAAAATTTGTTCTCTGTGCTACGGTTTACTGTCGGACTCTAGTCCAACATACCTATCCGATCTCACCCATGTGTACACACCAGCAAGATACTTACGCTCCTCTTCTGACAATCGTATACTCATTATTCCCACTATGAAAACAAAGTCATATGGACAGCGTTCTTTTGCATACCAAGGCCCAGCAACGTGGAATGAATTGCCCACTGAACTTAGACACAAAGATACAGTGATCACATTCAAGAGGGCTGTCAAAACTCACTTATTTCGACTGCAAGAACAAACTTAAAGACCTAATAATGTTTCCTTCCTGAAATATTCACAGCACGTTTTTTATTTTTTAATGTTTTTCTAATTTCATGGTGTTTGCTTTTGTAATAATATTATTATATGTTTTTTATCTTATAGGTGTTGTCTAATGTTGTAAAGCGCTTAGAGCTTCCAAAGATTAGGCGCTATACAAAGTCCTCATTATTATCATTATTATAGATGACCTCTGCTCTGTTCTTTTCTTGCGCACTGTGGAGAAGATTCTCTCACAGTGGGCATTACTGTGGGGAATGGTTAATAGACGATCACTTTGTGCTTCTCTGATTTTATGTGACGAGAGATGTCATTCCCGCCACCACTCCTAATTGATATATCAGTTTTACACAGTTTGCAGAAGGGATAACTATCGCCCTTTCTGCTGGCAGAAATGAACGGCCACGTCTTGCTGTATGATATGAGAAACTGCTGTACTCGTCGCTTCGTGTCTTTGGTTGAAGTTAATTCATCTTCAGTCACTCTCTTCCTCATAGATACCATTTCAAATACATTTCCCGAACTCGACTCAACGATGATGCTGTTTACTCTACACATGCGCCGTTGCAGAGCATTTTGCACACGACCCTTCTATTTAATACAGAAGCTGATATCTATAACTATACATCCCCGGTTGTTTGTACCCCACTACCGATTTCAATAAAGAAAACGTTTAATGTGATAAAAAGTGCACAGAACTAAGTAAAATGAATCATTGATTTATAATTTCTAACCTTACTGTGACCAGAATGGCACTAATACTGGTATCCCCTGCATCTTTCATGCTTTACGGACTTTCCATACTAACACGGCGCCATAGTGCGTACACTATGGGTTAGTTTATTTCTATCAGACAACATAATGACGTAGTTAATCCTTTTCGGTAACTGCCAGATAATTCCGTAAATTACCATTACGTTGAGAGTTTGGAATTACATCCCTTTGCACACATGAACATAGAAATTAAACCACTTGTTAAATCCACGTGAAAGGCAAATTTGTTGTTGTCATTATTTTCCTTTGTTTGATTCGACATTGTAAATATCGTGAGTTGAATTATTTTTTTCGGTACTCTTAAAATAAAGACGTGTCCCCAGAGCTGGTCGGCGTGGGGATTATATCCAAGATTGGATAGTAAATCACCAGATGGCAGAGTCGCTTGATTAGCGACTATGGCGCAGTAGTCAATCTACGCACCTCAGAAACCGACGATTTGGCAACATACATGTTTCAAAAAGCAAGACCAATATTACATTTTGCAAAACATGTGTGTTAACACATATTTACGAAGCATTTTACTTAGTTTTAATTATAGTCAAGACATATGTACCAATAACCCTAACAAGTCCTGAGAATAAACAAAGTGGGACCAAATGTTTGGAACTATTTTGTTACTCTTAACATACAAACGTGTCCTCAGAGCTGGTCGGCGTAGGGATAATATCTAAATTGGATAGTAAATCGCCAGATAGAAGAATCGCATATGTAGACACAGGGGCTCATTACAAAGAAAATTGTGAGTATTTGTCAATGAATCGAGGGCTGGGTGGGTGTGTATCTAACCTGTATCAATATAATACAGTTAAGACACGAGTCCGCACCCTGCTAGTTTGTCCTAATTTCGTCTGCCAATTTCCATCTTAAGTCAGCCATAATCAAGAATAACTTTTCCAAACAACTCGACATATGCCGTTCATTTTGTGACATATTGGATTTGGAGAAAGTTTAAAACTTGCTCACCGATTTTTACGCCTGTACAAGTACGGGGAAGGAAGTGCCGTTTGCATCATTCGGACAGGCTGATTCGGACCAGATTTTTGGCTGATTCGGACCATGTGAAATATCAATAAGTTTCGTCTGAGATTTAAATGTGACACTTACATTATATAAAAATGACTGCATTTTATTAGTTTAGAGTTCCGAAAAATGGAAAGAAAAGGAATCTTACTGGATACGCCGCCTTAGAACATTGAAACCAAGCGGTTTAAACCAAAAAGACTAGAAAAAGACAGCCATGCACAACTAAAATTTTCTTTTAAATAATTCTCTAAATTTGCTTAATAGTCGATAATTACTACTATAACAATGAAATATCCTGTATATAATTTGTGCTTACATAAATTTACATAAAATAACAGATGTCGTAATGGCTCATCGATTTCTAGGTCAATAAAAAATATTTTCCAGTTTAAATAAACTAGTTGAAACAATATAAATTTAAATGTTGAATTCCTGTACAAACAGCCATGTAAAGTTTTGCAAACATAACCATTTTTCTGTTTTATTTGGTCGTCTTGTTTATGTTTTGTATTTGCCTTTGAAAAAGACTCATTAAGAGTCGAAAGTGCTCAGGCAAGTTAGATACTAGTTTTGCACTAGTATATATATATATATATATATATATATATATATATATATATATATATATATATATATATATATATATATATATTGGTTGAAAAAAATCTAAATGCTATAGTTAATATGGATTTTGTTCTGATTTCGGTTAGAAATTTGCTAACAACTGTCTTACGTAAATTTAAAAGCCGAATATCAACTTTTTATATTCTCTTAATATGTCTGCAAAAACAGTAGTAGCTACTACACTAAATAATGTGTGTGTTACACGGTTTTTCTTATAATAGTTCACATGGTTCGATTCAGCCCGTCATCTGGTCCAAATCAGCCCGTAATTTGGGCCGAATAAGCCCGTCTTTGGGCCGAATCAGCTATGGTCCGAATCAGTCACGGTCCGAATCAGCCAGCGTTCCTTGGATTTCACCACTGACCGAAAGGTAAGATCCGAACAACCTCCAATCTGAACCTCTTTCGGTCGATGGTGAAATCCAAGATCGAATCGGGTCACAATTAATAGTTCCCGATCAGTACCCACGAATGTCGAATGTAGTGCCAATCTATTTTAGAGCATTTTTTTCTGTCTTTTTCTGTCTTCTTTTGGTGGTGATAATGAGATAGATTTAAGCATTCTTGGTATGGATTTAAAGGCAATGGTTTATTCTTTATAATATGAGCTTATGATGTGGTTGTCTGTGTGTGTTTCGGCGACAATGTACAGTACTGAGAAACAAATGCAGAGAATATATAGTAAAATTAATTGTGTTATATATACAGATCTACCGAGGGTGTTGACTCGTTTCTTCCCTTGTGTTATATTGTTACAGATTAGATACCCCCAGCCCTCGACTCCATGATAATTTATTAAATTTTAGTTTATGCACAACTTGATGATCTTGAATTATTTTAGGTACATATTGCCAGTTTTGCAATGCGCTGCGTCACTATTTAAAACTACCGGGTTGGCATTTGGGACCACTCTTCCTTACTTCTTTGGGCGGGGTGCTCATAACTAGACAGGAGTTAAACCAAGCTTTGCGCACATCGCTCGTGCTATACGGTTTTAATCCTCAGTTATTCAAAACTCGTACTTTTAGGATTGGGTCAGCATCAGGGTACTAAGCATTGTCTATCAGACAGTATTATTCTGGTCCTGGGTAGATGCCAGTCATATCCCTTTGAGAAACATACCCGACGGAGCGATAAAATTTCGTTTGCGATAAAATTTCCAATTTGTAATTTTGTGCTGACATAAGGTCGCTTTGCACATCACCATAGCACATCCTACTGCCTCGTTCTGCTTTTCAATTTTTCTTCTTTCAGGTCGTGTGGGTGCACAGACGATGCAGCTGTCCACATCATATGGACTCTGCACGTCATATTAGTTCATTGGAGAGTACTTTACTTCATGTGGGTACATGCAAGACGTGATCATCTTACAACACATCATTCTTCCACTGGTGTTCTGTGACATAGAAATACAAACATCTTTGGATAGTGTGTGCACAGCTCGACAGTTTCGTGGGTGCACAGACTGATACAGCCGACCACATCACATGGTACTGCACTTCATATCGGATTGTTGGAGAGCACTTCATATGGGTTCATTGACGGTGAGATCATCTTACAAAACACCATTCTTCCAATGCCATTCAGTGGCATGGAATACAAACATTTCTGAATATTAAAATCGTGAGCCATTTTGACACAACATGTGCAGGATTGGTGGTGTTATCTGTGTACAATAAAACTAGGTCAGTACACTCCTTTGTTCGTAAGATTCGTGCACACAAAGCGAGCTTCTAAGTTTGATGGGACACTTTAATTTGCATTTAGAGTGATCTACCCTGGTCCAGCTTTTGACTCGCACTTGATTTCTCTGGCAGCATCTTTATATCTACAACATCATGTACATTTAAATGCAGATTGCAGAACAGACTTGAAAATGTGGAAATCACTGAACCAAGAAACGAATTCTGTGAACTGTGACAATTCTGCAACTGCTGAAATCATTAACAAAGGCCGGTCCAAATTACCTCTTATAATGAAATTTGTTGAAACACTAATATGGTGTACTACCAGAGGCCAATTCGTTTTCAGGCTCGCCATATACCTGGTAAGGATAACCGTATAGCTGATACTCTTTCTCGATTTCAGAACGAGAAATTCCCGTACATGGTGCCCCAAACAGACCAAACTCCAGCTGCGTACCCCTCACCCCCCCCCCCCCCCGCCTTCAGTTAATGCTATTTTGACACAACGTGTACAGGAGTTGTGGTGTTTATTAGTGTCCAATAATACCAAGTCAGTGTACAGAACTGGTTCCAGTGTTTGGTGAATTGTTTGGTCACGTCAGGCGATGTTGCACGTGCTTACTCTTTGCCACTACGTTCAGAAGATGTTTTGATTTATTTCGTCACATACTGTCACACCAGGCTGCAGCTGCAGTACTCCACAATTAAGCTGTACCTTGCAAGGATTAGATTCCATTACATACAGGCTGGGCATAGTAACCCTTTCCAGGAGTCCGCCAGGCTGCAGTGTATACTTCGTGGGATAAAAAAAGAACAACATTTCAAATAGTAAGCCCAGATCTCTTATTACATACAGGATGGTGGTGCAGTTGTCGCTAAGTTAAATGAGCGAGTATTTTCACCAGATGTGGATTTGTCGTGCAGTGCATGTGTCTGGTGGCATTTTTTTTTCAATCCTTGCGATGTGGTGAATTAGCAGTTCGATCATTGCAGAGCATTCCTTTAGGTAACTACCTGAGGATTCAAGATGTGACATTTTCAACATACAAATCTATGTTTATACTGACCTTGCCATCTTCAGAAATGGACCCATCTAGTGCTGGGGTCAAGATTTCGTTCATTCGGAATTCGCGGTTGTGTCTCGTGTCCAGTATGGAGCAGTATTTGAGTCAGCGGCGCTAGGTGCTTTGGCTGGAGGTCATGGGGCAAATACTCCTTTATTTGTGGAGTCCATGGGCCGTCCGTTTAGTAGGGATTTTTTCTGTCGTACTTGAAGATCCTGCTGCCACGCATGGGCTATGATGAGCAAAACGTTTCTGGTCATTCGTTTCGTATTGGAGCAGCCACAACTTCTGCTGCAGTTGTCATGGAGGGCCATCTAATTAAGACTTTAGGACGGTGGTCTTCGTCATGTTATATGTACTACATAAGAGTTCGCCCTAACCGACTTCTTCCTGCTCATGAACAGTTGCGTACATACATTTAGCAGCATGTGCTATGGACATAATCATTCCAAATGGATTTTCATATTCCAAACTGGCTTCCGCTTGAGGCTCTTATTTGATATATTTTAATATCAAATTCAGTTTGGCATTTTCCCCCAATCGGATACTCATAAGCTACACTAATAGCGTAAAGGTCATGACCGTGAAATATATTTCTTTTACAGTTTTAAATATGAAAAAATAAGAATATTTTATTCATGCTGGGATCAGCCTAGCTCTATTCCACGAATCTGGGATCAACCCAGAATACACTCTTATGCGGGGATCCGCCTAGCATATATTTAGTTAAGATGGGATCAGCACAGAATACATTAGCATGCTGAGATCAGCCTAGCACATGGTCTACTTACGCTGGGATCAGCTCAGAATACACAGCCAAGCACATATTTTACTTGAGCTAGGATCAGCCTAGTACAGTCTACGGAAGCTGGGATCAGTCCAGATTATACTTTAATGCCGGGATTCGCCTAGCACAAATTATCCTTGAGCTGGGATCAGCCCAGAATACACAGTAATGCTGGGATCAGCCTAGCATAGATTTACTTGAAGATGGGAGTCTCTCAGACTACACTCAAATGTTGGGATCAGCCTAACACAGATTTTACGTGAGCTAGGATCAACCTAGCACCAAGTTTACTTGATCTGGGATCAGCGCAGAATACTTTGTAATTCTGGGATCGACCTAGCATCGGTTGGGAATCAGTATTTTACATTGAGCTGGGTTCAGCCTAGCACCAATTCTACTTGAGCTGGGATCAGCAAAGAATACACTGTAATGCTGTGATCAGCCTAGCACCAATTGGGAATCATAGTTTTGTACATTCAGATTTTAGCCAATGAATTGCCGACAAAGAGAAAGCAAAATAAATTAAAATATTTTAATTAAGTATTGACATTATTTTAGTTGAGTTTGATATTGTAGATTATTGGTTATAATGAATAGTGGCATTTTCAGAAAAAGGGAGAGAGTGTGAGAGATATTAAAATATTTTAATCAAGTACTGATGTTATTTTAGTTATGAGTTTGATGTTGTAGAATGTTGGTGATAATGAATAGTGGCATGTTTGAGAGAAAGGGAGAGAATGAGAGAAAGAGAGAGACTGAATGCATAGTCATGTATCCTATATTTCTTACAATGCCTGTATTAAATCGTACAGTTCAGTATTGTTTTGTTTTGCATAAACTGATGGATACACATACTATTCTTTGTTACGAGTTCCTGTGTGTTTTGAAGCGACTATGGCGCAGAGTGCTGGAATGCTGTAGTAATCCGGGCTACATACAGACACAGGACAGTAAAACATATGTGCCTCAAAGAATCATTCAAATAATAATCGTCACTCGAACTACTTACTTATTCCCGGTATACAGAAAACAATACAAACGAAAATTATAACAAATACAAGTGAAGAAGAATTCCCGCAAGAGTAACCATGGAAATCGAAATAAGTCCTCATATGTTAAATAAGGATAGAAATGATAATATATTCTTTCCGTAATTTCAATGAAATACGTATGGACAGGGACGCGATCCTCCTTGGTAGGGATTCGTTTTAAAATGACAAGCCATAACAATGAACTTGCTGATGTGATACGTTCGATAAAATTGATTTGAAACCCCTTGGTCTTGAATAAAACACAGTCATGTCATATCCTGGCTTTCATCAAGTTTTGGTAAGAATGTGGCATTATGTATGCGTTTAGTGGAAATCAATGGACATCATGTCAGGAGATAGGGAAATAATGCCCATTATAATGAGCCTCCCGGTCAGTCAGCAGATAAAACGGCATTGGCAAATTAATCGAAGATCAGTCATTTACATTTCTGAACCGCCTAAATTTTGCCTGAGCTGATAGAATCAATGTCAGGCGTAGGGCGAACTATTAGTCTGTAGGCGGTGCTACATGTGTATCTCTCTTATGTTTGCAGTTTCAGTTTCATATCCATGTACATTATGAACCAAAACTGTTTATGGAGATTGTTACATGTTTAGACTCGAATAAACAGCAACACAAGAAAGAGTGAAAACAACAAGCTTTGAAAAATATAATAAATAATTTATTTCCCTGGAAAAATACTGTAAAAATTAAGGAAAAAAATAACTTACGGTTTCCAGAATCAAATCCAAAAAATAATCCAAGAATAATCCATGAATAAAATTTTAGAAGTCCTAATAATGAAATGTTCTAATGATTTCAAGTTCGAGTCCCGACGAAGAATCCAAGATGGAAGGCGATGATGTATGCTGTAACTTGTACTGTGCTCAAGTCTACATTTCCTGGTAGAAACACAATAATTAAACCTCCGGTTTTGGAAATCCAAACAAATTTTTAAGAAATGTATTTGTTCAAGAATTCTGTATGAGCACAAAATATTTCCAGAGAAATGAATTAATCTTTTAGAATCCAAAAAATTAAAAATAAAACTCAAAAACTCAAAATTGGTCATAACAGAAGAAAACAACTTGACATCAAGTGGTTAAAAGCCCCAAACTCTCTCTCTCTCTCTCTCTCTCTCTCTCTCTCTCTCTCTCATTATTAATACTAAGTGTTTCGCAATTTTGGAAATCATTAATTGCGAAATAATGGATCACGTGATCATGTTTACATATAAAAATCACGTAGCCCCTGTATGTCCTTGATAACAAACAATCATTTTACTCCGAGAATAAAAGTTGTTTACTTAACTTACAATCAAGGCCAGGAAATAAGTCAAAAATAGAAACAGTGTTTCTATTATTAAGCATTTATGGAAGGAATCAAATTCCTAGTAAACACAATTACATTACATTGACATATAAAGAAAATAAGAAGATTCCAAAACCCACAAACAATCAAATCAAATCAAACACAAATTAAATCAAATATAAATCAGATCAAAAATACGAAACACTTCCCCCATACAGAAAAAGAGAGATTTATATGACAAAGCTTTCTTTTTACCATAGATTAAAGAAATACATTAGATGAACTTTTATGAATTACACACAGTGTACATGAAATAAAATATTGCTATACACGGGAAAGTGCATCTGTGTATAAATTATCTTTTTCCTTGACGTGCCTGATGTCAAGATTATATTTCTGTAACAACAAAATCCACCTATGTAGTCTTCGATTTTTATTTTTCATCTTGCCGATGAAAGTAAGAAGTTGTGGTCACTAAACACAATAATCGAAGAAGGGGCTGAACTAAGGTAGACTTCAAAATGGTTTAATGCCAGTATCAAAGCCAAACATTCCTTCTCGATTGTTGAATAATTTATTTGGTGCTTATTTAATTTCTTAGAAAAATAGCACACTGGATGATTAATACCATTTTCATCTTCTTGAATCAAAACTGTTCCAACCACAACATCACTTGCATCAACAGACAGTTTAAATGATTGGCTGAAATTTGGAGCTGTAAGAACTGGCGCGCTTTTAAGCATGGCTTTCAACTTGTCAAAAGCCTCCTGACTTTAATCAGTCCAAAGGAACTTGTTTTTATTACTCAATAAATTGGTCAGGGGTTCAGCAATTATATAAAAATTGGAACAAAATTTACGATAGTATCCTGCCATACCTAAAAATCGCATCAGCTGCTTTTTATTTACAGGCACAAGGAATTCAGAGATAGCCTTGATCTTATCGTCTATAAGTTTAACTTGTCCATGTCCCACGATATGTCCTAGAATAGTTACACTAGCACGGCAGAACTCGCTTTTAGACAAATTAATTGTCAAATAGTCTGTAAAAGAGTTTCCGAATTGTTGCTAAATGTTCGTTCCAGGAGTCGTTGTAGATGATGACATCATCGATGTAAGCATCACAATTGTCTATACCAGAGGTAATCTTATTCATGACACGTTGAAATATACTTGGCGACCCTTTCATCCTAAACGGCATTACCTTATATTGGTCAAGCCTATCTGGAGTCACGAATGCCGAAATTTCCTTTGCTCTTTCCGTTAGTGGAATTTGGCAAAATCCTTTCAGAAGGTCAAATTTGGTGACATACTTGGCATTCCGGATCTTATCAATACATTCATCGATTCTTGATAATGGGAATGAATCTGTTTTTGTCACACTATTCACCTTCCTATAATCAGTACACATACGGAAAGTTTTATCCAGTTTTGGAACAAGTATGTATGGTGAACTCTAGTCACTTTTACTGGGCTCTATAAAATCATTCTCCACTAAATATTGCACTTCTTTTTTCAAGTATTCCTGTTTGAGAGTGTTCATCTTGTACGGGTGTTGTTTCACAGGTTTGGAATTTACAATTTCAAACTCATGGGAAATTTTGTTTTTTCTTGCAGGAACATATGGAAATAAGTGCTCATATTCAAAAAATAAATGTTTAAGTTCATTTCTCTCTTGCCTTTGCATATGTGAAAGTTTCTGGTCCAGATCTTTCATAATTTCTGAATTCCAAAGATTTGTCACTCCAGTATCAGTAGAATCCGATGGTATTCCTTCACTTAAATCTTCACCGAGTGGGACAGGTAAAACTAAATTAATTGCACGTTTAAGCTGGCTATCTCTTTCAGTATACTGGTACTCCTATAATTTATTTAGATCCCATGAGAACTAATATTATAATTTAACATATTTATTTTCTTCTTAACCTTGTAAGAGCCGTAATATCTAATCTGAAGAAAAATTTGAATAATCAGAAAGAGAGACAAAACTAAATTATTACCAAACTCAAAAATTCTCTTCATTAAAGTTCTGTCAAACCATAATTTAACTTTTGACTTGAATTGCTGAATGCCAAATTCAGGCATAATAGATTGGAAAGTTCCAGACTTAAAATTTGACCCTTGACACGACTGAAAAGAGTTGGGAAGGCCAAACTGAGTATATAAAAAACACTTTATCAAAGTTTTAATATTCCTCAAGTGAAATTGCCTCTGAAAACCTTGTTGACGCACACATGATGGTCAACGGGTATTGGTTACCTGACTTGGTCTTATGTAAGGGACCAACACAACCTACCATAATTTTACTAAATGGTTCGTCAAAGGCACAAATAGGTTGTAGATGAGCCTTAGGTATCTTCTGATTGGGTTTTCCTACCATTTGACAGGTATGAAATGATCTACAGTATTTGCCAACATCACATTTGATTTTTGGCCAATAGAAGTGAGTCAAGACCATGTGATAAGTTTTATTAATCCTTAGATGACCAGCCAATGGAGTTTCATGGGCCAGACTAACTAGTTCCTGTCTGTAAGGTTTTGGAACTACAATTTGATAGCTCACTGACCATTCGTTATCAGCAGGTACCTCGGGAGGTCTCCATTTTCTCATAAGAATTCGATTTTTAATGAAATAAGAGACAGAAAATTCAGTAGCTTCAGTTTCACTAATGGCCCTTTGAAACAAACAAGAGATCTCAGGATCTTTTTCCTGTTCGACGACAAGTGATTGTCGTTCATCACCCTGATTAGAATAAGGAGAGTGAGTCGTTATAAGAAGATCACTGTGATCAATACCTTCTGATTGATCCAAACAAGGAGTTAAAGTGACCTCATCAAAAGCCTGACCAATACATGTGTCAGCTAAAGGAATAATTTCCTTATCTACATCATTCTCAAAAGCTTTCTTTGCCATAGCTCTGGTAATTGCACAAGCTGGGAATAAATCAGGGAATCTTTTTCAATTGCATCGACTTTCTGATCCAAGCAAGGCTTTTCAGTTACAAGTGGATTAACCACAACCTTGTCTCCAGCTAGGTCGTTGCCTAGTAATAAATGAATGCCCTCAACGGATAAAACTTAGACTGTTCCGAGTGTCACGGGTCCTGAGACTAAGTCTGATGACAAATTTACACAGTGAAGAGGAAAATTAACAAAGCCGCACTCTACTGCCTGAATAAGAACACTCTCATTAAAAGAAGACTTCTCAGAAAAAGGCAAAGTACCTGACAATAAAAGACTCTGAGAAGCTCCTGTGTCCCTTAAAATTTTAATAGGGATAGCATTGGCCGAATCACCCAAGAGTGATATAGAACCCTTCGATATGAATGGTTCATAATTCTCCATAATAAAATCAGACTGGTGTTTATTAGACCCAACATATGTATTGCTTTCAATACATGACTGTGACCTTTACCTCTGTCTTGATTCTGATGCTATTTTTCAATTTGTAGCAATAAGAAATAAAGAGCCCTTTTTTGCAATAGGTACACGTTGGAAGAGACAAGGATCTTGAAACAAGCTTATCAGAAGCTTTAGTTTTAGAAGTTGTGCCAGTTTGAGTTTTAGAAGGGCTTGTATTAGGCTGAAATACTTTCTGCCAGAATACTGTTGAGTAGAAGTCTTATGTAGAAAAGGAACTTTATGAGTTAAGAATACTCATCAGCAGCTCCAGCAGCATTTTCCAAGGTTTCAATCTGATGCTCATCAAGATAAGACTTAATGTCACTATGGACACAGTTTTTGAAATCTTCAAGTAATACAAGTTGTTTGAGACTTTCATAATCTCGTTCAACTTTCTTGTCTAAGCACCATCGAACAAATAAATGCTCTTTTTCTCTAGCAAATGCGACATGAGTTTGTCCAGCTTCTTTTCTATAGTTTCTGAATTTGTGCCTATAAGCTTCAGGGACTAACTCATAACCCCTTAAGATGCATTCCTTAACCGTATCATAGTCACCACTATGTTAAACTGACAGTGAATTATAATTATCACTAGCATCACCATTGCGTACACATTGTAACAACTGAGACCAATGCTCCCTTTGCCATTTCAAATTTTCAGCACCTTTTTCAAAACGAGTAAAATATTTGTCTACTTTTTTTTTCTCAGAAAGGGGGCACTAATCTAATATTCTTTGCAAGATCAGAACTTAAATTTGGATTTGAAGTATGAATGTGCTTTTCACTTGCCAGTTCCCTTTCTTTCGCTTTACATTGATATTTCCTCTCTTTCTCTCTTTATTTCATATCTATTTGTTTTTCTTGTAACTCTGTTTGCATCTGTTTTTCTTGTAACTGCATTTGCATCTGTTTTTCGTTCTCTCTTTCTTCTGCTTCTAAATGCATTTGTTTTTGGGTTTTTTGTAACTGCGTTTGTCTTTCTTTCTCTTTTTTCCGCTTGAAAATGCATTTTTTTCTCTTTCCTGTCTCTCTCTCCTCTTTCTCAGATTGTAACTTATTTGTTCTTTTTGTACTAACATTTGTTCTTTTTCTTTCTCCAATTTCATTTGTTCCTTTATATTTCCAATTGCAACTGCATTTGTTTTTTTCTTCTTTTTCTTTCTGAAGTTCCAGCTTTCTCAAATCCAATTCCATCTTGTATTTTAATTCTAATTCCTTCATTTGTATGTCAGAGTTTGATTCTGATACAGACTTACTGATCGAAACCAAAGCAAATTTATCCAAAACATTCTTTTCTACCAAATACTGAACCAAAAGATTTCTTA
Organism: Sinohyriopsis cumingii; assembly: GCA_028554795.2. Classification (NCBI taxonomy): domain Eukaryota; kingdom Metazoa; phylum Mollusca; class Bivalvia; order Unionida; family Unionidae; genus Sinohyriopsis; species Sinohyriopsis cumingii. The sequence goes on along the minus strand of JAPYKE020000077.1, from coordinate 3,676,544 downwards.
TTTCCAATTTCGCTAAGGAAGCCTTTAGTTCAGACAGATCTTATTTTCTGACAAGTTGAATCAATTCATCTTTTTTGGAAAGATCTAATTGTTCCTGAGCAGGATTTGAAAGAAAGACTTCCACTTTTGATGACATTTTAGATAAGGCTTGCCGATTTCACTAAAGACTTCAAAAACTATGGGAAATCAAATTTCAAAAAACAAAGTTTTCTGAAATATTCTATCTAAACTTCAAATTCCGGATGAGCCCCCGGTTTTTATGTTACGTGTTTAGGCTCGAATAAACAGTAACACATGCAAGAGTGAAAACAACAAGTTTTGAAAAATATAATAAATAATTTATTTCCCTGGAAAAATGGAAGGCGATGACGTATGTTGTAACTTGTACTATGTTAAAGTCTACAGTCCCTTGTCGAAACATAGCTGGGCTATTTCTGTGAGAGAACAGTATCCCTCGGAAATATGTCTCCGCAGTAATTTACAGTAAACATTTTGTTCGCCTGTAATATCAACTCCCCAAGAAACCAGATGTATTCAGATCACCTCGGTTATTTCTACTTTTTATTAAATCTAGGATTGACCGAAATGTTACGAATGAAAACAATAGTCATTCGCAACTTCGAGGTTAGCCCGAGTGCATGTGGAGTGTTGCCATTTGGACCACATTGGCTATTTACGAAACAACGATTAACTGAGACATTGCGATTGATCGAACTATTTAGTTTCATTCATAAGGTCTTCATCAATCCTACAGTCAATCCAAAGTCCACAGATAGAAACAGACAGGCTGACCTGATTGATTGGAGTTTCTATTTGTGGGGAAATTTCCGGCGAACAAAATGTAATTTTATGTAAAGTACTGCACCAACCTACATTTGAGTTTTGTATAGTTTTATCCGTCAGAAAGAGACGACTTGGCTCCGAATAAAAAATAGTTTGATCATTCGTAGCTACAAGCGTATGTATGGGCAGCCGTCACCGCCAAAATTGTGACGGCTGCCCATACGTATGTTATCATATAAAACACATGGCCGGATCAGGTCACGTTAGATTTCTTTTTTTTCGGAGGGGGGCGGTGTAAAATGGGTACTGACTTTCCTCGAAAGTGCACCAAAGCAAAAGTCTTTATGTCTGTTTACTCAGAGTGTGCAGCAACAAACGTGCACAAGACTTAAACGATGGTTAAATTCAGAGGCGTAGCTATATTTTGCGCCCGGGGACGAACTATAAAATTGGCGACCCAGCCCCCTCCCCGTTTAATCACATTTTTGAATATTACCCTTGTTTACTTATTATAATGTAACGTTGTAAGCCTCATTTTGGCGCCCCTGTACCTTGGCGCCCGGGGACATATGTACCCCCCTGCCCCCCCACCCCCGCTACGCATCTGGTTAAATTTCAAGTGACCAGTGACTGCACTTTGGTGTGCGCAGGTTTCTTTTTTTTTGGGGAGGAGGGTGCAGAAACGCACGATCTGGCCCTGAAACACATAATACTTTTTGGAATGTATTCTTTAATTTGATCAAATGCAGTTGGGAAATTTTTCGCTATATGGACCTTAAGAGGTCAACATCCGTTGTTCATAATTGATCACTTCCTGTCTTTCAAGAAAAAACCAATTAGCGATTTCATCAACGATTTATTTGTTGTGTAGCTTTCGATGTGACAATGCTGTCTGAGTTTAAATGCATACATGTACGAATAACATTGGAAATGATTCTTCGAAATCATCCAACTCTGTTTTACGAACAATCTTTAACTGATGCAGTCGAAATATTGTTCCCCATGACGTATGTATGGCAACTGATGGTAAAATAATGTCTTTGTTATTCCATTGTGCTGTAGAAAAAGTCACAAGGTTTCAGTGTAAGTAAAATTTTGGACGCATGAGACAACTTTCAAGCCTAGTTATCATTTTACCTGTCACACGGTGTGTTCCATATTCAATGTAAATATATCCCGTATCGGATACTAGCAGAAGAGAGAGATTTACATTCAATCAATTACACCGAAGAAAAAGAGTTATATGTCGTTTTAATCAATTATATCTTGATATGTGTCAGTATCTTAACGGTACAGATACGGAATTTGATAATTTAACAGAAGCAAATTTACCTAATGGTCGTTTCCTTCCATACCATTTTATGCAGTTTATTCTACAGAGGTTTTTGAGTTTATGTTAATACCAATATTGAGACCATGCAATGAAAAATATACTAAAAGAAGAATGAAAGACAAAAGCAGTCATTTAAGTATAGGAACAGCTAGTTATATATTGCGAAGAATAAGTATTTTTTTTTAAATTGTTGGTAAGTCCATCCGTAGTAGGGATGTAACTTTAACAAGATTTTTCAAATTTGCAAGGTCTCGTTGGCAACATTTTCATTTAGGACCATCTAGAAATTGTGAAAAGTGTGTTCGTGAGATTATCCATGTCAGTGTAAACCCCCCCCCCCCCCCCATTAAAGAGTACTAGCTATAACAAGATTTTCAAGATAATTCCCGTGGTTAGCAAGATAGTAGTCTGATCAGCACCTTTTAAATTTAGGAGCAAACAGTAATGATAAGAAGTCTTTTAGCCAAAACTACGAAGTCTTGTACAGAAAACTGCATTTGCAGTGAAAGGCACTCAAGTTTATTAGCAAAAACGAAAAAGATTATTTGAGAATACCCACTCGCCGTCTAAAAGTTAACACAAAGTGACATGGTTCGTAATCTGCCTCCCGCCCCCCGCCCCTTCGTGCTAATTATATTAACCCAGAAGTACGTTCAGCATATACTATACATTCCAAACCTGTTCCACATGTTTAATGAAGCACTTTACTCATCATTTAAAAACCACTTTCACGCGAAGTTTCTACTTTGAATTTTATCTAGACTGTGGTCGATTCGAAAACTACGCTACCGGTGTGTTGCACGTTGAAATATGTTATATATAATTCTCATTTGTTATTGCTTGTTCCGCTCCAGGTTGAGTAAAAACCACCAATCAGAAATCAATGTAGCTTATTTTCTGCATGACAAACAGGAAGTATTGGAAGAGCAACAGAGAGACTTCGCGGGAAAGTCATTAGATACTTCAAGTACTGAGGCGGAGATGCTGTCATGGTGTGCTATTGCGCGAAGCGTGCAAAATTTGTACCAATTTGCGCGCTTGGAGAACAGTGAAACGCGAAAACTCCCGCCAATTCTATGAAAGCCCCACATATGAAAATGTGCTCGACGAATTATACAACTTTTATTTAACTGTTCTTGTCGAGATATCTGATTTTTGGGATAGCAACTGTTCCACTTCTGGGTTTGTCAGGTACGATATGAATAGTTTAAATTTGATTAAAACAACGTGCCCAGGAATAAAAATTATGACGTAGCTGGAACCATTCGTGTGCAAAGATTGACAAACGCGTGTTTAAAATACGGGCTACCTAGAAATCCCAACATATCTGATTCCTGACTTGGTTCATTACGATTTCATTTGGCAAATACTTGCTGATGATAGTGATGATGACAATAATTTTTACAGTTAGTGATGATGACAATACTTTTTACAGTTATGAAGTATATCATATTATTGGGGCTGGGAAAGTGTTAATGGAGACACCAGTGAGAGATTTTGAGCCCGAAATTGTGTTAAATACGAGTCAGATGTACATGCTGGATGGACAAAAAAATAGACCGAATGAGCCTTTCAGTGATATTTAAAAATGAAATATGTACAAAGGGCAGAATACAGAGCGTAATTAAAATACAGACAACTTAAAAGTATCATGCAATTTTTCTTTTATTTTTTAATCAATCAAATTCGCCTTGCGGATCACATTCTACAAAACCATATACACGTATCCATATCAGGGTTAAGATAAATTGAATAAAGTAAGGGTTAAAAAATGCATTTAAGAAGTAAAGATATTTATGCTAATGTCTCTGTCTGCAAAAGCATCGATGGACAAAGTACCCATATACGGCATTATTGAACAGATAAGAAATTTGACATAGTAGTCAGTAAACTACTGATTTAACAAAGGAAGTTTATGTTAGTGAAAACTCCTATTTTGGAGACGATGTATCAAAGAGATAATATATGTGATCTCTGAGAAATTGCACAAAACAGTCACAAAGATCAGTTTCCAAACTTATTCAAGCTGACAAAGCTAGCTATGTATCTGCCCCTTCTGCACAGAACAATATTGATACAAAGAAAATGCTCAGAATTAATTAACAGATTAATGCTTTTACAACTAGAGGTGACATATGTCAAAGATGTTGATTTCAGTAGAGCTATAAGAAAGTATAGCAGGAGGAAACAGAGACAGATATTGGAGTTTATATCAAAATTGATATATGGCCATTTCTTGCTCACCTCCTTTTTTCTTAGATAAAGAGGAGTGTCTCCCTTAAGATAAAATCCTGTCATCATCCCTCCTTAAATTGTACATGGGAAACAAATTTGAAATTTCTCATTTTAATGCAGAGATTTTTAACCAGTGAATGAAGGTGCTGATGGAATAAATGATATTATTAGCATAGAATGCTCGATGGGGCAGATTTCAAACTGCTCAAGTTTATCAACTTGTGTTAAGTTAAAAGAAAATTGTAGAATAGGACTTGGTTTAGTCAATAATTTCCTTCACTAACAAATACAAGTACCTGCGGCTGCAGCAGTTTTTTTGGCATATGCAGGAAATAAAATGTGATAGATTTTGTTGGTATTCAACCGTATTCGCAATGCTCGGCTTCTTTCTAGATGAGATTTTCTTTGCAAAAGGAAACTTCATTATTTCTTCTGTTTTGAAGATAACATCGTAATCTCTTTCATGTGTAACTGAGACACGAAATTGGTAATATGTTTTCAAATCATTCACGTTGAACAAAACAAAGGGTGTTAAATGGATCCACCATTAAATGGCATGAAACGTTGGATAAAACTCACTGCAGGTAGTCTGTTTGAAAGTATTGTCGATATATTCTCATCAATGAGAATTGCATATGTCTAGATTAGTATATAGTGGTATATGATAACTTGATGTCTATCTGTAATCTGCGTACTGGAAATAGGACTGGAATATCACTATGAAAGGGCACCACCTACCCTCTAAAGATGGAAAGACCGTCACGTTCATAATGTCGATATGTATCGCATCGCTGACTGGGTATCCTGAATCGTATCGATACTCGGTAGAGGTGTTTAGTTCATCCTAGTGGATTAGTTAAGATATTTTAAAGATGGTCATTATGGTGGCCAGCTTGATACCTAATACGGCCACTATACTGGGGGTATCCATAGATTGTTGGGCTCATTATGATGGGACATACAAAACATAAGTACCGTGTGTGTGTGTGTGTGTGTGTGTGTTATAATGTCATTTAAGGGTAGAAGTGGCAATCCTATATGACAAAGGGTATGTGGATTATAGCCTCCAACGGGAATTTAACATGGAAAAAAAAAAAACTCGTTTCTGACTGACGGGAAATGTATAATTTCAACATTACTGGGCACTCAATCGTTTAACGGGAATTAGGCCAAACATTACGCAGTAGGTTTAACATACGCGGGGCACGTTTGGCCTCTAACCAGAAGTTAATATGGGCAAGGCACGGGAATTTAACGTGGAGATGTCACTTCGGAGACAAAAATGTAATTTGGAGATCAATGGGGAACATAGCATTCTGAACCCTTAACGTCTTTTCATTACTTTTCCTATCTTGATTCTATAGAGTCCCATCACGTTAATCCTATGGACGTGTCTAATATTAAGTTTTTCCTTGTCGGCATATAGATCCATTATGTTAAACCTTTAGTCCCACAAAAAAGTTTAACGTCGAATCTCCCCGTGTCCCAATAAACCTCAAGATGGCTACCACTATGTACTAATCTAGACATATTTTGTACACTTATTCTGGCTACCACTATGTACTAATCTATAAATATTTTGTGCACTTATCCCGGCTATCTAGACATATTTTGTACACTTATCCTGGCTACCACTATGTACTAATCTAGACATATTTTGTACACTTATCCTGGCTACCACTATGTACTAATCTATACATATTTTGGACACTTATTCTGGCTACCACTATGTACTAATCTATACATATTTTGTACACTTATCATGGCTACCAATATGTACTAATCTATAAATATTTTGTACACTCGACAGGGATACCACTATATAATAATCTAAATATATTTTAACTAGAACATTGTGAAATTTTTCGCTGTACGATATCAATAGTGAATCAATACTATTCTTTCTGTATTTTCTTTGCAGATCCTAATTGGACATAGTGTGTCATCCCAACCAAAACATTCATGGATATTTCATTATTTAAATTTTCTAAAAGGTTGAACTTTCAAAACACAGGCATTAAATTAATGTTTAATATTTATAAATATACAAATCGTTACGTCAATTCCCCTTAGAGAATAGAGTACCTCTTAATGTTACATGTTACATTAAATAATTAAAATAATTAAATATTGATTAAGAAAATATAAAACATTAATGCTCCTAGATATTCACAATATTCTAGTTAAAAATGCAAACATTAAATTAATGTCCCTAGATATTCACAATGTTCTAGTTAAAATATAAAGATTAAATTAATACCCCTAGATATTCACAGTGTTCTAGTTAAAAATATAAAACATTAAATTAATGCCCCTAGGTATTCACAATGTTCTAGTTAAAATATTTTAGTACGAAAGTAACAGTTATATATATTATCACAAGGATCTTCATACCGATGTGTGTGTGTTTAAAAGTGGCATAATACTGTTAATACAGACCACTCATCTTGATGTCAGTAAATCCTGTTTAGCTGCAAACTTTACTCCTATGTGGGCTATATTTTGATATTCTTAATTCAATAATGTTAACTCATTTATACCTCCAATCTAAGCCAGTATTTTGAGGGTTTAATGTTTTCCAGCTAATATTGTTTTTACCACTATCTTTTATGTCACCAATATTCATCCGAGGTGTGGGCTTATTAACGAAAATATCCAATTGCCTGTTCATTGAGTCCCTTATCAGGGCAATCTCGATATTATAATTAATCTCATGATTTATATGCAATTCTTTTTGAGGAATAAAAACCAGATTGGCTTTTTATATGGGAAATATCGTACAAAAGTAATAGTTCTATTTATTGTCACGAGGAACTTTATACCATGAGCAGCTAGCAAATATGATGCTATTTGATTTTCGTTCAGCTGATTCTTGATTTATAGGTGTTCATACTTTTTTTCTAGGTGCTGGTATTGCTCGTATCACATACGGCATAAATGACTCTGCACAAACAATAAAGCACAACTTAAAATTACCAAAGCTGCATATAAACAAGTGGACAACATTTTCGATCCGTGTCGCATCGAATATGCATACACGTTCTCGTGTATTAATAGTCTCTGTGGAAATCATTGACTCCAATATCTGGAGGAATATCATTTCTTCATTTTTTTCTTCTTTTTGTATACTACAAGTATTCTCGTGGACTTGTATTATTTCTTCCTATATGTTGGGTTCTTCTACTACTGTTTCTAAAATTGTTTCTGATTCCATTGTTATTTCTGACTTTTCTTTCACTGACTCTACGTCAACTTCCTTTCTTCGATCAGTCACACAGGTCACTGACTTAGTCAGCCACCTTTTGTATCCATATATCGAATCCAAGGGGGCCCCGAGTGGCCGAGTGGTCCAAAGCGCTCTCCGTTACGGATCACTGCCATCTCACCTCTGTCTGCGTAGGTTCGAGTCTCGGATTCGGCCAATGTGGGTATGTGAGAAAGCTTGCCAGTTGCTTCTTGAGGGTCAGTGGTTCTTTCCGGGGATTTCCCGGGTTCTTCCTCCACCATTAATACTGGCCGCCATGTATAGCCTATCGTGTGCTGAAAATGGCGTTAAACCCTACAACAACAACAACAACAAATCCAAGACTTTATAAGGCGCGTAGGATATTTCGAGTTGTAATCTATCCGTGTATATCACAAGCCACGCACACTTGGTAAGCATGTAGCGTGGAAAAGCGTGAGGAATCTTTTCATCACAGAGAGTTAGAGAAACAATGATCAGAAATAGCAAGATTTTATCAGAATGAGCGTCTATTTCACAAATAAAGTGTTGGTGATCATGTCTTCGCCGCATGCACTGTTCATGATTTTTCCATTATGAATTTGCTAGTAAATCATATGAAAGTAATCACTGAAACGCATACCAAACATCGTCCAAAATTCAATAGAATCGTACGTGGAAACAGCTCTTGCAAAATGATTTGGTAATCTTCTAAGTCCTGAACACTGTCACGGGCTTCATTAAGCGCAATGTTCTGCAAACTTAAGGACAAAAGTCGAGGCATGGAAAGTTAGACCTTCAATGGAATGTCTTTCTTTTTTTGAGGAAATAGTCATACTTTTGACAAAGGGTATTTGGTGCCAAATTATACGAAGACAGATCAGTCACTAACTCACACCGAACACGTCACGTTGAAGTCTCTTCTTGAGACGATAATTCATTTATACTGTGTGTGCTTTTTTGTTTTAGGTGATCATCTAAGTGTTTATCCTCCGGATTTCTGTGTGCCACTTCCATATCATAGAATCAAAATTCTTCTTAGTTATGAGTAGTTTATTAACGTGATCATTTGAACACTTTCAAAACAATCAATCCTCTTGTAATATTTAAGTATCAGTGGTTAAAATGCTTATGTCGTAAAGGGTGCAAGTTTTCTTTGCGTGTCACTTGAATCTCTTTATAAATGTGTTCTCTTCGCTCATGAGGCAAAATGAGAATATTCTTTTCTAAACTATCCAAGCCCCATTGACAACACGGAGACCATCTGGCATGTTCCAGGAACGCTGAGTCTTTTTACTCCCATTCTTGGATCTTCACACTCTAACTGAAACGCTGTACTTGGTTTCAAGGTCCCGAGTAGACAAATCCAGTTCCGGCTAATGCTTTTGGTGCTGTATATTCCATCCAAATCTTTGTGCCATTGTTTGAGCGTTTTAAGTCGACTTTCAAAGTCACAGTATACGATTATTCTTCTTTGATTTCTCGATGATCTAATGGTATCCAAAATGGTTTGAGAGTGCATGGATGAGATCCATAGATAGGTACATGCATGGCAATAATTTTCTCAGTAAAGCAGAAAGGTCGTGTTGCATTGTTGTCGCTAGTAGAATGGCAAAGCGCACTAACATTCTTGCTTCAATTTTAGGCAAGGCGTATCGGTTTTAAAACGCCTGTTGTAATCGTAATCCGACATTTCGATCACTTGATGTTCTGAACACTCTATCCTCATGCGTCTTTGTTATATTTGCTCCTACAAATCTTACATTGTGAATTCTGAGAAAGGACTTTTCATGCCACGTTTATGAAATAATGTGGGTCATAAATGAAATAAACATCACTGGAATTCATACACCGTCTGGGGATTTTCTAATCCCCAGCCATCTGCAGAAGGACGTACACCTTTCTTTTCTCTACTGTATCCAGCATGTTGTATCCACGTCTTCACTTTCATGGGGTATCGTGGCTAGTTTGTTATCAGGCATGAACTTATTTCAATAGACTATGCACATGCTTTACCGACGGAAGACGTTTCTTTCAAAGGATCGATGCATTCGTGATCCATAAATAATCGTTGAAATTGTCAAAAGCATCGTTGTGAAATCTCCACATCATACTGCCAATATTTCAACATTTCTTCTTGAAAGTCAAATGAATTTGAAGAGACAATTTGGTACCAAGTGTGGAATGCTTCTACTGCTCTGCGTGAATACAATCGTGGTCGTAGTAGTAAACGTGAAGCAAAAGCGGAGCGGTACGTGTTTATTAGCTTCAGAAAAACTTTGGAAAATAACACTTTGCCATTTATGTCATTCTTAACGTTTCATAATTCCACTCAAAGGCATGGTCACATAACTCATGGGATTTTTATATCGTTCTTGTCCCATTTGCATGTAGATTAGTTTGGCTTCGTTAGTTGTAACTATGGGGCATTCGGTGCCTTGCTCTGAAAAGAATACAATTGTCCGTTGTATCCTGAGAAATTGTGAACCATAACTGCAGCATATATATGGCAGTCACATAACGTTGGATATCCTCTTTACTCGAAGTGTCATTGGTAGGTTCTAAAATCCATTTGGCAAAATCGAGAAGAGTGGGAGCCCCCCCCCCCCCCCCGAATCCTTCCTCGTCCTCTTGGAACCTTACTACAATTGAGACAGTGAAAAAAATATAGACTTATAAACTTCTCACAAGCACAATAAACTATGCTTAAATTAGGGACGTAAATGCCACTTTCTTGTTCACATTCAAAATAAGAAAAGAATATGAACAAAAAGACAAGTGGATTGTATAACAACTTGTTTCTTTTTATTCCTGTTCTCCTCTTTCTTTATATCTTCCTTGAGTTCATCTCATATATTTGAATGTAACATTGATGCTCAAAGTCCGCGATTTGGACACAAAAGCGGCATGTTATTTTTTTTCCTGAACAAAAGTGTTTCTTTGGGTTGTTGATTCGAATAAGATTTTCACAAGTGGAACGCAGTCTCAGTAATTCGCAAGCACGTTTCTGCTGTTGAACTTATTTCATTCGATGTTGTTGGTAACAAGGGGGACTACCAAAAGTTTGCTTGTTAAAAGAACGAATTCATATTTTCCATTAGAGAAACATTTTTTTTACGCGAAACACACATGACATCTCAACCCGCAACTAATCCCGATTGTTAAATCCTAGAACACATTACTCATAATGATATCTGTATTCAATAAAATCGGTTATGGTAGCAATGGCTTTGGAATACTCTTGATGACGATTCATATGAATGTATTTTTATCTGGTAAAGATGGTCTTAGAAAACGAGAGTTCCATGAACCACTCGTGGATATATTTTTAGAGTATAACGAGTATCGAAAACGCCTTAAAGTTTATGTATTTCAGTCATGTCCCACACGATCTCTTTGGAAATGCCTGCTGACTGCAAATGAAGTTTTGATTCTTCTTGTTGCTGGCGTCTGTCCAATTTTCCAATGCTCTCCCTTGATCTTTTCTATCCTGTTGGATCATTCTTCTCGGCATATGTTCAACCCACGACGATGGCACGGGCTAAGCACATTTAATCATGTGAGATGTCAATTTGGATGAGAGTGCGTTTGGTACTGCTTATTTCATCCATCGATAATACATTTTGTGTCGCACGAATGTGAAAATAATCTTCTGGAGCTGCATAAACTTTCATTCTTGGTTGATCCTCATTTTCTTGGTCTCGTGAAAGAGGTAGAGGTTGTTGATTCAGTTTCACGCATGTCATCTTCGAAATCGCTGACATGAACATTTTTGCTAGCACTTCCGTTAGCTTATCTGGCGAAGCTAAAAGTGTTTTTGTTTATTCATCTGCTTTATTCTTAGAAAAGTGTTATCATTTTATCGAGATTTAAAATTTTTATTTGACTTAGTTGTACAAAATATCTGCCTATGCACAGAGACAGCTTCTTTCTCCAAGAGAATATATTCATTCAGCTTTCATAAGTGAAGAAGATGGAAGAGTCAAAACAGATCGACCTTCTCGTCAGAGACTTAGAGAGAATCCTACCAAAATATATTACGGACTACCTCACTCATGCTAAAAGTCAAGATACTTGTTGTGACTCCTTCAAGTTACAGGACATTCGGTTCCAGAATGTCCAGAACTTAAAAAACAAATGAAGGAAAGACAAGAGAAAATAGATGCAAAGGTAAAAATACACGTAATCGTTGTCATGAATACCCAGATCGCTAGAAAAGTGAGATACTAATCATATTTGACAAATATTTTTGTTTTATGTTTCATGTATTTATTGTGTATATCTTTGTTTTTCTTCACACAAAGTACAACTGGAAATTCCTTATCCTTTCTGGCCTGATAGAATGTATGTGCGGGTACAGTAGTGTATCTATAAACACTTTCTACCCTTGTGACAGTAATCTTGAGTGCATGTAAGTATAGCGTATGTGTATAAACATCCCTCATTTTCCTTTTGATAGTAAGAATGCTGAATTCTAGGTAGGTGTGTTTGGACTGTAATCAAATAGCGGGTGTTGGAGTGTATGGTGTGTTTGGATTGTAATGAAAAAGTGGGTGCTGGATAGTGTATGTCGTGTGTTTGGATTGTAATCTAAAAGAGGGTTCTTTATAGTAGGGATGTGTTTGAATGGTAATCAAAATGTGTAGCTGGATAGTAGAGACGTGTGTTGGTTTGAAATATAAGAAAAAGAAAGAAAAAAAGAAGAAGAAAAAACGGTTGCTGGATAGCATACGCGGCGTGTTTCAATCGTAGATAAAAGAGATATATCAAAACTAGCATTACCACTCCCATTTGTGCCTATAAACATTTTCTCCCATAAACACTTTTTGTTCCCATAATATCATTGCCCTGTAAAATATATAGACACTTTAAGCATATGATTTCCCGTTTCTCCTCCAAGAGTCGCACAACGTAAACCCACGGGCTAATGTCAATTCCCCTTTGTTGCCAACGTGCCACAAATAATTACTGACTCACTAATTTTAGTATAATTCATTATACTATATACTTAAACAAGATTTTCCATTTTCCCATTTATTGTGATTAGTTATAGGCAGTCACTCAGTATAACAACATAATAATATGGTCATTTTACCAGTGCTGTATTGAAAATTACAATCCAAACTCCCATCTGACTCCAATATCACTCGTACACATTACAAGTTTTTTTTACCATGTTTTCTTACATTAAAATGAAATGTTGGGCACAGAGTTGCATAATCAGATTCATGTGTGCCAGTGTCAAAGTCAGAATACTTATTTGTAGCCTTCCCGACATTGCATTTGCTCCTGAGCAATTTTCATTGTCAGTTGAAAACCTGCACTAAAATGCCCGCTCGTGATATTACACAGAGTTCAGTCGCACATGTATTCGCTTTAAATCTGCATTATCAAATATTGATTTTGTTGCTGACTAATATTTCCAGCTACAGCCTGGACCGCTATAAGCACGTGCGAAAGAAGTCTTTATAATGCAGTTGATGTGATTTCCCATGTTGGATTTAATAGCTGCTGCACTGGTTAGATTCGTATCTAAAATCATTAGGTGTTTAACACCACGAAATACTGTATTTATATCGCGGCATGAAGCAAATGTGCTCGATAATGGCAACACAAACTACACTTGTTTGTCTCCGGTGGTGAGACTCCCCCACCCCGCGCCTACGTTAGTCGCTGATCTAAATAAAACTCCTGTAATATTTGCATTGTTAGGCGCAGAAACAGCACTTGCAACGGGAAGTAATTCTGGACCATTTTATTTTTTTAAATAGAGGCATTGCCGTTGATGCTATTTTAAAACTCCACCGCGTTGCTTTCTAAAGAGTTTGCATAACCATTTGAACATGATTTTAGTCCTATTTTTATACTAGATTGTGGAACGTATAATGAAACGTGTTTAACCACATTATCATCCATTAATAATAATAATAATAATAATAATAATAATGTCTTTATTTAAAGAGGGTAACGCAAATTAGTTAAATACAACTAATTTCCTTGAGCCCCCCCCCCCCAAACCCTTAGGTCTTAAAACTATATTACAGAAAGAAAGCGAAACGAAAAACTTTTATACTTTTATTCAACCAACAATTTATTTCACGAGAATATAAAGTGAAAATTCAAATGACACTTACGGTGTTGGAGAAAAAAAAATCCCAAATTATCCTAAATGTTCTATCATAAGTCCAAACGTACAGGCTGTTCCGAATTCCAATGATGCTGATGTATCACAGTGATATAATCCAGACTGTCTTTGAATGTAGTCATAATAATTCCAACGTTGTGTTTTCGTCAAAAAATGTCACTGAGCACTTTGTAATTGCAATAAAAAAATTAAAAAATGATTCCTCTCAAATAATATCTGAACACAGTTAAAACGTGTGATCACTGATTCCCAGAAACTGATATGAAAAAGGAATGAACACACTCAAATGCACACACATAGACTATTTTCACTTGACCTAAGACACAACAGAATGCTCAGTTTCAAATGGAAAATTACATCACACCTTTAAATAAGTTAAGGCTTTGAACTTAAATTTAAGCAAACATATTTAAAAGAATGACAACAGTCAGGTAGGCCTAAACTCTAATATCAATCACAGACACAGGTCAATCACATGATATAAATTAAATATACATAACGTCTCCGTCATAAATAAAAAGAAACATTCATACACTGAAGCTTTCTTTTACATATAAGTCAAATATACAACTGATACTATAATAATTAAAACTGCATATGAAGATGTATTATGAATGACAGAATATACACAAACTACAGCAATATAGTACTTCTATACATGTGAGAGTGCATCTGCAATCAAATCACCTTTTCTCTTGATGTGCCTAATGTCAAGACTGTATTCCCGTAACATCAAACTCGATCTCAACAACCTATGATTAGTTTGGTTAACGAGAGTAAGGGGGGGGGGAGGGATTACTCAAGACAATAACCGCAGAAGAAGCTGAAATAATAAACACTTCTAACTGTTGCAAAGCAAAGTTCAAAGCCAAACATTCCTTCTCGATTTTGAAATAATTTATGTGGTACTTGATTATTTTAAAAAAAAATAGCACACTGGATGATTCACGTTATTTCTTTCTTCTTGAATTAATACTCGACAACCCCCAAATCACCTGCATCACCAGACATGTTAAATAATATAATGGAATATGGAGCTGAAAGAGCTCGTGCACTACCAAATACAGCCTTCAATTTATAAAATGTTCGCAGATTCACTCAACAAATTTGTCAAGGTTTCAGCAGTTTTGAGCACAATATCCGATAATATCGAGCCATACCCGTAAATCGCAACAGTTCTTTCACACTAACAGTCATTGGGAAATCATAGACAGCCTTGATCTTAATTACTACAGGTCTGATTTGACCGTGTCGCACAATATGTCCTAAAAATAAGAGTAGAAAATATTGTATATCTCTTGCTTTGATTGCAGGCCCGGTGCGATCCCACCTTTTGCACCTCGCTGAGGCCGCTACTGTTGAATGGACATAGAACACAATTAATTTTACTATATGGTCTCTACATTTGTTTCTCAATACTGACCTTTCATCTGTGTGATAATCAATAAAAATCATATTTTAATCTAAAATACCTTAAAAGATGACTTCACGGTGAAGTTCTTGTCAAAGGTTAACCTGCATTTTTTTGAGAGGCTGGACTTTCAACAGAGCAGCATGTAAACAGAACACAGATTTCACTTCTGGATCCTCACCAAGGCTTTATTACCCACTGTGTACTGTCGCATAAATACACATGCAACACCACACCCTGCGCTCATATTCTCAAGAATAAACAATTACCTTTAAATCCCTTCCAAAAATGCATAAATATAACTCTTCTATCACCACCAAAATGAGAGAGGAAAAAATGTTCTAAAAATAGACTAGAACTACATTCCGAACTGAAAGCACTAACTGCGACCTGATTTCAAATACTTACCATATACGGCAAAAATTCTGCAATCACAAACCAAGAATATCACGCAGACTATTTTGGATTGAGAAAGCGACCTAATAATATTCTGGTACACTTATATGGCATCTTAGAGTGGCGTAGTCTCATGAAATTGTTATCTTATCATGTTGTACATCTTTGATCATACTTGATCACACTTGTCATAGTACTTGTCATAATACGATCTGTCACTGACATACTGATTTTCCCAGGGGTATTACAATATTATGGCATTAACAGAATGATATAAAATATTTTTGGCTGATGTAATATTAAACTAACTGTACCAAACTTCTGCACTAATCAATGCTATTGTATGCTCAATATCTTATAATAGCATGTTAGTTCCAGATGGCATGCATGTTTTCACCTGTAAAATGCATCGCATTCGTGAGAACATTCTTTCCATACGTATTATACATGGGTCGTGTGAATTATCATTTTAATGTTAACTAATGTATATTATGACCGTAAGTAGTAAAGGGGGACACCCTACGTACAATGGGAATTAGCATTACAGGGACCCCTGGGACACTCTACGTACAATGGCAATTTAACATGGAGAAAAATCGTGGGACACTCTACGTACAAGGGGAATTTAACATGGGGAATAGAGTTTGGGCTTGTTTAGGGACAAGGGGAATGGAACATGGGATTTTTTTTTTTTTTAAATTTTTTTAAAAAAAGGGGTAGGCAATGGAAAGGCTATCTCTTTTCGAGAAATATGGCTGGCCCTGAAAAGGGCCTTTGGGTTTATGTTAATGTATTCATTAACATAAAGGGCACCGCATTGGTCTTCTTCTTGTCCTTAGGCTGCGTCTCACTGTTGGCCCGTAAATCAGCACTCTTTTCAGGCATCCTTGTCTTTCAACGTAGATCCTACGTATCCACAGGCTGGTGTTTGTCCTGTGGACAACAGTCCACTTGGATCGGACATACATGAGCAAGTCTGTCCGAAACATCATGGAAGACACAAGGGTGGATGACTCAACTGTGGTCCACATCTTGAAGCGACGAGAACAGGTGAATCAATGCAGTGAACTGCGCTTATTTATAGGTAGAGGTAGGATTGAAACGGATTGAGTTCATTCACCAATCCGAACACGCGTTACAAAATTCAGTCAGCCCGCATCCAATCCGAAGAGAGTAGTCTGTGACGTCTGTTGGTCTATATAGATTCGCTAGCGCTTGTGTGCAGTCAATCTATGCGACAGTGATTCAACATGACGGAAACTCAGAAAACGATCCATTGGGGTGCACCAACAGGGGAGACCGCCCAAGGGAACCAGGACTTACTTTCAGAAGAGGTGAATTGGGATTTTGTGGATTTTCTCTCCTCGCAAGAATTTGTTCCGGAACCTTCGTTACCTTCTTCATTACCGCAAGTGGAGAATTTTAGACAGAGACAGAAAGAAGAATTGGAGAAATTTATACAACGACAAAAGGAAGCGGAACAAGCTTTTCTCCTACAGCAACAGCAGCAAGAAGAAGAAGAGGTAAGAAAAAAACAACAGCAAGAAGAAGTAGCAGCAAAGAAACAAGAGGGTGAAAATCAAACGGTCACGGTACTGTTGGACATTTTAGCGGAGTTAAGAAGTCTGAAACAAATGTATCAGACTTCTTTATTACGACCGAAGAGAATACGACCTTCCCGAGCTAAACACGTCAACCCTGTGACTAAGCCTACCGTACCACCCTTAAAAATTTCAACCCAATCATTATCATCATCAACATTACGCAGTCCAGAAGTAGGCCTTGGCCGTGGCAAAGGCTTAAGGCAGTTAAAGTTAATTGCTTAAACTCACCCCTACACCATAAAGAAAAAAGGCCCTTTTCAGGGCCACCCACATTTCTCGAAAAGAAATACAATTTCAATTTGCCAATAACTCAATAAAAAATAACCCACCCATTTTACCCTTATAGTACGTGTCTTTTTGTATGAGTGCGTGAGTGTAGCTTCTTATTTTAAAATCACAACTCAAAGACACTTACCTTATATCATTAATTTATTCTTTTCTCCATTGTTACAATCCAATTCACAATTCACATCATAACACTTTAATTAAAAGTTCATTGACTTCTTCTGTCTCCTTGTTTAGTCTGTCTGTTTTTTAAATTTCTTCACCGTCTTTTCCTCATTTTCTTCCCTTCTTCTTTTCTTCTTCTCCTGTTTCTTTGCCTCTTCTAAATAGAATTGTCTTCTTTCCTCCTCTTCTTCCTCTGAAGAATCCCTCTCTTCTTCCTCTGAAGAATCCTTCTCTTCTTCTGAAGAATTCCTCTTTTCTTCTGACTCCTCTTGTTTCTTTTTTGGGCAATCTGGAGACCAATGTCCTTTTTCTTTGCAATAATAACAGGTATCTTGACTTTTGTCTGTTTTAGCCCCTGTTT
This sequence comes from Sinohyriopsis cumingii, assembly GCA_028554795.2. Lineage (NCBI taxonomy): Eukaryota > Metazoa > Mollusca > Bivalvia > Unionida > Unionidae > Sinohyriopsis > Sinohyriopsis cumingii. Next base: position 3,658,603 of record JAPYKE020000077.1, on the reverse strand, counting down.
TTTTTTCTTTTTTGACGGTCTGGACACTCTGAAGACCAATGCCCTTTCTTCTGACAGATATAGCAAGTATCTTGACTTTTATCTCGAAAGGAAGGAGAGTAGTCCGTCGGCTGGTCTGAAGAGAATTTTCTAATGACCCCTCGCAAAGCTCTGACGAAACGTTCCATCTGGGTAGTCTCTTCCATCGTTGTGCTCGGCTTGAGAGTGAAATGAATAGTGAAAGAACAAGACACACACCCTTTTATATACGCTGGTTAGCCATGACTATAAATTAGTCTATGGTGTTTACACTTGAGTCATTTGACGTTTTGCACTCAAGATGAAACGATCCCATTCATTCGAGAAGAAAGAAGAAGAAGAAGAAAGTAAGAGGCAGAAACGTGATCTATCGCCTCGTACCAGAGCTGAAATCTTGGCATAAATTCATGCCAGTGATTTTGAAGAGGACATGAGTGAACCAGAATTTGAAACCTCTAAACCAAGTTCGTCACCCTTAGTCAACCCTGAAAAATACTATTCCATTCGAGAGACGGAAAAGCGCTCCTCTAGAAAATTTAGAACCACGGCTTACACCTACACGGTGAAGTTTAAAGATTTCAAGGCCGACGTACCATTGGAGAAAGCAGAAGGGTTCATCACCGAGATGTGGGATTCTTTGCTCACTGCACTCAAGCGACAATGTCAACCCAAAGAAGACGATCGCTTGACACTATCCATAGATCACGACGGTTTGAAATCCCCTGTTTGGATCGAGTTTAGCAGACCCGCAGAACTAACCCCTTCCAAAGTCATGGACAAGATTCAACACGTACAACAATCTAATGACCAGTTTGACATCACCGATGGTAAAGCCACAATGAAAATGGCCCACGTCTCTCTTCCTCAAGGGACTGGACGCAAAAAGATGTTATTGGTGGACGACCTTCGCAACACCAAAATAAGTCTTGTCCGAATTAACAACCCTCAGGACCAGATGTGTTTAGCTCGAGCCATCGTGGTGGGACGAACCTATGCCAACAAGAACGACACGGTAGAATGGAAAAGAACCTGGAACACTATTCAACGTTCCGATCGAGCCAAACAACGAAACGAAGCAGAACTCCTGTTACAACAAGCCGGACTGTCCAAAGACACACCCTGTGGCATTCCTGAGATGCAAAAATTGCAAGATGCCCTAGCTCCACGCTACACCTTGAAAGTGCACCCTCAAGAAATGCGTGGGTCTCTGTTGTTTCGAGGCCAAGATTTTAAGGACGGAAAATACATTCACGTTTATTATCACGATGAACATTTCGATACCATTACCAGTATCACTGGATTCCTGCGATACGGTTATTATTGTGAGAAATGTGATTATGGTTATAACAATCGAGAGCAACACAAGCATTGTGGATGGAAATGCCCAGGATGTTTGGCCTCTCCACCCTGTCTGAGCGAAGAACCAGTGCCTTGTTCGACTTGTCAGCGCACGTTTGTCAGTCCTACCTGTTACCAACAACATCTGAAGACGCAAGGTTCACAGAAGAAATGTGCTTGTCAACTGCTGAGATTGTGCCCTACGTGTGAACAAGTCATACGTACCAGTAAGGCCAAGACACACGTATGTCGAGGAAAGAAAAAATGTCACATTTGTCACCACATCGTGGACTTGGAACACCAATGCTACGTGCAAAAATACCAACCCCCACCAGAGAAAGAGGACGGTCACAAGAAGAAAGGCAATTTCATCTTTTTCGATTTCGAATGCATGCAAGAGACCGGCATTCACATTCCTAATTTTTGCGTGGCTCATCGAGCGTGCGAGAAGTGCATTCAAGAACCTATCTTCAGTCATTGCCCTCACTGCAGCAAGATTCCTGGAGGGCGTGAACAAATCTTTCGGGGACCAAACACGTTAGCCGATTTTGCACAATGGGTCTTAGACCCCATCGACAAGACGTGGAGCCAAGAGGACATCGAACGTTACGGAGATTGTCATCGTCATGCCACGGTGATGGCTCACAATTTCTCCGGATACGATGGACAGTTTCTTTTGAGGTACTATACGGAACAAGGCACCGAGCGTCCTAAAGTGACTTTGAACGGAGCCAAAATCATTTTCATGCAAGTGGGACAAGTACAGTTTAAAGATTCGATGAGCTACTTGGCCATGCCTTTGAGTCGAATGCCTAAAACGTTTGGAATGACAGAAATGGCTAAAGGGTACTTTCCTCACTTTTTCAATACGGAAGCCAATCAACATGCCGTTCTACCCCATTTACCTGAGGCTCACTATTACGACCCCGACAACATGCGTACCGAACAACGAGAAGCTTTCTACGCTTGGTACCAGGCTCACGCCTCGGACCCTTTCGACTTTCAGGAAGAAATGCTAAAGTATTGTCGTTCCGACGTGGACATTTTACGGCGTTGCTGTGGAAAATTTCGAGAACTGTTCATGGAACACGGAGGGGTCGATCCTTTGAAAGAAGCTTGCACCATTGCCAAAGCGTGTTCCTTAGTGTACCGCCAAAGATTCATGCCTGAAAAGACCGTGGCTGTCATCAGCCCTCAAACGACCCACTATGTCAAGCGTCAATACTCGGTCAAAGCCCTACGTTGGTTACATTACTTGTGCGACAAGGAAGACAAATGGATTCAGCATGCCCGCAACGGAGGGGGTGAAAAGACCATCGGAACGTATTCGGTGGATGGCTGCGACTTAGAAAACCCCAAGATCGTGTACGAGTTTAACGGTTGCTTATTTCAGGGATGTCCCGTCTGTTACCCTGACCGTAGCACTAAAAATCAGTTTTTACAACGAACCATGGAAGACTTGTACCAGGACACTTGTCAGCGACGCCTAAAGTTAGAACAGGAAGGATACCAAGTGGTGGAAATGTGGGAACACGAATACGATCACCGTTTGAAAACCGATCCCGAGTTTAAACGCCTCGTGGAAAGTTACCAGTTCATGGACCCGTTGAACCCGAGGGATAGTTTGTACGGAGGAAGGACCAATGCCACCTGTTTGCTGTACCAAGCCGACGAAGAGAAAGGAGAAGAAATCAAATACTTGGACGTGTGTTCGCTGTATCCCTACGTGTGCAAATATTGTCGCTTTCCTCTAGGGCACCCGCAATTGCTGACGGAACACATCGACGTGAAAAACATTCGACAATACGAAGGCTTGATCAAGTGCAAAGTTTTGCCTCCCACGAACCTATACCATCCCGTCTTACCTCACCATTGTCAAGGCAAACTGATGTTTCCCTTGTGCCGTACTTGTGCCGAAACGTGCAACCAAGACCAACCTTGTCAGCATACCCAGGAAGAACGTGCCTTGACGGGAACCTGGGTCAGCGTAGAATTGTTCAAAGCTCTGGACATGGGATACCAACTGTTAGAAGTGTACGAAATTTGCCACTTTCCCAAGACACAACAATACCACAAGGGTGACCCTACTCAGAAAGGCATTTTTGCTGACTACGTGGATGCCTTTTTGAAACTGAAGCAAGAAGCCAGCGGCTATCCTTCCTGGTGTCACACTCCCGAAGACCAAATACAATTCAAAGAGAAATACTATGAACAAGAAGGCATCTCTTTAGACCACATCGAGAAAAACGAAGGCAGGCGATCGTTTGCCAAAGTGATGTTAAATTGCTTGTGGGGTAAAATGGCACAACGACCGTGTTTACCCAAGACGGAATATTTGACAGAACCTTCCCGCTACTTCCAGATGATTCACGACAAAACCAAATACATGAAACACGTGGACGTCGTTCGAGAGGATTTGATCTTGGTCAATTACGAAGAAGATCTGGACTTTGTACAAGACGACCCTTTTGGAAATGTCATCATTGCGGCTTACGTGACAGCCCATGCTCGCTTAAAATTGTACGAAGCTTTAGAACTGTTAGAAGAACGCGTCCTGTACTTTGACACGGACAGTTGCATTTACATCCATCACCCGATTCAACATCACCCTGACATCGAAGGAGACCGTTTAGGAGCATGGACAGACGAGCATCCCGACGACAAGATTCTAAGTTTCGTCAGTGGTGGTCCCAAAAATTACGGCTACGAATACCGTGACAAACAAGGAGAAGTGCACACGACGTGCAAAGTGAAAGGACTGACTCTGAATCATTGTACCAGTCGAGTGGTCAACTTTGGGGTATTGAAAGAAGCCTTGCAATCGGGAGAGGATGGAAACTTTAAAGTGACCACCTACCAGCCGAACAAGATTGTACGTTTACCCACTCACCACATCGTCAGTCGACCCTTGGAAAAAGTCTATCAAATCGTGTATCAGAAGCGAGTGCGACTACCCAACCACTTTACTTTGCCGTATGGACACGTTGGTATAAAACATTGGTTGTAAGAGGATAGTCACACGCTAGAAGGATGACTTCGCCACAGCAAGAATCCAGTGAGAAACCCGATGAGAACTCCAAGTTCAAACCCTACCATTTTCCAGTCTTCTTATTTGACTATTGTGATTGTACCCGTCGATTGGACACGTTTCAGAAATGGCCTACGGATAGGGAAGGATTACCTTCTTCACATGTTTTAGCTAGAACAGGATTTGTCTACTTGGGACCTGAGTCAGGATTGGGATACGAGGTACAGTGTTTCGCTTGCGGACTGAAGTTACGAATGGATCTATGTATCTATAAAGATTGAGCTATTCTGGAACATACTCGATGGTCTCCGCACTGCCCTTACCTTTCTATGGCCTTTCCACCCATCACACTACGGTACAATGTTGATGGTACCTTAGAGACGGTACCTTCCAGAACAGGACATAAAAAACGTAAAAAAGGAAAGATGTACAAGCTGGAGACTGCATTGAGACTAGTATAAAAAGGGCTATGGTCAAGATCGATAGTTCATTGTGACTACCAAGACCGAGCAAACAAGATGAATACTTTCAGAGAAACACAGAACAAGTTGTTTAGAAAGGCACAATTCAAGTGTGAGGCTTCGGAAGTGGAATGCGATTGTGAGCCTTGCGATGGGTACGATGCTGTACGTTGTGACCTGAGCGATGCCGTAAAGCATCATGGGAACTTTAGTGTCCCTACCCCTATCATGGAAAGTGATGCTGTGCGTGTCAAACCTGAGGGATGCGAAAGTGATGCCGCTCGTCCTCTTGGACATTTTACTGGGTTTCGTTTTAAAGGGGAATGTTCACCTTCACGTCTACCCCCTTACGGATGTCATCCAGCCCTGAGCAAACTCCTGTTCATGTCACCCAACCCTCATGGAAACGAACCTGTGAAAGACGAATATTCGTTTCCTGTGCGTTTGTCGGAATACTGCGACTTTGAAAATCGTCTTCAATCGTTCAAAGGAAAATGGCCTAAGTATCTGGGAGGACCGACCCCTGAAGAATTAGCCAGAGCCGGATTTTTCTACTTGGGCGAAGGAGATAAAGTCAAGTGCTTCAGTTGCGGTGTGTCACTTCACCACTGGGAACCGCAAGATTCGGCCTACGTTGAACATGCTCGATGGTCACCGAATTGTCATTACTTACCCTTAGTAGGACCGAGACATTGAAGTAACTTACCATGTCGTTGACGAAGAAGAAACCAGATTGGCTAGGAGTCAAATGTTGGACATCACCGAGACCAGTATTTAAACTTCATTTCAAAAACGATATTGAATCATTACCTAAAGAACTACAAGAGAAGATTTACAAGGAAGTTTGGCAGGGGTTTGCCAGAGTGAAATCTCAATGGGTCACTGTAGAACTTTTGTGTCGAGAAATTCATAAGAGGAAAGTGAAAAAAGTCAACCAGTGTGTTAGATTTCTTTGGGTCAAGGGTGCATTCCTCCTATTGTATCGCTTTAGACCGTTTACATCAAAAGAGTTCAGTGACATTCTTGGACGTTACCCTGAATGGCAGTGGTCAGAAATTACTCACTATGTGGATTACTTTTGTGAATTGTACGGACTGACCTATTCATGAATACTTTAAAAGAGAACATTCGTGCTTTGCCTGTGGAGTTGAGAGAAAGGATTTACCGAGAGCTGGTCAAAATACAAGTGAAACGTAAAGAACAAATGCATCCGTTACGTCACCGGTGTTTGAACCACTGGTACCTGAATGCTATACAAGGACTGATTGAGTTGAAACTGTTCCATTGGACAGACATTGATCAACGACCTCCTGGTTATAAAAAGGAATGGTTTGGTATTGACGATTCTATCTACTACATTGTAAACGTACTGCATCGAATTCCAGAGGAAGAGTTAACGAATTACCAACATCTTTCACGCAATGTCAACTTGGTGAAAGAGGAAACTTCTGAACGAATTGTAATGTGTAGATTAGTGGTGAAACGATTTAGATTCGACAATGAATTAAAACCATGTTTGTGCAAACAGTACATTTCTTGTGTCAGACCAAAGAGGATTTAGTATGACCTATTCATGGATACTTTGCTAGAGAACATTCGTGCCTTGCCTGCGGAATTGAGAGAACGCATTTACCGAGAGCTGGTCAAAATACAAGTCAAACGTAAAGAACAATTGCATCCGATACGTCACCAGATCTTTAACCACTGGTACCTGAATGGTATAAGAGAACTGATTCGTCAGAAATTCTTTCAATGGTCAGACATTGTTCAAAACTTTGAGGTCGCTAATGATCGACATGTTCATGATTATGGTTACTTCGAGATTCACCTAGTGCAACGCATTGAGGAAGACAAGTTAAAGGATTACAAACATATTTTACGTGGAATCTACTTAGAGGAAGAGGAAACACCTAAACGAACTCTGACGTTTCGGTTACAGTATGCAAGATTTAGATTCCCTACTGGAGAACGAAGATCTCTGGCTAGAAAGTACGTGTATTGCATCCGAAATAAAGAGAATATAAAAACAGGCTGCCATGCCACGGTTTATGTCACATGTCATCCAACAGATTCCGTGGAAGGTACTCAATGACCATATTCAAACCGTGGATCATTGCCATCGATTATTACAAGAACTGTATCCATTCAATTTGGGACGACAAGTGGTGTGTGTCTTAGTGACTTGTTTTCTGGGATTTCGTTTACCAGCCGATTCTTTGTGGACTCTTTACGATCAGTATTTACCACCTCCATGGCCTTAAATGGTCACGAAAAACTCCTTTTGCTCAAAGCCTTGCGTTTTCATCTGGATACTTCTCGACCTCAACAGGAAAAAAAGATTCGTCAACTTTTAGCTACCCAAGACGTGTATGACGATGTGTGTGTAGCTTGTGACTTACATCCCCATTGGACAGATGTCCGTGCCTGGAAAGAATGGGGTTTTGAGGCTTGGACCCAAGAAGTGGCCCAATATGCACGAGAGTTATTCAAGGAAAAAAGTTACTTTTCAACCCGTGTTAGTGACGGTGCCAGAAGAACCCGTCACCCACGACAGGACTGTCGTGGACAGACCTGAAAGACCCTTTCGGGAGGACACTTGTGTGACCTTACCCCCTACTATAGAACTGGTTAGAACATTACCCAAAACATGTGGTTGTTGTACAGACACTTGTGTTTATTCCACGTTCATAGTTATCATGTGCCTTTTATCCTTGTACTTAAGCCTTTGGCTTTTATGTATTTTTGTCTTTCGTATTCATGTTTGAAAAAAAAAACATTCAATAAACGTGTTCTGAAAAAGTATATAAACTCTTGTCTTGTTTGTTTTTCGTGTCACAAGTGACATTTCTCACACCATGGCTACCTCTGCTGTCTCTGCTCCCTCTTCCTCTACTGTCAAAGTCATCGACGAACACTTAGATCGTGCCAGTTGGGAGGCTTTGTATCTTCGCCATCCCTTTAACATGCTCATTGCTGGACCTAGCGGTTCAGGCAAAACCGAATTCGTCAAACGTTTGATCGAACATAAACATCATTTGATCGATCGGCCCCCTCACCGGATCGTGTGGTGTTACAAAGAGTGGCAATCGGCGTACAGCCTCTTGCGAGAAAGTCAAGGCGATTCCATCGTGTTTGTGGAAGGCATTCCTAAAGAAGACGACGGCATCGTCTCTGACTCCCGTCTAACCCATTTGGTCATTTTCGACGACATGTTAGGAGAAGACGAAGAAGAAATTAAATTGTGGTTCACGCGCAAAGGGCATCACCGTAATGCCAGTGTCGTTTACATCACCCAAAATTTGTTTCAACAAAGTAAAGCCCATCGCACCATCAGCCTCAATGCGCATTACATGGTCTTGTTTAAAAGCCCTCGAGATAAATCGCAAGTGCAAGTCTTAGCCAAACAGTTAGGAACGCCTTGGCTGACTCAGGCGTACGACGATGCCACTCAAACGCCACACGCCTATTTACTCGTCGATTTGAAACCTACCACTCCCGAGGATTTGCGATTTCGTACCCACTTGTTTCACCACTGGTGCCAAGACGGAGGGCCTGTCCTGTGCACGTCTCCGTCCTCGACTTCATTTCACTCCCCATAAAAAAGTCTATAAAAACATCAGACCCTTTTTCGTCTGCCTCACACAGTGTGAACATGACGTCCCTTCAGTCGCATCTTCCCGTCAAATTGATTCGTGCCTTGTATGGCATCAGTCGAGAAAAAAATCCACAAACACGAGCTCGTGTCTTAGAAGCTAGTCTCAAAGAAGTCTTACGATGGTTCACGGTGACGGCACGTCAATTACTCCAAGGAATCATTCAGATTCCTCATCAAACCAAACGCTTTTTCGATCGAAACAAAGTCGCTTTGGTCCAACTGGCCGATCCCCGCATCGACACTCAAACCAAAAAACAAATCATTTTGAAACCTGGAGGGAGCGGTACTCTAGGAGGGGTCATCATTCGCTCACTCTTAAGATGGGATCCTAATGCCCCCAAAGTTATCCCCAAGACAAAAGTCCAACGAAGCCCCAAGAAGAAGAAAAAGAAAAAGACCAGGTCCCCAAGAAGAATAACTTCTCCAGTGGCAGGACCCTCCTCTGACCAGACACCACCCCGGAAAAAGAAAAGAAGCCCCCACAAAAAAAAAAACAGAAAAAAGTCCCCAAAAAAAGAAAAGTCCACAGAAGAAAACTAGTCGCAAGAGAGGCACTTCGGCCAGGACGCAACCTTACACTCGCAAACCACGACCTGCCACGGCAGTGACTGCGTCTCCGGCATCCTCACGTATGTCCACTTCTCCGTTGATGACACCAGGAACTGAAGAGTACTTGGAGACGTTGATCACACCAAGAACTTCTCCGTTGATGACCCCCAAAAGAACTTCCCCAGTGGCAGGACCCTCCAATTTAGTGGCAGTGGCTGCTGCTCACAAAGTACCTTCTCCCAAAATCAAAGTCCATGAAAGATCGGGCATGTTACAAAGTTTACTGGATTTGTCCAAGCAAGAACTGGCTCGATTTAGTCCGTTGCGTACCCCTGCACGACGTGTCATGCCTGTCCTCAAACTAATACGACGTAAAGACAATCAGTGGCGACGCGTTCCAGTATAAAAAAGGCCTGTGACCAAGTAGGAGTATCAGTGAACTTGTAAAAGATGTCACCTCCAAGAAGCCAAAAAAGAAAGAGACAAAGGCAGACGCGTCATCCGACAAAGCGCTTAGCCAAGCATCGACGTTACCCTAAGAAAAGACACAGTCGTTCCAAGAAAAAGAGGCGTCAACAAAGGGGAGGATTCCTTGGCGATTTTGGGAAAAACATTGTCACCTTTATGACAAAGCGATAGTCCCAAAAAAAAAGATAAAAGGGTGTGTGTTAAGTCATCGACGTTAGTGTCTGTTTGGTGAATGTCCCGGCACCCACAAGCAAAGATGTCACCCTCCAGAGAACCCCAAGGAAAGAAAAGGAAAGGATTGCCTCCACGTTTAGTCAAACATGGGGACATGTTATCTGTCCTGTCCAAAGCTTCTCCACCCCTACGAAAAAAACTCATTCAAACGGCCTCCAAAGAGGTCATCGATACCGTGTGCGAATGTTGTTTGAACGTTTTGAAAGGCACGATCCCTTTGTCCAAACACCAGAAACAATGCTTAAGCAAGCATCGTCACGTTCTTCGCCAAATGGTTCGAAAGAAAATTCCCATTCGTCAAAAAAAGAAGATGTTGGTCCAACGTGGAGGCACTTTGCCTCTCTTGTTAGGCCCCATACTGAAAGGAGTCTTGGGAACCATGTTGGGAGGACTGGTGGGAGCAAGATAAAAAGGCCCTCGAAAGTCCCAAGATTTCAGAATCGACCCCTGACAACCCCATGGAAGGACGAAAACTAGCTTTAGTGCCTTACAAACGATGGATGGAATACCATCGGTGGCAAGAACAACGCACCCCGCATTTACCTCCCAATCCCAATTTGAGCGAAATGTCCCATTTACAACACGAATTGCAGTCCTTGATGGATCGCCAAGATTTGTCCGAAACAGAAAAATCGCAAAAGTACGGTCAACTCTTGCAACGACTGCAACTCTTTCACCAGAAAGCTTTAGACGAAACAGCTCTACCCACTCTGAAAGATTTTAAGACCTTGATGAAAAGTCCAGCACCATCACCAGTACCAGTACCAGTACCAGTGACCAAGACAGAAAAAGGAAAAGAAGAAGAAGAAGAAGGGTTTCAAACTCCACCAGAAAAGTACGCAAGTTAACAACACCACCTACCTCCAGAATTGGATGGATTAAAAAGATGATGGCCACCCCTTCTTCATCACAAGAGAAAAAGAAAGTGAAGACAGAAGTGAAGACAGAAGTGAAACAAGAACCGATATCCCCCGCTCAGACATCCTCCTCCTCTTCAACACCTATTGCCGGTCGCACACGCAAAGCATTGCAATCCAAGAAAATATCCCAAGAGAAAAAGAGTAGTCTCTTCCAATAGTGGGTTCCTTATTAACACACCAACCAACACAAAAAAAAATGGAAAAAGTCTTAGCCAGCATTTACTACGATCCCTCGCATCCTGCAGGTTACGCAGGAGTTCAAAAATTGTATCGTGCTGCCAAAACTCGACTGAAAAGTCTCCGTTTACCTCAAGTGCAACGATGGTTACAAGAACAAGCTACCTACACTTTACACAAACCCATTCGACGCAAGTTTGCCAGAAGTCGCACCCGAGTGGAAGGCATCGATCATCAATGGCAAGCCGATTTAGCCGATGTCTCTCATTTGGCCAGCTACAATCGTGGCTACAAATATTTGTTTTGTGTCATCGACGTCTTTTCCAAATTTGCTTGGGTCGTGCCCTTGACTTCCAAATCGAGCAGCGAGTTAGTGCGAGCCCTGCAACGGGTGTTGAAACAAAGCGGTCGTCACCCTCTTCGATGGCAAACGGACAAAGGCACCGAATTTCTGAACCAAGCTTTCCAAAAAGAATTAAAGAAACGTGACATTCATTTTTTTACCACCGAGAATCCCGAAACGAAAGCCAGCATCGTGGAACGTTTTCAACGCACTTTGAAAGAAAGCATGTGGAAATATTTTACGCATCACCACACTCTGAAGTACATCGACGTCTTACCGCACCTGGTGCAAGCGTACAACCAATCTTACCATCGAAGCATCGGACGTGCCCCGCAAGACGTGACTCCCGACAACGAAGTGTTGGTGTTTGAGCGTCTGTTTGGTACGTCCCCGACGAGGGCTGTCCCCAAGAAAAGTGGAGAGTTGGCCGTAGGAGATTGGGTGCGCATTGGCAAAACCAAACGCACTTTCGACAAAGGTTACTTACCTAACTGGACGACCGAACTGTTTCGCGTCACTGGACGAGTGCATGGCCGTCATCCTGCCGTCTATAAATTGGAAGACATGAACGGAGAAGTGCTCAAAGGAACGTTTTATTTGCCCGAGTTACAACGTGTCACCAAAAAAGAAGACGACATGTACGACATCGAAAGCATTCTCGAACGCAGAACCCGTAAAGTGGGCAAACGACGTGTCAAAGAAGTCAAAGTACGTTGGAAAGGATATCCGTCCAGTTTCGATTCTTGGATCGACGCTTCGCAAGTCATCGACTATAAAAAGAAGTGACCATCATGCCCTTTCACACAGCAGACGCAGCTACGTCGACCACTCCTTCTTCACCTAGTTCTTCTGTGCAAGATTTACAAAAACAACCCTTGTGGGTGTTGTGTGGAGAACGTGTGCCTAAAACGCAAATCGTCTTTTTCTGCCAAATCTTCGTGGTGTATTGTGTCATCGGGGCGGCCATCGCCAATTTGAGTTTGCAACAAGGAGACAAACAATTGTGGACCATTTTATTGAGCAGTTGCATCGGTTACCTGCTTCCTAATCCCTCCCTGAAATTCTCTTCCAACGGGAACCACGGGAACCTTGTGTCCAGTGCCAGTGTCAGTCACCACTCCAACCACAATCAGAACCCCATTTTAGACGGAGACACGCCTCTGGCGTCCAGTAACCCCTCGGACAGCCACAGAACTCTGGAATTATGAGTCACGAAAACCAATTTTACTTAACCTTACCCAGTGACAGTTCCATGGAGGTGTTTCCCCACAACACGTTGTGCTGTTACACGGCCAAATTACCTCAGGCCATCCCCTTAGATCACGAAGCCCATTGGGAAGTGGCTTTAGTGGAAATGATTCACCCGACCCAAGTCCTCAATGTCCTTCCCAATCAAAATGTTTTTCATGTAGAAGTTCATGATGAGCAATTGCAACAGGAGTTGAATAAGAAAGTCATATATGACAATAAAACCTATAATGAGAAAACTGAAAAGTGGACCTACCACTTGTTCATTCCCCCAGGTTATTATTTTAGTGGTCAACATTTGGTCAACACCATAGCTGCCAAGTTTAATGGCGTGTTTGGGAAAGCTTTGGAGAATGTCAACAAAAGTGTCACCATGGAGTACCACAAAGTAGCTCGTCGCTTCTCGATGAAATTTGAGCGGAGTAAAATCATGTCCATTTTATTTTGTCCTGAATTGTTTGACATGTTGGGCGGAGACATGAACATGAGAATGGTCATACTCAAGAACAACGAATTACCCATCGTTTACGACAACGAGTCTTTTAGCAAGTTATTTCGTACCCCAGTAGAAGTGAACCAAGGACTGAATTTGATGTTCGTGTATTCCGATGTGGTGGAATACAACGTGGTGGGACACACCTCCGTACCGTTACTGCGTGTCATTCCTTTCAAAGTGGATTCTGCCGCGAACGCTGACGAGGAAGGTGGAAACACTTACCACGTTCACCGCGAATTTGTCCATCCTCACTATTTGCCAGTCAGCAAGTCGTATTTGGACACGGTCAACATTACTATAAAAGGAGATTTGGGACAAAATATTCCATTCACCAAAGGAAAAGTCACGTTGAAACTCCATTTTCGAAAACGGTTCTCTCACGACTCGTAAGTCATGTATCCAGTGTACCGAGGGATTGCTCGACAGCGAGGACACGGTTTAGGAGACATGTTAAAATCGGCCTTTCGTTCGGTGGCCCCAGTCTTGAAACCGATGGTGACACGCGGATTGCACGCCTTGAAAGATGCGGCACTGACGCAAGGCAAAGAATTTCTCCAAAATGTCATCATCGACAAACAAAACCCTAAAGAAGCCTTCATGAGGGCAGGCAAAAATGTCTTGCTACAAACGGGCAAAGACATTTTAGGCCGACGAGACACACCTATAAATGCCCTGCACGCTACCGAGTCAGGCATTCAGCAAGGACAAGGCAGAAAGAGACGACGAAGAAGAAAACACCCTTTCACCAGACTTCAAGCGAGAAAGGCCAAGAAAAGAAGAACCGTTCGAGACTTAGACGTTTTCGATTATTGAGACACAGAAAAAATGATGCACCGAGAGTCATGTGCTTGTTCCAAGACGGAACTGGATATGTTTGGCATGCCCCCCACCATGATGACGATGCAAGAATCCCAGTGGGTGGAATTTCATCCCGTCTCCTCATTGACCGATTCCGCTCCCATCGAGTTTGAAATCAAAGGACAGCCCGAAGATTACATCGATCTAAATAGCAGTTACCTGTATTTGAAAGTCAAAGTGAGCAAAACGGACAACACCAATCCTGGAGCCAATGATAGGGTAGCTCATGTTAACAATTTCATGCATTCCTTGTTCAGCGAAGTGGACTTGTACTTGAATAACAAACTAGTCAGCAGCAGCATGGATACTTACCCTTATCGTGCCTACCTGGAAAATCTCTTGACGTATGGAAAAGAAGCCAAGAATACTCATCTGGATGCTTGCGTGGTATGGAAACCTGACACGGCAGGCACGTTTAACGACACAGTCCTGACAGCAGATGACGATCCTCACAATGTGGGGTTTAACACACGTAGAACTAAAATTCTGCAAGGGCGAAGTTTAGAACTAATGGATCGTTTGCATTTGGACATGTGGTTACAAGAAAAGTATTTGCTGCACGGAGTGGATATCCGCCTGAGACTGAATCGTAGCACTGCCGCTTTCCATTTGATGGCCAATGCCAATGAATACAAAACTGTTATCCAAGAAGCCCGACTTTACGTGCGTCGTGTGGAAGTGTTACCTAAAGTGGGAAACGACGTCAGTCAGACGTTGAGTAGAACGACCGCCAAGTATCCCATACGACGCGTGGAAGTGAAAACGTTCACCATTCCTGTTGGACAGCGATCCATGATCGAAGATCATCTGTTCCAAGGACAGTTACCCAAGCGTTTGATCGTTGGTATCGTCCGGAATTCAGCTTTCAATGGACTTCACAGCGAAAATCCTTTTGAGTTTCGACACTCTAGCGTGTCCAAGATCGAAGTCAGTCGCGACGGTAAGACCTTGTGTACCCGACCCTTTGAGCCTAACTTTGCCCAGAACAATTACTTGAGATCGTACTTGTCCCTGAACGAAGCCACGGGACAGTTAGGGACCAACACCAGCCACGGGATTACGTACGACGATTATGCAGGAGGCTATGCTTTGTGGGCTTTCGATTTCACTCCAGACCAAGGCAGCGACGAGGGACATTTCCACCCTATAAAATCAGGCCAGATTCGTGTGGAAATTCAGTTTGCAAACCGAGACCCTGCTGATCCAACGTTGAACGTCATCCTGTATGCAGAATTCGATAATACGATAGAAATCAACAGTTTGAGAGAAGTCATCCTAGATTATTAGAAGCCATGGAAGACTGTTATCCCTCTTTACCTAGTGGAGAAACTTTGGAGATGAAATGTGAAGAGACCGTGGAAAAAGAAGAAGTGATCATGATGAAGTCAAGATGGCCAGAACAAGAAACCCATTTAGTCTCCTGTTTTGCCAAACACTTGGTGGAAAAAATGACGGAATTGATCAAGAAAAATTGCTATGGATGTCAAAACGATCATCCCAGTCAAATTCAACACGATAAATGCCTGATGTTAAGTCAAGAAGAAAAATTGGACGAGTATCTGGACGAAGCTTGGAGTCTCATCTCGAACAAAGACGTGTTGCATCAGTGGTATAAAGACTTGCGTGAACATTCTTGTCCACCATTAACCACTCAAGAGATCCATCGTATCGAAGCTCTCCTGAATCAGAGTGAGGAAACAGAACGAATAACCGTTTATTCGTCAGACATTTTCAAGCAAAAAGTCAGGATCGAATTGATGACTTATTATTACCTATGAAGAAGAAAACAACACAAATGGATACCTGGGAACATTATTACCTTTTGAACCACAGTTCGTATACGGCTTCTTGGAATCCTGTCGTCTGTGCTAAAGATGAACTCCCTCATCGCAAACCTCAAGACCATCAAGCTTACGTGATCAACACGGACGAAAGTCATCTCCCAGGAACCCACTGGGTAGCCGTCTACTTTCCTCAAGAAGGATGTGTGTAATATTTCGATTCGTACGGATTGCCCCCTTTGGAAGACGATATCATTGACTTTATGAGAAGAAATGCTCAAACCACCCGATTCAATAATGTGAAATTACAAGGCACAGATTCCTTGGTGTGTGGACAGTACTGTGTGTATTTTCTGCATCATCGCAGCCTGGGCTATTCCTTAGAACATTTAGTGACTCATTTTGATCCTCGTTCTTCTTCTAGAAACGATGTGAAAGTAGATCGATGGTTTTGTGACCATTATGCTTATCTTTTGTCTCAAGCTAGAAAACGTAGTGTCCATCAATGGCCTAACGATTTCCAACAGTGGAAATCACAATTTCATTCACAACGTTGTCAGCCCTGTTTAAAGTAGACTGTCAATTGACAAAAAATGTTTGTGATTTGAAAAAAATTGTTTGATGTTATATTGTTGGATTATTGTTAAAAAATGTTAGAGTTGTTGTTGTTTAGTGTTAAGTGATTTTTGAATAAAAAATGTTGTTTTGAAAACAATGCCTTTGTCTTTTGTTTAGTTATAAGAATGTTGGATTGATGCTCTTTCATTTCTTACTATCCCTCTCATGACACTCACTGAACGTTGCGACTCGAAAACCGTGTGGGGGATGTTTTCCTTCACGTCCGCGCTTTGACTTTAAGAACCGGGGTTGTTTCCAGTCTAACCATCCATTGTCGACTCATCCTCCAACGAAGATGTGCTCCAAACTAGCTAAACTCAACGAAGCCTACGTGAATTTGTATAGGGTCAGACACAGTCTGATACCGAAGCCAGAAGAAATAGAGAATGTGAGAATGTTAAAAATCACTGAAGACCTGATAGAAGAACTCTTCAAAGAAGAAATGAACAGGGAAAAAGAAGAATGGACAGAGAAGTACAGACTTCAGAGACAGCAGCAGCAACAGCAGCAACAACAACAACAGCAGCAACCTGAAGCTGACAGAGGCTTTGTCGATTGTCGTATCGACACCAAAGAGTTCTTCTTCTCTTTCCGAAGAAGCAGACCTATCGCCAGAAAGTCTATCCTCAGAGGACATCGCATTCTTAGAAACTAAAAAAGAATGCCATAGCAAACAAAAAAACAGCCCTTTTCAGGGCTACCCAATACTCTAGAAAAGAAATAACGATTAATTTGCCAATGTGTGTAGGTAGAGTAGTGTAAATATAAACACTAACTCTTTATTGATAGTGAGAGTGTATTTGTTTGTGTGTGTGTTTGTAAGTGCTCACGTACGTTGGTATGGATAGTAGATTAAAATCATGTTTTTTTGGTGTTTGAGGTGTATAATTGGGGTTAGATTGGATTGCTTTGTGTATGTGGATAGTCTATTGAAGTGATTTATAAAAAATTTTAAAATAGTGATGGGTAGCATAAAAAAGTGAGTGAGTGTTTCTTTTAGGTCCGCGCATTGTTGTTTTTGGTTATGATCTAGGTAAGATCAATTTTATGTTTTTAGGGGGGATGTTTTCCATCACGTCCGCGCTTTCACTATAAATTGAAACTCGTTCGGCAGTCCAGCTACCCTTGTTGATTGATCAACACCAAAAATGAACACGAGACTGGAGAAACTGTTGGAACTTCATGTGCATCTGGAATATGCCAGGCGCATATTAAATGAACTGGCCGCGGAAGCCATTGTCGAGGAGGGAAGGATAAGAGAGGAGGAGGAGGAAAGAAGAAATAAAGAAGAGGAGGAGAGAAGATATAAAGAAGAAGAGGAAAGAAGATACAAAGAGGAGAGATGAAACAAAGAAGAGGAGGAGGAAAAGGAGAGAAGAAGAAATTTCAGAATCCCAGAGAGCGAAAATTGGGATTCTGAAGCGACATATCCTGCCTCTGCTCTCTTCCCCCAAAAGGTAAAAAGTAACTGGGGGATAAGATGTGTATGTGGCGCCAGGCCTGGAAGGTGCCACCATTAACCAGGTGTCCATGAAGTTCCAAACAAAAAAACAGCCTTTTTCAGGGCTACCCAATACTCTAGAAAAGAAATAACTATTAATTTGCCAATGTGTAGGTAGAGTAGTGTGAATATAAACACTAACTCTTTTTTAAGATAGTGTGAGGGTATGTGTTTGTGTGTTTGAGTTTGTAAGAGTTCAGGTATGTTTGTGCTAATAGTAGATTATGGGTTTCTTTATTGTTTCTTAGTAAATGTGGAGAGTATAGTTTGGGTTATATTATATGAAATGAAAAAGTAGGGGATGTTTTCCTTCACGTCCGCGCGTTGTTTGGTCATGATCTAGGTAAGATCAATTTTATGTTTTTAAGGGGATGTTTTCCTTCACGTACGCGCTTTTCGTATAAGAACCCACAGTATTCGTCGTTCAAACCATTCTACAAAGAATAATCTAGACAAGATGACGCAAGTGACTGATTTATTTAATCAATTGAGGCATATCTATTTCTGGATAATAGATGCAGAATATGCTATAGAAAGGATACAAAAGGAATGGGAGTATGAAGATAAAGAACACTTGGTAACCAGTCAAGTCGAACGTATAAAGACATCCAGACATATAATAGAAGGAATGATAGAAGATGAAGTCAACAAATCAAGAGGATTAATTGACCCACCTTATGTAAGAGTGGGGAGTTTGAAGGAAGCACTGGATTATGTCATCCAAGTCCGGTGCTTCCTAGAACATATAGTGTATTGGACGGAGTTGTCATATATGAAGAGGGGACTGAACAGGTTGAAAAAAGGAGAAGAAATAATGAAACAAGTGATGACCCAAGAAGTAGAAAACATAAAGGAAAGGTGGACTAAAGAAAGAAAGGAAGAACAGAATAAGAAGAAGAAATTAGAATTCGACCAACTGAATAACAACTGGATGAAAATACAGGCCAAGTTCCGAGCCATGGGTCACCAGGACTGGATACCAGAAACAGAAAAGAAAAAGAAGAAAGGAATGATGGACAAAATAAGAGGATGGTGGAAAAAGTTAAGAAGTTAAAAGAAGAAGAAGAAGAAAAACCCAAAGGCCCCTTTCAGGGCCAGCCATATTTCTCGAAAAGAGATAGCCTTTCCATTGCCTACCCCTTTTTTAAAAAAAATTTAAAAAAAAAATAAAAAAAAATCCCATGTTCCATTCCCCTTGTCCCTAAACAAGCCCAAACTCTATTTCCCCATGTTAAATTCCCCTTGTACGTAGAGTGACCCACGATTTATTCCCATGTTAAATTCCCCTTGTACGTAGAGTGTCCCACGATTTTTCTCCATGTTAAATTTCCATTGTACGTAGAGTGTCCCAGGGGTCCCTGTAATGCTAATTCCCATTGTATGTAGGGTGCCCCCCTTTACTACTACCGTACGAACAGTCTTTTTATATCCGGTACACACATATCGTGTAATTAGTTCTTCCTATATAAAGTTATAAATATTATATAATTTTGCTCTTTAAATGTTTGGTGTCTACTAACTTATTAAACTCAGGAAATATTTTTGCTTGTTGTTTTCTTTGTATTCCCGACCTTTCTTACTCAGGAACGAGTGTTTATTTGTAATTTAAAAAAACGCTGAGCAGGCAACTCAATGTCGCAAACAATAGTTCATTATTTGTTTCTTCCACATAATATCGATCATTGTTTATTATTGTATTTATGTTTATTATGCCAGAAAGGTAAACTACATATCTTAATCACAAAATGATTGCACTTGTGGATATCATAATTGTCGTAATAGGAGATTTGTTTTCGGTACATCAGAGACATCCGGGCCGCTTTGACGACCTTCAAAGGGTAACCGGTCTGCAAAAATGCTTTCAGCACTCGTGCCTAGATTCGGTAACATATATTTCAGATCACAGTGTTCGAGATTTGTAAAATCTAAGAAGTTAAATCTCTCAGTTTTAATGCGCAATGTCTAAAATGTAAATATTGGAATCGTATTCGTCACCTGCAGCACCACCCCCCCCCCCAACACACACTCGCCTTACATTTACAATCCTTCCATGTAAAAGCAGTACCCATTCCTTAATCTTAAATACTTACGAAAGTACATAGATCCAGTTTTATGCATAACAGAAAATTATTATAGCTCAAGCAATGAGAAATAATTCGTGAACATTGCATTGGTCCTATTTCCAGTAAGGTCTATTTTTGTACATTATTTTGTTGGCATATTCACGTGAGTCTGACGTTTTTTCAGTAAAGTACGACGAAATCTCTGACAACATGAAACCAACAATAAGGTACTGTAAATTAACACAAGGAGTGCAAGCATGAACCAACCCTCTGCTCAATTCGATGTTCAGACTGTCTTTGAGTTGTATACACATTAGTCCTGATAATTTTAGTATTTGTTATTACCTGCCTCATCTGTCTGTCTGTCTCACACACATGTACACATCACCATCATCATCAGTGGTAAATCTGTGGTATAAAGTATCGGCTTATCTCGTTTCCTACAGTTTGTTTTCTCTCTATCATCATCATAATAAATAGTACATTTCATACAAGTACTATTACTACCTTGTTTTTTGATTTGCTTTAAGGTTTGAATAAAATGTTTTTGTATTGGAGTTGTGCGAGATTTTTCCATTTCTGATATGAAAACCCATGATAGCAGGATTTTGGAAATAGTAAATCGGTACTATTTTTAGAGATGAACTTTTGGGTTCCTTCTGCTGTAAAGTGCTATGGGTATGGCATACATTATTTTATGTCATATTAAGGCTCCAATGATTTCAGGAAGTACAGATGAAAATTAATTTTTTTTAATTTATAACACCTTGAGGAAAGTAATCAGGTTGTCTTCATTTCAACATGGGCTTGTTTTATTGCTTTACAACTGAACTCTAAATCTTTACCAGGGATAAAAAGTCAGTTTGCCTTATTCAAGTTGAATGGAAAATTAAACTTTCCCATGGAGGATTTGAGCTTGCTCCAAAATATGACAACTTAAGTCAAACAAAATATGGTACAGTCAAAAATAGGATTTTTAAGTTAGTCATTTTATACATATATTTATTTTACAAATATATAACTTTAGTTTTCTTTTTATCTTTGTGTGCACCTTAAATGTACATGTTGATAATTAATGTTATTAAAAAAGATATACATAAATAGTACATGTAGATAGACATGTGGAAGTGAAAGAAAAACATTTATATAGATATATGAATAGGTAGATACAAGTTTTGGAAAATGATGAGAGAGAGAGAGATATATAACAGACTTGAACTAAACGGTTTAATGGCTAGGAACAGAACTGTGTTAGTTTCATTTTAATCATATTTTAATATATCATAAAGTTTTTCTTGATTGATGTTTCCACCTAAAAGTTCAGTTGATCAGATATCCTTCTGATAAAAAAAACTAGGTAAAACTTAGTCCATCACTGAAATATTAAAAATTATCCATGAATTTGCTCTTTGCTTTTTCTCTTGGAGTACTGTGTACACTTGCAGGTCTGCTTCAGCTTTATGTCATCCAGTTTCCATCTCAAAACTTGTGATGTGTATCTAATGTTTAACTCTTTACCTTCTGCTAATGCATATATGCGACCATAAAAATAGCCTTGTAATGCCAGAGACGCATATACAAGCTGCTAATAATTCTCTGTCCCGGCTGGTTCATACATGCGTTTCCAGCCAAGGTATGGGAAACCCCATATATGCATATACACGTTTCATATTAAAGCTTTGTATTGGATGAAATTACAAACATCTGTTCTCTTTTATAATATTTAGCCAATGAAAATAGTCCTTACATAAAATGATGAACGTATTCTATTAGTAGTTTTACAGCATATAAGCGGGAAATTCAATTGAAAACAAGGTCAGTGGTAACAGTAAAACAAAATGTCAACATTCATATATTCCGACGCCGATTCTCATGGAAGTTTTGAAGAATTTGAAAGTGATGATATTGATTTTAACCAGATTCTAGATGAAGGATTGGACATTAGTATAAGTCCTGTTTCGAAACCTGACATTTCAGATTTATCTGAAATGCGAGACAGTCAAATCTGGTCGGAACACGTGAGACCGGTATATGGACGACTTTACAGCAGTTTCAGGGCCAGCATTTAGTTTAGAAGAAAATGCAAGGGAAATAGATTTCTTTTTACGTGCTTCGGGCAGTATCATAAAAAATTACCAAATCTGCAATAAAATAGTGGACACATTGGTGTGCAAAATAGTGGTGAGAAAAGTAATCTAATATACATTTTAAACACATAACATTGAGATGTATTTTTTTATTATTAGTATGTGAGTATAAACATTGATTCCTGTGGATTATATGTACTTGTTGGTGGAAATGAGTGGCACAAAACATTTGTAAGTGTTTAAAATTTTATTTTACATTAAATTATATAGTTTGCATGGGACAAAATTGATACACAAAATGTAGACAGCATGTAAATAACTCAATAAGTTCTCACTCAGGCAGCTATTATGATGCTCTGGGGTTCAGCCTATAAACAGCTGCTAGAAGGCAGGCTGCTAATCAGGCTTAGTAGCCAGGGTAGCAAGTACTTGCAGAAGGTAAAGAGTTAACACCAGCATTTTAGGATGGAATCACTACATGCTCAGAGATCTCGGAAATGCTTTTACGCGTATTTGGACGACAGCTTTTGATCTGGGATGCAGAAAATCACAGAGGCAGGAGACCTTTGTACTCGTGTAATAGGTGTGCGGCAAAATTCAAAAACTTGCCAGTCCTGCTTTATGGGAAAATGTGTTGATCAGTTAGCTGTGCTGTCATTTACGATGACAGAATTCAGTGACTGAAAGACCCCTTGATGTACATACATGTTGCCATTATAAGAGTACATCAAAAAGAACATGATGCATTAGCTGGGCGGCAAGTTCAAAGGCTTTGACTGGCGGCCAGGTGGGGAAATGTACTGATATTTACAGTGATTGAATTCAGAGTCAGAAAGACCCAGAGATGTACATGTGGTCATTTATAAAAGTACATCAAATAAACAACTTTAGCTTTCGTTATTGTGTTCATATCTGAATGTATCGGAATAAGTAGTGCACGAGAATCAAGACATGTTGAGACTTAGACAAAATGCCATTGGTAAATTTGGATAAGTATTTTTGGGTTAAATGGCAAACTTACGAAGATTGTAACGAGATTCAGAAGTGCTAAAGTTGCTAGAATTGATAGTTCGGATAGGACACTAGCTACGTGTAAGAAAGTATGTGATGCCTAGCTTAGTTCTTTGGAATAAGTCCTTACTTGGATGGAAAAAATTCAGTATCACTGATGGACAAACAAGAGCTATTTAAGAGGTACATTGACTGACCTTTTTTTTTTTAATGCCCCTCACCTTAGCCCAGTTAGTTCTAGTGTTGTAGCGAAATGTATTAATCAATAGATCAGTAGCTAGGCCTGGTTTTGATAGCTGATTGACCATTAACCCTTTTCCGAGTAAGGTAGCAACTGTCAATTTCCTGCATGATATCCTTTGATGATAAAACATACAAACATGTTTTAAGATCAGAATCGGTGAAATGGATATATATTAACTGTCTCTTGTACACTATTTCATCATAAAATTAGTTGGAAACTGTAAGTGAACCAGTAGGCTTAAGGGGAAATAATGGCAGACTTTGCTAAGTCCGGGATGTACCAGTTTATTAGATTGTCTGTTTTTGTAAATCATCGGGCAGATATTTTCAGAAAAATATACAAATCATTGAAAGCAAAGCCAATGTATTATTTTATTAAAGATTTAACTTTAAACTGCAAATTATGTAGGTCAGAAACTTTATAAGACAATGCTATGTTGTGGAATTCGCAAGATGCGCTTTAAGGTCTAAGCTGTTTTTCTGACTTGAAACATTTGCGAAAATACCGGGGGGAAAAAACAGCAAATCAGATACTATTTAACCATTGCCTAAATTTACTACAAGTACGTAGACAAATAAATTATAAATTTGTAATCCTGTCACTGGACTGTTGTAATGAAGCTATATTAAAGTGAGTGATTACATTACGAAAACCTCTCCATCTAAAAATAAATGCACTCACGTCTGTGTTGATTCTATAGGAAAGAAGGGACTGCAACTTTTGATGGTGGGACTCCTAGTTTTAAAATCCTAGCGAAACCTCTGATGCTGTTTTATTCCTATGCCAGGCCATTTCTTTTTACATCAGATTTTTTTTTTTCAGTTGCAAAACTCCCCTTGTTGTGGTCCTTGCTAATAATAAAAGTCACTAATCTGCAGAATTTATTTTCTGTGGTCACAAGTCTGTCCTTAAAACTAAGAATATTTATTGTTTACATTCAATGTTTACATTGATTAACACCACCCAGTCATACATTGATAAAGGAGGCCTTTGTTTATTTGAACTTCTTGTGACAGTGTGTCCACTCATATTTCCATTGTCATTTCCAGGGAACATAATCATTTGTTAATGCACTTAATTTAATTTCAGTTTGTATGATTATAAACAGCATTATACCTGTACTCAAAGCTTAGGCTAGTCACACATGGTGTAGCAGGTCAGTGATCATTAATACCACACTGTAATGCATATAGAATTTTTCATTTATTGGAACATAGGGTTCCCAGGGGCCAAAGCTTCTGGGTCATGCATACTTAAAATTCTCAAAGGACTGTAATGGGTCCCTGAATGCTTCTCCTCTTTATATTTTCATCAGCTGTGGCCAGTCTGTGGATAGCTAAAGGAAAGACTTAAGTAAATACACATGAAGCCACTGTAACTAATTAACAGTTAATCCTTTGAAGAAATTAATATTTTGTATTTAATTTCTTCTGCTTTTTTAATGGATTTAAGTGCATATTTTTCCTCAGATCTATACAAGAGATAGAAATGGAAATGTATGTGTGATACATGAATTTTCTGAAACAATTTTCCAGTAATTTGATAGTTCTGCCAGAGAAGGCTTCAGTATTCAATGGTTCAACAGAATACAATGACAGATAAGAGCAAAATATGACATGGTTTCCTGGAAATTCTTTTAAGTCAGTAGAGTGTCAGGCATTTTGAGTACTCTTATTTAGTTTAGACGTCTGGTAGGTGTGAGAAATTAAACCAATAAAAGGCCACACATGGTGGTAAGAATGTGGTGCAGCTTTGTTTAAGAAAAGGGGCCCCGAGTGGCCGAGCGGTCTAAAGCGCTCACCGTTCCGGATCACTGCCATCTCACCTCTGTCTGCGTGGGTTCAAGTCCAAGGCTTGGCTAGCATGGGTACGTGGGAAAGCCTGCCAGTAGCTTCTCGTGGGTCGGTGGTTCTTACCTGGGTTTTCCAGGGTTCTTCCTCCACCAGTTATACTGGCCGCCATGTATAGCCTATCTTGTGCTGAAAAATGGTGTTAAACCCTAGAACAAAAACAATAACAAAACGTTTAAGAAAACTAATACCTTGGACTGGTTAGTATTCACAATGCCCAATACTGTTTCCTAACCATGTCTGTTGCATCAAATCTACCTCTCAGTATGAATCTTTTATTTGTTGTATATGTATTGTTTTTAACTGGCAATTTGAATGTTTGTATAAAAGGAATATGATTTATGTGGGGATCAATATATTTTAGTAGTTGAGCATTATCTGGTCCTTTGCGTCCACCAAAATTATGTTTCTTATTGCACTGGTTTTAAATTAGGGTACAGGGGTCAAGGTAGACTTGCATTTTATGGAGAAGTGACTTTTCCTTTTGGACAGAACAGAGAGAAGTGGTTGCGAAACAATATATATATATATATATATATATATATATATATATATATATATATATATATATATGTGTGTGTGTGTGTGTGTGTGTGTGTGTGTGTGTGTGTTTTAATTATGTCCTATTTTTCTCAGTATTCATATTTGTATTTAACATTTGATTTAAGCAATACTTTATTTTCTAGTAGAATTTTTTAAATTTATTTTGGCCTGATGACTCTAAAAGAGAATAATAGAGAACTACATTGTACCAAATTTTAACTGAATAGCTAGATGACATTATTGTAATTGCAAGTTAATAAAAATGCTTAAGCAACTACCCTTAATTAATTTGTTGTTGTTTCTAATAGTTCACAATAATGGCACTTTCAAAGATTTCTAAACATGTTTGAAACAACCCTTGTACCATGTACATGAGGGCAAATGTACACGTGTCTTTAGATAGTACTGTTCCTCCTCATTTCTTTGTTGTGGATAAACATTACAGTAACTATTCATACATAGCACACTAAAATACATAGAATTACACATATGGCTCCTTTAAAGTCGGTATATGAACTAAAGCCTTTCCAACTGAATCTAAAGATGTGAATGCGTCTGTTTTTAGAAGAAGAGGTTTTCTTAATGTAACCACTTACTTTATATAACTTCATTACAATTAATAGAATTACAGATTTATGGTTTATTTATTTGTCTACATACTTGTAGTAATTTTAAGCATTGGTTAAACAGTATATGCTTCGCTGGTTTTTTCCATATTTTTACAGATATGAGTCAAGTTAGAAAACAGCTTTGACCTTACAACTCTTCTCATGAAGTCCACAACATAGCGTTGTCCCATATTTTTCTGACCTACATAATTGCATTTAAAGTTAGATCTTAAATAACGCAATACATAGGCTTTGCTTTCTGTGAATTGTATATTTTTCTGAATATATTTGCCCAAGGATTTATGAAAACTGACAATCTAATAAACGATGTCAGCCATTATTTCCTGGTTAGGCCTGGTTCACTTGTAGTAGTTTCAGACTAATTTTATGACAAAATAGTGTACAAGAGGCAGTTAAAATATCCAGATCAGCGATTCAGTTCTTACAACACAAATGACTATTTACATACTATTGTTAAAGTTCCGAAACACAAGTTTGTATGTGTTTACTATTAAAAGATAACATGTGGAAATTGGGCAGTTATAGTTACTACATAGCAGGGGTGCATAACCCCTGGCCCGCGAAACTTGTTCTGTCCGGCCCTCAGGGCAAATGAATACAACAGATATCTGGCCCATGAACAGTAATTATTTTAAAGAAATTAGTGTTTGTGGCCCTCAATTGCTCTTAGAAAATGCAATCTGATCGTGGCCGAAAAAGGTTGTGCACCCCTGCTACATAGCTTACTAGGGGAAGGGTTAATGGTCAATCAGCTATGAAAAGTACATGCCTGTGAATGTACAAGAGTTTGTCAGCGTAATGGATATCAAAACTAGGCCTAGCTACTGATGGCTTGATGAATACATTTCGCTACAATGTAATGCTAGAATTAACCTGGCTAAGGCGAGAGGGCATTAAAAAAAGTATGGTCAGTCGATGTACCTAATAAAAAAAATCACAGAGCGAAGTTGTTGTTGCTTTTCAAACAGAAGAAGGCGAAGTTTACATTTTTAAGGCGACTTAGTTGCCCACTTCACCAGGTAGCATTACCCCTGAGGGTATACAGGTTGTTTTTTTGCTTTTGTTTACCAATGGGGAAGAAAGTGCTAGGTTGAGCAATGAGAATTGGGGATGGTTGGCCAACAAGAAACATTTGTTTTATGCCTTATTTATCAGTGGAATTAAATGTACCTATTTTTTTGGTTCCATTGCATGCATGCAGTAGCTGAAAGATAAGTCATACAAATTATATAAAATGGCATTTAAGTAATTAAAAAAAATTGAGATGGATGAAAACAAAGTACTGACCTATTGTAGACAATTGATATTGTTTGACATTCAGTGCATTTTTTAAACAAGAAAGAATTTTTACAAAAACATAAAGACATTTTAAATTGCAGGTTATACATTTTGTTTGTATAATGAATTTGCAGGGATATAATTGTACTCTCGTTTGTACTTGCAGGTTCCTTGAGAGTTCTTCTTAGATTTTATCAGCCACAGAGGTAAGTGTAAAGTTACACTGGCAGATCAGAGGATTTCATCTAGATCTGGTTGTCTTGGCTTCTAGAAGCACTTGAATTACAGGGATACAAGACAGTGGCTGTATAAACTACCAAAGAGTGCAGAGATGGTCTGAATACACTTGTTACTAGCTTAATTATTTTTGTTCATGCAGTTTAGAGGAATTAGTCACCAATTAAGTGCGTTCTTCTGAGGGATGATATATAGTTTGACATGTTCAAAACATTGGTCAGATCTCATGGGCAGTGTTTGAGCCTAATGGCAAAGCCAGATTGTTCAGTCTATTCTGAGGGTTCCAACAGATCTGGGCTTGATGTTATTACTGTTCCACTAACCTAAGGTCATTTATTTTGTTGGTGGATCAGTTAAACCCCATTTATCACTAATCTGTTAAAGGAGAAAAAATTTCCACTGGCCACTATCATAACAGGTAACAAGTAGTCTTAAGTTAGATGTATCAAAAGAAATGCGAGATGCCACTTCCTGTCATGTATAAATGATCTGTTCTTTGTGTCAAGTGAATAGCTACCAGCATCCTGAACTTTGCATGGCACAATAAATTCCTTGGCAGAAATTCATAGGCATTTTATATGCACAAGGTAAATTAAGTTGGTTATTGTCAAAAGACTTTGCACAGATGGAAATAGCTGGTGTATGGCCCCAGCACTGATTTCAGTGTGGATGATAAATAAATGATACATGGCAGTGGTTCCCAACCTGTAGGCCATGGACCTTGAAGTTAAGAAGGGGTCCTCATACTTGGAAAGGTAGTGAACTACTTATATAGGGTATCAAACTAGTATTGGTCAGTTGGAAGAGCTAGCATTGGCTGACTCCACAAATAATCAAATATTATGCTAAATAATGGGTTATAAAATTGTTGTTGATCAATATTCAGAGCATTGTGTGGCAAAAATCATAATAAATGTAAGTAATGCAGGGCTCGAATTTAACACAAATTTCTTTGTAGCCAGAAGGACTCGTATATTGAGAAATTTACTAGTCCTGCCAAATCATTACTAGTCCTGTTCACAAAACAAATGTCACACAGCTTTCATGTACGTTTACTGATTCAATTTTGAAGTTCAAACAACCCGCAACAAACTGAATGTTTTCTGTGTTTGTTTTTGCGAATTGCATACACCAGTTACACCACATAACATTCCTTTCCTCGTCATAATTCAGCCATTCCCTGTCTTTGTCCATTTCTTCTGAAATTTTCCATTACGCTTTTCCCTATCATAAGAATTATTCCTCATCATTCTCATTCAACTTTTTGCTTTTTTTTCCGGTGGCTGAACACCTATCAAATGCCACATTTTGACTGTCTTATAAGGAGGGAATTGTGCCTTGTTTTGAAATATGAGATGTTATAGTATAGCTGACGCAAATAATTTAAGCAAGAAAAGGAATGGCACAGTGTCCTTTATATCAGAAAGTCAGAGCAAGAAACACGTTTCAAAACATGTGTCTTTGCCCCCTCCCACAATTAAATGGCCTCTCCCTAACAAAGACTTAAGCGGATGTTCTGCATGATCAAAGCAGTGGCTATTGTAAACTGTTAGTTTCAGCTTGGAAAAGGTGTGTTCCCATCAAACGAAGCCATCTGACACTCGGTGCATTGTATTTAACAGCTCCAATTACGGTATCATAAGTCATAAGTTTGGTAATTGTTCCTAATTAATCGAACCTCAGTGTATTGTTGAAATTAATAATAAGGTGGAAAAGTTTAAAATCTTAGATGCCCATGCTCAGAGATTTTGATTCCCAACAAATGTACGGCATTCTGCTTGGATTTCTCCACGTGTATTCAATTATTTGTTCATTCTTGTAAGGGAAAAATAAAAAAACTATTCTTATCATCATAGAAAAAGTACTTGTATGGAAAGGATGTGTCAATAACTTAATCGTAATAAATTTATCTTATTCTTATAATTATTTCGATGGAAATGTAAAATATGTAGTTTCCTGTTTGTAACTGTTGGAGCGTTTGGGTAGCGAGCAAAAAAAAATGAACCTTAAATAAAAAAAAAACTTGCAAACTAATTTCTTTGAATAGTTTTTGCCGTGTTCTTTTGTGTGGTATACCACTTTGTAGTTTGTTACTGTGGTCGAGTGAATAAATTGTGATATCACGTCATTTTGTCATTTAATTCGTTATCAGATTAATTAGGATCAATTACCAAACTTCCGTTGTTAATGACGGGACCATAATTTGCGCTGTTAAGTGAAATGCACAAAATCGGATGGATACTTGTTATAGAAATGCACCTATCCAAGGCAGAAATTGACTTCATCTTCTCATGCTAATATTTTATGACTGTGTTTACAATGGCCACTGCTTTGATTCTACAGAACATCTGCTAAGTCAAGTCTTTATTAGGGAATGGCATAAACAGATGCTGACTGTTGATAGCCAAAACTTACTAGTCCATCGGACTATTAATATTATGAAAGTTACTAGTCCGACAGGAAATCTGCTAGCCTCGGGCTAGCGGACTACCACTAATTTCGAGCCCTCTAATGTATGTATGTGCGTGCTAGCATTTTATGATACCTCAGCAATGTATTGTCTGCATGGTGGCAATATTTCAAAAAATGTGCAAGGTGTATAGCTGCCACCATAATGTCAGAAACTGGGTTATGACAAGATAATTCAACCATAAATTTGATAAAGAGAAAAGAGTAAAAAAGTGTCAGAAATGCTGGGAAAATGCATACAAATGGTTAAAGTATGACCCAGGAAAGGACATGATGTTGTGCAGTTCCTAAGCTGAGCTTTTAGTTGTTGTTGTTGTTCTAGGGTTTAATGCCATTTTTCAGCACAAGATAGGCTATATATGGCGGCCAGTAAAACTGGTGGAGGAAGAACCCTGGAAAACTCAGGGAAGAACCAATGTCCCATGAGAAGCTACTGGCAGGCTTTCACACGTACCCACGCTAGCTGAGCCTTGGACTTGAACCCACGCAGACAGAGGTGAGATGGCAGTGATCCGTAACGGTGAGCGCTTTAGACCACTCGGCCACTCTGGGACCCCACTGAGCTTTTAGAGAAACTCAAAAGTGCGTGGTGTGTTTTATTATGATTTGTTGATAAGTATAGAAACTGTTAAACTGTGCCTGAAATCACGTTAATAATGGTGCTCCTTAACATGCCAGACATCAAGGATTATGAGCCAAGAGATGACATCAACCTGTGGCATGCTGATGGACCAAGAAACGGGAGACCAGAGACTAGACTTTATAGACCTAGATCTGATGATGAATCAGCTACAAGAAGAAGGCCAGAAACTCTGCATTATAGACATAGATCTGATGATGAATCAGCTACAGGAAACAGAAGGCCAGAGACTAGGCCTTTTAGACCTAAATCCGATGTTGTATCAGATACAGGAAACAGAAGGCCAGAGACTAGGCCTTTTAGACATAGATCTGATGATGAATCAGCTACAGTAAGGAGAAAGCCAGAGACACTGCCTTATAGACATAGATCTGATGATGAATCAGATACAGGAAACAGAAGGCCAGAGACTGGGCCTTTTAGACCTAAATCTGATGATGAAACAGTCACATGAAACAAGGCCAGAGACTCAGCCTTATAGACAATGATCTGATGATGAATCAGCTACAGGAAACAGAAGGCCAAAGACTAGGCTTTTTAGACCTAAATCTGATGTTGTATCAGATACAGGAAACAGTAGGCCAGAGACTAGGCCTTATAGACATAGATCTGATGACGAATCAGCTACAGGAAACAGAAGGCCAGAGACTAGGCCTTATAGACATAGATCTGATGATGAATCAGCTACAGGAAACAGAAGGCCAGAGATTATGCCTTATAGACATAGATCTGATGATGAAACAGTCACATGAAACAAGGCCAGAGACTCAACCTTATAGACAATGATCTGATAATGAATCAGCTACAGGAAACAGAAGGCCAGAGACTAGGCCTTATGGATCTAGATCTGATGACGAATCAGCTACAGGAAACAAAAGGCCAGAGATTATGCCTTATAGACATAGATCTGATGATGAAACAGTCACATGAAACAAGGCCAGAGACTCAACCTTATAGACAATGATCTGATAATGAATCAGATACAGGAAAAAGAAGGCCAGAGACTAGGCCTTATGGATCTAGATCTGATGATGAATCAGCTACAGGAAACAGAAGGCCAGAGACTAGGCCTTATGGATCTAGATCTGATGATGAATCAGCTACAGGAAACAAAAGGCCAGAGGTTATACCTTATACATAGATCTGATGATGAAACAGTCACATGAAACAAGGCTAGAGACTCAGCCTTATAGACAATGATCTGATAATGAATCAGATACAGGAAACAGAAGGCCAGAGACTGGGCCTTATGGATCTAGATCTGATGATGAATTAGTAGTGCTAAAAAAATCTGATAGACCAACACCCAGGGCCCCTCTAATGTTAGTTCAGGCCCATCCATTATTCAAAGAGAGATGTTCGTTGGGCTTGTTGGGAAAAAATTATAATTTGCCTGAGGAAACTTTTAATCACACTGATGAAATGTGTAAATGTATTTTCAAGATTTTAACATACCTGTTATAAAATGCGCAATTTAACCCAGATCACCATTGTCCTGTGTGAAATTGAGATCTGAATTTAATCAGATTGAAGCATGGCATGTCCATAGCTGCCACCCCTCACGAATTTGGTGTGAATTTCACGCCGCAAGCCAAAAATTCATGAATTCTCCAATCCTCAATTATTTTAAATCTTTTAAAAAATAACCGATTTCCCGTTAAGCTCTAGGCGTGATATTCACAGTTGCCGAAACGGTCCGGCTGGTCGTGATATTAGTAGATCTTCAGCCGATTAGTACAGTTGGCCCGGTAGCAAGCATTTGAGCCTATTTTAATCTATATGTATAAGAATAGTTTTACAAATGCTTTTGAGAGAAACTGGGGCCTAGCTCTGAATTTTGCTCCACACATGCGTCACCAACACTGATTTGAGTTACCATTCAGCATCGCGTGTAAGATCTTTAAAATGTCTTCACCAGCAAGGAAAAAGAAATGTATTACTCAAAAAGTGGAGTTTAATTCGGAATATATCAAAAATTGGCTGTGCATTCTGCCATTAAACATTGATATTCATCATGCTTTTTGTGCTCAGTGTGCCATCGCAGAGACAATGTGAGGAAGCACGTCGGTTGCATAAAACACATAGAAGTTGGGAAAGTTAAGAATTTGCTGATTTCAGCTCTGGAAAATTTTAAGCCATTGACGGAAGACCTGCAGGCTTCCAATGCTGAAGCATTATTTGTGAGTTTCTTGTCGAACACAATCTACCTTTGTCAGCTGGAGACCATGCTAAACATTTGTTCTGACAAATGTTCCCGGACTCGAAAATCACTTCCAAATTTTCCTGTGGAAGAACCAAAAGTGCTGCAGCTCCTGTGCATTCCTCACAGCAACAGTAACAGTAAAAGAGTATCTTCTCTAGTGAGGAAAATAAGACTTTAGGGCCTCCTTAGCTGCAGAAAATTTGTCAGCAATTTAATCACCAAGATCAACCAGCAGGCAAGAAGTCTGAACTGTATAGAAAACATTTACGCTCAAGCAGTTGAGGAAGTTCACGTCTGCCACGGTATCATGTCTTGATAAATAAATATTTCTGCATATATGTAGTGTTTGAGTTTTATATTGCGAACTTGATATAGTGTAGTATTGACGGTCAGAATGGATGGAGTGGTAAGAGTGGATGGAGTTATTGTCATGGTATTTTTCACTAATTCATGTCCAGATTCATGACTTTGTATCCTTATTTTCACTAATTGTGAGCCTGGAAGGTTGGCAGCTATGCATGTCATGCTAAAAATATGATTTTGTGCTCCCAAACCCTGGCAGAGTCATGTTTTGAGAAAACACAGTTTTCAGTAATCTTAACAAAAATGCAAGAAAAACCCCTCCACTTTCAATATATACTAGTTGCATGTGTAACCAGTCATGATTGGAGCCTATATAAAACTATCCATAGCAGAGAAGTTTGAACACCAGGCTCAGCCATTCCTTAGCGATGAACACTAATGTCACACATTCAAACCCCTTTGAATCCTATTGAATTTATATTCAAATTATAGCTTTTTTAGCGCTGTGTGACAATATAAAAAAGGGCGAAATTTTTGGGATGCAGAAATTTTAGTCCGGAACTTGTGGAATTTAGTCAGGGCTTGTGAATTTAAATCACCAGCCCTGGATCTGTCTGAAAAATATTTTCTTTGAGCACTGATCAGATACAGGAAACAGAAGGCCAGAGACTTGGCTTTAGACACCTATATCTGAAGATGAATCAGATATAGGGCCAGAGATTTGAAGATGAATCAGACACATAAAATGAATACTGACTTGTAACTTTCAGTGAGTCTAGTTTGTGAAATACAATTATTGTTGTTTTGAGTTGATGTTAATGAATTGTAAATGTTGATTTAGCAACTGTACTGACTTGGGTTCTGTTTTTGGAGGATTAATGAAATATAGGTGTGATCAGTAAAATTGTAATTTAGTGATCAGGTGATCCAATGGATTAGTGAAGAAAAATCCTAATTTCAAGCCAGACAATGGTAGTTTGAAACTGTTAGCAAACTGCTGTAGTAATTATTCTTACATGATTTGTTTTAAGACAATTAAGTATTGTTACAGGGTCTCCTTTGGTATAATTGATTGCAGGATTCATGCTGAATTCTTTTATTTAAAAAACACATTGAAAATTAAATGATTTTACACAAAGCACACAAAGTACCCCATTTCCCAACTCCCAGTCTCCATCATCTAAGGGAATCCCCTTTATGTGTAAGTTGAAAGGGAGAACACCCCTTTTTCACTTAGGAAAAGAACCTGTTTTTTTGTATAATAAATAATAAACCAGTAATTAGTTCATTGGTTCTGATGTTTTTTAACAGGTGTCATCATGTGTCAGACCAGTTGAAATTGGTTGGTCATGTAAGAATACATAATTCTCCATAACCATGCTTAAATGCAGTAATTTGTGAGGTTATCTGTTTGCAGATGGTTGATTCAGTACATTACTATTTATTGGCAAAGTTACAGACTTTGCAGTGAATCTCAATAATTCAGATAATTTTGTTTCCATTATTTTTATATTAGTTAACAAGAAGCTAAATTAGTCTCAAGACACACATTGAATTTGCTTCGTGGAATTATTTTTATTGCAAGACAGCATAAATTTAGCAAGGCTTCACAAAATCAAGTATTTCCATTGCATGACAGCATAAAATTAACAAAGCTTCACTCAGCCAAGTATTTCCATAGCATGACAGCATAAAATTAACAAGGCTTCACTCGGTGAAGAATTTCTATTGGAAGAGTGCCCAAAATAGACAAGGCTTCACTCCATCAATTATTTCTTCCATAATTGGCATGTGGGGTGGGGGGGCAGTCAGTTAAACTTTTCAGAGTAATGAGTGGTTGTTATCATCAAAGAAATCTTTATTAATTAAATGTATTTGTCAGAAGTTTATAAAACTAAAGGTTGGGTAGTGTCACTTCCCATCAAGCCTAGGTTCCTCATTGGGTGGGTAAATAGGGTGAATATGCTGCATGAAATTGAACTTTCATTATACATCATATTTCAGATATTTAAAGTAGAGCAAGTGAAATTTGGGCCAGAGAAATCAGGATCCAAAATCAATCAGGATCATAAATCACTCAGATAATGAACCATTAGATAACTTGAAAAGAAGGAAAGAAAGATATAATATTTAATTGGCTCAAATGTTTGTCTTGATTGATACCCTAATGAAGCTAAGACTGGTGAGAATCTCTTTCGAATTAAGATAAAAGAATTAATGGTTGAGCAACAAAGCTAATTGATTTTGTCTTAATACAGGGTCTTTATATATGTCTAATCAGAGATATTTTGCATGACCTAAGAATTCAGCTCATACGTCATGAGATTTATTCTTCAAATGCCCTAGTCACAGAAGGCCTTTCGTAATTTCAGCATGAAAGGCCTGTCGAACATTTTAGATGTCCTGTATTATGCACCTAATTTGCATGGTGCAGCCACTTGCAATTTATCTAACTAATGTCAAGCTTGGAAGAATTTATATTTTAATTTAATGGGTATTTTCATACAGTTATAACTGATGTAAATCTTGCTCGTCTCATTGGGATTAGTAGATCGAACATGCAATAACATGAGGATGTATTCGGTTCTCCTTTTGATTTAGAATTTGCAGCTTTCATACTGCAGAAGTGATAAACTTGCCAATGCAAAATTCAGTGCTTTTATTTGATAAGATATTGAAAATAAGTTTGCATGGAATTCCAAGGGTCATCACAACATCAGCTTTTATCTATGCTACTCAGATTTCTTATGTCTTGATTTTAACCAGAATATGATGGCAACAAGGTTAAAATTATGCAACAGGTTTTTAAGTTCTTGAAAATCTTATGAATCATAGCACAATTAGAGGACAAGATGTTATTCTGGAGGGACCATTGAGAATTTTGTGAATTATTTTCTACTATAGAATCAATAGTTGTAACCTTGTTTTATTTTGTCAGAGTTGTGCCAGTGGCAGGTGCATCAACTAAAACTCCAGCCCAGTCCAAGCCAGAAGCTCCGTCTCCAGCTTCGACTGATCCTGATGACAATTTGCCCCAGCATGAGAGATGGGCACAAATTAACAAAGTCTTCTATGGCCCTGAGAGAGACATGGTCAATTATCCTCCCCCAAAGCAGCGTGAAGAAGCTGGCAAAGTTAGACTGGGCTTTATTCCAGATGAATTTTTTCAATGGCTGTACCCTAAGACTGGAGTCACAGGCATGTAAACAACTTTTTTAAGCTTCGTCATGTCAAATTGGAAAACGTATCATTACCGTTATCTGTCCATCCATTACACCATTACACCTTGGCTATGGTTTACATTTAGATTATTTCAGGCACAGTATTGGTGTGTCCTTGTTACATGAACACTTTTTTAGTTTTTGTTTTTCCTAACCAGCATTATGAGGTAGCGAGACATGTTTGTTTTTTTTCTTTTAAGGGAATATGAAAGTTACTGATAGACCCAGGTGTTTTTCATGATTTACTTAAAGATAATGGTTTCATAATTTATCCATAATTTGTTATTTTAGAAGTATTATATCTGATAAAACTTGATGCATCGTGATCTGTAATAAATTTGGTCATTGAAATTTATTGCACATATTGGACAGTCCTTAAAAATTGTATGTCTGGAAATACTTTCCAATGTCACATTCCTTAATTTTTATGCTTCAAAAGTAGTATTAACCCTCCAGCAGCACTCAGTGTTTTCTGTTGTTGATTAGAAAGAAAGGCGGTAGAAAACAGTTTCACTCAGTGTTGTAGTGAAAGCTGTTTTTTAGTTTAATTGGATACAAGTTTACACTTTGTGAATTTTAAATTTTGTAATGTATTGAATATTTGTTGGAAAACAGCTTCAGCTCACAAACAAAAGTAAGTGGCAAAAAGCTTTTGTTTTGAAATGGCTGACATTTCATTCCTGGACATGTTTGCAGGATATGAAATGCAGATTTTTTAAAAGAAGTTTTGCACAATGAAATGTTTTGATTTTGCATATCATATTTAGTATTGTGTATTATCTGGGGTGTCATGATATGTTACATGTCACAGGGCCTGACATATTGTGATACATATTGCCAAAAGAATTTGTAAAAGTAATGTCAGATTATTACCTGACAAAAAGTTAAACTGAATTACTTACTGTGACAGCTCTGTTGCTTCTACCTGTGATGTCATGAAGAAACTCAATGAAATGTGCAGGAATGCAAAACATTGAAGTATAAGCCAGAGGAATTGGGTGGCCTTTCTAGAGGGGGATGACAATTGCGAATAGTAAATACATATGAAGAAAGTCACAAGTACATTTAATTTTAAATATTTAATATTTTAATTAAAAAAATCACATGCATGATGTGAAATAAATGTAAAACAAACCATGTCATCATTTTCAAAAGAAGGCTATGAATAACCATTGATATAGTTTTAAAACTGTCTTTATAATTATGTTACAGTTCACATCATCTGTCACTTTGTTGGTAACAGTCTAAAAAAACAAACCAGTCTCGTCACATTAAAAATATCCTTGCTGTCATATCCCCTGCATATATCGTTTAGTCTTTTGTTCCAATCTTCGACAACTTCATTATTAACATCAGCTGATTCTCCACTAAGGACAGAACACTTGATATTGTGTTGGACTTGAAATCTCTGCAACCATCCGTTACTTGCATTAAATTCGTCATATCCCAATTCAGCTGACAAAATTGTTGCTTTTTCTTGTCATTCAAATCAGGATACAAACGTCTCCTGGCTCAAACAATCTTCCTTTCTCCATCCATTTCACCTTCCCACTTCTGCAGAATTGTTTCATTATATTTCACAATATTGTTTATCTGAGTCTTCCCGACATTATTTTTCTGATCTTGTCACGTGATTCGTTAGTCGCAGTCTTGTACCCTATTGTTTTTATACATTATTTTACACTAAGTGAGAGAAGCCAAAACGGCTTCGATATGTACCATTAACATCACGCAGATTTGACCTCGCGGCCGTTAGGATTCGTAATTTTGACAATTATTGTCAGTAGTAATAGCCACTGATTATCAAAGTGAACAAACTCAACATCATACTAAGGGAAGCCATAAAGGCTACCAAACCATTTTCCTGCTGACTTGGGTATTGTACATCGATACTGCCACTTCTCAGCTGTTACTACTGTTCAATAATTGTAATTTTAACAATTATCAGTGACTAAACCGGACATCTTATGATAACACAGCAGTAAGGCTAATTGGATTACATGTACATACCCTTTTGTATGGATTAAAAGTTGAGTCTTTCTCGGTTTTTATGGAATAAATTCGGCTTCTCGTGAGGCGTAAATGATATAATATTAACCTTAGTGGTAAATGTACTTTACTCAACACTTCTTTCAGTAACGAAAACCTGACATCGGGGAAACAGAAATCGGATTACTTAACACACGTTATGAATAAAATACTGGTTCTGGATACATTTTCAAATAAAATGCGGCTGCTTGTGAGGGGTAAATTTTATAGTATTGCACTAAAATGCTGGCCACTGGTCGCGTTAGCCGGGTGGCCTTTCGCAAGGGGTACTTTTGAACACAAACTCGTTGGTGCCAACGGATTCTGGCCGTAAGGAGCGGGTGGCTGCTGGTCAGGGGGGCCGTTTAAGAGGGGGACTACTGTAATGCGAGTATAATGATGGGTCATTCTACATATATGTCTTCAAGACCTTATTATGTACTAAGTTTCACAGCATTTCAGTAAAATTGCAAGAATATGTAGTATATTTATATTAGCATTAGAGCTGAGATGCATTCGCAAGACATATCTTGTGCAGTGGATCTGGCTTAAAAAGCAGAAGAGGGCAGGGTCTCTTAAAATGCAAGAAAAGATCACAGCACAAGGATTTGTCAGTATGTGCATCTTAAATGATTACTATAATCTGTATGAGGTTTTACATCAGGTACTGCAGGACAGATTGTTTTCATAAGATTCTGTATTGCATTGCATTCAGCTGCAATGACAGTAACTCGGACAAAACTTGTCGTGAGAACATATTGATTTGTTAGTATGCACATCTTAAGATGATGACCATAATTTTTACCAACGTTCATGACAACAATCCATCAGAACCTGCAGTGCTAGTTGTGCTAATACAGTGATATTGTTGTCCCTGCATTGAAAAGAACAATAAATGTTGACCAGAAATTAATAACAAGTCACATTCATCACCCATGCATGAGTTCTCATTAATATGATTTGTTATTTCTTCTGATATCTAATTACAGGATTATAAGATGGTGAGGGATTTTTAAAATTGAAAAAGGATAGTTTAGGCAGTTGATATACATATTGAAATATTGAAAAAAGCTTACTTATCAGATACTGTTCCAAAAAGATAAAGATGATGGCAAAGTCAAGTCCATTCTTATACAGAACTTCTATATGTTGTGAAGAAAAGAAGATGCAATCATGCACTTAATAACAGATCTGTATGCATGGTCATACATGTATGTTAGTCTTAGATACAGTATGTGTGTCAGAGAGAGAAAGAGATAGCATTAAGATGTTGTATCTTTAATTTAAACTACTTTGTATTAATCATCAAAGTAATGTTTTTTCTCAGATGGTCACAAAAAGTCATTCGAAATACATGTAGATTGATACATTTACCCTTTGAAGATAGATGCTCATGAGCAAACTAATAACCTAGTTCAGTGATCAGCATGGTTTGTTATCTTTGTTCCTGACATGTTCATTTCATGTGCAAACTGATAACTTAAAATCACAACAGCAGCTGTTTTGCACATTTGTTTTCTCTGCCATTATGTTGACAATAAACAAATGTAGTTGTTGGTGGTTGTTTATTTTATTATAGTGAATGAGCATTTTGTTTAATTATATGGTTATTCCATTGTGTGATTCTCATCAAAATCATCTAGGCTTAAAGGCCCTGATATTTTAAACAAATTAATCTGATCCACCATGAAATATGTCTGCCATTTCTTACAACACGTCAGCTTAATCTGAAAGTAATTGCTCAACAAAATTAAAACAACTTTGATAGAATGCCCTAGGCTTAAAGATGTTTCACTATTGAATGAATGATTATGTACCATCAAATAAGGAAAGAGGTACAAAAAGTTGAGAAATGGTTAAACAGTTGTATTCATGACATATCCACACAAAAAGCTGGAAAAAATTTCAGCAGAAAACATCCTGTTGACACAGATTTCATGGCCAACTGTTTATGTGTTTGGCTATTTGGCAGAGTGGGGAGCATTCTCAGACCTACTAGTTTTAATAAGCACTGTATTGATTTTCACTGAGGAAACTATTTGACAAATGTCAAGTGGGGAGCATTCTCACACCTACTAGTTTTAATAAGCACTGTATTGATTTTCACTGAGGAAACTATTAGACAGATGTCAAGTGGGAAACATTGTCTGACCTACTAGTTTTAATAAGCACTGTGTTGATTTTCACTGTGGAAACTATTTGACAGATGTCAAGTGGGGAACATTGTCTGACCTACTAGTTTTAATAAGCACTGTATTGATTTTCACTGTGGAAACTAATGTACATCTTTAAATAAAATAATGAACATGACAGAGATCACTGACTTGAACTTCTTGTTCAGAGTTGTTTTAAATATTTTTTTCAGATATTTGGTATAATCTGATTCTTGTAAATTGAATTCAGTAACACTGTTAAAAAGGTTTATCTTTTTTATTTAAATCTTGAAAACTTCATAGATCGATTGTAACTTCATATTATGTTCACTTAGAAACAAAATGTCAATAATAATGACTTATAAATTATGATGATGTACTGAAAGTGGCTGTGAAAAACTTCATATTAGTGTGAACCTAGGTCATATACACACTTTCACCCCTTTACACACTCATTAATGTATAGCTACAATTTGTTTGACCCTGCTTAGTGATTCAGTCTACATGTACATATTAAATATTTTCATGACAATGTCAAAAATCAGTTACTTGCTCTTAATGCTAAATTTATTTTATTCTGCATGAAAGTTTTGTTCAATTCATGTGGCCAGTTTTTGCCTTAATTAACAAAAGACGTTTACTTATTTGTACCAATGATTCTTTTCCCACTCTTTTGTGAACCAACTCAATTTGTCTTTCTTTCCCTTGCAGGGCCGTACATTTTTATTTGGGGAGGAGTTGCTTACCTCCTATCTAAAGAAATTGTGGTTCTTGATCATACATTTTCCCATGCCGTCGGCTTTGTTTTAGCAGTGTGGTATCTGAAATGGAAACTGGCACCATGGATGAGCAAGTATATTGCTGACAGAAACCAGGTCAGTTAACTTTCATTAAGAATGATATGAGATTGAAAATTTGGCCCATTGTTGAGATTTAATTTCATTTAACCAGTGTTCTTGCAAGCAGCACTTGGTGCTGTTTTTGTGTGGTTCACTTTTTGCAATGATTATTTTATTTTTCTAAATATGTATTGTGATGTATAGATTTTTTTCTCACTTCCTTTTTTAAATGTTTCGCTGCTGATTCAGAATCTTCTCAAGAAAATAGTTCATTTAAGATTTATTCCAGCAGGCTATAACATTTTCATTTTATTTAACAGTTGAAAGAAGAACAAAGATCCAGATCAATTCTTTACTTAAACAGAATTAAGCCAGTGTTTTGTGTACTTTGAATATGTAGTATTCTTGTCAGTTTTGTTAATGCAACACCAATTGTTGCCTTCAAAAAGACAGAGTTAACCCAAAATAAGTGAATTTAGTTTAATTCAGATTTTTGGGTATACCGCTCCAAGTTGCAGTGTTAATGCCTAAACATTTGTGACTGACCAACTTTTAGTGATGTTATGCACATGCTGACTTCCATCAAGTTATACCTTGAAGATTTTTTGCATTCCAGTACATTCAGATTCTTAGTCTCTGCAAAAGAAATTATTCTAGATTGCATGGAAATGTTGATTTTTCTTTTAAAGCTGTCCGTTTTCGTATGTCAAAAATCATAATCATCCATTCCAAAATTAAGTGGTTTGTAAATATTTGTACAATATTACTTTGTTGAAGAGAGAGATGTTAGTCCAATTTTTTATATTCAAGGTTTGCAGCAATTTTCAATGCTCATCTCTTATCCGATTTCACAGCAAATATAATGGTGAAACATTTAATGCAAACAGCATACACCGCTCCCTCGATAACTCATGCACAACCGGGTCCACAAACATAGACCGCACTATAAGTAAGGCGTGAGTTACCGAGGGACCTCCAAAAATTGAAAAAATCGCTGTTGGTGGGGGGGGGAGCAGCGTTAGGGAACTGGGCTGTTTAATGACTGAATCCTCATTTTACAATCACAATAATAATTTTTAATAATGCTTTGTTTCTAATGAAGTTGTTTACGTTATTCTGTTTAAATAACATTCTTTTCTTCAAAATATCCAACATATGAAACATCATTCCAACTGGTTTGAACAACCATCACGTGTACACTAAAAATCTGTGTATTACGTCACTGCTTTTTGTTTTCTTGATGAGTCTGGTTCCTGTAGTGGAGTTTAATAGTATCTTGCCAAATCGGTAGTCCATAATTTGGGAACTAAACTAGCTGTTGATACACCACCAAACAAGATTCCTTTTTTTTTTAAAATACACTACATTTATTTCGTGACACATCTATGTCGAAACTCAATTTTTTATTGTTCAATTAGTACAATGTTAATGTCGTAATTTCATTGGAAGTAATAATGAAATTTCGTATCATCGCTGAGGATATCTCTAAATGCCAGTTCAAGAATTCTCTGAAACTTGCTTGCTTACAAATGGTCCATATCTGTGAAATCAAGCTCTGTATTTTACGAAGTATTCATTTTGCTAAGCTGCCTTCTTATCTTTGATCACAGTTATAAAAGAGTCTGTTAATTTAAGGTAGTTTCTGTTACATACACAATAACGTTTATTACAGTGTTCGATTGATCAAATGAAGTGAGTTTATATGACCGAGGCCGCTAGATTTTAAGTTAGTCCGATATTTGTGCCCTTTAACTTTTCTTTTATGCCACCTCTTTTTTTATTATTCAAAAGACATAATTAACGTGATAATACAAAGGGGGCCAGCTTTTAATTCAGTGCAACAATGCAACAAATACTTCCACAAGTCAGTTATCAAAACATGGTCAGCACTTAATTAGGTTCTCAGAGAAACGCTCGCGGACATAGCTGTTACGGTAGATTGACACATTTTACGTTTAATTACAAGAGGACACATTACATTTATGATGATTACACTTAAAAGGAACTAAAAGATGGAATTAGAACACAAATTTCAATTGATAAAAATTTTATTTAATTTGTATTTATTTATTAAAGTACTGCCTTCACTCGGTGTGTGACATTTTCATTGATTGAAATTTCCTGACGTATCGTTAATTGCAGTGTACTAGGAATGTCGTTGGAAAGAAAATGTAAAAAATTGTATGAGCTATTTTCAATTTTGATATTTCATAGTGTTGATTAAAATTTCCAGGTCCTATCTACCGTTTTCAACCATAAAACGAGCGATACATCAAAGTTTTCATTACCAATTTTGATCGCGATTTTCTTCAAGTTCAACAAATAGGGATAAGGTTTTGTGGTATTTTCGGTTTTAAAAAATGGGATCCATGCCTGACACCGCGTTATAAGCTGGTTCGCAAATTATCGAGGGAGTGGTGTATTCTGGGTCCCTTTTGGTGAAGTGTATCACTGCAGATTTATTGGTATGAATTATCATAAGAAATACTATCACTAGTGACCCTTTGTGCCACTCAAGCTGTACTCACTATTGAATCCCTTTGCAGATGAATAGAAAATGTATATACCAGAAACTAGACAGTATTTGTATATTTTATTGTATTGTGAATCATGATGGTGATAATCCCATTGGTTGCACTGGCCACAGTGAACCAGTAGTAGCATTTCAGATATGCCAATAGAAATGTGCAGAATTTAACCCTGCCCAGACCAGGTTAGGCTGGCCAACACATTGTGTTATGACAAGATGTTTTATTTCAGTTGTCTTGATGAGCCATAAAACACCTATCAATCATCCCGTTGCCTGTACTGGCCATGATGAGGGTGAAGGATTGAATCCTGCCCAGGCTGACAGCCATAGTGTATTGTGACAGGAGAATTCCAACCCTCCACATCATGTTGGTGAACTATAAAACACCTGTCAATTAGAGAATCATACCATTGTCTGCACAGATGATCATTGTGTGTGAAATTCATGGCTTTTAGTTGCAGTGAAATACTTTGCTTTCAGATCATTCAGATGCTGATCATTTGGACA
Organism: Sinohyriopsis cumingii; assembly: GCA_028554795.2. Classification (NCBI taxonomy): domain Eukaryota; kingdom Metazoa; phylum Mollusca; class Bivalvia; order Unionida; family Unionidae; genus Sinohyriopsis; species Sinohyriopsis cumingii. The sequence goes on along the minus strand of JAPYKE020000077.1, from coordinate 3,614,075 downwards.
TATTTCCCTGAAAGTTTGCACCCATGAATGGATAATTATTGGTTTTCCATTCAGGGCATGAAGAAAAGACAAATGTTCTTTCTAGCTTCGGCTTGGTGATTAAATTTGCTGAGTAATTGCCAAATTTGGCTTCGAAGCATGGCCATGTTTCAGTATTTGCTTTTACAGCAATGGGATATGCTTTAGCATTTCTGTGTTCCACTTGAGTTTCATCTTCATCCATTATTGGTCAGTATTTTATTCTACTGTTGAAACTAATAACGTATATACTCATATATAAACTGACACCCCCCCCCAAAAAAAATGAACAGCTATAAACTCTTAAAAGTGCATGACCCACCTAAAAGCCAACCCATAAATCTGAAACATCTCAAGATGCATGAGGTAAGTTCTAAATGTGTTTATTTAGGCAAACTTATATTTAACAAAAATTACATGTTTACTTATCTTAAGTAATTTATTTAATTTTCTGTTTACTTACTGTTTCTTCCTAATTTAGATTTGTGTATAATCTGATTGAATGATGACAAGTTTTTAGCAATCGCGAATTGCTGTTACACTACCTCTCCCTTTTGATTCGATTATTTTTTGTTTATGCATTATTGCATTGGACATTTTATATCAGTGCACCGGTAATTAGGTTTTTACTTTGCTTTGAAATTGTAAATACCTAACTTATTAAAAATGTAATCCCAGTATGACAACACAGTGAACAACAGTACGGTTCGATTCAATGCTCGCAATTAGGCTACTGAACGTATTTATATAATGACACCACCACATGTACATTGTAGGTTTCATTGCGTGCAGAATTAAGCACATCCCTTGGAGTCGAATCATGCGCACCATTGCGCTAAACTTTAATGATATTCCAAAATACAATAATGAAGTTTTAGAAATAATGCTTCGAAAATTATGCTAATACCTTAAAAGCTGAGTTGTAGTTTGCTTTGATATAATCAACCTTACACCATACCGTCAACTTTCACGCCAGGAGGAAGAAAAAAAAACTCCCAATTTTTGGGGTCACTCCATGGCTACCTCTTGATTTCATATCTGATTTTTTGCAGAGAACTCACGATTATTATGTTAGGTATTTTGCAGTTTGACCACGGCTTTCCAGAATATGAAAATAGGGTATGACCTGGGGGAAAATAGGGCGCGTGACAGGGAGAAATGGCGAGTCTTTGCGAATTTCATGCATACTGGACCAGGAAGAAAACAGGGGTTTATAAATGCTACAAGAAACCTCCTGATTTTAGGTCCCAATCTCTTTTTTTTTTCTCCCTACTTGGCTTTTGAAAATTTAGGTATGTCTTACACCTTGTTTTACAAAATTACGGTAATCGTGCTAATATTATGGAATAATAGGCAATTAAACATCAATGTACTGATATAGTTGCTGGTCAAAATACCCTCTTAACACAAGCCAGTTTCAGGGTTTTAATGATTAACTGGCCTGTACTGCTGTTGCAAAATGAAAGACAAATTTACCTACTATCAACATAGGAGATGCAGAAACATCAAGCTTTCCATTGTGTGGAAAGTCATTATGTTTGTTCAGCCAAAACACAAAACTAAAATTGATTGATCTTGATCTTAATTGATCTATATGAGAATTTTATCCTTTATTATTACCACTCTTCCTGAACATGTAAATTATTCTGGTTATGTACCTTGTACAATTAAACGTGCATACCTTTTTTAAAAATATTACCTCAATTTGTAGGATCACTTATATCATTGAAAATGAGTAACTCGTTAGCACGTGATTCAGCGTAAATGAAGCAGCTATTAAGGACTAGCTGAAATCTTATCTGGAAGAATGCAATTTGTTTGAAACAGTGAATAAAGCAAAATCTGCATCTAATATGTTTGGGAATAAATAAGGATTTAAGTGACGCTTTGCACTGTTCAAGTACTGTACATTATAGTTCAGCCTGGTCTCCTGTGTAAACTCAACTGGCTCGTGAATTATGAAGTCTTGATTTACCTTTATTTCATTTCATGTTGGAGAAATCAGAAAATATACACATGCAAAATAATAACCAAATCAATCATAGTACTTTATAACAGTTTAATAAATGTTGGGTCACTGAAAGTTATTTTTTTACATTCCTATGTCTTTGGACATGGAAAAAATTACTGTTTCGTGTCCCAAGATTTACAGCCATTACAGTAGTCAACAAAAAGATCTAAAAAATATCAAGTTTAGACATTGGCCCGCAGATAAGCTGAACACCCCCCTTCTTCCAGGCCTTTAATTTTTCCTAAATTATGTGACTTAAATGCGAGAATATACGGTAATTGATGCTAAATTAGGTGCTTCTGCAGTCTTGTCTCTTGAAAACAGGAGAGTGTCTTATCGTTAAATAAGCCTTAAAATACAGTACACTAGGACTTGCACTATAAGCTTGTGAATGGCAGGATATGCTTTTGAAATGTATTATTGCTGAATTGATTATTTATATTTAATTCAGCTGAATTATCATTTGGAATCTTTGATTGCCTTTTATTGAGGTAGTCATTGGCACCAACATAGATTCTTCTTGATAAATTGTGCGTGATAAGGGCAGGAACTTTGAATGCCCTGCCATGAATGTTAGATGGAATGTCAGGTGTTTTCCTAGTCTGTCCATCTGTCTGTATCCATCTGTAAGTGTCGGTAACTTTTGTGTTTAGGTCATCATGGCAGGGTTTTTGTATTCGTGAACACATTTCTATATTCTATGTGAAGATCAGATTAGGAGTTTTATTAATCTTGTATTGAAACATCAATGAAAAAGAAATGCCTTGTGCAAATTATGTATTTTCCATGACCAAATTAATATGTATATGAAGAGTCGCACCTTGAGTTAATGTATGAGATATTTTCTCACCCCAAGCAGCAAATTCCCTAAAGAATTATCTTGATCCTTATAGGGGATGGAGGTGCATAAAATATCCCCTGAATAGTTCAAGCAAGGTGCAACAACGTATGTATGTATGTATGTATGTATGTATGTATGTATGTATGTATGTATGTATAGAATTTAACTGGATATCAGGACAATGCTCGTGATATAGTGCTAATTCGAAGTTAAGTTTCAAAAATTTTAACGTAAAACATTAGAAATAATTGTAATCCTACAAAATAAAAGGTAGAGATGTTAACAAGTCTTTATACATGTAAGTTCCTTAAAAGTAAAGATAAATGCATCATCAAATTAAATTAAGGTAGAGGCCAAAAAATTTATCCCTGTGAATCACTATTTCCTTCAGTTTTTGTTATGGTTACTTTGGTGAAAGCCCAAGATACCAATGACTTTGTTGTGTTTGTACATATCCACAAATTAGGCACAAAATGATACACCTTTTGTATCGATATGTACATGTATCATGACAGAGTTTGAAATAAGCATTCAGTACACCTGGAGATCACAAATGGCCAGATAAAGGTACATAAAGTGATTATGACATGAAAATAAGCACTTGCCTGGCTTTTTTAAAAAATATTTGAAAATTGGAAAATATTATATGCCTGACTTCTGGATGTCAGACTATGTGATTTACTCAGTCCCATCTTATCATCTTTAGAGGGATTGTCATTGGTAGGATGGTGATGTTTAAGATGTGTCATCATGTTGATGGTATTTCCTGTATGCCAACTACAACAGACGTAGATTTAACATCAGCCATTCTAATCCTTGACATAATAACAAAAATGCTTCCAAAGAGACTACCTGCTAGATGTAGTTGATTCTGTTTTACCTAACATTTTTGTGCCATTTCAGGCTGCTTCAAATGCAGGACTGAACTTGGTTATCACACCTTTGTTTTGCATTGCATAAATACTTTAAAAAAATCTAATGACCAATTTCATGTCATCACCTAAATTTGTAAGGTGGTGTTGGATTAAAAACAGAAAAAATATTGCAATTTGTGCATGGAAAATCGCATCAAAAACAGGTCCCAGTTCAAGACTGGAGATGACTGACAACTGAATCTCTCACACTGTACTTCCTGCAGATGCAAAACTACTGCAGTGACCATGGGCAATTGTTTATGTCAATGAAAAAATATTAACACTTATTCCCCCTATACAGATTACCAACATGACTAACTTGCAGTTTGAAATTGGCCAGCTAGCTGATTCCATGCTTATTTTTGTATCCCCTCAGCATATTCAGCTTGAAGTTTCTTTGTTAGCTTGTATTTACTTGGATAAAGTCTGGAATAAGCTACATTAATTTCTGATCGATGGCTATTGTTTACCCTGGACTGGAACAAACGATAACCACCAATCAAAATAGAATGTAGTACATTTCACTGTAAGATACTGAAAGTGTAGGCCACCTAATTTGATCCAAGTAGACATGATATGAAGTGAAATAGAAACTACTTGAAGAAGTGGCTATTAAATAATGAGTAAAGTACTGAAGTTGTAAATGCTGAACAAGGTTGGAATCAGAAGGAATCTTAATTTGCAGAATGGGAAGTTAATATTGTCAATCGTTTTTCTCTTTTACTAACAGAAAGGAGTGCCTGTTATCAGCGCTCACAAGCTTTTGATCTCTTGATTTAATGAATGAAAGTAATCATTTGTGGTTGATGACAATATGAAAGTTAAAATGAAATGGTTTTTAAAAACTTTTTTTTATATTAATTATTAGCGTTCTGAAGAGAGGCTTTACTGGAATCCTATAAAGAGGGGCAAGAAGGTGTATGAGGTTAACATTCAGCAGCTCGAGAAGGAGATTTGGAGACAGGATGGACAAAAGTATTTATATGAAGCAAAGAGGGTAGGCATTACATGTCATGTTGTGCAGGTTTATATTGTATTGGCTTATGTATAACAATCCTACATCCAACAGCCATGGACAAGTAAAAATTGTAGCTGGGCAAGTAAAATTCCATATTACTCCAGAAGAAATTTATATAATATGTAGAAGAAAGGCCAACTGAGCCTTTGGACATGGCCCCAAATCTTGTTTCAACCATTGTGCACCACATGTGGAAAAACAATTGCTATTTTAAACTGGGTTTTTTTTGATGCCATTGGACCAGTTGTGGCAGAGAGCATGCAGGCACAAAGTGCTTTCACAATGCCATTCTACCTTAAAATATGGCCACTGTTACCAAAATTAGAAAATCTTTAAATGACTTTTCAAAAGCAGCTCAAGGGAATGTAAGAAATGTGACACAATGTATAATGGCATGATGTGCTTTTAAAAACACACGCAAATGATGATGACCCACAATCACATATGTTCCTAAAAGCGGAAAAATCTTAACTTATTCTAAAAACCCACTGAACAGAGTAATACCAATTTTGCTAAAAGTATCTTTGCATCAAGAGCTTTCATTTTTATACACATGATGTTGAGCTGCTATATCTTAGAATAGAAAAGGTTTGAATTGGATTTTTGAAAATAATTCACCAGAAATTAATATGAATGAAAAGATTTGACTAAAATAGCTTTCATATTTATGTCAGTGATACTGATTTGCGGTAATATGTGGTTATCATTACTGAAAAAAGAAGAAATACAAAACTTGAAAGAACTTCTCTGAAACTGCTCACAGAATATGGTCCTGGCCTAAAAGACTTTCAGTATTAGACGAATGATTCTGATGTGTCATCACATGTGGATGAATATATGGATTGCAGAGAAACATTGAAACATTTGCTTTAAAAAAATATGCAATCATCAGTACTAGAAGGAATATCTACAGAAGGCATGTATACGCTATTGGCCAAGATTTCCTAGCCATCTGCTCTTGCATTTTGCTATTAGAAAAATGCTTGCCAAATGAGTACTCTCGTGTCTGAGCCGCTTGTGATGAAGTTTCATGATTATCTGAATGCACAGGTGAGTCCAAGGATGTTCTCTAATGAAGTTTCAGTCTAGAAAGGATGGTTTGTTATTATATAATCAATGATGGAATGAATATTTCCTTTGTTTTCACTGGTACTTGCAAGGTGTGAAGAAAAAATTAGCTTGTGTATTTGGTTCTGATGGTCAGTAGAGCTTATGAGATGACTTATTGTTTGATTTTTGTCTATTTGCAGAAGTTTGTTATCGCTATATCTGAACTACTTGGACGATTGCCAGGAAACTTGACACACATTCATCTCAATTTCTATTTGGTCCTAGATTTAAAAAATATCAGTCTGATATCAACATGATGATGGGGTTTTCAACAAAAGAGTTCTTATGACGTCTCCATGGTTTTAAATGGAAATGATAATGATCTGACAATCTTTAAAATTTGGTTATCAGTACTCCGTCTGAATGATTGGTCATACTGACAGAGAGTTCCACCCAAAGACATCTAATGATGTCATGTTGGGTCCTAAATGAAATTGGTGCCATGAAAATGACTGATTGTGTTTTCACCAAAAGACTTCTTGTGACTTTTGGTTGGTCCAAAATGAAATTGGTGCCTCGTTAATGTTCAGTATGGCCATTGGGTATGTCAGAAATCTTGTTACTGCTGAAAAATATCAAAGACAGTTTCAACACCTATCAGTTCAAAAGAAAAAACAATCATGTCTTGGATTCCTGGAAATTCTATTTTGTCTTGCTTGATACAGCATGAAAAGTGAAAGAGAATAAAATTATGTTTTAAGGTTTTGATTTCAACCTTCTGTTTAATATTGTATCTTCACTTGTACAAAAGTGGTTTGTTCTAAGATATATATTTTATTAAAAAAATGTATTTTGTAAATAATTGCTGTGGATCGCTCTCATAATTCTGGTAACTTTGTGTAAGAGTAAATATAAATGTAGTGTTTAAATCATCTTCCAGTATATCTTAGACAAATTTATTATAAATTTCTTTTTGACTTTGATTAATACCACAGATTTAGCAACTGCAGAAAATACGTTATGTTTTTAGAATATGGAATTATTGCTCTGCTTAATGGGTTTCCAAGTGTTTTTGAAATCTAATTCTTCTTGTGAACTCTGAAAAAGGTGCAAAGCAACAAACTTGACTTGCCTGTTAGAGTTTTAGATTTTGGTATAAGCAATTTATTTAGTCCAGATACCTGATGTCATACTTCATGGGTCATCACACATCTAGCCAGATGCTTGACAAGATTTAAACTGTGGTGATGTAGGTATTCATGCACTCCTTTGGATCTCCATGGATGGACCAAATGTTGACTGGAAACTATTTTCTTATCTGCCAAGAAAACAGAGACTCAGACAGGAAAGCATGTTCCTTATATAGGAAGTTCACCTTTAATAAAACTCATTTAGAGACGGATGCTTTGCTACAGTCTTTAATGGTTTTTAATGATTTAATCTTTGCCGGAAGAAGTGTTAACTTATTGGATGCACATCATTTCCTCTGGATTTATGCTATCATAGGTGGATGGGGAATTTGAAAGTTGCTGAACATGCCTAGTAGATTATTTCATTTGTGGTCATGTGTGACAAAAGCTGGTGAAGTCAGTGAATCAAAGAACAAATCATTTAAACATGTGCAAGCCATTGTAAATGATAGATTGTGCAAGGCAAAGTTTAATTTTTCCTGATGATTGCAAGAGAAATACCAGATGGATAAGCCCATGCTGTCCTTCATGTGTACTGACTTGATGAGTCATAAAATTACTTTGGGAGAGATTCTTGAAGCCATAGTTGCTGATAGATGTGTCTTCAGCTATCAAACTTTTAAATATTGACTTAAAAGCCCAAATCAAATGGATGCATCTGAGATTTGTTATGGAGATACTTCTGCCTGAACTGAGATACAGTTGTCTTTTTTTGGACAATGGTGTGACTACTGCTAGACCTGTGGATATATATATATATATATATATATATATATATATATATATATATATATAAAGAGAGAGAGAGATCCAACAAAGATGCATGCACTGCCAGCTGACCAGAACTCTTTGATGTGTAAAGCAAATCACTTCACAGAATCAGAATGTGATGCAGTTCTCAGTCAATTCAGCCATCTCATTGAAACATCAATAACAACTGATGTTTTTTTAAAGCAGCAGTTAGCAGTTTTAATCCAGAAGAAGACAGACCAGACACTTTAGCTATGATAGTCTTGCCAGTAAGGTAGAATTCCAGAATCTGGGAACATTTGTGATGGGTTTTAAGTAAACAAAAAGATTTTGGTGGATACCCTGTCAGAACTGTCGCTCATTGGACAGATGATTATTAATGACCATGTTGATAGTGTAACCATCTATTCAAAGGATTGATTTTGTCTAAAGCTAGACAGATATCAGGTATATTTTTGACAACTGCTGGAGAAGATTGGGTGTATGTGGATGACAGCTATAGAGAGATATGAGGTATATTTTTGATTTCAGAAATAAAAAGAAGAAAAATTAGAGAAAAAAGGTTTAATGGAGGGAGTGTCAAACATTGAAGAAAAAAAATGAAGACTAGTGCAAGGATTTTAAAGAGCTGTTAAAGTCAACTCATAAATATGCAGGAAAAGCAGTCCTTAGGAAAACTTGGCCCTAATTGAATAGTTTAAAAAGAACTGAAAGAAAAACAAGATCAGCCCCAGTTGCTTTGAGAGGCACTTGATGAGAAGATGAAGGAGTTAAAAGAAGAAGTGTGAAATAGAGATTCGATTTCACTATGCCCTGGTTTTGGATGGGACTGTTGACTCCATATTGATTTTTTAGTTAGACTGAATGAAGAAACAAATACATGTGCCATTCACGGTCTCTAGCTATAGACAGTATTTACAAAAGTAAAACATATAACTAATGACTTTTGAATTTTTAATAATTGGTCCTTGAAAACTTTGAATTTGTGAAAGTCCATGATATTTCTGCCTTTAAGCTGTATGAATTCTGTCAAAAGGCCAAGTTAACTAAATAAGTATGAAATAAATTCAGGCCAACTGTCATCATTAGGAGGTATGGGTGGTACATCTGTAAGTGGAAAGGGGTTCTACAATCAATGCAGCCATGTATAAATTCTTGTCTGCAAGGTGTGTTATGGAGAACTTGTTTGACGTAAGTAATATCATGTAACAGCTATGCGTCATGGCCATTAATCTAGTCTAGGTTGTATTTGAATATCACAATATTAATTTCTTTTACAGGAAAATGTAGCACTTCAGCTGGAAGCTGAGTATAGACGACGACTGGAGACAATATATGAACAAGTCAGACAACGATTGGTAAGTTAGAAAATGCTTTGCAGTATCGAAAGTAATATGTAAAGAAGCATGATATATATATATATATATATATATATATATATATCAGTAGTCACAATGGCTATTCTAACCTCCCCAGCAAATTGCCCATATAAATGTCATGTATGTATCTGTCACCTCCCTTCTGTGGTCAGTGGCCAGGTGTTCCTAACTAAACAGTGGTTTCTCCCTGCTTTAAGCAGTCACTGGAGAATATTTACCATTCAGTCTATGCAAACTGAAGTTTTGCTTTATGAGGAAGGTATTGTTTAAATATAGGATTATCATGTGAATCAGATTTGTACAATGATGAATTATGTATATCTGTATCACGTGTGAATTTTTGTGATTTATAGATTGTAAGGGTCATTTAGTATCAAAAAAACATCAGGAAGACAATACTGTCCATTGTGGGTTTACACTATAAGATCATGTCATTTTGTTTGGTAAACATGTTGAGGCATTTTGACTTGGAAGGTGTAAAAGAAATCTTGATGACGAATTTGATGAGATTTGAATTTATGTCATTGGTTTCCCTGTAGTAAAACCAGGTCACCTGATTTCTCATTGGCTAGCTATTAAAGGACCTGATCTTGTTGATAAGTTAAGAATGATCTGGAAATGGATATTTGACCCTCATCTTGGTTCTGAAATTGTCTTAGTTTTTCTTAATACAAGGTGGTGATGAATGGAAGTAATTATTCTGATGTTAAACACTGGCCTTAGTGGAGTCATTTAGTTGTGTTCAGTTATTATTTTAGAGCATTTATTTATTTCATTCACTCATTCATTGAAATTACAAGGTGCTCATAAACTTTAGAACTAAGTGACCATTTTGGAATTATTTAGAATTCATTCAGAGCCATTTTGGATTATATCATTGTAATATATCAAGCCTGTTAGCACATCAAACTATTCCAGACAATTGACACATCAGCAAAATACACTGGACTTCATTTTGAACACCATTGGAACTCATTTAGAATACTCAATACTTTTAAACTTGTGATTGAACTTTTAGGACTATTTAGAATTTCATTCACCATACTAGATTATTTTTTAAATTTTCACTTTTGTATTCTAGGAAAATAAATTTTATGTTGAATGTTACTAAACTTGTTTGTTTTCATTCTTTTCTGTTACTTAACAGACATAAATTTTGTGATAAGATGTAACTACCATTACTAAAATGTGACAATCCTTCGAACAGCTTCTTGAAAACACTCAGCTGATTATAGGACCAAATTTGACAGAAAGCATCCTGACATGAAGGGCTTTTAAGTTTTTACATGTGATGCTGATGCACCATCAGCTATGCATATACTAAAAATAGAAACACTTATAATAACCTTGTAACAAAAACCATTTAACAGAATTTTACTGAATTTTGACAAAAAGCATAATCACTTGAAGGCTTTTCACGTTTCTTTTACAAATTATGCTGATCTACCACTGTATATGGCTGCTACTGAAAATAAAACATGCTTAACAGAAGTCATACGGAAAGCATCCTGGCACTGATGCCTTTCAATATTGGGAAAATGATGCTGTTGTGCCATCAAATACAGATGAAGATACCAAAAGTAGAGAAGCCTTGAAACAATTGTTTTCATAATATACAGTCATGATTTTTCTCTATTTTAAAGTGGAATTCAGCTTTTCTCCTGACTTAAATCAGATTTTTCTTGATATAGTCAGTTTTTTATATCATCTCCAATCCGGTATTTAAAAAATGGTCTGTCTGGTCCAGTTCTGCAACAACCCTTGAAAATGATTTGTTCCATATATTAGTTAGCACATGACTCTCAGAAAGAGTATTTTGATTGGTCAAAGGTTTAAATTCGTCCAATGAATCTTCATGTAATGGAAACTGATGGCAGTGGAAAGAAGAAGCATGCTTGCAAAACATGGCATCCTGAGTTGTTGAAAGAGACCTTGACACGAAAAGTTTAGATAAAGGTTTAAAAAACATATGGAAATGAAAATGGTTGGAGCAAAAAGTTGATGGCAATTTAGTCATTCAGTTCATAAGAAAACTGGACTGGCATTTTGTTACCTTGCAAGAAAGATTTGAATTATGGTAATCATGGTTGGAAGAGTTTGGAACAGCACCTACAAAAGAAGCTGCATATGGAAAAATTGAAGCTCAGAAGGCATCTGGAAAAAGTGCAGTTAATTACTATAAGAAGAAAGATTTCTTGCATGAGAGAACAGATGTAACCCTCGTTCAGAATATGTGCACTGCATGTTGCCAATACAAGCACCAGCTTGAAAGGAAAAAGGCTCTCATTGAGAAGGAAAAGAAATGATTGTACTTGCAGCAAAAAAAGTCAGTGGTGACAAAAAGGAAGGCAAAAGAAATTTTTGCCAAAGCCGCAAAAAGAGCTTGACTGGCATATCAACAGGTTGTGTACATTGGGGAAAAAGACAAGTGAATGTATGGGATTGTTTGTATATAGTTGATGTACTTGGGTGTTTATTTTACAGATTTGTTATGAAAAGAGGTAAGTATAATATATTTGCTGCAAACATTTACAAATTATTGTGACTTAATTATGATGTGAACACTGACATGCACATGAAATAACTTCAGCATCAGTAGTATTGGAGAACAAATTAATGTGACAGTAAATATTGTGAAATTAAGTAAAGTTGAAAATTTTTGGTCAGTTTATTGGTTTTTCAAATGATTATTTTGGTTTATTTTATGATCATAAGTTGTACCAGGAGCAGTTTTTTATGATTGTAAAATGAGATTTTGGACAGGACCTTCGACCCCCAGGACCCTTGGATTGGGGGGCACTGCCTCTTGAGATCCCATTGGGGGAGGACCCCCAAACCTCCCTTAACATTTTTCAGCTTTTTTTATGGAAGACCAAAATCATGTCTGAATATAAGCAATCAACAGCATTGGAATACATTTCTATAGAAAGCATCCTACTGTTCCAGATTTCCTGGCCAACTTCTCTTCGTTTGGCTATTAGATGAATTTCAACCAGGTGAATGATCTTAGGCCCATGTGTGTCTATTGTTAATTATTTTTATGTCAAAAAGGCTTTTACTGGAAAGGAATTAAATTGCCTGAGTGGACTGACAGAGTGCACCAAGATCACTTCAAATGATATTACAAGAGTCGACTTTGTCAGAACATTGTTTTCAGTATAAAGAAATTATAAGATTTATTCTGATGTTGTGTTAAGAACTGGTTTATGAAAAGGGAAGTTAAACAGGCACTACCTTTCTTCCTCTTGAATCCAGCTAGTGTATATCCCATTAATGATTTGTTGTGTGTATTTGACTATTTTGTCAGATTTTATTGTAATTTGTTAGGCAATTCTAAATGAGTCTTCTAGTGAAGAGGCACCATGGGTTGGAATTTTAATAGTCAGAATTGATTGAAACCTCCTACTTTCATTGGTGGAGAAAGTACACGATTGTTTTTTCTTTTCTTAGCTCAACAGGTCATAGGCTACAAGAGCTTTTGGGATAGTCTGTTATCCATCATCCCATCAGTTACATTTTAAAACCTAACAGTTTGTATATCCACTCCAACAATGACCGAAGTATGGACTGGTTTAAGCGCCAGTCCCTATGTCCATGGGCTGATTACTCTTGTCTGTCTTACACATAGGTTGTTATGTGACTTTTATCACTTTGTTGCTCTAATAATAAGCTTGGGAGGGTTTGATTTGCAAGGTAGTTGATTACACCAAATGTATTATGATCAGGTTAGTATTTCAAAAAGAAAAACTATTAAAACATTTGTCTTGTCTCTTTCCAGCGTTGCTCATTGTCTTTCCTATGAAAGCAATTGGGATAGGGATCACTTTGTTGATGTTAGTGGTGTTTGCATCACACTGGATTCTATAATAATGTAAATGACTGAGCAGATCTGTGTAGCCCATTTGGTGTCCTTTGCCAGTTTTATAGCAGTAATGCATAATCTACTACCATTGTATTGCTACCTCTTTGCCATTTTATTGATCCCAGTCCAAGTTTAATATTCCCTCCTATGGTCTTAATATACCTTCCTGTTTGTAACTCCGTGCTGATTAAAAAAAAACAAAAGCATTAATGAGAAGAAAAAATGCATAGAACTTAGTGTCTTCCTTGAATTATAATTTCAAACCTGATTATGACCAGGAGGAACCTAACACCATTATTGTCTGCGTGTTTCATACCAAACAGAAATTTCCATTGTAAAAGATGACCCTGCTCGCTGATTATTTCCTTTTCCTGGACAAATCCATTTTTAACAATGGGATGGATGCAAAACTACACTAGTATGTAAATAGAAGGTAAATATTATGCCTTCTGCTTCCAATATTTCAATGTCAAATCAAACAAAGGAAAGGAATGACAACTACAAATTTGCCTTTCACATGGATTTAACAAGTGGTGTAATTCTGTGTACATGTTTGCAAAGGTACATAACTCTCAACTCTCAATCTTATGGCAATTTACAGAATTATCCAACAGTTACAGGATAAACTTGTACATGCCAACCATTATGCCTTTTTTCAGCATATTACGTTTTCCATGAGAGTGCATATGGATTATGTTTTTTTGCTACATTAAAAACTAAAATTAAAATAAAGCAATACAAAATTTTGGGGTCATTTTATTATTATCGCTTTAATTCTACTCATATAAATTTGACAGTATTCTTGAAAAGTTGACTGCTGCATGAGAATAGTGTAAGAGTATACTTTCTTTATTTGCAATTACAGCAACTGTATGTGACTCATTTCAAAGAAAACATGGTTTTCTTTAAAAGTGAACTTTGCCAAACAGATTCATGTTATTGATAAGCTAGTTAGTGAGCCAGTCTATATTTTTTAAAGAAATTAGCTGCAGATGTTAAGTTGAACACTTTATGTGTGAGATGTAGATGTTAAATAACAGAAAATGTTAAAGCAGATGGGTATTTTCAAACTTAAGAACTTGTCGGTTCAGAATTTTTTTTACAAAACGACACCACTTTATGAACTTTATTTGAAGAATATGACAGTAATGTAATACAGCACTCTGAGCACCTGACTGTGATCATTGCAGAATTCAGTTCACGATCATTCAGTGAGAGTTACACTTGTTGACTAGTTGAAGTGAGTGCTGAATATAAGTAGTTTTTCAGTATATTTTGTGTTCGTATTCTGGTTCTAATCCATATGGATTTTGACCAGCTACAGAACCAGGTTAGTAGTGAAAATGTATCTTTTGTATGTGTGCTTTGATTCAGGCATGTAATATATAGATTACCCTTTTTGTACCCATATTATGTATTTTTGCCACTTATAATAGCAATAATTACACTTATATCTTGGGAGGTTGGGAGATGGCATGTATGTGAACTACATCACATTGTTGCCTGAGGAAAATAGACTCACCTGTAGTGTACACAATATGGCACTATGTTAGTATGGAAACTAACATGAAACATGCAAACGATGACAGTGTTAGGGACACCCTGGTCACAGTCAGGTTATATATAATAAATCAGTGAGTAAAATGACAAAGTTCTGTTCATTTTTTTTATCACATGAGTGATTTTTGTTATTGAAATTGATGGTAGGATGCAAACAGTTAGGTAACACCTATAGTATGGTAATTGGAAGACCAGAATATAAAAAACATGATTTCAGTCTGACTGCTAAGTGATGTCCAACATATGGAATATCTTCCTCTTTTTCCTAGGACATATTGTATGCATACATGTGTCTGGATGCTTGATGACTTTCATGTTTGTAAGTCAGTCACTCAGTTGGTGGGGCATTGGATTTGTAATACAGGTGTTGTAAATTTGATAACCACTCAGGACAGCCTTGGTTGGCTACCACATTGTGTCCTTAAGAAAGTGACTTAGTTTCCTTTTCCTTGACCTGATATAGGCATTGTGTTCAAGAGTGCCCTTAAAACCAACCAACCCCCAAGCCCCACATGTATGAGGTAACAAACAAAGAAGAAGTTTGGACTTCTGTGTCCAGATCTGTGTCAGAAGCCATCAGGAGCTGTGGACAACAGGATTCTCTCAAGTTTAGAGAGACTTTATGGGGCACATTCCTATCAAACCTTATGTTCCTGCATTTAGCATTGGTTGGGAGCTTACTATAAGTTTTCTCATGGCCAAGTGACTGCTAGATAACAGAAGGGGTAGTCTGTTACCTCTTCCATTCTTCATCTGGTATCTATATAGCTATAGGGTTCATTTGCACATTATGCCCTGTCTTTAGATTTAGGTGCTTCCCAGGTTGTGATATTGGCTGTGATCAAGGTTTGTCTTATGGTTAGATCTTCAGAATGTTGAAGGAAGAATCATTATTTCAAGTGGTGCTTCTATGTTTGTTGGAGGCTAAAGACATGCCATGTGTTGACCATGTCAGTGTTGCTTCTTCACTTCACAGGGATGCAGCCATAGACATGTCAGACCACAACAGGAACCTTTTAAGGTTCCCACCTATTAAGACAAAGATGCTCTTGTCCCTTCCATAGTCTCAGAGGATTTGAGGGACCAGAAACATAGGTCCCAGACAGCAACTCGGGGCCCTTCAAAATAGACCAAGAAGCTCTCTGACAGCCCTATGGGACTTCCTTCCAATTTCTTGAAGCAGGTATGGTCTGAACAGACTTGCAAACAGTCTCATTTCAAAGCTCCCTCCCACTTATAAGTTGCAATGTGAGGTGGTCAGAGAGGCCAAGGGAGAAAATCTGTGGAAGCTACATCCTTCACTAAAGAGCAATGGGGTTCACTCTAGGGATTTGAACCCTCTCCTGCAGTGTCTTCATCTTATCAGCATCTCAGTACAAGCTTTTTCCAGGGGTTTGGTTGGGCATCACAGAAAAGGAGTGGGTCCATTCCATGATAAAGGATGGCTACTGTTTATTTGCAGAAATGTCCTCTGCACTTGCAGCCCCATATATTTCACCAATCAAAACTGGCTAAGTTAAGGGACAAGGTACACCCCCTTCTGGAAAGTGAAGTCAGCAGTGTGGAAAATTACAAGACTGGCTTTCTATTCCTGTATTTTTTAGGTGTCAAAAACAGGCAGAAAGTTTTTGTTAAAAGCTTACCTTTTTGCCTTACACAGATTTCTTTGGGAAGATTGCTTCAGTATGGAGGTTTCAGCAGTGATCAGGAATGTCATAGATCCCCACAGCTGGGTGATCTTCAGAAACCACTTAACATTCCCATGATACAGAAAATGCTTCCATTTTGTCTCCACCAGGAGGTATTTCAGTTTTGAGCATTATGCATTCAGCCTTATGTCTGACCCCAGAATCTTTACCAGGTGATGGGGGTAGTTGTAGCCCACCTGAGGTCATTAGGGATTCCCATTTTCCATTTTTTGATGACTGCTTGATGAACAGTGTCAAGAGAGATTTTCATCTGAAGGACCTATCTCTCTGTTGGTAGATTGTGACACATCTCAGTCTTATCAACGAGATAGAAAAGTTGGATCTCATCCCTTCTCAGAGCTTCGTATATGCGGGGATGAATATCCTCACCATACTAGGTAAAGTTTGTGTTTCTCTGGACAGACTCACGAAGTTCCATCCCTCAGCTCAGTTCTGTCCAGGATGCCATCAGCAAGAAAGGGCATTATTGAGAAAGACAACTTATGTTGCCTGCAGAAGTAATAAAGACACATGAATCTTATTGGTATTGATACTTATACTATGAATGCCAAGATAGCAGAAGTTTGGGAAGATTGGTTTTACATGTGGTATATTGTTATCGTATCTATGATAAACCCAAGGGTTTGGGGTGGGTGGGTAAGTATGTGGTTTAGACTAGGCTAACAAAGAAGAGATTCTGTATAATGCATGGGGCTTCATCAAAGAAAAATATGAGCAACCAGTACATATTAATGTGTACTTATTAAGGACATAGAGTGCCAGAAACTTTCAGAAATTAGTCCACACTGAAACAATGGATTTTGATATGAGTGCTAATTTTTACAATCCACTCTAGATAAATTGTTATTGTAAACAGAGGACCAGTTTATTTGGACATTTTTTAAAAATGCTCTTTTCATTATAAATATTTACCTGTTAACTGTGTATTGAAGAAATTAAAAGCACAAGCCATTCAAGCAAGTTGTTGTTTTAAACAAAATCAATATCATTGATTCCTGATGTTTCTCATTTTCTCCACTTTAGAACTATCAATTGGAAATGGAGAATACCAAAAGACGTCATGAACAGGAGCATATGGTCAATTGGATTGTATCCAATGTTGTCAAAAACATTACACCACAACAGGTTAGTGTGACCTATAGTCTGGCTCTGGTCCATTATGAATCATACTCCATATATGTCTTTCAAAGTATTTAACTAGCATAATGGCAGTATAGCTAAGGATTATTTAATCTCTTTGGATCTTACAAATTTGATAAACCTACTCCATCAGTGCAGGCTTTTAATAATAATAATAATAATAATAATAATGAGCCATTATTTTGCAGTATCATTTCTGTTTGTAATCTTCACTGAGTCGGTAAAACAAATTATTGTCATCTGAATCTTTTAATTATTTAGATTCTACCTGCATGGATCTCTCTCTCTCTCTCTCTCTCTCTCTCTCTATAGATATATATAATGTCAATATTACTTGCTCTTTTAAATTTAGTCAAATCTCTGACATTTTTAAATAATACTTATGAAATTTTACAAAGATAATATAAAACCATTTTATTTTCAAACTGCATTAATTTGGCAAAATGTGATATAAAAAAATGTACAAAGTCTATATTCTAGTTACATTACATTTTTATGATTCAGAGAATTTTGTCACTACTTTCATTCCCTTTGTTTTAATTTTACTGGTCATAGCAGTATCTTGTAGTACAGATTAAATGTACTGACTTTATTTTTACCCTCATGAACATCCACGTCACAAACATGAACCTTACTATATACTTTAGGCTGCTCCATCAACAAAAATAGTACTTTTTAAAATTGTGCTTGATTTTGATTTTATTTTTCCAAAAGTTTGCACTGACAGAACAAAGTTTGCTCTGAATTTGTAAGGTCTAAAATGATTGAATAATCCTCAGCTAGATTGTAATTGCACCATGTAAATACTTTGGAAGAGGTGAAGTACAACTTGTGAGTACTTATGTTTGTAAAAACAATCTGATCTTGTTAATTTAATGCTGACCAACACTTAAAAACTGTGATAAGGAATAGTACAGTCCATGGATAATTTGTACATTTCTTTATACCCCCATCCCAAGTTGGCAAATGTTGCACAGAAATAGCAGTCGTAAAGTAGTCCAACCTGTCTTAAGCAGTCACTCATGGTAAGTGATACAAAGAGCCAGTGGAGAGAGGTGGCTGTTTAATAGAGACGTGTTTCTTCAATATCTTGAATTACAGGACTTTGGAGGATGGCTCTGTAAGGCAGATTATTACTTGTAGATGACCTTTTAGGCAAGTTCAGTTGTATGAATGTGGGTCCATTACAATTTAAAATGATAATAAAATTAATTCAAACAGTGATTAGAAACCTAAGCATTAAAACCCTTCCAAATTGCATCAAACCCACAAAATAATCCAAATTTTTGGATAAATAGGTTGTTTTTTTCTCTTCAGGAATCTCCTATCTTTACAATGTTAATGGTTTCAGATTTGAAATGTTTAAGCTGCTTGAGATTATACTATACCTTCTATTGAAAATCATTGAGAACTTGTATGTAACTGTCAGATATCATAGCAAAGTCATGAACGTCTTGACCTTGAACTTTATACCTGGCCATATTCGAAAGGGGTGGTGAAGATCTGGTATTACCCATGTCCAACTGTTGCTTAAATATATCTTCTCATCATGATTTTGTCTCCTCTGGAAGATTTGTTGATTGAAAATAAATTTGTTCTTATGCTTAATATTAGAGGTAGGTTAAATTTAAATGTTAACATTGTTTCATCAAATTCTGACCAGTTATGGTGGCATAGCTTGCATGTTGAACCAGTATTTCTTCTCTTTGTACCATATTCACTCAAAGGTGAAGCTATTACGTACTTTCAGCTATACTTACAGGAATATAAAAAATATATCTAGGAATGTAAAAATAGTAAAGTTATGAATGGGTTTAAATACATTTTAACATATTCATTAAAGTTAAATAAATTTAACAAATAAAATTGACATTCCCTTCCCAAAAATTACTTGATAATCCTCCCACCAATCCCCAAACTACCCTGCTATTATTTATTGAGCAACCCATATATCACATATTTCAACGTATACTCGTTCAGTAATCTGTAAGTGTATCAGCTAAGAGAGATTTACTTCTTCAGACTCAGTAATCTGTAAGTGTATCAGTTATGAAAGACTTGACTTCTTCTTGCAGGATAATTTTATTTATTATAAATTCATTTCTTTGCAGGAAAAGGAGAGTATTGCTTCTTGCATAAAGAACCTGAAACAACTGGCATCAGCACAACCGGCAGTATAATAAGTTAAATAGTGAATCAAGAAATATTTTATTTTTTGGGAATCAGGAATTTGTATTTTTTTTTTTTTTTTTTTTTGTTGTTCTGTTATTATCTGATGGACTGTGTAAAGATACTGTGATTAGAGAGAACTTCCATAAGAACATAACTTTAGTTAAGGAAGTAACTTTTTGTAGAATTTTGTGTACTAACTTAAAAGTTAAAAGACAAACTACCATTAAACCTTTGCAAAATGTCAAGAACTACTTTTTTGTTAATCAAGAATTTGTAATTTTTTTCTTTGCTTTGGTTTTGTTAGCCTAAATTGACTGTGTGAAGAAAATATGATTAGAGAAAACTTCCACAGGAAAATAACATTCAGGAGAGAAGCAACTTTTGTCATATTTTTTGTGAAAGTAAAATGCATACATAAACCTGTATAGAATTTCAGAGTTGTTTTTCTTGCAGTCAGTGTTTGAGTCAGTGCTTATTATCTGGAAGGAGCATGCCATTTTACCCATGTTTGTCCCAGCCATCACATTTACTTTTCACTTAATAACTAATGAAGAACTTAATGGATTGGAAACAAATTTTGTATCAGGCTTTGTAATAAGGGAACTTAGGTCAGTTTCAGTTGTCAGCCAATTCTAACAAAATTGGATAGAGTTATGGCCCCCTGTTTGACTTGAAACTTGGCCCTGCTTTTTGAATCAAACTTTCCTCAGTTTGCAACATATTGTTGAAGTTATCTGTGAGGTAAAATACATTTCATACTTACAGCATTCCTAGTCATTATTGGTCAGATCACAAAGTACAGTATTTACCATATATACTGGGAGAGGATAAAATTAATTTTTTTCCTGTCCTAGAACTTGTGATGAAATTTCTTATCACCTAGGTCATGTGTCTCAAGAATTAAAAGAAATAAATTTATGATGAATTTGCGCCCTCCCCCACTGCATGTTGCAGTAACAGAGATAAAGAAATTGCTTATTTGATAATAAAAAAAGAAACTAACTCTGTATTGTTATTATGAGCAATTTATTAAAGAAACAAATATATCCCTGAATTCCATATATGTTGCATATACATCCATACTGCAGTGTATCATTTAAATCACAGGTGCTTGACACGAGCTTGATGTTGAAAAAGAGCAATAATCTGAAGTAAAAAAACTCATGCCATGTGATAAAATCACCTCAGATTTCCCTCGTGACCCATTCTGACATAGGACCCTGTCCGTTATATGATAGACAGGTGTTATGAGTCTAGGTTCACCAAAAAAATAACAGGAAAAAGTGATGTTGAAAAAGAGCAATAATCTGAAGTAAAAAAACTCATGCCATGTGATAAAATCACCTCAGATTTCCCTCGTGACCCATTCTGACATAGGACCCTGTCTGTTATATGATAGACAGGTGTTATGAGTCTAGGTTCACCAAAAAAATAACAGGAAAAAGTGAAGACGACAAGCATTGTAAAATTTAGCAAATTTATTTCCCTAGAATATCAAGTGAAAAATGAGAAAAAAGAACTTAAAGTTTTACGAATCAAATCCAAAAATAATCCAATAATTAAGAAATAGAAGTCCTAATAATAAAAAGTCCTGAGTTCGAATCCTAATGAAATCCAAAATGGAAGACAGTGATGTCTGTTGTAACCTGCAAAGTGCTGCAGTGTCAGCAGTCTCTTGTTGAATCACAGAAAATATTATTCCAGTTTTTGAATTCTGTATAAATTTTGATAAATGTCCTTGTCCAAGAATTAATTTAGAGCACTAGTATTTCCAGGGCAAATAATCACTGGAAATCAAATAATTTGAAGAAAATAAAATCTCAGCCAAACTGGTCACAACAACAACTTAATGTTTCAGAAGGTTAAAGCCCACTGACTACTTCTATTCAAAGCATTAAGTATATGGTTAACTTGAGATGCAAAACAAAAACACATTCCCGGATGAGGGTCACATGGTCATCCTTTCAGAACAAAATAGAAGCTTTTTACATGCCTAACATTACATACTCCTAGTATGGCCATAACTGAAATTAATGGTTCTTACTCTGCGAAAGAATAAAAAAAATAATTAAAAAGTTGTTTACCAGAACTGCTACTGTTTCTGAATCAAGGTCAGAAACTAGATGCAGTGTTTCTACTATTATAACAGTCCTGTCAAACAGAACTGAACTGAATTTCTGGAAAATGGCAAATCCACCCAAATCCAATAAACAGAGTTACCTTATAATAGCATGTAATAGAATATAAAAAATTAAAACAAACAAGTAATTAAATGAAATATACATAAAATTTCCCCCCATAAAAGAAAAAGAAAGATTTATATAATAAAGCTTTCTTTTTACCGTAGGTCACACGTGTGGTTCATAAAAAATAAAAGAACTTATGAAAGATACAAAGTGTACATGAAGTATTTCTATACATGGAAAAGCACATCTGCTATTAAATTATCTTTTCCCTTGATGTGCCTGATGTTAATATTATATTCCTCTAACAACAAACTCCACCTTGAAAAATCTTTGATTATTGTTTTTCATCTTGCCAATGAAAGTAAGGGGATTGTGATCACTAAACACAATAATCGGAGGAGCTGAACTAATGTAAACTTCAAAATGTTGTAATGCCAGTATCAAAGCCTAACATTCCTTCTCAATTGTTGAATAATTTCTTTGAAGCTCGTTTTATTTGTTAGAAAAATAGCACACTGGATGATCAACACCATTTTTATCTTCTTGAATCAATACTGCTCCAACCCAAACATCACATGCATCAACATACAGTTTAAATGATTAACTGAAATTTGGAGCTGTAAGAACTGGTGCACCCTTAGTATGGCTTTTAACTTATCAAAAGCCTCCTGACATTTTTCAGAGAATAAAACTTTGTTTTATTGCTCAATGAATTTGTCAGGGGTTCAGCTATTATTGAAAAATTGGAACAGACTTTCCAATAGTATCCAGCCATACCTAAAAATTGCATCAGCTGCTTTTTACTGATAGGCACAGTGAATTTAGAGATAGCCTTGACCTTAGCATCTATAGGTTTAACTTGTCCATGTCCTACGATATGTCCTAGAAATGTTATACAAGCATGGCAGAACTTACTTTTGGATAAATTATTAAACTTGCGTCAGTGAGTCTGTCAAAGAATATCTGAATTGTTGCTAAATGTTCTATCTAGGTGTCGTAGATGATGACATCGATATAAGCATCACCATTATCTAGACCAGAGGTAATCATATTCATTAGACATTGAAAAGTACTTGGCAAACCTTTCATCCCAAATGGCATCACTTTATATTGATTAAGTCCATCTGGAGTCATGGATGCTGAAATTTCCTTTGCTCTTTTCATCAGTGGAATTTGCCAAAATCCTTTCTGAGGGTCAAATTTAGTGACGTACTTTGCATTTCCGATCTTATCAATGCAGTCATCGATTCTCGGTAATGGAAATTAATCTGTTTTAGTCGCACTGTTCACCTTCCTATCCTCATTGCATATATGGAAAGTTTTATCTGGTTTCAGAACAAGTATACCTGGTGAACTCCAGTCACTTTTACTGGGCTTTATGAAATCATTCTCCAGCAAATACTGAATTTCTTTTTTCAAGTATTCCTGTTAGAAAGGGTTCATTATGTATGGGTGTTGTTTCACAGGTGTGGAATTTATCATTTCAATGTCATGGTAAATTTTGTTTGTTCTTGTAGGAATATATGGAAATAAGTGCTCACATTCAAGTAATAAATGTTTAAGTTCATTCCTTTCTTGCTGTTGCAGATGTAAAAGTTTTTGGTCCAGATCATTCAAAATATCTGAATTCCAAAGATTTGTCACTCCAAAATCAGTAGAGTCTGATTGCATTCCTTCACTTAAATCCTCGCTGAGTCGGACAGGTACAACTAAATTATTTGCATGATTAACTTGTCTATCTCTCTCAACATACTGGTACTCCTTTATTTGGATCCCAGGAGTACCATCATTATAATTTAACTCATTCATTTTCTTCTTAACTTGGTAAGAGCTGTAATACCTAATCGGAAGAAAATTTTGAAGAATGAGCAAGAGAGACATAACCCTATTACCAGACTCAAAAGTTCTCTCCATTGTAGTTCTATCGAACAGTAATTTAACTTTTGACTTTATGCCAGATTTAAGCATAAGTTGCTGGAAAATTCCAGACTTAAAATTTGACCCTTGAGCAGATAGGACAGATTTGGGAAGGCCAAATCAAGTAAAAATCTTTATCAAAGCTTTTACTATTGTTTTAGTTTTAATATCCCTGAAAGGAATTTCCTCTGGGAATCTTGTTGATAACACATTATGGTCAACAAGTATTGGTTACCTGACTTGGTCTTGGGTTAGGGACCAACACAATCTACCATTATTCTACTAAATGGTTACTCAACTGCAGGAATAGTGTTCGGATTAGCCTTAAGTATATTCTGATTGGGCTTTCCTATCATTTGACAAGTATGACAAGACCTACAATATTTACAAACATCACTTTTAATTTCTGGCCAATAGAAGTGAGTCAACATCATGTAATAAGTCTTATTATTCCCTTAATGACCAGTCAGAGGAGTTTCATGGGCCAGACTAACAATTTCCTGTCTGTATGATTTTGGAACTATAATTTGAGTTCTCTGACCACTCGTCACCAGCAGGTACCTCAGTAGGTCTCCATTTTTTCATAAGAATTCCATTTTTAATGAAATAACATAAGGTACTTCATTGGCTCCAGTTTCACTAAAGGCCCTTTGAAACAAACAGGAGATCTCAGGATCTTTTTCCCATTCGATGACAAGTGATTGTCATTTGTCACCCTGATTAGAATAAAGAGAATGAGTAGTTGTTGTTGTTGTTGTTGTTGTTATGGGGTTTAACGCCATTTTTCAGCACACGATAGGCTATACATGGCGGCCAGTATTAATGGTGGAGGAAGAACCCGGAAAACCCCGGAAAGAACCACCGACCCACGAGAAGCTACTGGCAAGCTTTCTCACATGCCCACATTGGCTGAATCTTAGACTCGAACCGCCGCAGACAGAGGTGAGATGGCAGTGATCCGTAACGAAGAGTGCTTTAGACCACTCGGCCACTCGGGGCCCCAGAATGAGTAGTTAAAAGAGGATCACTGTGATCAATACCCTTTGATTGATCCAAACAACGAGTGAAAGTGACCTCATCAAAAGCCTGACCAATACATGTGTCGGCTAAAGGAATATTTTCCTGGTCAACATCATTCTCAAGAGCTTTCTTTGCCATAGCTCTAGCAACTGTACAAGCTTGGTATAAATCAAGGACTTATTTTTCAATAGGATCGACTTTCTGATCCAAACAAGGATTGTCAGTTACAAGTGGATTAACTGCAACTATATGTCCAGCTAGGTCATTGCCTAGTATTAAATGATTGACCTCAATGGGTAAAGCAGTCACTGTTCTGAATGTCATGTTTCCTGAGATTAAGTCTGATGACAGATTTATACAATGGAGAGGAACATTAACAAAGCTGCACTCTACTCCCTGAATAAGAACACTCATTAGGAAAAGACCTCTCAGAAAAACGCAAAATACCTGATAATAAATGACTCTGAGAAGCTCCTATGTCCCTTAAAATTTTAATAGGGATGGGATCGGCAGAATCACCCAAGAGTGATATAGAACCCTTCAATATGAATGGCTCATAATTCTCCATAATAAAATCAGACTTGGATTTCTTAGACCCAACAAAAGTATTGATTTCAATACATGACCTTGGCCCCTTAGAAATAAGAGCAGTAGGAATAGATCTGTCTTGATTCTGATGCCTATTTTTTAATTAGTAGCAATCAGAAATAATGTGTCCTTTCTTCTTGCAATAGGAATACATAAGGAAGAAATCAAGCTCATCAGAATCTTCTATTTCTAAATATTGTGCCAGATTGAAATTTAGAATGGCTTGTATTAGGCTGAAATACTTTTCTACCAGAAGACTATTGAGTGGAAGATTTACTTAGAAAAGAAATTTTATGAGCTAAGAAATACTCTTCAGCAGTACGAGCAGAATTTCCCAAGGTTGTGACCTTACTTACATAAAAATAAGTCTTATTGTTATTTTAAATTTCTTTACTTTTATCTCGGAGTCTGATAACAGACTTACTGATCAAAACCAAAACACTTTTGTCCAAAACACTCATTTCCACCAAATGAAATACTTGTGGCTTATATCAGATAACACATGACACATTGTTTATTGACATGAATATAGAGAAATAAATCATGTTTGGTAGTACTTCAAGGTTTTATATGTTATCAGACTGAAAACTGCATTCAACAAAATAACAAAATGAGAGAGATACAGAAAGATCAACTGAGCTTGGTTGAGGTCGTCTGCCATTCACACATGACACAGAGTAAGTAGCAAAATAACCAGGAATGTATGACAGTACAGGAAAACCTGTTATCAGAGACTGCCTTTTCTATAAACAAAAAACTCTCTCTCAAGATAAGTAGTCTCTCATAACAGGTTTGTACAAAAAGACCGGATTCCAAGATCCACTTTCAGAACAATTTAAAGAAAATTAACCACAACCTCTGTACATATTTTATATTCTTTATGAATAGTTCTTGCTATTCTTTATTAATAGTTCTTGTTAAATATTGTATGCATTCGTTTGAAAACAAACTTATAAATTGATAAAGATATACTTCTATCATTGTCAACATGAAATCACATTTACATTTGAAGATCACTAGTACATGTATTAGCATATTAATTTTTTACCGATGTTTAAACGCTATTTTGCAAGTGGAATGCTCTTTTTCACTTCTTTCAGTTACAATCATTATTTTCTCCAGTGTTAAAATTTGTCTCTTTTCAGTTGGAGGTTCATCCATTATTATTAAGGTACTAGGTGTTTACATTATTAGTGCTCAATTGCAATATCAACCGTAAAGACAGTTTTGACTGGGCTTTGGGAAAATAATAAAAATCTATACATGTGCATTTCATATCTAACAATTAATGAAATAGAAAGAAATACTGGTTATTGTCTCATCCAGAAACAATCATTTACTCAGAGACAAAAATCAATGGCCTATTTTAAAAAGACATTATGATTGACTATGTAAACAAAGTGTGTAATTGAATAGACAGCATGGTGATTGGGATGTAAATTGTAATCCCTGTAACGTTAGGGGAAAAAGAAAAAAAAACATCAAAATTTTTTAACACTATCAATCGAATCCCACAAACAATTCTTGCTGGTCTAATAGACCAAGACCTTATGCATCTCAGGCAATACAGATTAACTATGAAAACAAACAATATACATGACCACTACCTTAATTTCGACACTACGATGACAATTTGATACATGTTCGTTAATCTGGTTTATATTGTGCACCATCTTCCAAACCGGTAGCCAGAATCCTTTTTTTGATTTTTATCAGACTAGTCTTTATTAATCAAGCAGTTGTTGTTCAAATCATTACATAAAGGTCAGTGATGTCTGTTCTTGCAATATGGTCACTCATAGAGCTGGACACAGAGTCCTACTCATACATAAGGGTGGTAGCTACGATAAGGCCAGGACCAGACTATGTGCTGGAATAATCAAAAGTATTATTAAAGCAGGTTATTGCTGTGTATACTACTTACCCTGCAGTCATCAATGCCTGTTTGTATAAATTACGAATACCAATGGCAAGCAAATAGAAGCCTGGGCAGTGAATAAAGACATCTGGCAGAGATACAATAAACTCATTGCTTGAACTTACTGACAGGATATCAAATACAATGGTTATTTTATCACAAAGCAAGCTGACCTAAGAATATGATTTTGGATTCCTTTGTGCATGCTGATTTTTTCTATTACTATGTTGGCCGACATAGGAAAGCTGACATTGGTTCCTTTTTACTGGTATTCAATGGAATTTTGAAAATGAAACAATGGAACAGTTTTTA
This sequence comes from Sinohyriopsis cumingii, assembly GCA_028554795.2. Taxonomy (NCBI): domain Eukaryota; kingdom Metazoa; phylum Mollusca; class Bivalvia; order Unionida; family Unionidae; genus Sinohyriopsis; species Sinohyriopsis cumingii. The sequence goes on along the minus strand of JAPYKE020000077.1, from coordinate 3,586,520 downwards.
AAGCGACACATTCTAGTGCTTCATGTATGGACATCGATGACCAAGTGTTTCCCAGAAGATTTGAAGGGGAAAATATAAACTGATTTGTGAAGGCCAGAAGAGAAGGTGATTTCAGGGTCAATATGATTCATTAACATGGATGAAACTGGTGTACTTTGATCTCATTCCTGGATGGACTGTTGATAAGAAGTTGGTTAAAAGCGAGCCCAACCCCAACGGGAGTTCCCAAACCAGGAAAGAAAAGGAATCTTACTGGATATGCCACCTTGGAACATTGAAACCATGCGGTCTAAACCAAGAAGACTAGAAAAAGACAACCATGCACAAATAAAATTATCTTTTGCAGCTGACACATTTTCTTTTAAATAATTCTCTAAATTTGCTTAATAGCTTATGACTAATATAACAATAAAAAGAAGGGATATAATTTGCGCTTACATAAATTTACATAAAATAGCAGATGTTGTTATGGCTTTAGGTCAATACAAATATTTTCCAGTATCAGCAACAAGCTGAAATAAACTATTTTAAACATAATAAAGTTAAAAACATTAATTCCTGTAGAAACAGCCACGTAAAGTTTTGCAAACATAACCGTTTTTCTGTTTTATTTGTTTGTCTTGTCTATGTTTTGTATTTGCCTTTTTGACATTTTTCTTGGCCAGAAGCCTTTACACATGCCAGTGTCAACAAACAGAACCCAAACTTTACACATGCCAGTGTCAGCAGTCAGTGTCAGCACACAGGAATCCAAACTGTAAATGTGCCAGTGTCAGCACACAGAACCCCAAAATATACACATGCCAGTGTCAGCAAACAAAACCTCAAACTGTTCACATGCCGGTGTCAGCATAACATAGCCCCAAAATTTACACATGCCAGTATCCACAAACAGAACCCAAAACTTTACACAAGTCAGTGTTGGCCAACAAAACATCAAACTATACACATGCCAGCGTCCACAAACAGAACCCAAAACTTTACACATGTCAATGTCAGCAAACAGGAATCCAAACTGTGCATGTGCCAGTGTCAGCAAACAGAACCCCCCAAACATTGCCCATGACCCAAACTTACACATGCCAGTGTCTTCAAACAGAACCCCAAACTTACACATACCAGTGTCTACAAACTGAATCACAAACTTTACACATGCTAGTGTCTTCAAAAAGAACCCCAAACTTACACATGCCAGTGTCTTCAAACAGAACCCCAAACTTTACACATGCCAGTGTCAGCAAACTGAATCACAAACTTTCATTTTAAATAACTTTAATGAAGCCTCAACATTTTTGTTACATTTGATGAAAATAATTATGTGGTAGTGCGGTGGGTACTTGAATGTCCCAGATGCCAGCTGACAAATGTGACTTACTATAGTTATATGTCCTTCTCCAAATTAAAAATGAAGCAATTAACGTGATCTGTAGCACAACAGTTTTTGACTGTTCATTTTCATGAAATTGTGTGGAACCATGTTTTTCTAAATTTTTTATAAAAATTCATTTTCAAACTACACCTCCCACCACTCATTTCAGTCTGGGAAAGTATGTCAAGTTGCATTTTTTAACAGTTTGGACTTTAAAAATAGCTTGGTTTTCTTGCAAAAACTGTTCTTCACTATTTATGTGTCATGCCTTATTTAGATGAGTCATTTGGAATACTAAAACTTTCAGTAAAAATTTGGTCAATATTTCACATTCCAGTAAGTTTGGTTAACTTTTTGTTTACCTCATTTTGTGGGGCCCCGAGTGGCCAAGTGGTCAAAAGCGCTCTCTGTTATGGATTACTGCCATCTCACCTCTGTCTGCATGGGTCCAAGTCTAGGATTTGGCCAATGTGGGTATGTGAGAAAGCTTGCCAGTAGCTTCTCGTTGGTTGGTGGTTCTTCCCGGGTTCTTCCTCCACCATTAATACTGGCCGCCATGTATAGCCTATCGTGTGCTGAAAAATGGCGTTAAATCCTACAACAACAACAACCTCATTTTGTGTTTTTTAAGTTTTACTCTCCAAGGCGAATAGATCCAACAAGTTTCATGACTACATACAACATTTTCAGAGAAAGAGCTAACTGCACAAACTTTATAATGGGATATGAAATCTAATATGATGTGACCTAATTTGGTCCATGTGTGAGTAGAACCCTCCAGGGCAAAGAGATCCATCAAGTTACATGGCTGAATATATACATCAGTGTCAGATAAACTGAGCTAAATGAAAAAAACTTGTATTCAGCTATTGGGCAGATGACAGCCAAGTAAGTCACTTAAAATACATATTGGTGTATTGTCAAGCAGTAAGCAAGAATTTGAAAATGCTTAAAATCTAATGGGATTCTTTGTGATAAATATTCTCATTATTGATTATGGATTCTAAAAGTTACCAAGAGTGAACAGTTTGTTTATTGTGCAAATGTTACCTGCACTATGGTATATCAGCACTATCAAGCTTGAATTTCAAACATAGCACCTCCATCAGTAAACAATAACACAGCACCCCCATCAGTAAGCAGTAACAGCATTGCATTAAATTCCCACCATCAAAGTGTCGTCAGTTTCATGATTCACTTATGCAGAAAACATCAAACCTATTGTACCTTGAAGACATAATACATGTAATCCTAAACGGGAAAGAAAATTTGGACATGGTGCATATTTACTCTGAGTATTGTGTGAGGACTAGACTTCAGGGAGCAGTATTTTCCCCCTCGCACTGTTTGGTTTTGAACAGATTTTTCTTTTTACATAGATATTGGTTCACCAAAACTTTTACAATTAACAATCTAGAATAAATATTTCAGGCAAAGACATAAGCTTTGTTTTGAAATATAATAATTTTATGGATATTGTCCACCTTAATAAAGACCATTATGCCAAGAAAATAGGAAAAAGTACTTTTTTAAAACTACAAAAGACACTGGATCTTAATTTTCTCAGAAAAGAGCATTTTTTTAGAAAGCCTTTACTTATATAATTGGCACAATAAAATCTACAATAATGCCATCTTCCAATTTCAAATGATGCTAAATTTGGGCGTATTTCCTATTATTTCCAAAAATAATCTACCTAGTCAATAAATATACATGTATACAGGTATCTTGCAGTATAGCATGTAACAGATATTTACAGTCTTAACCTCTATCAATTACAGTCTTAACCTCTATCATTTACAGTCTTAACCTCTATCAGTTACAGCCGTATCCTCTGTCAGTTACAGTCTTAACCTCTATCAATTACAGTCTTATCCTCTGTCAGTTACAGTCTTAACCTCTATCAATTACAGCCTTATCCTCTGTCAGTTACAGTCTTAACCTCTATCAATTACAGTCTTAACCTCTATCATTTACAGTCTTAACCTCTATCAGTTACAGCCTTATCCTCTGTCAGTTACAGTCTTAACCTCTATCAGTTACAGCCTTATCCTCTGTCAGTTACAGTCTTAACCTCTATCAATTACAGTCTTAACCTCTATCATTTACAGTCTTAACCTAACTCTATCAGTTAAGCCAGAAATGTACTTGCCAAGTAGACAAAGCTGAGCTTTTTTTCTGTTCAGAGATTTTTTAACACTCAGGGATGACAATCTATCAACAGAGGTTTTAAAAACAAAAAACAAGAAGTTAGATGCTTATAATTTATTTTTTACTAAACTCCTTTCGCCACACAATCGTTTGTCAGTAACTGAGCAATAAACTATTATCAGAATGAAGAGTTACTTTTGTAACAGATTAGCCTTTTCACATTTGCATTTAGTCATTAGACCTTTTCACAGTCGATCATGACCTTAACTCCTTGTCCAGATTTAGCCATTTGGAATGCTTCTAATGTCTCCTCCAGCTTAAATCTATGAGTGACAAGTGGCTTGATGTTGATTTTTCCACAGGAAATCATGTCAATGGCTGTCTGCCACCTGAAGAAGAAAAAATAATGTGAGAAAATAAATTAACTTATAATTTCTAACAATATTGGGGGGGGGGTGTATCAAGAAATGTGTAGACCAGCTAGAACATTAGGTGATGTTGTTGTTGTTGTTGTTATAGGGTTTAAGGCCATTTTTCAGCACAATATAGGCTATACATGGTATTAATGGTGGAGGAAGAACCCGGGAAAACCTCGGAAAGAACCACCGACCCATGAGAAGCTATTAGGTGATGTATGTATTAGCATTTAACGGTGCCACAGCACAATAATGGCTAAATGATGCTAATCAAAACTAAAGTTATACAATTGTAAAAATGATGAATTGCACACAATTTTAGTGAGATAAGCATTTCCAAATAGAAGGAAGACAAAAGATAAAAATCATGAAAATTCTTAAAATACACGACAAGTCAAGCAAAGTTGTCCTGGCAACAAATAGCTTTTTTTTGGTCAGATCAATAAAAAAAAAGACAAGCTCACCTGCTGTATTTGTATGACAATGCAAGTTGTCCTGGCAACAAATAGCTTTTTTGGTCAGATCAATAAAAAAAACGACAAGCTCATCTGCTGTATTTGTATGACAATGCAAGTTTAGATATGATAAGTAGAATCTCAAAATTAACTTAAAGGATTATAATAAAAGAACTCTACTTGTCATCATTGTCATCATCAATGTTATCTATGTCACCCATCTATGTGCCATTATTGTCACTGGCTGCCAAAGAGTGATAGTTATTTTTGAAAGAGCAGTAAAAACTCAAGTTTTTAGTAATGTTTAGCTGTTTATTGTAATTTTGACCCATGAAATGTAGATAGCTCATTTTCAAACAAACGAAACTTAAAAAAAGGTGATAAGAATTATCTATACTCACGTATTAACATATCTGAATGATCCGAGAATTTCGATTTCACGTGCCACAAGATTGACAATTGGAAACGAAACCTTCTCTGGACCATGACCAACGATGACAAACACTCCACCAGATTTGGTTGCCTGAATAAAAAAAGATATTGTGACTTATCAGATGTTGCAGTTGTGATGTACAACTTCAGTTAAAAAGCTTTTTTTACCACTAAAATAAATGAACACATTGTATGCAGATTTTAGCTATTTCCTATACTTTTGTCTTACCATAATGTGCAAATTCCTACACTTTTGTCTAATCATAATGTGCTAATTGTCTTATCATAATGTGCTAATTGTCTTATCATAATGTGCTAATTGTCTTACCATAATGTGCTAAATGTCTTATCATAATGTGCTAATTATCTTACCATAATGTGCTAATTGTCTTATCATAATGTGCTAACAGTCTTTTCATTATGTGCCAATTTCAGTTTGTGCATAGTGCTCACCACAAAGATGGCTTTGTAAACCTGCTGATCCAGATTGGATGATACAAAGTTGTGGGCAATGACCTAGCAATTCTGAATCAGTCACATTGGCCATTTCAAATTTTCAGCAAGTTTTCAAAAACGAGGAAATATTTATGTACCTCTTTTTCTTCAAAAAGGGGTACTAACCTAATGTTCTTAGTAACATAAAAATCTGAAGTTGTATGTAAGGGGTACTAACCTAGTAACCTAAAAATCTGAAGTTGTATGTAAAGTGAGGTTTCGCATTTTACTTGCCAGCTGTAAAAATTTTAATCTAACTTGAAATTCCATTTATCCCTTTTCTCATTCTCTCAGCATTTGCAACTGTATTTGTCTTTCTTCTATCTGTATCTGCATTTGTTGTTGTTGTTGTTGTGGGGTTTAATGCCATTTTTCAGCACAAAATAGACTATACATGGCGGCCAGTATTAATGGCGGAGGAAGAACCCGGGAAAACCCCAGAAAGAACCACCAACCCATGACGAGCTACCAGCAAGCTTTCTCACATATCCACAGCCCAAGACTCAACTCATTTATATTTCTCTCCTCTTTCTCCAACTGCAATTGTTTCCCTTCTTTCTGTCACTGCATTTGGCTCTCTCTTCTCTTTCTTCAATTGCATTTGTTCTTTCTCTTTCTGAAGCTCAAGCTTTCTTAACTCTAATTCCATCTTATATTTTAATTTAAATTCCTTTACTTTTAGATTAGACTCTGATACAGACTTACTAGTCCATAATTTCTTTTCAACCAAATATCTTTTATTTCTTGCTTCATTAAAGAAGCATTTGCCTTAGAATGTTCATATTTTCTGACAAGCTGGAGCAATTATTCATCCTTTTTCAAGGAGTCTAAATGTTCCTTGGTAGGATTTTGAAATAAAGTTCTCCATTTTAGATATCACTGTAAAATGCTTGTTGGTTTCACAATATATATTTTTCAAATGTGAAATACCTGGGACTTCCAAAAACAAGGTGAATATAAATTTTAAAACGTTTTCTGAAATAGTTTAGAGAAATTTGTATCCCAGAAAAGTCCTCAATTTTCTGTTCTGAGTCTGTGATTTTAAAATCAGTAACAGAAAAGAGTGAAAAGCAACAAGTTTTGTAAAATTTAATAAATAGTTTATCTCAGAATACAAAGTAAAATTTTTTAAAAAAAGGAACTTTTGGTATTGTGCACTAAATCCCAAATAATCTGAGAAATACAGACTCAAGTCCTAATAAATGATGTTCTGAGTAAACTTTAGTGGAAATCCAAATTTAATCCAACGCCGCTAAAGGCACTTGGCTGCCATTTCCTCTGCATGTTATAGTCTAGTACGGTTTTTTAAGTGATTTCAAAATCAACAAACAAACTTTACTATAATAACAAGGTCCTCAATGTGTAAAAGTTGAAATAAAAACATTCCTTTTTATTGTTGTAATGGTCTACAATCAAATCCAGTCATCTATCAATGCATAAAAATATACCCAAACGTCAAGACTGCAAGCTGGGGTAGGGGACATAAAACTTGGCAGCCTTAGAGCATGGAACTGGTATTTATTTAGGTATTTATTCCCAATCCATGGATAGTTCACTTAGTACTTTTCAAAGCATAATAATCATGATTACATCCAGTCTAGACAATTGTGATGCTTACATCGATGACGTCATCAACTATAATGACACCTGGAAAGATCATTGGGAGACGATTCAGAAATTGTTTGACAGATTCACTGATACAAATTTAACAATCAATTTATCCACAAGTGAGTTTTGTTGAGCTTGTGTTACATTTCTAAGACATAACATGGAACATGGACAAGATAAACCTATAGATGCTAAGGTCAAGGTTATCTCTGAATTCTCTGTGCCTATCAGTAAAATGCAACCGATCCTAATTTAGGGTATGGCTAGATATTATCAGAAATTTTGTTCCAATTTTTCTATAATTGCTGACCCCCTGACAAATGTATTGAATAAGAGAACAAAATTTCATTGGCCTGATAAAGATCAGGAAGCTTTTGATAAGTTAAAGGCCATACTTAAGAGTGCACCAGTTCTTTCAGCTTCAAATTTTAGTCAATCATTTAAAATATACGTTGATGCAAGTGATGTTAGGGTTCATGCCATATTTTAATTCAAGAAGACGTAAATTGTGCAGATCATCCAGTGTGCTATTTTTCTATGATATTAAATAAACACCAGAGAAATTATTCCACAATCGAGAAAAAATGTTTGGCTTTGATACTGGCATTGCAACACTTTGAAGTGTGCATTAGTTTAGCTCCTTCTCCAATTTTGCATTTAGTGATCACAGCCCCCTTACTTTCATTGGCAAGATGAAGAAAAAAAGTAAAATTATTAAAGTGGACTTTGATGTTGCGGGAATAAATACTGACATTAGGCACATTGAGGGAAAAGGCAATTTAACAGCATAAGCACTTTCACTTGTATAGTAATATTATATTGTTTCATGTATGCTTTGTGTCATTCGTAAGATTTTATCTTGTGCAATTTTATATGTCTGGCAAGTAGAAAAAAAGCTTTATTGCATAAATCTTTTTGTCTTCTTTGTGAGCAGAAGTGCTGAGTATATTTAATTTGCATTGTTGTTGGTTTTTTTTGGTGTACAGTGGAACCCCGCTTTAACGCGATGATCGGGGTCCATAAAATCGGATCGCATTAAAAGCGGGGTCGCGTTAATGCGGGGTTTTACAATATTTAACTTTTTTTCCGAGAACATATACGTGTATACATGTACAATGATCAAAAGTCGGCTTACCATCAGATGAATATTAACTGGATAGCATTAATTAAGATATATTCAAAATAATCGATGGCTAATATATTTATAGGTTATTACTGTGCATTAAAAACATTTACTAATTTTTATTTGTTTGAACGATAATACAGATTGACCGATAATACCAGACTATCGCTATATCATAAAATATTCAATAATTTTGTAATAGTCTGAATTCGTCGTGTAAAATATAGGATGAACAAAATATTGAAACCATTTACTTGCCGTCTGATATCGTACGGTCATTGCATGCAGCTATTCCCGGGTCTACATACGGTGTCTGTACAAATTTCATACTGCTAAAATTTTATCATATGCGACAACTGCAAGAATAATTAACAATCAACGCATGATTTCAGCGTGCAAATAACTTTTATTTCAGATTTTGTGAACATCAAAAGAAACGTGAAAACTGCTAAATTAATCGTTGCGCAAAGTGCAAAGTCAGTTGATCTAGGACATACAGTTTCTCTTTAGCAGAAAACGACTTGCGTTTTTGAACTTGCTTTTCCATAACAGTAAAATATTTTTTTATATAAGCAAACAACGTACACAGATAAAGCTCGATAACTAAGTAATGAAGGCCTGCAATGGTTACGAATCACTTTTTATATAAAACAAAATTAAGCTGAACGGATGTACAATTTCATACCCTTTTAATTTACAGATAATAAAGTGGATATTATTTACTTTCAACTGTTTGTTGTTTGATCACACCGCCAAGCACAGCATACATGTTGGCGGCTTTCGTCCTTTGATGTTTATTAAATTGTGCGACTCTTGTATCAACCACAGCTTTGTCTGCTGCTTGGCTGTGATTGCAGTTAAATAAGAAGCCCATGTCGGCTATTGTTTGAGCAACGACTGTATACAGAATTCATGGAAGACAATCACAAAGACGATTTACTGGCTTTACTCATGGATCCGTAATAAGTAACACTTCCGATAATGTTTACTTCGGCTTAACAATTCAACCTAATGAAACCAGTTTTCTCTTCTAGAGTAGAATACGGAGCTTCACCACAACCTGTTCAAATTGATAAATTTCATAAGCCAAGCGTTGTACACACTATTTCTCGTACGTTATATATATCGTATTATTTTAGAATTCATACACGATCACTTCTCCAAAATCACTTAAAGAACCTGGATAAATTGTTAAGTTCCGATCGTTTATTATTAAAAGTCATACGCGAATTCTTCCACCAAATTATAATAAACGTTTTACACACTATTTGTCGTACGTTAAACAAATATTTTCACGGTCCGATAAAAATACACGTAAATGAATTTCAAATTTCAGGAACCATGCCACGATCATATTATTTTAAAAGTCACAACTAATCTCATGCCCAAAATGAAGTTAATTTCTTGTTTGTTTTTTTTTTTACTTTTCTCCAATTTTTTTTTCTCCATGTGTGAATGAATATACGAAATTTCGGGAGCCATGCTACGACCGCATTATATCCGAATTCGCGTTATGGCGGGGCGCGTTATAGCGGGGTTCCACTGTATTTGCATTAACCAACATTGTATATAGTTGCTGACCTTGTCCAAAATCAGTGACAATTTTGTAAACAACTTTTTTTTGCCCCCTGAGTGAGCACCATTATTTTAAACTGAGTCAAGGAAACTGTATTTTTTATAGTTATCCTTGGACTATGTGATTTCCATCCCGTATTTTATGGTAACAAACTTTCTAATCCATCTAGAACAATGAACTTGATCCACATCGGGGGTTTTGTTTTGCATCTTAGTTTGTCACATACCTGTTGTTTCTCTGAAAATCTGTTATTCTTGCTTTAAGATCTTGGCAGAATCAGTTGTATTATGTTGTGTCCAGTATTTCATTTGAGCTGGAATTTATATCTTCAAATTTTGCTCAATGTTTCAATTTTCACTTTTTGACAGTGTTATGTAAAGAAAAATCTAGTGTTTGGTTGGTATGGTACACCTATTTTACCTAGAAATCAATCTTTATCGAAGACAACAAATATCCATTACATACATAAACCCCCAGATCCACAGAGAATTGGGCGCCACTGCACTCTATGGTTCGGTCTGGAGCCCCACCCAATGTTGTTGCAACTTTGCTTCCCACTTCCTCGGGTTCCTCACCAGGCTGGATCTGAAGAGTGTGAGTGGCACCAACTTCCTTTGCAAAGGCTAGACGCTTTGCATCAACATCTATCAACAAAAATTATAAAAATAATACACTTTCTCTGTTTATTCCATACACAAAGAATGTAACCACATAATATATAGCAGCATACATTATATCACCTTGTGTATTATTTTGACAACCACAACAAAACCAGTGAAACATATCACACATTTTGTACGTTGACACCTAGACATATATACAGTTGTACAATGATAAATTTAAAAAAACATATTCAATTAGGTATTTTCAACAATTCAAACTAGAAATTTATTAATATAAAACCCTAAAAAGCACAATTTCATCAAAGCTGCTTTGATTTTCATACCTGTGACACAAACGGCTGATGCTCCTAGTGCTTTTGCTGATAGCATGGCACACAAGCCAATAGGACCTGCAAGTAAACGTGTAACAGATTCATACACTATAAACTTTTTGCAGCATGGCATGTAAGCCAATAGGACCTTCAAGTAAATGTGTAACAGATTTATACACTATGAACTTTTTCAGCCTGGCACACAAGCCAACAGGACAGAGGTGAACAACCGTTTTTGGCCAAGGGCTGCAAACACTAATTTCTTTAATATAATTACTGTTCAAGGGCCAGATTTATGTGTTGTTTTAATTTCCCTGAGGGCCGGACAGAACATGTTTGCAGGCCTGATCTGGCCTGAGGGCCACAGGTTGTGCACCCCTGCAGTAGGACCTACAAGTAAATATGTACAAGATTTATACATTATGAAATTGTTACAGCATGATACACAACCCAGTGGAGCCTGTAAATAAATGTGTATCCTACTTATATATTATGAAATTGTTACAGCATGACACTCAAGCCAGTGGGGCCTGGAAGTAAATGTGTACCCTATTTATACATTATGAAATTGTTACAGCATGATACACAAGCCAGTGGGGCCTGGAAGTAAATGTGTACCCTATTTATATATTATGAAATTGTTACAGCATGGCACACAAGCCAGTGGGGCCTGGAAGTAAATATGTACCCTATTTATATATTATGAAATTGTTACAGCATGGCACACAAGCCAGTGGGGCCTGGAAGTAAATGTGTACCCTATTTATATATTATGAAATTGTTACAGCATGACACACAAGCCAGTGGGGCCTGGAAGTAAATGTGTACCCTATTTATATATTATGAAATTGTTACAGCATGACACACAAGCCAGTGGGGCCTGGAAGTAAATGTGTACCCTATTTATATATTATGAAATTGTTACAGCATGACACACAAGCCAGTGGGGCCTGGAAGTAGATGTGTACCCTATTTATATATTATGAACTTGTTACAGCATGGCACACAAGCCAGTGGGGCCTGGAAGTAAATGTGTACCCTATTTATATATTATGAAATTGTTACAGCATGACACACAAGCCAGTGGGGCCTGGAAGTACCCTATTTATATATTATGAACTTGTTACAGCATGGCACACAAGCCAGTGGGACCTTGTAACAAGTAAATGTATAGTAGGTTTACGCATCTGAATTTTATGACACACAAGCCAAGGGGACTTACAAGTATATACACAGAATACAGTTAATATCAGAACTACATGATAGCAATTTTGCTTTGAAGATACATGGATTGATACTATATTTAAGATGGTTAATTAGAAACTGAATGTGTAGATGATTATGCAGTGCTTTACATATTTTCACTGCTCAAGAACCATGTCAACATCATCTTTATTTCCATCATTTGACAATGTTTATATTTTTATTATTATTCACAAACTTTATTCAGACAAAAATGTGCAAGACACGTAAAGTGATCTTGACACTTTTAGACTGTACCTGCCCCACAAACCAGCACTCGGTGACCCAGTGATATTCTGGCCCTGCGGCAGGCATGCAACCCGACTGATAGGGGCTCGATCAGGGCACCTTCCTCAAAACTCACATTGTCTGGCAGTCTAATAGAATGAAAAACATTGGCAGCAAAGACAAATGTCAAAGGAAGAATTTTTTTTAAAAAAATAAAGCTATAAACAAGAGGATAAATACATACAGGGAAAACAGCAAAGAAGTAAAGTATGTAATAAAGACTTATAGTTAAGTTTGATAACTGAATAGAAAAAAATCATAACGTCATCTTCTGAACCATTTGTGGGAAAGATGAGAAATTAATGCATTGGGACTTAGTGCCCACGCAGTTCGTACTTGTCTGCATTAGGCTTTTTAATGACAATAATGCTGATGATTCAATACAATACTGTTTCAAACAAATCAATAACTTCAAAAATACTTCACAAAATTAAATATTCAATTTAAGCGCCCCAAATAGCTTTTCTTTACGCTTTTAGGAGAAAATATTTAATGCTTGTGATAGTATAATGAATATTGTCAGCAACGTAATTTGCATGGATGACTACCACCAACTTCTCACAATGGCACCATAGTAACAGAACAAACATTTATGTTACAGATCGAATTCTGACATTTCTCTCATTAAAAAAATGTCAGTAGTCAGGCTCAAAATATATGTAGTTTTGAATAAATGATTACAAATTGCCTTTAATTAGCTTTATCTCCCTACCCCATGGCTATAATGTTTGGTCTGTTTTCTTCCATCTGGAAGACTATTTTTAACTGACTACATGTTTAGTATTGTGATAGTGGAGTAGTGTTTGGTGTGCATTATATGACTGGATTCTTAATCTTGATTGTTGTTAGTTCATTGCCATTTTTCAGCACATGATACAAGGCGGCCAGTATAACTAGTGGAGGAATAACCCGCGAAAAAGACCAATAATAACCACTGACTCACGGGAACCTACTGGCAAGCTTTCTCACATACCCACATTGGGAGCTGTCCATTTAGTATGTACGCATGGAGGGGGGAGGGGGTTAACCCAAATGCATACGTTTGTGTGTGTGTGGGGGGGTGTTTACTGATAATGTACGTATGCATAAGAAATGGGGGGTGGGGTGAAACCTCGATAATAATTTGTCTAATATGTAACCTTTTGGACTGAATGTTAGCAGAAGCTAGCAAAACTTTTTAAAGTTATGCAGCTTCTTTGATGCAGCCAGACATTCAACGTCGGTTTACTATCTGTTTTATTAAACACTTTTATTAATCCTTGATCATTTCTGCGTCGATTTAATATAGGCCGTTCTATAGAAATGGGGTGGTGGTGCGTCAAGGGTACGTACGCAGGTGTACGTACGCGGGGGGGGGGGGGTAAAAAAAAGTACGCATGTCAAGGGGTCAAGCTTTGCCAGATGTATGCGTACATGCTAAATGGATGGCCCCTTGACAGAGCCTGTGACTCGAACCCACGCAGAAAGATGTGAGGTGGCAGTATTTGGTAAACACGAGCGCTTCGGTCTCCCTGAACACAGTAATGTACAATAATGGAAAGTAATGGGCTGTAATGGACAGTAATATAGACGAAAATATGGTAACGTAAGAGAAGTTACAGGAATGGAGTAAATTCATGGAACTAGTTTTATAAGATTTATATGCAGAAATTTATTATTAACAAAATAAGATTCAGAAAAATATTTACGTTTAAATGCGCATTCACACCCGTCGCAAGTGTCTTTGATGTCTTGCGGTGACTGTTGTTCTTGTTCTAGGGTTTAACGCCATTTTTCAGCACAAGATAGGCTATACATGGCGGCCAGTATAACTGGTGGAGGAAAAACCCTGGAAAACCCAGGGAAGAACCACCGACCCACAAGAAGCTACTGGCAGGCTTTCCCACGTACCCAGGCTAGCCGAGCCTTGGACTCGAACCCACGCAGACAGAGGTGAGATGGCAGTGATCCGGAACGGTGAGCGCTTTAGACCACTCGGCCACTCGGGGCCCCTTGCGGTGACTGTAGGAAAGCTTGTGAGTCGGGCTGTCTTTTATGATCGGTATGTCTTCTTTTGGATTGTGTATATATATATACTGTTAAGTTTCCATCTAACGATATTTAATTTATATCATTATTATCATATTCTCCCTGCAAATTCTTTGAATTATCAGTATAATCATTCATTTGAATACGTAAACCTCATGTTATATGTGTTTAACATTAAACTGTATCTACATAAAAACATAATTGCCAATAAAATGTATCAGTTTCTCCTATTTATAATAAACACACTGCTTCAATAATATGCTATCAAATTTGAAAAGGAAAGACGAAAAAAGCGATTAGAATAATAAATAAATAACATATTCCCAAGTGTATATATGTCCTGTTTGTGTAATGTTAACAACATCACATTAACAAATAATTAATAACAGTATCTTTCTTAAATTCAAGTACAATTGGAAAAGTAGATGGTTTTCAATTTTAATTGCATTTTATCATTAGCTTTATTATCGGATTGAATAATTATGTCACTGATCGCAAAATGATGATATTTAGTCTTTAAATTAGCATTCTATCTTTCCGTCATATCACTCAGTCTTTGATAAGAAAAGTTGACCAATTCGATGTTATTTGTTGCCGATTGCATACCGGTATGTATGTTGAAAATGGTCAATGTAATGTGGTAAACTCAATTTAAAGGAAGAACATGTACTGAATGTCATAATAATATTTCGGGTGATGAATTCCATTACCTCGATACTACATGTTCTCTCTCTCTCTCTCTCTCTCTCTCTCTCTCTCTCTCTCATAATGGTATTCATACATCTCTGCAACTTTATTGTCAGATGATACATGAAAAGCATATAAAGTGTTTTACTGTATTACTGTATTATGCTGTATCTGTATTTTACTGTATTACTGTATTATGCTGTGTCTGTATTTTACTGTATTAATGCATTATGCCCTGTCTGTATTTTACTGTATTAATGTAGTATGCTGTGTCTGTATTTTACTG
Source organism: Sinohyriopsis cumingii (assembly GCA_028554795.2). Taxonomy (NCBI): domain Eukaryota; kingdom Metazoa; phylum Mollusca; class Bivalvia; order Unionida; family Unionidae; genus Sinohyriopsis; species Sinohyriopsis cumingii. The sequence goes on along the minus strand of JAPYKE020000077.1, from coordinate 3,571,430 downwards.
TATTAATGTAGTATGCTGTGTCTGTATTTTACTGTATTAATGCATTATGCCCTGTCTGTATTTTACTGTATTAATGTAGTATGCTGTGTCTGTATTTTACTGTATTAATGTAGTATGCTGTGTCTGTATTCTACTGTATTAATGTATTATGCAGTGTTTGTATTTTACTTATTAATGTAGTATGCTGTGTCTGTATTTTACTGTATTAATGTATTATGCTGTGTCTGTATTTTACTGTATTAATGTATTATGCTGCGTCTGTATTTTACTGTATTAATGTATTATGCTGTGTCTGTATTTTATTGTATTAATGTATTATGCTGTGTCTGTATTTCACTGTATTAAGGTATTATGCTGTGTCTGTATTTTACTGTATTAATGTATTATGCTGTGTCTGTATTTCACTGTATTATTGTATTATGCTGTGTCTGTATTTTACTGTATTAATATATTTTGCTGTGTCTGTATGTTTTGCAAATCATCCATGTTGTAATGAGTCAAGTTTTTTTTAAAAAATGATGTAGGTAATAAGCTCATTAGAACTAATGTTGAATTGTTGTTTTCAATCAGGCCGTTAAATAAACCATATTTTATTTTTCTCATAGAGTCTTATATTTAAACTCACAAAATTATCCGTTGGAAATATTACAAGAAAATTTTATCTATCTTCTCACTTATTCTTTATGTATATATCTAGATTATGTATATTATTTTCAACATACTTGATTTTTTAAGAGCCCACTTCACAAATTACTTTAATCTGTTTACGTCAATCTAAAAAATTTGATATAACTAAATTATATACACTCACCACCTTCATAGAACTAACTGTATTATCATCATAAAATAAAGCTATTATTATTATTATTATTATTATTATTATTATACATACATACATATAAATCTTACTGGTTTACCCATTTCAATTTGTGACTGCCGGCAGTTTGTATCTTATCAGAAATGTAGACTCCATACATTTTGATTCAGGTATGTGATTATTGGCTCCACTCTACATGCGAAGTGATAACAAGCAAAGACTTTAAAACCTAGTCTTTCATTGATGAGGGATACATCTGTCGTCAGTGTCGTTCACTAGGAGGCAAATGTGATTACTTGATGGGTATAACTTTAAGACCTGGTCTTCCATTGATGCATCTGTCGTCTATTGACGTGTGGTGACAAGAAACAGAAACTGATCGAGAAGCACTATTTAGAAAGTTTCTCAAAAACAAGGGTAAAATAAGCTAACAGTAACGTCGACAAATGGTAAAATTAGTATACAAAAAATACCTTCAGGAGGGAAGAAACCTCACCAGAGAAAAAGGAGGAGAGCTGAGTCAGACGAGAACAAACTAAAAAGGTGGACATCCTTAGTTAAGAATATATATATATATATATATATATATATATATATATATATATATATATATATATATATATATATATAGAGAGAGAGAGAGAGAGAGAGAGAGAGAGAGAGAGAGAGAGAGAGACAGACAGTTGTTCCATTTTCGGCATTATTTTAGTTAAGGCATATTATGAACACTAATAAATCAAAATAACCACATTTGTTATTTATAATTTATGTATTTACGTCTGTACAATAAAGATTTATATAATATTAGTGTGCATTGCTATAATTTCTTTCGCAATATCGTATTTTTGTCCACATTACTGTCCATTACTCTCCATTATAGCGCATTGCTGTACATTACTGTGTTTAGGGAGACCCGAGCGCTTTAGACCACTCGGTCACCATGGGCCCCCTTTCTACAGAGTAACAAAATGAGTAATTCACAATGATAACACATTGCCATGAGAAGAAAAACTCTTTGTACTTCATAATATTCATATGCTAGATCTTTATTCTGTCTGATGATTAGAAAGCGTCCAAGAACACATACGGATCACGATATTCGTGCATGTAAAGCATCTACTCGTGCTATCTTTGCTATGGCAATATTCTCAAGAGAATGATGATTTATATTATTCTATTCCGTATAACACAAGTATTGATTTGCGAAAATGTCTAAATTTGCGAAATTGTTCTTTGATGAGTGATGTGATATACACTCTGTTAAGATGGAACCTGTATGGGGAGTTTGCAGTAGACATCATGATCAAACTTTGTCAATGACGTTTTCCATTCGGATTAAAAACGTCTATAAAAAAGAGCAACGAAACAAGGCAAGAGAAACGTAATCGCTGAAAGGAAAAAGCGTGCTGAAACGTTATTTGGACATAGTTTAACATATTGCAGCGTGCAAGGTAAAGATCACAGTAATTTGTTACAGATTTCAATTACTAGTACTTGAAAACGAAGTCGGCTCCATGCACATGATACCGTGCAAGGGCGCCACTATCTGGGGGAGTTGCCAGGAAAAAGACATTCGGACACAGGTTGTACCGCCCATTTTTACAGAACTCGCAGCAGCGACACACTCCATGGGGTTCTATGGCAACCCTGTCTCCTGTATAAATAAAATGTATTTTAAAAAATGTATTTGTAGCGGTGTAAAGAAACTAACGTGGATTGTGCTTATTTAGAACGATCAAAGACTAATCCATGTACAAGATTATTTCATTGATAACCATTGCACTTTCCACCAGCAAAGCGATAATTTCAAACTGTTCCCCGATTGATGTTGGTAGACACCGATTGTGCCTTTACAGAAAACTCGACTCAAGGGTCAGTCCCGTTTGATACTCAAATAAATTTAGTTTTGCATAAATTTTGGCACCCTACACTAAGAGAAAACGAATCATCGATTCTTTGTCCCTGGTTGTAAAGAAATTTGATCAAAATTGCCGTGTAGATACTTAGGAATGACGAGCTCAGTTTACATATTCCTTGTCAATTCTTCCAGTTCGTACCCTGATAACTTTTTATAATGCCCATCCCAGACACAAACCACTTCTCTGTACACTCTAATGATATACATTTTATTTGCAGTAGTCTTTATTTTTCTGAATTTTAGTTTGCTGGATCAAAAAATCGATTAAAAAAATATAGATATTAAACGTAAATTTCTCCAATTCAGCAGCTTAGTACCTTCTTTGAGGTGTGTCACTCCGGGCCCTACTTTAGACACGACACCGCTACACTCGTGTCCTAGCAACATTGGATTCTGGACGACAAAGTGGTTACCAATGCGACCATCAGTCCAGTATTTGACGTCAGAGCCACAAATCCCTATCTTCCTCATGGAGATCTGAACCTCTACAAAAATAAATTTAGATTAGCACGAAACGTGTGCTAACACCTTGAGCACGCTAAGTTAAAGTGACTATCCAAGAGCGGGTGGATTGACATTCGTGGTTTAAATAATCGCTCCAAAACGGAGAGATCACATCCATTATTACTTACAGATTAACTTAAATACAAATAAATAACTTGTATGTGATGCTGAAATATTTCGCAGCACTATAAGCACATGTATAATGAAATATTTCAATTCCATGAGGATGGTTGTAACTGGCTTCAAGTGTTATTTTGTGCCTGGAGTCGTCTTTAAAATCAGCATTCAACATTCTGTTTGACCCTACTTTCTCATTTTACTCCGTTAGCGAAAGCAACAAACGAGCTTGGTGAAGATAAACGTAAGACAAGATACGTATGCATGTTTGAATACTTCATATGGGTCCCGGAATGTATATTTGTAAAACAGATCCGGTTTATTTAAGGAATCAGCATTACAAGAGAGGAGAAGGATCAAGGAAGTTCTTTCTCTTCATAATTTTAGTTTAGAATATACTTGATTATGAAAGAGTAGACACCAAACTATGATTCTATCAAATCTACCTAAGTCCTTAAAAATATAGCATGTGTATCGGATCTGATAAACCGCCTTACTGAGCTATCGCGTGTCTGACGATAAAAACAAATTGATCTACTTGTGCAGACAATATTCGGATCATTAGTGTGCATTGTGGTATATAAGTATGGCACATTATTATGCAAAATAGCACATATTTATTAACTATATTCATATATTAAAGGTATTTAGATACTACTAGTATATAGGGACGATATATGGACAATGGGAATTGAACAGGGGGAATATTGGGCCTGTATACGGACCATGGAAAGTGAAGTTGTATAGGGACAATAGGAATGGAACAGGTGAGGTGACGTCACGGTACTGGAGATTGGTAACAATGTTGCAAGGGGCTGACCTCAATCGGACCAAAGAGCGGGAAAAAAACCTAGAACTTTGGCGGGGTAGGACTGGCGGGACATAAACATATATAACTCTTACAACACATATATGGCAAAGAGAATGAATATCTTTTGAAGCCAAACGAGTGGCCCAGAACAGGGCCTTTGGGTTTTTATGTTAACATCATTCCATTAACATAGAGGGCATCGCATATGTCTTCTTCTCTACCTGAAACTTCTTCTGACTTCCGGGATGTAGATGAGAATTCGTTTCAGACAGCCTTGTCTCTACACATAAATTCTTCTTTTCCAAACGTACCTGCCGGTGATCCGGATAGTTGTCCAGGATGATCTGAATACATAGGTTAAGTCCGTGCGGAACAGCATGGACGATACGAGGGTGGATGATTAAACGTTAGTTCACATCTTGTGATGAGAACAGGTGAAGGGAATGAAATGAACTGTGGTTGTTTATAGTGGAAGAGCGGATCGAAACGGATTGTGTTTTTCACCAATCTTAACACGCATTACAAAATTCTGTCACAGCGTGGAGTCTGTCTTCCAATCCGAAGAGAGCTGCATGTGGGGTCACATTCCCAATATAGACGCGCTAGCGTCTGTGCGCAGTGAAATAATGCAACAGAGTTTTCAAACATGACGGAAATTAAGAAGACGATAAATTGGGGTGCACCGGCAGTGGAGACGAGAAGCAATGGTATAGCAGGGGTTACCAAAGTCAACACAGTCTTACTTCCAGAAGAGACCGATTTTAATTGGGATTCAGTCGATTTTCTTTCTTCTTCGCAAGAATTTGTCCTGTACCAGCACCTTTGCCGCCTTCTCCTTCTTTACCACACGTCGAGGATTTTAAACAGAGACAGAAAGAAGAATTGGAGACATTTTTACAGCACAGAAAGAAGCAGAACAAGCGTTTCTGCTTAGACAGCAACAACGAGAAGAAGAAGAGGCAAGAAGGAAACGACAGGAAGAAGAAGCAACAGAGAAGAAACAAGAGAGAAGAAGGACAGTGAAAACACTAATTTCTTTAATATAATTACTGTTCAACGGCACTCTTATACATTAAGGAGTTTGAAATCTATCAGACTTCTTTATTACAACCCAAGAGAAAAAGACCTTCCCGAGCTAAACAGGCCAACCCTGCTGCTGCACCTGAGATACCACCCCTAGTGATTTATACCAAATGATCAACAGAAGCAATTCCAGAAGTATGTCCTGGCCGTGGCAAAGGCTTAAGGCAATATAAGCTGATTACGTCCCGTTCCTGAATTTGTATTTTTTAAAAACAAACACCCAACGGTCCTTTTCAGGCCCCCACACTTCTCAAAAAGATATAGCATTCATATTGCCAAATCAAGTAAAACTCAAAATACTTTTTGTGCCCGTGATGTATGTGTGTGAATGCGTGAGTGTTGGTTCTTATTCTCAAAATCAAAACCAAGAGACACTTACATTTTCTGTCTGGTCTATTCTTGTACAAATTTTACAGTCCAACTCACAACACTGTAAAGAGTTCATAGACTTCTGTGTTTGTTCACTCTCTTTTTTTGGTTGAATTTCTTTACTTTCACAGGTTTTCTTCCTCTTCTTCCTCACTATCTCTGTCTTCTTTTCTTCTATTTTTTCTCTTTCTGGACGTGTCTGGGTTCTTCCTTTTGGGAGGGTACCTCTTGATCCTGTTCTGATACACTCTCTTCCTCTTGCCCCCCCCCCCCTTTTTTTTAAAGAGCATTCTGAAGACCAACGTTCTTTCTCTTGATAATGATAACAGGTATCTTGACTTTTGTCTCTTCTGACACCTGTCTTGCTTTTTCGACGGTCTGGATACTCTGTATCCCAATGCCATTTCTTCTTACAGATATAGCAAGTATCTTGACTTTTATCTCGAAAGGAAAGGAAGTAATAGTCTCTCGGCTTGTCTGAACAAAATATTCGTATGACACATCGCAAAGCTCTGATTAGAAGTTCGATCTTTGTCGGCTCTTACATCGTTCTGGTCGGTTTCAGAGTGAAATAAATATTGGGAGGGAAGACACTGACTCTTTATAGAGGAAGACACTAGTCTGACATTGATATAGGGACCCATCGCGTTTAAAATATAGTCATTTGACTTTTTGCAGCCAACATGAAACGATCGCATCATTTCGTGGAGAAAGGCGAAGAAAGTTGGAGGCAGAAATATGATTTATCGCCTCGCACAGTAGCTGAAGTCTTGGCTCATAGTCATGCCAGCGATTTTGATGATGACATGTGTGAGCCCGAATCCAGATCCAGAGAGTCTACACACAACCTAAATCCACCATTAACTCCTAAAAAGTATTACCACATTCGAGAGATGGAAAAGCGCTCCTCTAGAAAATTTAGAACGACAGTCTACACGTATACGATGAAGTTTAAAGATTTCAAGCCCGATGCACCGCTGAAGAAAGCAGAAGGGTTCATCACCGAGGTGTGGGATTCATTGTTAACCACACTGAAACGACAATGTGAATCCAAAGAAGACGATCGCTTGAGACTTTCCATTCATCACGACAGTTTAAATTCACCCGCTTTGATCGAGTTTAGCACCCTAGCAGAATTGACACCTTCGAAAGTCATCGACAAGATTCAACATGAGCTACAATTCAACAAGTTCCACATCAACGATGGAAAAGTGACACTGTTCATGACCCAAGTGCCTCTTCTCAAAGGGGCCGGACAACGCATAAAAGTGTTATTGGTGGACGACCTTCGTAGCATCTAGCGTAGCATCGTCCAAATTAATAACCCTCAAGACAACATGTGTTTAGCCCGTGCTATCGTGGTGGGACGAACGTATGCCGACAAGAACGACACAGCAGGATGGAAAAGAGCCTGGTAAACTATTCAAAAATCGAACCGTGCCAAACAACGAAGAGAACTAGAACTCCTGTTACAGCAAGCATGCCTATCCAAAGATACACCCTATGGTATTCTTGAAATGCAAAAGTTGCAAGACGTCTTGGCTCCACGCTATACCTTGAAAGTGCACCCTCAAGAAGTGCGCGGACTTCTGTTGTTTCGATGCAATTATTTCACAGACGGAAAATACATTCACGTCTATCATCACGATGAACATTTCGATGTCATTACCAGTATCACCGGGTTCCTGGAATACAGTTATTACTGTGAGAAATGTGACTATTGTTATGACAATCACGAGCAACACAAGCATTGTGGATCGAAATGCTCAGGATGTTTGGCCTCTCAACCCTGTCCCGAAAAAAGGACAACCACGAGTGTATTGCCGTGCTTGTCAGCGTACTTTTATCAGCCCTGCTTGTTGCCAACAACATCTGAAAAAGCAAGGTTCACGGAAGAAAAGTGCTTTTCAACTCCTGAGATTGTGCCCTACTTGTGGACGAGGCATAGGTACCAATAGTGCCAAGACACACGTAGTTCAGGAAAGAAACGATGTCAAATTTGTCGCCAAATCGTGGATTTGGAATACGAATGCTACCATTCCAAACATCAAGAGGAGCAAGATGACCACAAAAAAGCAATTTCATCTTTTTTTATTTCGAATGCATGAAAGAGACTGGCATTCACATGCCTAATTTCTGTTTGGCTCATAAAGCGTGCGAGAAGTGCATCCAAGAGCATATCTGTAGTCATTGCCCTCACTGCAGCAAGATTTCTGGTGGACGTGAAAACATATTTTGGGGACCGAACACGCTAGCCGATTTCGCCCAATGGATTTTAAGCCCCATCGAGGGGACATGGAGCCAAGAGGACATCGAACGTTACGGAGATTGTCATCGTTGTGCCATGGTGATGGCTCACAATTTCTAGGGGTACGATGGATAATTTCTTTTGAGATACGATACGGAACAAGACGCCGAACGCCCCAACGATTGCTGAGGATGATCAAAATTTATCGGGATTTATGGAGCGTCGAAGAAAATTGCACTAAATCGAAATTTAGAATTGATGGATCGTTTGAATTTGGACAGTTGGTTGTAAGAAAAGTATTTGCTGAACGGTGTAGATATCCGCTTGAGACTGAATCTGCAGCAGTACCGCTTTCCACTTGATGGCCAATGTCAACGAGTACAAAACCAAAATCGAAGAAGCCAGACTCTGCGTGTGACGCGTGGAAGTATTACCTAAAGTGGGGAACGACAATCCGACGCGTGGAAGTGAAAACCTTCACTATTCCCAGGGGACAGCAATCCATGATCGAAGATCATATGTTCCAAGGACAGTTACCCAAACGTTTAATCACTGGTATAGTCGAGAGTGAAGCCTTCAACGGAGCCTTCGGAAAAAATTATTTCTTCCTTCATCACTTCAACGTATCCAAGATTGAAGTCAATCGCGATGGCAAGACCTTGTGTACCAGACCCTTCTAACCTATGTTTGGTGACGAGAAGAATTACTTGAAATCGTACTTGTCCCTGTACGAAGCTACCGGAGTTTTAGGGACCAACGGTAGTCACGGCATTTCGTATGAGGATCATGCAGGAGGTTAAGGGTTGTGGGCTTTTGATTTCACTTCAGATCAGACCAAGGCAGCGACGAGGGACATTTCCATCATATAAAATCCGGCCAGATTTGTGTGGAACTTCAGTTTAATACAGCTCTAACCGAGACGGTGAACGTCCTCTTGTATGCTGAATTTGATAATACGATAAAAATCAACAGTTTGAGAGAAGTCATTCTGGATTATTAGAAGACTGTAACCCCTCTCTTGAATAGTGGAGAATCTATGGAAACTGAATGGTAGGATACCGTGTAAACAGAAGCCCAAGACAAAGATGAAAAGGACATAGTGATAAAGTCCAGATTGCCAGAAGAAGAACAACGACGTTTAGTCTCCTGTTTTGCCAAAACACCTGCAGAAAAAATTACGTCATTGATCAAGAAAGATTGCTATGGATGTCAAAACGATCATCCCATTCAAATTCAATACGATAAATGCCTGATGATGCTCAGTCAAGAAGAAAAATTGGACGAGTATCTGGATGAAGCTTGGAGTCTTATCTCGGAAGAAGCCGTGTTGCATCAGTGCATGCGTGATCATTTCTCTCTTCCACTGATTGCTCTAGAGATCGATCACATCGAAGCTCTCTTGGCTCATAGTGCGGAGACGAAGCGAAGAAATTGTTACTTATCATATATTCTTAAGCAGAAAGTTAGGTTGGAATTGATGATTTATAACTTGTGTACAAAAACCCCAAGAAAAACAAAACAACACAAAAAAATGTATACCTGGGAACTTTATTACCTTTTGAACCACAGTTCGTACACTGCTTCTTAGAATCCTGTCGTGTGTGCTAAAGATGAACTTTCTCATCGCAAACCGCAAGACCATCAAGCTTATGTCATCAACACAGACGACAATCATCTCCCAGGAACCCACTGGGTAGCCGTCTATTATCCCCGTGATGGTTGTGTGGAGTATTTTGATACATATGGATTGCCGCCTTTGGAAGACAACATCATCGATTTTATGAGAAGAAATGCCCAGACGATACGATTCAATAATTTGAAATTACAAGGCACATATTCCATGGTGTGTGGACAATATTGTGCATTTTCTTCACTAACGCAGTCCTAGATATTCTTTAAAACATTTAGTGACTTGTTTTGATCGTCACTCTTCTCGTAACGATGACAAAGTAGTTGGATGGTCTTGTGACCATTATGGCTATCTTTCGCCTTTAGCTAGGAAACGTAGTGTACATCAATGACCCAATGACATCCATCAGTGGAAGTCTAGCTTAAAATCACAACGTTGTCAACCTTGTCAAAAATTATTTGTTTGTTTGTTTGTTTGTTTGTTTTATAATTAATTGTTGGTTGTTATTTGAATAAAACTGTTGTGTTTTGAAAAAATGTGTCTGTCGTTTGTTTTCAATTTTTATCATTACTCGTGCTCTTTTACTTCTCTTTATCACTCTCCCTAAAATCAACTATCATAGCGTTCCGACCAAACAAAAAATCGTAGGGATGTTTTCTATCGCGTCCGTGCTTGAACAATATAAAGCGAAGCAATCTCCAGTCTGTCCATCTCATTCAGTCTGCGGTGAAAATATCAGCAAGCAGTAATGCAAACAGCATTGGAACTAGCGACAGAGATAATTCTCGCCCAAGCGTTGAGCGCACTTAAGAAGCCATGATTTTTTAGTACCTCCGGTTGGAGTTTACGAGCACAGGAAAGCAGAACAACATTGCTCTTAATATGGGATAAACAAATTGAAGTAAGAAAAAGGCCCAGGAGTCGAAGAGGTGGAAAAAAAGCAGCAACGACAGTGGGAGCAAGTTATGCCGACCCAGTATGTGAGCAGCCCGCCATTAACGACTCAACAAGAAAATAAACCACAGCAGCCGACCGAGCCACACAGAACAACCACCCCAATTAAAGGAGTTCAAGTTCATTTAGGGGCCAGGCCAAAAGTCTTGACTGCCCAGGAAAAGCCGGACCACGTTACCGGAAAACAACAAATACTACTACTACCACCACCACCACCACAATTACAACATAATCAACTATTGGAGACGTTTGCGAGTATAATATCCCAACCTCCAAAAAACAAAACAACAAAAAGGCAGAATACCGACGGATATTAGTATGGTCACCATCATATAACACCACGAACAAGAACAACAAAGAACCGAAATAAATGAATCAACGTTTGAAGCAGATCTGGAAGTCTCGTCTTCCTCAAATGAGAATATATTAAAGAGCAAACGAACGAGGAGATAGAAGGTGAAAACGAGGAAGAAATAGACCCAGAGACTATAGAAGAGGAAGATGAATTCGATCCAATGAAACAAAGGCTCTTAGTCATGGGACTAGGAGAAACGCTGGAGCGCACAAAGGCAGGCAGGCAATTTGATCAGTGCTGTCCAATATCTGGCTTGGGGATCTTTAAAAACCAGGAAGCCAAGACCACAGCAATGGCAGTATGGAATCAGAATTAATTAACTAATTATATCATCAGGCGTGGCAACAACATTCTCTTTCCAGTCTGGTAGACGCTGCTGACTATTTGTCAGAATTACACGGATGCGAGGCATTCCCCGTTCAGACTAGCGCGGAAAAACGAAGTGCGGCTGAATGCAAAAAATAAGAAGACGCCGTGGAACTTTCAAGCTGCCTTAATAAAAACAACCCTTCTAAGGGCTACCAAAAATGCCTCATTATTTCAGGGATTTCACTTTGGCTTGGAATCCCAATTCGATTAAACCACAAATACAAGTATGATCATTTAGGTGGCGCTCTACAGTTTCGTATTTTGCATAGGTTAGGATTTTAAAGAAAAATAATTTCCCCAGCTTTCCTCACTGGTTATATTGGCTATTTAAAAAAGACCTTGTATATCTTAGGTATAATTAAAAGAACCTTTCATTCCCTTTACTTTGGCATATGATTGATGGGTGCAATATGGGTTATAGAGTATACAGCTTGGCCTTACTCCAGATGTGCACCTTTCAAAAAAGTTCAGAGATAAATTGTATAAAAAAGAGCCGATACCTTTTTTTTACAGTTTATATAGTTGATAATTCATTCATTGCACTTTCAGAAGCTGGTATTGTATAGTCTGGCAAAACTCATTTTCCCTATTTTAATAGCTGCTATGGATAGTGTACTTTAGACTAATTCAGGCTGATTTTTTAGCACAAGGGAGCATTCATTTTAGTTAGCAGTGTGTTAAAATCATGTACAATTTCCAAAAGTACGATATCCAAAGAAATATCATCCAAATTACATTAATGTAGCATAGAGGTATGCCACCATTCTCTCCATTGTGCATATTTTAAATGCAAACAACTTCACCTTACATACGTCACTCTCCCAAAAGTACATAATAACTGGTGAGCGCCCCCATATACACCGTTCAAAATCGAAACCGAGACCTGACATTGACGAAGCTCTTATTTTGTCGCTTAGACAAATTATATAAGTAAAAGTAGGGTATTATATTATGTACACTATGTACTAGTTAAATCGGTTAGTTAAGTGATAGGAAAATGTTTTATATTTGACTTAGTATTGCGTGACCCTAATTACAATTGTGGCTAACACAGGATTGGTTATAGGGAATTCCAACATTCATAAAACTGGAAAGAATTTGATATAAAGTAGGCCATAGCGTTTCAGGTACGTTCCGGCAACATTTGGACCTCTCCTCCGAGTCCCTTTCCTCTCTGCCTGCTCGGACATTTAAAGACGAGTGTGTGGGCCGATTCCCACTCGTTTATAATCAGGTGCTCCGATGAGCGTGTAAAACACGGAACTGGGGTGACGTCATAAGATCAGTGCCCAATCATGTGAGACGTCTTATCCTGTTATACCTTCTAACACAGACATTTATTTACTTAACCTGAGTGCGTGTTGGATCCAATCCCACTCCAGTTATCCTTACATACAGGACGAAAGCGACTTGTTGCTCCACAACCTGTCGGCTAATCAATCAGCACTCGAAGAGTGCATTAATGCGTTGGGGGAGGTGGCACTATTCCCTCCCCCTCGAAAAAATCTAATATTCGCAAATGGGAAATTAATCAGTCGTGAAACCCGAAAGGGTGAGATACGACTTTTATCCGAAAGATAAGATACAGTCTGACCATTCACTGTTGACTCATCTTCCTATGAAGATGTGTTCAAGACTAGCCAAGCTGAACGAAGCTTACCTGAATTTACATCGTGTCAGACAAAGCCTGATACCTAAACCTGACGAAATAGAGAATGTCAGAATGTTGAAAGTGACCGAAGACCTGATAGAATGGCTCTTCAGAGAGGAAATCAAAAAGGAGAAAGAAGAATGGACGGAGAAGTACAGACTTCAGAAGCAGAGACAGCAGAAGCAGCACCAGCAGGAACCAGACAGAGATTTTGCCGACTATCCGTGTAGACACGACAGAGTTCTTCTCTTTCCGAAGAAGCAGGTCTTATCCTGTGGGAAAGCCTGTCGCCAGACGAGTACGCAATCTTAGACGATACAAGATTACCATAACTCTCCGTCCACAAAAATAACCTTTTTCAGGGCTACCCCAATACTATAGAAAAGACATACTCGTTCAATTGACAAATGAATGTTAGTAAGTTTTTTAAAAAAATAAGTGTGTCTATAAGCACATAATTTCTTTGTTTTATGTTTTAAAAAATAGAAGCATGTCTATAAGCACTTCGTTTCCGTAGCTTGTCAAATATTCTGTAAGTGTTTGTGTTTGTAGTTAGTGTTTGTAAGTAAAAGTTGAGTGTTTCTTTTAGGTCTGCGCGTTCCATGTTTTTTGTGTGATAATTTGGGTCTTGTAAGTTTTGATAACAGGGGATGTTTTCCTTCACGTCGGTGCTTCACACTTATAAGGCGAGAGAGTTCGTCAGTCTGACTCTTGTCGATCAGCAAAGGAAGAAGCAACACATAATTAACACAGATTTAGAGATGGAAGTGCTGATACCAAAGCAAGCAATGAATGACATCATAGACATAGGTCTTCGATTAGCAACAGACTGGAGCCTTAGGGCTCAGGTAAAAATAAAAACGCTTTTACTAATCTGGGAAGCACACGCAACTCATTGGAGAGTCAACGCCCAAGGAAGAAACAACAGAAGACCAGTTAATAATAGGAGAGGACAAAAACATGCAGACAACGGGTAGTACAGATACAACTTATCCAGTTATAATTCCTGCTCTGACACTGGCTACCAGTATAGTTACGGAGGACCAGCTACCTTCGCCTAATGAGACTAGAATAAGTATTGGAGCTGCGTTAACTACGTTAAGAAGGGAGCAAACTGAGGCACTTGCAAAAGAAAATCCAAGAGAAGCAACAACTTTTCCTAAAATAACTACACGGACATCACCACTAGTCAAGAACTACCACCAAAGAAACACTCATAACAACTACATCAATACACAGAGACAAAGCGGGAAAACAACAACAAGAAAATTTAACAACAACCGCAACTGCAGTAATTACAACAAAACCTGAATTACAACAACAACAAACCGCAATTAGCACAGTGGTACAACAGAAAATGGCTACATCGCAATCCAAATTTACCAGTTAAAGACGGGACTGACTTCTGTACCTCTACTAGTGACAAGGTTAGTAAAACTCAAGAAATTATAGAGGAAGAAGAAATGGATCCTGACCGACGAAACTTCTGGACCTAGGATTAGAAATTACGCTTGAGTATGAAAGAAAAAAAAAACCTAGCCATGTCATCAGTGCGGTTAAATAAGTGGGCTAGAGATCTCTGAAAACAAGCAAACCAAGGCCACAACAATGGCAGTTCGGAATCAGGATCATAACTCAGTATTATCGGGATGCATAAGAAAATCACCCACTAGCCAGCTTAATTGAGGCAACAGAGCAACTCACGGAGCTGTATGGGCTTGAAACATTCCCGCACAACGTCATGAAGAACAACGTACTGCGGCTGACTTGTACGAAGATGAAGTAATCCGTAGTACATTCTAACCGCTGTAATTAGAACAGCCCTTTTTAGGGCTTTATTCAAGTGTTTATTATCACAGAAGTTCCATTTTGGCTTGGAAACCCATTTCGACTAAACCAAGATACTTAGCTTGATCTTTTATTCACCGTTCCAAATTAAAAACTAATTGACCTAACGTAGCTGCATAAAAAACAATTGGTCTTAGACCTATTTATTTATCAAATCTAAATTGAAGAACATACGTGTACTATGCACCTTTGGATTTAAATTTACGTAACATGAAGGAAAAATTATAACTAAACTACGTGGCTCTAATTACAAATGTGGCTTACACAAAATTGGCAATAGGATTTACCCATTATGTAGACAACTGGCTATAATTTGATATTGATTATTATATGGCGTTTAAAGTACATTCTGGCTTGTGTTTGGTGTCTCTCTCCGGGTCCTTCTCCTTTCTGGCTATCGGACATCAAAAGACGAGTGTGTGGGCCGATTCCCACTCGTCTAAAAGCAGGTGCCCCTAAGAGCGTGAATGCACGGAACTGGGGTGATGTCATATGAGAATTGCCCAATCAAACTCGACGTCTCATACTGCAGTAAATAGGCATTTCAGTTGCATGACTGTGTGTTGGGTCCATTCCCACTCATGACAGCCGTTCACACAGGTCGGTTTGAACTCTATCGATTGGGACTTTATTGTCTCACGACCAGTTGGCTGAATTAAAAAGCACTCTTTGAGTGCCTTAAAGCGTTGAGGGATGATGCTCTTCTTCCGTCCCCCTCGAACAATTAATTAGTCCGCCATTGCGGAATTTAAATCGTCGCGCGTGCACTATGTGCGCAAGCGACGCTAATAAAATCTCATCAGTCTGGCTACCCGTTCTTGATTCGTGAACTACGAAGAATGAATAACAGAATTGCAAAATTGCTTAACTCCAAATGCACCAGGAGTATGCCAGGCGCTTTTTAGACGAGCTGGCTATGGAGGCCATAGCCGAAAGTGACAGGATAGAGAAGGAGGAAGAGGAGAAAAAGAAAGAAGAGGAGAAGGAAAAGAAGCGAGGAATCCTGTCTCACCTCATGCTGAGACCTCTCTGCCTGAGGTGAGGACGCCTCCACAGGCAATATCAGCACCACCACAACCACGTCAGCTACAGCAACTGCCACAACCACTACCAAGAGCCATGATCCCCCAGATCGAAAACTGGGAGGAGGAGTTGGAAAGACAGCAGCGTCCCCACAAGTAAGGTGACCACAGCATCAGCAGCCACAAGCAGGACGAAGAATTGTAAGGGAGTTAGTCTTTAAGGTCCCGCAAACTGAAGCTTGGGATAATGAGGCCACTCAAGCTGCCTCCGCACTCCCAGCAGCTACAGTCAATTTGGACAATGACTGGAACCGCCGTTGTGTCTGTGGTGCCAGGCTTGAGAGATGCCACCATTATCCAGGTGTATTTGGAGTTCAAAATACAGCCTTCTCAGGGCTAACCAAATCTCCAGAAAGTATTCAAAATACCAATTTGTGTGAATGTGGAGTAGTGTGACTATAAACATTCAATCCATTGCTGATGTGGTTGTGTGTGCGTGTGTGTTTGTTTGTATGCGTGCGCATACGTTGTATGGATAGTATATTTGGGTTTATTTTTTCTTCTTCCCGTGTGTGGATAGTAGAATGTGTTTGTATAAGTTGGCGTACATTTGTGTGGATAGTAGATATTGTGGGTTTTTTCTTCCCGTGTGTGTGTGGATAGTATCTTTGTGATTTGTTTTTCTTCCCGTGTGTGCATATTATATTTTGGGCTTTTTTATGCGTTCGCGTAGGTTTGTGTGGATAGAAGAGTGTGTGCTTTTTTCCCCTTCCCTTCTGTGTGGATAGTAGATATTATTGGGGTTTTTTTTCTTCCCGTGTGTGGATATTATATTTAGGGTTTGTGGATAGTATATACTAGTTTTTTCTTCTTCCCGAGTGTGGACAGTAGATTTTGGGGTTTGTATGCGTTAGCATACGTTTGTGTGGATAGTAGATAATATGTGAAGTGAGTGTAAGGGATATTTTCCTTCAAGTCCCTGGTTGACACATATAAAGTCAAGTGCTCGTAATTGGCTCATAAAAAAATCCTGTCTCATCTACCTGATACTAACACTCTCAAACCTACCATGTTTCCTCTCTCATTACTAAAAGCATTAAACAGCACAGAGCCTCTCTCAATTCAGCAAATATTCAGAACCTTTCGGCATTTAGCTCAATCATTCTAAATGCAAAATTCGTGCAAGACGACAACTTTAGATCAACATCCAGGACTAGTCAACGGGCACCTTCCTGTGGATCTGCGTCTACCCTTCCTCCCAACTCCTTTCATGCCAAGACCAAACATCAATTAACAGCGTGCAATGCGCGCATTAATTTTTGCCAAAAAAAATCACGACTGAGTGTCGGTTCCAATCCCACTCATCCCCACAATTTGTACTAGCCTACTTAAATATGAGTGCGTGTTGGGGCAATTCCCAACCATGACAGCCCACCATTCAGATACCAAGGGACAATTTGTCTCGCTAACTGACGGCTTAATTATCAGCACTCCTTGATTGCATAAACGCCTGGGGGATGTGGCTCCAATTCCATTCCCCAGGAACAATTAGCATCCTGCTGTGCAGGAATAAACCATGGGCACATGCACTCCGTGCGAATGCCTCCAAATTCCAAGAAATTAATCAAATGAATCATTCGCGCAAATCTATCAGCTACCCGTGGCGGTATTAACCAGTTGTGCATGTCCGTATTGGCGCAAACCACTTTAATCCATCAACAATGACGACATTCGCGCCATTCAACACTGAACAATCAAAGAAGACTGCTTTTAACACGATTAATAAAATGAAAACGTTGCATGAAGCAGTAGACGATTTGGTATGGTTGAGGAAATGCTCGTCAAACTAAATGATGATCACTATTCTTATAGCCCATATAGAGTGAAAATGTCAATCAACAATTTGAGAAAGACGAAAGTAAGACTTAGGGAGCTGATGAAACAAGAAAAGGAGGAGAATGAGGAAGATGATAGAAGAAGAATGAGAGCCTGGAACGAAAAACTATAAAAAGAAGAGGAGAACGAGAAGAGAAAGAAAGAGCAGGTGGAGAAGGAGAAAGATGAGAAGCAAAAGAAGAAGAATGTAGGACAGAAAATAAGAAGTTGGTGGAGGAAAAGAAGAAATTAGAAGAAGAAAACCATAGGCCCTATTCAGGGCCACCCAAATGCCTCGAAAAGATATTCTCTTTGCCATATATATATATATATATATATATATATATATATATATATATATATATATATATATATATATATATATATATGTTGCAAGAGTTATAAATGTATATGTCCCGCCAGTACCACCCCGCCAAGCGTTCTATGTTGTTTTATCGCTCTTTGGACCGATTGAGGTCAGCCCCTTGCAACTTGTTACCAATCTCCAGTACTGTGACGTCACCTCACCTGTTCCATTCCTATTGTCCCTATACAACAACTTCACTTTCCCTGTCCGTATACAGGCCAAATATTCCCCCTGTTCAATTCCCATTGTCCGTATATCGCTCCAGGGTGTGCTGAAAAACCTTGCTCGTATAGTGCCGCTGAGTGTTTTGTAATGTATTTTCCTATTGTCTGTATCGCGCCCCCGTATACTACTGAGACTGAACAAAATATCCATTTCCTTTATCATCCTAGATGTAATTTTTAACCCAGCTACTGTAAAGGAAAGCACCTTTGACATCTCAGCGGAATTAAAGGTGCTATTTTTGTGTGTGTTTTAAACAGAATATACAGTCTGGAGAAACAGTAATATTACGTGATCGTAACATATCACTTACCGCCATGTTTAGGCTCTGGAACTGGTTTATCTTCCTGCGAAAATTAAATGCAAGGAGAAAATTTACAGTAAATAACTTCACAGTCATTTAAAGAGAAGATTCTATTTGAAATGAATTAATAAATACAACCACATTATTATCACAGTCATGGTTGCCATCGTCATTATTGTCATCGTCATCATGATCGTCAGCATTATCTTCACTGTGCAGTATTGGTTGCTGTAGCAGACTAGTAATAAATGTAGATTAAAGGAGGAGAATGATAATCATCAATGTGAAAATGTAAAACTTGCATCAAGCTCTCTTCTGTGAAGCATTTATTAGTCTCCACTGAAAGTTCCAGGCTCAGAGTAACCTCATGGTGAAAACCAATATGATCCCTGTTAGAAAGTTCATGCAAAACTTATTACTTTGATTAGCCACTACAGTAAAAGACTCACCTGAAATGCATACAATACCCTCTTGCGATACATACTAATTCTCAATAACAAAGCATGCCTAATTGTTGAGAGTGACCTATCACGATATACAATGTACATTCACAAATATGGACATTTTGCCACTGAATAAACATATATATCTCTTCTTTCAACCGCATTGGTCACAACGAGCCAGTTGTACAGGACATGATGTAGATAGCATGTAAGTATATATGTGATCGTTTTGCAAAAAGGGTTATAGTATTTGCCAAGATGTATCCTTTCATTAATGCCAGAAAACCAATCTGGTCATGAGATAAACGCAACAACTTACCCATAACCAGTAAGAGATGAAATACAGGTCACGAAGAGCTTCTTGTATTGTAAGAGTGTGTTAGTGGTACTAAATTATATATAGGTTGCCCTCAATTTCATGATTCTAATATGGACAGTGACGTAGAAATAAACCTAAAACAACAAGTCAGTGAAGTGTAAAATGCAGTATATAACGACCGGCTTTTAAATGAGGGTGCAGTACACATCAAAATGCCTATCTATAACAATTTTCATGATTCTAAAAACGATAATATGTATTTAGGATGAAAACAATCCATGTGGTCATAAACGAAACGCAAAACCTTAACCTAAATCGACAAAATCTGAAATTTAGGTCACAGTGCCATTCTTTATAGCATGGATATGTACGCATGCAACGATCTACTCCAATTACTCTACAATTACATGTACTTCAGAAACAAATAAAATCCATTTTTAAAGTCATCGAAGTGTGAAATATGGTTCACACAGACCTACTTTTGTAGTGCTGATCAAGCTGCATTATCTCACCACGTGATTTCAGGCATAACACAGTATGTATACAGGGTACAAAAACCCTATGCTCAACGCAAAAACTTGACACAAGTCAGTAAAGGTGAAATGCAGGGTCAAAGTGGTCTTGTTTTTTTTTTCTGTTGTTGTAAAATTATAGTTCTTGTACATTCCTAGGATTCTAGTATGAGCATTGCTTGTGAAATGAACGTATAACAGCATTTAGCCAATGGTGAAGCATGACATATGTACCATAGTGACTTGCTTTTGAGATGAGAGTGTATTATTCATTAAGGTACATCCACTCACAAACTTTGTTGTATAATTCCGTGCATAACAAACAGAACGTATACATGGTTCGGAAAAAAAAGAAAAACTAGCGGTCATGAGCTAACCGCAACAGCTTAGCATAAGCCAATCAAATTCGGAATGCAGGTCGCAGTCACCTTATTTTGCGTAAGGGCGTGGTACTAATAGGGCTACATACAATCATCTAGACTGATGATTCTAATCGCAGGGGCCCCGAGTGGCCGAGTGGTCTAAAGCGCTCACCGTTCCGGATCACTGCCATCTCACCTCTGTCTGCGTGTGTTCGAGTCCAAGGCTCGGCTAGCGTGGGTACGTGGGAAAGCCTGCCAGTAGCTTCTCGTGGGTCGGTGGTTCTTCCCTGGGTTTTCCAGGGTTCTTCCTCCACCAGTTATACTGGCCGCCATGTATAGCCTATCTTGTGCTGAAAAATGGCGTTAAACCCTAGAACAACAACAACAACAAAAAGATTCTAATCGGAACAGTGCTTGAGAAATAAACTAAAACACAAATATAAGCAGGGTAAATGAAGTGACCTACGTTTGTGATGAGGGTATGTAGTACTCGCCAAGATGCATCCCCTAATCAAATTTCACAATACCTACTATAACGTTTTGTATACAAGGAGGGGTCAAGACCTAAACATGCTGGAAAAGAAGTTATATATGTTAGTAGTAGTAGTAGTAGTAGTAGTAGTAAGAGTAGTAGTAGTTGAAGCCGTCATAGCAATAAGAGTAGCAGTAGAACTTAAAGTATTAGTAGTAGTTACTGTTGTTGTTATTGCTGTAATGATAGTAGATATCTTACCAGGCGCAGGTCGAGCTTCTTGTATAAAATGGCGGACAAGTTCGTGTCGGTCATTGTGCTGATACTTGTAGCAAAAAGAAGGAAATGTAAAAATAATGTTACAAAATATTCTGCAGCATTTTTTTTCCCAACGTAATGATGATACTAATAGTAAGTGAACCTCAAGTTCTCACTTTAATCGAATTTGGTATAATCAACATATTCGTCGATAGAACTGATCAATCCTGGGTATGCTTACATTCTTTGATTTAATCAGAATATGTCATGTTCAACTTAAGGTAAAGAAAATACGACTAAAGCAGATGAATTTCTAAGAATCTTTATTTCGCCTTTATATTATTAGTATAAACTGAATCGAGAGGAAATTAAATAATTCGAAAAACGTCAGTGCCTTTACAACAAATAGTTCAATTGCAAAGTGTTTCTATAAGCGGTTCAGTCGATTTGAGACAATGTCGGTCGATCGATCGAGATTAATTTATGAATATATGAGGCTTACTTAGTCCTATAATGTAAGACCTCGGGCGTCGAGGGTTTTCTGCCTAATTCAGGCGCTGTGTGGCGTGTTTTGATGTCGACTAACATCGTAACGAAAGTCAAATTTTCAGGAATATTTCACACAATTGGCAGCCAATAACGACGCTCTGCTGCAAATTAAAGTCATAATGT
The DNA here is from genome assembly GCA_028554795.2 of Sinohyriopsis cumingii. Lineage (NCBI taxonomy): Eukaryota > Metazoa > Mollusca > Bivalvia > Unionida > Unionidae > Sinohyriopsis > Sinohyriopsis cumingii. The sequence continues at coordinate 3,549,928 of JAPYKE020000077.1, read as the reverse complement.
TTTAGTCAGACTTTACTTACTCTGGTGTCTTTTTTCTAACAAATTTAAATTCTCATACAAGCAAATGGACCTGTTTTAAAGTTTCGTTGGCCAACATTTCAGTTGGCTGGAATGCGATGGAAGCCAGCAATGCCGAAATCGGGTTAAGTTGAAGTATATTTGTTTAAGGAAACGATTTTAAAAAATATATTAATATCGAAGAAAGTTTTAGGTATCTTCATTGCGTTCAGATTCTTATCAACCGTTTAACCGATTTTGGTATTCCCGGCTTCCATCGCATTCCAACCAATGGAACTTGAAAACATATCCATTTGTTTGTGTGTGAATTTGAATTTATTAGGAAAAAGACTTTAGAGTATGTAAAGTCTGACTAAAATAGTATAATTTTAATTTGTAGAAAAGCGCCGATATGGGCTGCCAAGTGTGTGAGCTATTCCTGAAAATTTGACTTATCGTTCTGACGTCAATCGACATCGGAAAACGTTATACAGCGCCGTTATTTCGGCAGTACGATCTCGACAACCAAATCATAAATATTCGATCGAGGTCTTACATTGTTGGACTAAAGGCTTACTCTAGTACGTACGCGCACTGGATACAATTATTCTTTAGGCTTGTTGCATCTAGCTCCTCAGTTATGATTACTTGTAGGACTTTGATTATAATTACGTTCCGGTTAGATATGCTTTTATCTGACTAAGTATAAATACGTTCTGTTTAGATATGCTTTTTACTAAAATAAGTTAAAAACAATCGCAGGTGCTGAGCCAATATCCATTAAAAGCGAAGGTGTTACTGATTACATTTATTCGCAACTTGGTGGATTTTGGTATATAAAAAACATACATTAACTTAGTCCGAGACACAAATAAGTGTTTAATATCCGTTTCTGACTTGACTAAGTAATCATCGCACACAAATACAGGTACTAAGCTCGTAGTCAATTACGGTGAGGTGAGCGTGATCACAAACCTAATATTTGCCCCACTTTGTTGATGGATGTACAAAAAAGAGAAATTCTGCAAAGTGCATGGTGCTACACGCAAGATGTTGATCTTGGTAATGTTTTCAGATCATCTTTCTCCAAATGTTATTAGTTTTGCATTTCTAAGTTTTGGTAAAAGACGTGGGCAACAGATGTACGTAAGTTTTGTTCACAACACCACACCCATTATTAGTGTCTTATATTTTCCTGTGTTTTATTCTATTCGTTACACATCATAGCACTGTTCCCACTCCAACTTCGCCCTTTACACTTTCGTGCTATGTTGGATACGTATACCTCCAGGGAAATGTAAACCACTTGCGTAACTCGTGGTAATGATAAACGGAACTCATTAATCACATGTTTCATGAAATATTATTATTTTTCCAAAATAAATGTAACTTAAAGAATATCGTTGCCAAGTATGCGGAATTTAAAAGTGATCAAGAGAATAGACTTACCTTTATTACTGTGAGACCCCACAGCTGAAACACCTTGACCTAATTTTTGTTAGATTAAGTTGCCCGGGCATAACTGGATGCAACAAGATGTCGAACCAATTATCTGATAACAAAACCTATTCCTCAGATAGCCCGAGGTCAAAATGTATAATTTTGCTCAGAGTGATAAGCGAATCAGGGGCAGGTGTTTTGGTCCTGCGACCAGAAAAGTCGTTAATTTGTAATTTTTTTTTTTCTTTCTTTCGGGAAGGCTGGTAACATTTGGTGATAATAATTTTAAAAAACTTCCTCTAAACCAAGGTAACCAAATCAGCAGTAATTTAGGGCTAACATTATTCTAATTGCAAGTGCAGAAACACACAGGTACGATCAGTTTTATGGCCTGCCATGTAGGCCTACTGGTGCCACTAGCAAAGGCAGTGGCAACATCTGCCTGTAAGCCATATATCTGAAAATAGTTACTATAATTCTACGCTCTGTGGCAGACTCTTTCTTTGTGATTTGGCTTTTTAACGTATCTTTTAACAATTGTTCAGTCATAGCTACGATGTCTGCAGAGTGGTAGTTTTTAGTGATATCTAGTACGGGGTCATGATACTGCAGACATGAAGCATCATGTCCCACCCAGTCACATTATCCTAACACCAGGCTGACCAGTACAAGCACTAACCTCTTAATGCTGAGCGCCAAGCGAAGCAGCTGCTTGTTCTATCAATCTGATTTAAAATCAATCTCCGCTGTTAAACACGAAGATCTGGCAGCGACATCTTTAGGGTCATATTCCGGTAACCTATGATATTACCATAATCGCTAATTTTATCAACCAATCATATGAAGTCATATATCTTCGGGTTTGGAGACTCAGCAGTGTGCATGAAAACAGCATAAATGTGTACATTACGATTTGATTCACTTTTAGATTTTTGACAGCTGTATTTCCACCGGCTAATTCCAAGGCCACCAGAACACGGCCATTAAGAGGTCGTCGTCAGACCTTTATATAAGACAGCAGAGATCTGATTTTAATCAGATTTGCTCGTACCATTTGTATAAGTCTTTGGTATGATTCGGCAGGGGTACGAACCCGCGAGCCTCTCATTCGAGGCGGACGCTGTATGTGGCAGACTATGAAGAAGAAAAAGAAGAAAAAAAAAATAACCTAACTGTATTATATGACTTCTTAATTAGATACACGTAAACCTACTTTTTACAAAGTTATCAAAAAAGGAATGTTATCAAATTTTAACTAAACGTCTTTTGCTTAATTCATGATACCTACAGGGTAAAAGTGTGAATCTTTAAGTGTTAACTGTTATGGGATAAAAGTTGATATTTTCGTCGGTAAATGGTCAGCTGTCATTATATATATATATATATATATATATATATATATATATATATATATATATATATATATCAAGTCATAGTCAGGTGTAGGCTTCAGATGTCTGGGTTGGAGGGTTTAAATTTGATTCACTTTTGTTGCCCTTGAGCTGTTCAGGTAGGAGTATGGGTAATGTATGTTCAAACCAACATGAGCATTCTTAACATGTATTTGAAGATGAGCATGACCAGACAGGTTTTGTGATTATCCTCCCTGGTTTGAAGCTTCAGCATATTTTGCACCTGACATTTGAAAGTAATTCCTAATGTTAGTGATCAGGTAATATATTTGATAGAGAAACATCATGCATGATGATATTGATTGCATATACAGGTATAACCTGCTTACTGAGTTGTGTGCATCAAAAGTACCTGAAGTGAAAATATGTATAGAGGCAATTATTCCTCTAGTAAATACGATATTAGTAGGGGGATGTGTGCACATAGGCATAAAGAAAATGAAAAAGGTTCAACAAAACCACAGCCAAGATTGTTGACCTCTGCTGGATTTTAGGTCATTATACTGGGAAAAGGCCTTCTGGATTTTAGGTCATTATACAGGGAAAGGGCCTTCTGGATGAGAAAGAAGCTGACTCACTAGCATTTTCATTTTTGTTCAGGTCATCTGTCCACATGGCCAGAAGCCTTTCCATCTTCACCATCACTGAGCTCAATTGTCTGGTCACATGTAGATGACATGGATGTTCCAAGAGTGGCACTCTTCTTGATATCTTCAAATACTTGAAGATTGTCCTCACCATTGTCGGAGGTAGATTCAACTGATGTACGATATCAACATGCTCGCTTGCTTGCCGTTTGCCCCCATTCATCAAATTACCTCCATTGTAACTTCTAAAGTCACACTCTTCTGTGCCTTCTTTTAGTAGATCAAATGAGTACCAGCATCAGAACGCTTGAGAAACATGATGGCTATAGTTTTTTATGAATATAACACTCATGCAGGTGTGAGCTGAATGCTACAAACGGAAAACAAAGAATAGGGTGATACCGTTCTGTTGCAGTGAGCAGTGTCAGGGATGCTTAGCAGAGCCATGTGTCTTGTGATTGGCTTGACGTGGACAAGAGCGACAAAATAAAAACAAATTACAGAAGATTTGCAGCAATAAAGGGTGGAAATTTTTGTTGATGTAAAATTAAAATGTTGAGTGAATCAATATCAGTGTGTACCTGTAATACATTTTACACATTTTCATGACCAGTATGTTAAATTCAATCTTCACAAATGATCTACTATAACCAATTAAACACAAACATGGGAATGTTATAAAGACTTTGTTATATACATAGTATTAAGAAATTTGGTCAAGGAAATTAAACTGAAATAATCTCAGAAAACATGACATCCATGAAGAAAATTAACAAGCTTTACTGAATCTTATCAGATTTGGTTTCCATCCATTTAGTCCTTCCAAACTTACTTGAGTTGATATGAAATTAGTTATGGACTGATGTCATGGGACCAGAGACATGAATAGGTTGCAATGATGCCGCCATAAATCATGGAGGATGCCAATCAATCAATCAAAGAATTTAAGTCGCCTATGCAACTAGTGCTTTCATGACTGGTTAAGTCTCAAAGGTCAAGATTTTCAGTTGATCGGGACTGTAGGAATGGAGCCACTACAGTACTGCTGTTATTTGCGAATGTCGCATTTTTTAAATTCATGAACCGGCCGAGGTAAGGGACCTGCAGGATGCGAAACGCGACAGGAAAGCTGTAAACCCAGAAATGGCAAAGCACGTGAGATAAAATCAAGTCCAGTTGTACTAGTGGACAGAAATCTATTCCAATGGAGTGTAAGCCACTCATGTAATTTTCCTAATCCTTTGAGTTGTGTAATTTCATTACTATTTTTAAAGTTGGAATTTGGTGTACCTGGTGTACTTTTGATTTTCCAAAATGTTGTCAATCAGCTGGATGTCAGGCACCCTATATTGTTTGGGTCATGCTGTATTTACTTTCGGTTTTCACTTTTGATGGTGCTATACAAAGGATCGAGTTAGGGTTGTGGGGATAGAGCTTTTATCAAAAGAGGTCTTCAATAGCCAAAGGAAGAACCTCATAAATTGGCAATTTTAAAGTGGATGTCCGTTTTCTTCTTTACTCCTTCATTCTGTTACCCTCTTTCTTTGTGCTGTTGTAGTGTTTGGTTGCTTTTGCTAGTTTGCTGTTCTGCTTCAACTAGACTTCCATTGCCTTAGATCTTGATGTTTGCAACTGGTCTTTTATTGCCATGATTCTTTGTTTAATAGCTATATTGTATTTGGAAGGTATATTGTGCCCCATTTTGTTGTATAAATTAGCATATTTGGTCTAAATATCAGTGTTGCATTTACATATGTTAATAAATTGGGGATTGTGTTGTTGTTGCTTACTTAGTTCTGCCTTGTGTGGGGGGCCTGATGACTGGGCTTAGGTCACCTTATAGTCTTAAGATGGTTGGGGCCTAAGAAATTTTTGTGTTTATTTATCTCACCACTCTTGTTGTCGTGCATATCTGGGCCTGATGGCTGGGGTTTGCCACCTTTCTAAATATGTATACATATTTATGGGAATGTGTTGTTTATCTCAGGTCATGATGGTTAGTATTGTGTTAGTTGCATGCCAACATGCAAGAATAAAAAAACAACAAAAAAAACCACTATGGGCTTGCGCTTCAGCTAGCAGTCTTACCTTACTGCTTTAGCCCTTCTATTAATTGTTATTATAATTACTTGTGGGTGTATTTATATGTTGCCATGTTTGTTAATGTGTTTGAGGTACCTTATTATGTTCATGTATGTGGTATTGATGTTTTTGTTGCATAACTTGTCCAAAAATTCAGGGTATGTTGTAGGGGAATTAATTTTCTTTTGGTAATCTTGGAAACCGACTCGTTGATTATGGTATCTGGGACAGGTGTTTAATACTTGGTCCAGTGTTTCTGCAGCAGGGCAATGTGGACAGTTAGTAGTTTGGTTCAATATGCCTGTGAAGTGTTAGGATGATGTATCTTTGTGCTTATATATGCAAGACAGGACCACCCAGCATATGAAGATAAATAAATTTTACATTTCTTTTAACAATACCCATTGTTTTTTGCTGACTCAAACAATAAAGAATCATATAAAGATACAAACCTTTTCACATTTAGTAATAATATCCAAAATTTTCTTTTGTAGAAGATGTTGTTGTAGGGTTTAATGCCATTTTTCAGCACACAATAGGCTATACATGGCGGCCAGTATTAATGGTGGAGGAAGAACCCTCGAGAAGCTACTGGCAAGCTTTCTCACATACCCACATTGGCCGAATCTGAGACTCGAGCCTACGCAGACAGAGGTGAGATGGCAGTGATCCGTAACGGAGAGCGCTTTAGACCACTCAGCCACTGCTTCCCCCCCCCCCCCCCGTAGAAGAAACATGGAAACTTGATATTTTTGATGATGCTACTGATGCCATAAAAAAAGTTAAATTTACGTCTTGCCATTAAAATGTGAAACTAAAACAATTCAAAGAATGCACAGAACCCCCTGATCTGATAGTGCTTGTCTATCCTTGTACAAAGGGTCCAAAAATGAAAACAGAAGTTAATTACTTATATGTTTACTTGTATTCAAATCTGCATATTATTTAAATGAAATGCAAATGATTTTTAATTAGCAAGATAAATCAACATACAGTTTACATTTTGTACAATATTTATGTAATCCGCATAATATCAGCAGCTATCAAAGAAATTTTTTTAATATCAATCCTCTGGTGATGAAATATCTGCATAGAATTTTTACCAAACTAAAAAAAGCTGAAAAGGCCAAAAATACAAACATGTAAACAACAAAAATTCTGAATCAAAGTATTTTATTCAGTGTAAATATTCTGTATTCCCTGAGAAAAACTTGTAGTTTTTCAAGAAATTTAAAGACTTCTCAGGATAAAACTGACTTTGTAAAAACTCCAGCAGTGTTAAAGAGCAACCCCTCAAATTAAAGAATTTGTCAGTGTTGAGGTTGTGCTTTGCATCCTTTCCATCACAACCTTTATCAGAGATTAATCAATATAATAAATCAACCTATCATAGGACATCTATTTTGCCAAGCACCAAATCAATGGCTTTTATTTCCTATTCTTGCATAAAAACCATCAGTGAAATATACTGAACAATATCTTGTCAACTTTTCACAGATCTAACTTTTCTGACCCTGCTCAAGGGCTCCTGAAACTCATGGGTGTAAAGAGAGAAAAGGAAAGAACAGAATAGAAAAGAAAGAAAAAGAAAACACAAAATCAATATCACTTCAATATGTTATGTGGGCAAATTGAAGAATGAAACTAGGTCAATACAGAAAAGTGACAGACTAAATAAAAAGAGATAAATTTGACTTTATAAAAACAAAAAAAAAAATCCCCCAAACAAACAAAGACCCCCACTTCAAAAACCAGCTAGAAATGTTTCAAAAACTATGGATGCCCAATCACAAGAGCTTGAACACTGATATAATATAAAACTTCACCAGACTTAATGGATAAGGGTAACACTATATTATCCATTACTTTTGTGATTGGGCATTAATTAACTCTATTCTTTATGAATGCAATATTTGCTGATATTACTTGGTTTTTCTTTAAATTATAGGAAGTGTTTGTCTTGGGGTATAAATGACATTTCTAACCATTTGAAATTTTACATCATAGTACATGGAATATAACAACACATTTATACACACATACTAAGTTTAGTTCCAGCAAGGAGGTATATATTAAGAATAAAATGAGACAAGGGTATTGCATTCATTTGTACAAGAAACCAAACCAAACACTACTCCACATTTTGAGAAATAAATATTAATCCAAACAACTGAAATCAAGGAATGTCCCCAATAATAAGTCAGAATTCTTGGAGTAATTTTGGAATAAGCAAAGTTTAACAATGGTGGAGGCTGGGCATCTGACCCCATAATGTGCCAGCAGATGAGGGTCTAAATAGTTTGTTCTCTACTACTAACAAACTGCACAGACCTAGATTTTCCAGCAAATAATGAGATTACAGATCTGGGTCTGTGCAGATTGCAGCTGGACTTGTAAGCAAAAACATCTGGTAGTAACTGATCTGCCACCAAATAGTATGTCAATGTTTAATATGTAATTTTTTGCCTGTCATGAGACACACTTCAAACAATTATGACTGTAACAATAATAACAATTCTATTAAGAAATACTGACAGTGATGATGGCTCGAAAAATAGGTAAAAGTTCATGCAGGACACAAGCCTTTACAATAAATAATAAACATGCTTTCTGTAAACAAGGAATCTGAGGAACATGATGTTTCGCCGGCTTTTTGGTATAGAGTAATATGAATGCAAAACTTTATTTGAATACAGCAACTGATACAAATGTGATATGACCTGAGAAACAAATCTTAACCCTTTATCAAAATACTACTGCTGATTCAATAAGTATAATATACTTATGTCTCACTATTTGTTAATGCAGGAAACCATTGATATGAACAGTGAAGAATAATATAAATAATATAAAATAATAGTTAACAGTTAGCCACTACAATGAAAAGAAGAAAAATAAACCATAACAAACCCCATCACAGTGGAGATTAGCACTGCCATGTGCAAATTTTCTAGAAACCTAGGCTGCCCATGTTATGGGTCAGGATTGGTATACCAGCAAGGTAAGTGTTTATTTTAAAAAAACATGACTAAGGCTAAGACTTTTGAGTTTGATTACTGTAATCTAACATATAAAGTTGCCCATGAAAATTTCTGTTAATACCTTTCTTTCAGACATTGTGCAAACTGCAAAACCAATAATGTAACACAAACATCCTGACATTATAAATCTCAAAAGTAGAAACTCTTAAGTAGTATTTCTGTCTGCTATATTTGGCAATGATGTTACATTTCTTGATAGTTCAACTGTCTTATTTTCAAATGAACAAAATAATGATATGATGGTGAATTTTTTAAAAACATTCACAATAGTAAAACTCTTACAAATCAAAGACAGGATTCAAATTTTCAAAAAAATGTTACAAGACACATTTAAAATTGTATACTGATCAAAATACCTAATTATACAAGAAAATAGTTTTCAAACAAATTTCTGTTGCAAACAGTTAAATGTTACTCTCAAATGATAATACAACCATTTGGATTATGTTTATCTATCACAAAATCTAACATACAACATCAAATTAAAGCTTGATGTTTCCTTACATTCATGTCTGGATCACTTGGCACTTTAAAACAAAGTAATCATAAAAGACTGGTGTAAATTCTCTCCAGATCAACACATTCTTATGAAAAACAAATTTTAGAGTCGACACATCCTCATTTTTTACATGTAAGCAAAATTGGGGAGTCCCAATGTGCCGAGCTGGTACGCTTGTTAAATCGTGCCCTCTTCTTCTCAAAAAGAAGATTAAGATCTGGGGGATCGATATGGGGGAACATCCGCTCCAAATTAGGTGGGTGGTAGTGTTGGTTAATTAGGGCTGCCCTCAAATTACTACCTGAAAGAAGTATTAAAAAAACATATATCAAAAATGACTGCACAATGAATAATAAAGTTTATACAAGTGACAGAGTAAAAAGATGTATACATTGGCTCTGAATGGATTTCATATGTGTGTTTGAAACTCTTGAACTATGCACAGGTAGTTGTATTAGTAAATGATGAGTGTCACTGTTAATTTCTTCAAACACTTTCCAAAATCATATCAACTGTAACAAGTACAACAATGACTCCTGGTCACAGAGTTACATTTTGTTTAAAGCCTAGTTAAAGTTGTGATCATAGATTTCGCTGGATAAAATAATTCTTTTGGTAACAGGATTGAGAGTTTTACAGTGAAAACATACTGGTACAGATTTAACTTTACATACAGCTGGACAACAGACAATAACCAAATGTAAATGGCCCATGTATGATGCATAGGTTACACGCCATGTTTACACAATTTTATGTTGGTGATTTAGATTTTTTCACACAGCTTTAATAATTTTAGTCATGTTGCTATGATGTCTCCAGTGTGGCAGTTTATTGTGATGTCTAGCACTGGAGTATCATGCCACAGATACACAGCATCATGTCCTACAATATAAGACGTTATCACATCTTATTTATATTTTGGTGTTATGTCTTACTGCCTTAATAAGAGCATTGTGTAGCATGTTCTTAAGCTGACTGACATTGAAAATGGGAGATCAAACCTCCACATACCTGGTAGCACATATTGAAGCATTTCCTCAAAATAAAGTCATATTGATTTAGGCCGACTTTACTTACTCTGATGTCTTTTTTCAAATAAATTCAAATTCTCACACAAGCAAATGGATGTGTTTTCAAGTTCTGCTGACCTGCATTTCAGTTGGTTGGAATGTGATGGAAGCCAGGAATGCCGAAATTGGTTAAAAGGATGATAAATATTTTGAAAGAAACGAAGCTATCCAAACGCTTTCTTCAATATTAGCATTCCAACCAGCTGAACAGAACATGAAAATGTGCCCATTTGCTACTGTCAGATTTTGATTCCATGAGGACAAAGCAAAGTAATTATAATCAATTAGATTCAAATTTGTGGAAGAGTGTTTATATGGGTTGCCAAGTGTGTGAGATATTCCTGAAAATTTTACCTCTCCAGACATGCCAACCCTGACGAGTCCGTCTCAGTAGGGCAGTTGATTTTTTTTCTGGTAAGATTGAACAGTTTTCAGTAAGGTGTAACAAAAAATCAATAACTGCTATTGTAAAGCTGGAAAATGTAATATAAAGTTTGACGCATCAATGATAAACATCATGTTCAACTGAAAAGTTTGTAAAGTACGTGTACACTTTATTTACCATTAGCACAGTTACACAAACTCTAGTTCCAAACCCTATGCAGCTCAATGGCTTATTGCTATCTCTCAACTTGATATTATTCATAGAAATTCTTTTACATTTCACATGATGACAGCAATCATATCTCCTGCCATGAGACATACTCAAATTGGCACATGATGTCCAGTAAACGTAATTGTGTCCTTTCCACCTTTCATTCACAAAAATCTGAATACTCCTTTTTATTCTTCTGTGTTGATTATTAACACTTTTCTAGAAGCTTTTGTTCCCTTTTGTCTTAAACATGCATTGCCTTCTGGATGCCATTTTTAAAAATCTATAATCAAGAGTCTGATTGTGTAGACGCTTCACATGAACAAATAGGTGCAGTTTGAAGGGTCTGCTGTAAAGTTCGTCTGTAATGTTACTAATGCTAATATGAAATCCAGATCCAAATAAAATACAGATGAATCAATTATCCGGATTTTTCGGAAATGATCATTTAGCATGTCGTAAAATTTAATGGTAATTTTTGTACGACTTACGGCAAAACCGTAAGAGTTGGCAGGTCTCCCTCTCATTCTCCTGTCAGTCAACTTGGAACATGCTACACAAAGCTGATATTAAAGCAACAAGACATATCACCAAAACAAAAATGTCATGTGATAAGTATTGCGTTGTAGGATTAGTCCCACCCAGTCACATTATCCTCAAATCAGGCCAACCAGTTGTAACACTATAACCATGTAATAAGTGAGGCAGCTTATAGTATTGTTTTTATGTCTTTGGTATGACTTGGCTGGGGTTTGAACCTGTGACCTTCTAGATTTGAGGTGGATGCTCTAATCACTCAGGCCACTGGAGTGGTCTCACACCATTTTATGAAAATATTGGGTAATGACTTTGAAAGGACTTGTAAGGAAAAATGTCTTGATGTAAGGATCAAACATTGAATTAAACTTGACCATAAATTAATAAGAAATGGTAAATTAAGTTATATAAAATGGCTTGTTAAACAAAAAGTAATGAAATATTCAATAATATTAATCCAAAACAACATGAAAGTGGTCAATTATTAATAAGCAATACACTATTCAAGCAAGTATTTGCATTGATACACCATTGGTCTTTGAAATGTCAGTGTCTGAGCTGTTGGGGCCTTCACTCAAGTTTCCTTTTGAGCTCAGTGAGAGAACTTTCCTTTTCTTCTGCACACCTATGATAACTGTTTGCTTTAACAATGAAATCTATCTTTCCAGTTGTCTCGCATTTGTCAGCAACTTCACTAGAACTAAAGGGGAGAAAATCAATGTCTTTCTTCAGCCCCATAATGTTATTTCTTAAAGAATTCATATCCTCCTATTCTACCTTTCTCTTCTTGCTGCACCATTTCTTTTTTTCTGTCTCCTCCTGCTCTTTCAAATACCTTGTATATCTAGTCTTTCCTTCTCTGGCAGAATTTATTATTTCCATAACAATACACTTTTGAAATGCAACCTATTGACACAATGTTCTCTTTAATAAGCCTCCTTGCAATAAGATTATCATCACTCTGATTTTCAGATATCTTTGTTAACAATAAAAACCTTTCAACAGATGCTTGGCCATTACTCTAGGTTAGCAGCTTTCTTGTGACTTGCCAAAGCTGAGGATATTTTTCTGCCATGGCAGTGTAATGAAAGGTGTCTAGCTAATATTGAGTTTTATTAAATGAATCTAAACATCTTGTGTCACTTAAGACAAATTTAGAAAATGAAGACAAAATGTCATCACAAAATCTTTCTTTGAGATGCATGGAGTCAACCAATATTTTGGCAATTTAACACTTTCCGAAGGGTTTTGTACACAAAACTTTGGGTCAAAGCAAATATTATATCTCGCAAGAGAATAATGCAATGGAGAGTTTTCTTGCAGCTTTTGACAGAGATTAATGCAGATCTTCTTTGCATCCAATTTCAAACCATGAAAGCTTTTCTCTGAGACTTTAAGCTTGTTGACAAATCTGTTTGCCAAAATACTGTCTGCAGAAAACCCAAGCCATACATCTTTATGCTCAGAAATATTACTTAAATCATGCTTCACAAACAGGGTGTCTTTATGCTCTCGTGAACCTTAGGCTTCAGAAAATATATATCAAGTTAACTATATTTTTCTTTCCAATTTCACTAGAACCATATCAATAAAGTAAATTGGTGAAAAATAATTTAAGGTTTTATGATTCTGGATATCGAATTCACATTGTTTCCATACATCATGTTATGTTTTGTGCACAATAAAATATGCTTCTTTTTTATATAAAAAATCCAAATCCAAATAAAGAACAGGTCATATCATCATCAATAATTATATAATCATGTATATATTTCTGTTTCTGCCAAGGGGCCCCAAGTGATCCAAAGCGCTCTCCGTTATGGGTCACTGCCATCTCACCTCTGTCTGCGTAGGTTTGAGTCTCTGATTTGGTCAATGTGGGTATGTGAGAAAGCTTGCCAATAGCTTCTCAAGGGTCAGTGGTTCTTTCCGGGTATTTTCCGGGTTCTTCCTCCACCATTAATACTGGCCGCCATGTATAGTCTATCGTGTGCTGAAAAATGGCGTTAAACCATATAACAACAACTGTTTCTGCCAAAAGAAGGTTTAATGCCAAAATTGATACCATCCTCTGAAGTAGCATCAGCATGAGCTAAGCAGATTATTATTTTGGGGATTTATTTTTTTTCTTTGTTGTCTTCAACCCATACAAGTAGTAGAAATTTGAACAACTAATGACTAGTAGGAACAACAAGAAAAATATTACACATTGTAGTCCCAGGCGAAAGCGATAGTGAAGAGAGAGAGAGAGAGATCCTATTTCAAGCTGAAAAAGTATGTCAGATGAAAATTTGTCAATACAGTTTTTTTTTAACCCTCAGTTTTACACCCATGTGGGATACAATGAAGCTCATTATGAAGCTTCTCTGACACAATAATAAAATCAACTTCAATAACAGAGAGATGTCACCTTGTCAAACAATTGGATGTTAGTATCTATATGGTTGAACATGTCATTTATGTGAAGCAAGATTGGGACCAAACACAGAACATGGTGTTACTTCTGCATATATGGTTTCCTATGATGAAAGGTAGCCATCCCTACTTGATAGATATTAAAGTTGTGATGTACAGTATTTGAAACAACACCCTGTTTATATACCTTGAGCCCAAAGAGGGATCTTCTTCCTTGGTGCTTCTTCATCATCTGTAGAATCATCAGAGTGGAGATTTGAAATGTCATAGTTCTCTTCCGAGGGAGATTTTTTGTGCATCCGAACTGGAGTCATTTCATATCTGCAAAATGTATAATCATTTGATGCGAATTACTAGCAATAAAACACCATGTGTGTTTAAATGAAATAGCCCTGATATACATCTTGGTAAAGATCTATACAAATATAACCTTACTGTTCCAAAATTTTGGATTGGACACAACAAATGATAGACATACTGATAAACAGCACCACCACTAAAATAGAAGATGTTACATGAGTGACCACTATAAATTAAAAAAAAATGTGAAATAAGTTTAACAATTCCTACTTTTCACCTGCCCTGCCCTGCCCTGAAATCATTTGACAAGTGTTAAAAAAAATCCATTTGAAAGGAGTACAAATGGTCCAATCTATTTACCACAATATGGAAAAGCGAATTTTTTAGTAAGTTATGTTTTTCTGAGAATACTTAACCAATCACATTATGGTAGGAATATTGGAGTACTACCTTGTTAATTTAGCCCTACTACAAAGAAAATCATCTTTTCCTGTCTATCTCAATATACAAAGGCAATAACTCTTGCCTCTTACTTCCCCTTGCTATTGCCAGGTGTCACTAGTTTTTAGCTGACCAATAAAATAACGAGGATGCTTGCATGGCAGGGTGGTTGGGGGTTTGTTAAGTAATTTGATTAGGTAAGTATTCTCAGAAAAGCAAAATTAACCTAAAATTTGCTTTCTCCTTCGAATACGTTCCCCAATCACATTTACATCAGGCGATTAGGTAATAAGAGGAGAGAATCCTGAGCATCTGACCTCTACCTCAGGCATCCTTCTAGGGAATGATGGTTGGCTTCCCCATGTGAACTACAACCTTTTCTCCAAATTAACACAGCCTAGGGTCACTGGACATGTGACCCTTACTAAGGTTAAGAAGATTATTGAGATAGTCTTACCTACAAAATTTCACTGGCGGATCAAGCAAAGATAACAGGCTGTGTTTGTTGATTTAACTGGATCTGGTGACCACCTGTGCTGCCTACAGTGGACAGTACCAGATTCAAAGTTTGCCTCTGCAATGCTAAATCTGAGAAAAAAACTCGAGAAGCTTGACTCTGCATGCCAGCCTACAGCTTCTGTTATGTCTCAGACTGAGTGTGTGTGATTTGGATTTTTAACATTGCTTTAAAAAAAGTCAGTCATATCGCTAAGCTGTCTGCAGTGTGACAGCTTATAGTGATGTCTAGCACTGGGGCATCATGCCGCAGACATGTAGCATCATGTCCCACCCAGTCACATTATCCTGACACCAGGCCAACCAGTCCTAACAATAACCTCTTCATGCTGAGCACCTAGTGAGGCAGCTGTTAGAACCATTTTTATAAGTCTTTCATATGACTTGGCTGGGGTTCGAACCTGTGACCTCCCGCATCCAGTACACTTAATTATACAGTAATGCTGTATTTTGAAAATAAAAAAAGGCAAAAAGTACCAAATAAATACAACAAGCCAATATTGGCTACAAGGTACATAATTAAAGATGAAATGTTAAACATCTGCTTAGAAGAGTAACAAAAGGTTGGTAATGCTTACGAATTGGGATTAGAAGCCAAAGTCTTGACAATTTGGGGTTCTGTGAGTGTAAGCGTCCTATTCAGGTTGGGTTTAGGAATGCCTTTCAAACTGGTGTGTGTGACGGTATTCTGTTGCTGCTGTATTAACTGAGCATTATGCTTATTCAGCTGTTTCTTTAATTCCTCCTGCATCTGTCTCTCTTTTTCCTTCTGCTGTTCCTCTTCCTCCAAACGCTTTTTCTCCTGTGTCAGACAGTAAGAAATGAATAAAATCAGTTTTCTAGGCAAAGGCATACTGTTTATCCTTTTACATAGACTAATAAATAGTTTGACTTGAGAGCATTTTTCTTCCATATGTAAATCATAACAGACATTCATAAATGCTGATTAATAATTAAAGAACATAAGGGCTAATGGAGACGGCATGCCATTACTGCCTAAACTAAATGCGGAACTCTTATTAACATATTTCAGCACAACAAAGCAAAAAACACCAGGCCAATGGCATTGTGATTATGCTCAGAATTTCAAATACAGTCACAAATCATGCAAACTTTTTAATTATATAAACTTTTAAAGGTCCTTTAAATTGAGAAAATATGGAAGAAAATAACGTTGAAATAAAAGCTTTTTAAGAGCACTGATGAGACGTTGTTGCTGACAGGATTCAATGTTCTTGGTTTTTTATATTCTCCACTCAAGGCATAAATAGAAACACCCCTTTGGTTATAGGAACTACATTTGCTGATATGATTTTCCCACTCAAATATAAAGAATTGCAAAAGGTCAAGTGACATGACACCTGTAATGTCATGTTTTGTTTCGACTTTGTCTACCTATAAATATTTTGTGTAAAGTAAATTGTTAAATTGTGCTGTTACTGAAAAATAGATGTAAGGGCTGTTTCATTTAAAGATACATGGTACCCAGGGAAGGCAGTTTTTAAAAAATATATGCCAGTGTACTTTGATTTCACAAAGTTCATATTAAAATGATAAGAAATTTCTTAATTGCATTTATGGGTGAGTACTCCACTTTAAAAGTGCCATACCTGGGTTCCATGTATGTTTTAACGGAATAGCCCTAAGTGAAAATTTTGCAATTGATTATATTTACAAGGTGGGTGGGGCTGGTAGGCAGTTAATGGTGGCAATTACATAAGCAGGTATGATTATTAAACAGATGACAGTATGCATTTTGAGGGAAGGCAGAGTGAAAATAAATCTTAGTACATGTACTGGGAAAGCTTACAAATACAAATGATCAAGTGAAAAAAAAAAAAACCATTCTGACCAGAACAAATTTTTGTAAAAATACAGCCAAACTTCTAAGATTAATAATTATTATTCCTTTTACATTTAAAAGGAGTCTGAGTACCAGCTGGATATTGTGAGAGCACTGAGACAATTTTGATACATGTTTTAAGCAGCTTTGTTATTTCAAAATGACAAAAATACGAGTATATGTTACAAAATTAAGATGATGCATCTTTCTACTATGATCATGTAAGCCAGTATTTTTTATATACTATGCATTGATATAAAATCACCTCTACAAAGGAGGAGCTGTAGTGTCTCTAAGTAGCGTGCCTGACTCATAACTAAAAGGGTGCAGATTTGAACCCTACTACTGGACCAGCCTGGGTCAGCAACTATGGTGTGCCCTTGGACAAGGCACTTTACTCCAATTGCCTCAAAACAAAATTACCTAAAAGTGATGCTGTGCCAAAAAGCATGAAACCAGAGCAAAGCAAACCCAACTACTTAGGAGACATTTGTTTGTCCAGTTGCAGAGACAAGTTTGACTTTAATATCAGTTTCCAGAGCAATTATGTCTGATGACAGCTTATTTTAATTTGGGCTTTAATAAGCAACCTAAGGAGATTACTTGATAGAAACTATTCAGTTTTGGATACATTTTAAAGATGACCCATTCATCATTCTTAAGAAGTCGTAGACATTCAAGACAAACTAAGTACCATATTTTTGTCATAAAAAAGGGACAATTTTTCTTTTACTCTTAAACATGAAAAGAACACCATAATCCAACCATTTACCAATAAATAAATTTTTAACAAATCCCATGACTTAACAATCTTAGATGTAAATGACTACCAGTGCACCCACCTGTGACGGGAATATGCCAGAGTAAGATTGTCTACATTTTCTAATTATTTTTTAACTCATGAAAACTATAAATTCTCCCATCACTCTTCTTTACCAAAAAAGACTCTTGCTTTTCTAGATCAGTTTTTGTAAGACTTGACATGTATCCATCAGCCATTCTAAAGCTAGATGGGCAACGGACAGAGACAATATACATATTTTGCTTACCAACTCTTTTTGTCTCTCAATCTCTTTCTTCATCTGTAGCTCCCTTTCTCGCTTTTTCTCCAACTCTATCCTTTCCTTTTCTGCCTTCTCTTGGACCAGCATTCTTTCCCTGCAGAAGAGATACAAATTCTGAAAGCTTACTTTTTCTACTGTTTTTTTAAAAATAAGACACCATCAGGTCTAATCACGATTGTGTACCATTTACATATGCTACATGTAATGGGCATTCTGAAAGTTGTGGGTTTTTTTTTTTTTTTTTTTAAAAATTCAGAGATTAATGAAAATTGTGTTTTCTTATAACCCTGTCAGGGGTTTGGGAGTACAAAAATCGTGTTTAAAGCATGACACACTTTTACAGTTTTGATTAAAATCAGATCTCCACTTCACATAGGGCAGTAGTGATCCAACTTTAATCAGATTGCACCATGTTATGGCAGTTACTTTAACATCTTGAAAATACATTTCCGCATTTCATTAGTGCAACCAAAGTGTCCTCATGCCAATTAGAAGTTTTTTTTACAAGCTCGACAGGCACCTCACTTAGAATACAGGGCAGGCCTGATCTGAAATTAGATGGGCCCCAGACATTGGGCTATCCGATTTGTTTAGTACTGCAACTATATAGGAACAAAAACTTTACAAAGGAATTGACATCTCTGCTGTGTTATGCTATTTACTCGAAGTGAAAAATCTTACACTAGTCATACTGTGAAAATCCATCATTTTTCCATTTTCACTTTTATGATATTTAGTGTTAATTTAATTAACGCACTAAAAATCAACATAGAAGATGAAAATGGAAAAATGTTTCACAGCATGAATGGTGTATTTTTAGTTGAAGTTTTTCATCACATTTAATCTTTTTGAAGGAGGTGCAGCCAGTGTGAATAAAAATTGCTTTTTTTTTAGTGGGGTGGGGTAAAAAAAAATATGGGGATCATCCAGTTAAATTGGTGTAAATGGCAGGTTTGAGCATGTCCCAATTCTGAACACTTTCTGAGGATAACAGTTGTCCTCAAATATCTAGAAGCTGATACCATATAAAGCATTTCAACACGTAAAACTAGATGGGTGCACTGCAATGGGTCCTGCACAAAACAATATGCTCAGTTGGATTTTAAGCAGAAGGACTGGTGTTGGCAGGGACTGACATTAATGCTTATGACTTTCAGGTGTTATTATGAGCAAATAAAGGAATAGTTTTGGTTGAGACTGTAAAGTTAATGCCCTGTAATAATAGCAATCCTTTGCTAGAAGTATTCCACATTTTTTTAACTCCATACAAATTGTGTCGTAAGTCCGATTTTTGACCTTTCCAATCTGGCAAAGGATTATATATTCAGAATTTGATTACTTAAGAACCTATTAAATTACCTATAATGTTTGAGTGATTTCAAGTACTAAAAACAACAAGAGAATTGGTGAATGTGAATGCTTATATGTTCCCATCTTCACGTCTTACCCCTGGGTCTCAAACAAATGGATTGAGGAGTTATTTCATGTGGCCCGAAATAATACCTAGAATTTGTACTGTAATTAACAATGCAAATTCTTCTTCACAGCCAGCCAGTTTTGATAAATGTTTGATTGTTACAAGGTTCACTTCTACTTTCCAACATTTCAACTGTCTACCTTTTATATGAGCTGCTTTCGCTGCATGTAAAGGTTTCAGTTCAGTGATTTGACTATCTGGCCAATGTACTAGTCCTCATGTGGCCTTATGCTGATTTGAGACCCCTCCCCTTTGATGGAAATGAGTGCATAATAAAAACCAGGACATAACTCTTGAACAAATGGTAAAGTACAATGTCTGATCAGCATCCATAACTTTTTATGATGATCATAAAATGTAAATTTCATAGCAACCTACAAAACTACTTGAGTAGCTGCATTAAAAAAATTCTTTTCACATATTGTATTCAGGTAAAACTTAAAAGGTATGTTTACATAAATCAGGAACACATGGATTCATCAGTAGGTACTTCTTTACACGATGACCACCATTTGTACCAAGCTTCTAGAAATTTGGAACAAAATTAAACACGACTGCATTAAAAGTTTCAATCTTACAGTGCATGTAGCTGCATAACAAAGTTACAATGATCCAGTGAAGTGACTCTACCAGGTAGTTGCATTTATAAAATTCTGTCTTACTCAGCATCCAGCAGGGTTCATACTGAATTCTGAATGATAAATTCAAAGACTTTTCCCAAACTTTCAAAGACCACAAACAGATCTCCAAGACCTATTTTCGCAAACATTTTGTATACAAGTTATGTTATATGAGAAGGAAAAAAAAAAAGGAATGCAAAATACTACAATATTGTTTAATGATGACATGAAACTAAATGGGACATCAAAAGAAAAAAACCAGGAAAACTAGACTACATCCAAATCTAACAACCAAGGACAGTTTTATTTGTGATTAGGAAAAGAAATTAAAATGTTTGGGTTTATCTCAATTTTCAAAGACTTTTAAAGACCTCAGGGTAATTTGCTCGATTTTCCCAACCTTTCAAGGCCTAGAAAATGCTACTTCATTTTTCCCAAACTGTCAAAGACCATATGAACCCTGTCCAGCTGCATGTGAAAACAGTAACTAATAATTATCAGAGGAGCAAGGCAATTTGTTGATATGCACAACCTCAGGTGATGACCATAACTTGTACCAAGCTTCAGTGATCCATCAAGAACTGCAGGGTTAGATGCATTTACAAGATACTGTCATACTGTGCATTCAGCAGCTAGATAAATAGGGCATGACATGGAGATCCAATGAAATCTGTCATATTCACACGATTCAATCATACATTATGTGAAGCAGAGTAAAAACGAGATAATAACTAACCTCAGGAGCAGTGATTTATCCATATAGACATCCTCAGATGATCATCACACTTTAAAATTTTCATGGTGATCCACTGAAATCTGTAAGACTAGTTGTATTCACAAGATTGTTATTTACTCTTCTTTTTTACATTCTGCTGCTAGTCATAAAGGGCATTAACTTGTCAGTTATTTGCCAATAATGTCATCTTCAGTGACGACCATAAAAATAATATATTTTCAAGGCAATCCATTAAATACTTGGGGACTATCTGTGCTAACAAAATTTTTGTCATATACTGCAAAAAGGACAATAACTCTAAAATAAAAAAATCGAAGTGATTTTTACAATAAGTACATCTGGTGATGACCATAATCAAAAGCAATTAATCAAAAATTGCAGGAATAGTTGCACAAAGATGATTGTGTAATGTATAAAGCTATATGACAAAAAGCCATTAATTATATTAAAACAAAATGCAGGAGCAAAGTAATTTGCTGAGGTACATCTTCAGGTGATGACACTAAAATTTGTAAAGTTTTCACGCCAATCTATCAAAAACTGCATGACTAGTTAATTTATGAGATTTAAGTTTTAAGTTTATGCTGAATCAGCATGAAAATAGTTTAAATTATTTTCCATCCAATTTTCATACATCAAGTAGAACTAATTTTATGGCATAAGTTGCAACCAACATTCGCTTTTCACACCATTTTATGAAAATACTGGGTAAGGACTTTGTAAAGACTTTATAAGTGTAAAAGTCTTGAATGTAAGGATCAAACATCAAATTAAACATGACGAAGAACACTGATCCCTTGTCACAATTTGTCCAATTCAGTACTTCCAAACTTAATGAGTCCAGTGATTCTTTTGAGGTGTGCTGATTGGTATAATGACTTCCCTTTCCTGTTTCCAGCAAGTTCTTTTTATAACTTTTGCATCCAACTTTTACACATTATTATAATCCAAATTATTTTTCTCATTATTACATTTTTAACAATGTATCTTATTGAATGTCCACAAATTACCAACTGAAATAAAAGATTAATCTTCGTTACTGTTGAAGACAGTTGAGACTGCCACTACCTTTCTTCTTTCTTTCTCTGCCACTCCCTTTGCTTTTCTTCCTCAATAAGTCTCTGCTTTTCAGCCTCTGCTTCACGTTCTTTCTCAATCTCTGCAAGTTTCTCTTTAAATTTCTGACTTTCCTCCTGAAGTTTTTGCTGTCGTTCAAGCTCTTCCATTTCTTTTTTCTTCTGGAGCAGCTCCCGGTGCTTCCTCTCCTCTGCTAGCTGCAAAGTTTTACTCACAATAATATTTGGATACAATGAGTATCTCATATGAGTCTTTATAAAAAATGAAAATTATAAAATGAAAAGTGACATTGTATTATTAAATTAATTGGAGTTTACTTATTACTCAACTACAACAATGCTACTTGTTAATGTTGCCATGTCAATGTGTAAAACAACTCAAAATTACAGGTTATGATTTTATTTCTGATACATCAAATGTCTTTAATCGATTTTTAATCAGATACAAATGAGAGATTATTCTAGGGTGACTGGAAATAAAACATGGACCCATGATGAGATCAAGTGGATTGAAGGGTGCAATTGACTGGGAGTAAAATTTGTATGTGTAAATCATAATTCTGCATAATTATCAAATATCTGATTCTATGAATCAGACTAATTAATACTGGATTATGGTCTATTGGAGAACCCCAATACATGTATTATTTAAGGAACAGAAGTGGATATTTCTACTTACACTAGCTTATCCCCTCCCCCATCCCATTCCTTTGTGTTTTTAAGTTGTAATGTGAAAAGACCGTAAGATGTATAATAAGCACAGGAAAACCATCCAACCTTTTGTGCTGATCAGGTAAAAATTCACTGTACTGATGAAATTTTACTACTTGTCCTTATGTAGAATAGATGCAGACGTGCACATTGCAAATAAATGTGTGCATTTTCAACTCTTAACAAGGCCTTAAGTCATGAACATGTTCCATAGGAAGCTGACATTTTTCTACACAGGTACCAAAAACAAGTTTAATAACATTATGGTCCAATAGAAAACTGTCGAGTTTTCATCTAGTCAGAGAAGTGTTACTCTTGTCTCAAGAAACTGGTATTGTCAAGATACTGCAACTTTTATGACACATTGTCATCTCAATGCAAAGACACGAGAAAATATTTATAGAAACATAATTATTTTGAAGAAGACAAATGTTGATAACTTGTATTTTAAAGGAGTATTTTAAGTGCCCCTACACATTCTTATCAACTCTCACATGAATGTCATAACATAATGTCATGCAAACTACTGCTTGGTTGTAATTTAATTTGGGTGATGAAATAATAATCTTCCAATTATTTTAACCATAATAATCTTCCAATTGCATTTCCAAACCCTATGCAACTCAATGGTTTGCTGATATCTCTCACCTTGACATAATTCTTGGAAATTATTTTCCATTTGACATGATGACGGCAATCATATCTCCTGCCACGAGTCATACTCATATTGGCATGTGATGTCAAATAAACGTAATTGTGTCCTTTCCAGCTTTTATTCACAAGAATCTGACTACTCCTTTTTATTCTTCTGTGTTGATTATGAAAACTTTTCTATAAGTTTATTTTACCTTTCATCTTGAACATGCATCACTTTCTGGACGCCCTTTGAAAAAAATGATATAATCAACAGTTTCATCATGAAGACACTTTCATGAACAAATAGGTGCAGTTCAAAGCGTCTGTCTTAGCACTTTCACATTTGTTAGCTAGCAGCTTCCCATGTCTAACACATAAAGATGCATGATAGCTTACTGAAACCCCAAACTCTCCACATGAAAATGACACCTCGGTAATTTAAAGATCAAGATGCAAATGCATGAACCATTAAGTCAGGGGTGTCTAATCTTTTGGGAATTGGGGCCAAACAAAATAAAATGCTTAAGGTCAAGGGTTACCATCAACAAAAACAGTTTAATACAAAAATCCAACATATTATATGAGACTAATAATGATCCTATTACATGGTAACCATTGTAATGTTGTTAAATGTTGTTGTAGACACATGAAACATCAGAAAGAAATACAGAAAATTGAATATGTATTAATTAAAATGCACATTTACAAAAGAACTGCCTAAATGGCCATGGGCTACTCAATGTGAAGGACTGGGCTACATGCAGCCTGTAGGTTGTGAAATTATATTTTCAAACTACAAACCTCATCTCTTTTTATATTTATATAAGGAGCCATGTATTAGAAGGGCTTTAACCTTGCTGTCTTCACTCTGAACAAGAGGTGTGTGGTATTACCGGTATACCATGTTTTTTTTTCCTTGTGGTACTTACCACAGTAGTTTTTCACTGTACCAGCAAGTCAATAGTTTCCATCAGCAAAGAATGTGGATAATTTCCAAAGTAAGCCTGTTATGATATTTAAGTATCTTTTCATTAAAAAATATATCCAGAAATTATTGTTTTAACAAAACAGTTGTATGTTTCACAAGTTAATTTAGAGTATTATAAATATATTTATGAACCCTGAATCACATGTATGGCATGTCATGTATGCCATCATGCAGTCCAAAAGGGGTGTTGTGAATGATATCCGAGCCAAATCCAAAACAAGTCATATTCAAAAGTTATTTCTTAGTGTATTTAATGTGTTAAGTACATATATTTTTTATAAGACAGAGAACCATCCTAAGAAATTCCAGACTGCAGCTTCTCTAGTTCAATTTTTTTTCTCATTTGCTGAAACAGTTTGTTACTAGCCTTCTCTGATAAACATCTGAACTCAGTGTTGCCATCTTATTCAAAGTTTCCTTTTCAATTACATTAATAGCACACTCAGTAAATTCAGTACTAATATTTCTTGCTTTATCAACAACCCCTCTGATGCCAATGTTCTAGAGGAAGTCGGCTATACTTTAAACATAATAAGCCCACTTTAGCATATTTAGCAAATAACGTACGCATGACAAATTTGTTATAATTTAATTTTTTTCTTTTTGGTGGGTCTGCAATTTTCTTTTGAGCTGAGATATTTATTCTTTTGACTCAAAATAATTCATTGTTTTGAAAAAAAATTAATGTAAGGAATATAACAGTGTTATGTTGGCATAAATCAGAGCAAGATAATTTTCACAGATGAGAGCTGGACATTTTTAAAACTTTCCAGGCCCCTGCCTCAGAAAATTAAATTGTTGGTCCTAAGTATAACTGCAGTATCCTGTGGTATGTATCACGGTACATTCAGAATTACTGAGGTACAAAATGTTTTGTGATACCAAGCTCAACTCTGAACATAATACTTTCAGGGTCTGGCCTCTACTTAGTATCAGGCTTGCAGTGTAATGTACAAGTCGACTGTGTTGAGTATAGTGATGACAGTGACTAGTATCAGTTGCAATTCATGTGTCCCAGTGAAAAGTGCATGTAGAAGTTTCCTTTAAGTCCTGGTATAGATTTGCAAAAAAGATGTACAATGTATGCCCCTCTTAAGAATTTAAAGGGGGATTAGAGAATTGGGATCTGACACCAATGCTGTTTTTTTAAAATACTGGCAATGGAGTGGTTGGACTTTTCATTATTTTGGAAACAGTTCAGCAGCATATTAGTAAAACCAGGAATTCTGCATTATATTTTATATATTTTTCATTGGAACAGTAGCCTATTTTTGGAACATTAGGACATCTAAAAAAAATCTGCAATTTCTGCTTTGTTCACCCTGATTAAAAAAGCACAAACATTGTCAGAGTAATGAATTATGTCCACCCACCACCTCATGAAATAGCTTGGGCAATTGTGCTATCGCAAATAAATGTCTGCACTATCAAGAAATATAACATGGGTTCCTGCAGACTTAAAAACGAATTCCATGACAGTTACAAAACTTTTTCCATGGCAATTTCACAAAACCTGAGGACTGCAATATGTTGAAATGAAACCGTTTATGAATTATAATTGTGTCATGTTCAAAACAAGTGTTTAATCGGTCCTTGGCACTCCATAAAATTAGCAGTTATCAATATTTTAAAACTTTATTTTCAGAAATTACAAAAGTTTTCCAAAACTGAGCAAGGTTTTAAGAAATCCCATGACTTCTCAAGGCCCTTGAAATTTATTTGTTTAAATTCCAAAACTTTTCCTCTTTCCAGGACCTACTGGGACCCTCATAACACAACCATATTAGAAACCTAATAATGCACAGAATGAATCCAGTATCCTATCAAAGGCACCATTTAACACTTACCTGCTCTTGAACCTTCTTTTCCCATTCTTTCTGCTCCTGAAGGCGTCTTTCTTCAGCCTCCTGTAACTTTTGTTGCCTACAAAAGAATTAGTTGGTTATCTTTTATATAATATATGTTACTTTTTATATTGCATCAAATGCATTCTTTATCTATCCTTGATGAACTTTGATTGACATTGTATAGAGACAGATGGCTCTGAACACACTGAGAAAGAAGAAGAGAATTCTTAATCAGACTGAAACACTAACAAGCATTATTTGCAAAGGAGGTAAATGTGCATACTAAATGCTAACAGTTTTTATTTGGGCTTAATGCTCAAATTTTCATCTGACAAGTGTTCTGGGTGAAATGTTTTGTGAGATAACAATTGAGAGAGACTTTGCACAATAAAGAAAATGTCTTCTGACTTAAAGAGACAGTGTCAACAAAGTTATTAAAATGTACATTCCAAAATGGCATTTATTTACAGAACTATGCAAAACAGAAATATGCTCCTGTGCACAGAATTTTCAGGGATGTTACGGTAAATTGTGTAGAAGATAAGAGAGAGGTGAAAAAACAAAGAAAATCAAAATAAGAATAAGAATTAAAATTCATAGGAATCTCCAAGTCACATGTGAAAGGAACTGCATGTACATGCATGGCTGAAAATGCAAAATAATGCACTTGGATGTTGTTGTCCAGTCCTTTATAATAATGGGGATGAAAAACAAGATGTGGTTTGCACATAGGATCCCAAAGGCAGGGGACAATATGTCCTCCGCCAAAATTCAGGGGACACACATTTTAGAGGGACAATCGAAAACAGAAGTAAAAAATATTTGCTTGAACAGTTTTGCCATCTTAACTTTGTGGACTGAATTCCTTATTATTGTAAAAGTTTTATGATGTGCTAAGTAACTCATGAAGAAATTAACATGTCTGAATATCTGGGTTATCCTGAAATTAGCTATACTATGCTCTTTTCCATGCTGGATTTACTCCCTTTAAACTTCAGTGTTCACTTATTATCTATCATACTAAATACATCTGTTTTCTGAATTGCTTTTCTCTTCAAATTAATAAATCCTTAATTGACAAATTGTGTACAGTAGTCCCCCTCTTGAACGGCCCCCCTGACCAGCGGCCACCCG
Organism: Sinohyriopsis cumingii; assembly: GCA_028554795.2. Taxonomy (NCBI): domain Eukaryota; kingdom Metazoa; phylum Mollusca; class Bivalvia; order Unionida; family Unionidae; genus Sinohyriopsis; species Sinohyriopsis cumingii. Next base: position 3,522,864 of record JAPYKE020000077.1, on the reverse strand, counting down.
CTCCTTACGGCCAGAATCCGTTGGCACCGACGAGTTTGTGTTCAAAAGTACCCCTCGCGAAAGGCCACCCGGCTAACGCGACCAGCATATTAGTGCAAAATCATAAAATTTACCCCTCACAAGCGGCCGCATTTTATTTGAATATGTATCCAGAACCAGTATTGTATTCATAACGTGTGTTAAGTAATCTGATTTCTGTTTCCCGATGTCAGGTTTTCGTTACTGAAAGAAGTGTTGAGTAAAGTACATTTATCACTAAGGTTAATATTATATCATTTACGCCTCACGAGAAGCCAAATTTATTCCATAAAAACCGAGAAAGACTCAAATTTTAATCCATACAAAAGGGTACGTACATGTAATCCAATTAGCCTTACTACTGTGTTATCATAAGATGTCCGGTTTAGTCACTCTGATAATTGTTAAGAAAACAATTATCGAACAGTAGAAACAGCTGAGAAGTGGCAGTATCGATGTGCAATACCCAAGTCAGCAGGAAAATGGTTTAATGGCCTTTATGGCTTCCCTTAGTAAGATGTTGAGCTTGTTCACTTTGGTAATCAGTGGCTATTACCCCTGACAATAATTGTCAAAATTACGAATCCTAGCGGCCGCAAGGTCAAATCTTCGTGATGTTAATGGTACATATCGAAGCCGTTTTGGCTTCTCTCACCTAGTTTCAAGAAATGTATAAAAACAATAGGGTACCAGACTGCGACTAACGAATCACGTGACAAGATCACTTCCTTTAAAAACACATGGCAATTTGTTCAGATGCATACAAAATTGTTTTATTAGTATTGTAGTTGGCAACATGAATAACTTACTGCAAAAAGATCAACATGTCATCGAGGAAAATAAAAATTCTCAGTTTAGAGGAGAACGTGAAAGTAATTAAACTGACCGGGGGGGGGGGATCGTCGAGGATCCTTGCAGAAAACTAATGTCGGGAAGACTCAGATAAACAATATCGTGAAAGATAATGAAACAATTCTGCAGAAGTGGAAAGGTGAAATGGACGGAGAAAGGAAGATTGTTTGAGCCAGGAGACGTTTGTATCCTGATTTGAAACACAAGAAAAAGCAAAAATTTTGTCAGTTGAACTGGGATATGACGACTTTACCGCAAGTAACGGATGGTTGCACAGATTTCAAGTGCGACACAATATCAAGTATTCTGTCATTAGCGGCGAATCAGCTGATGTTAATAATGAAGTTGTCGAAGATTGGAACAAAAGACTAAACGATATATGCAGGGGATATGACAGCAAGGATATTTTAATGTGATGAGACTGGTTTGTTTTTTAGACTGTCACCAACAAAGTGACGTGATGTGAACTGTAACATAATTATAAAGACAGTTTTATAACTGTATCAATGGTTATTCATAGCATTCTTTTGCAAATGATGACAAAGTTTGTTTTACATTTATTTCACATCATGCATGTGATTTTTTAATTAAAATATTAAATATTTAAAATTAAATGTACTTGTGACTTTTTTCATATGTATTTACTATTCGCATTTGTCATCCCCCTCTAGAAAGGCCACCCGCATTATAAGGCCACTTTCCTGCTGCATTAGGGGTGGCCTTATAAGAGGGGGACTACTGTATCTGCACACATTTTTATCTCTTTTGTTATTATTTCGTCCTCAAATCAAATTAAATCTTCCTCAAAGTACTTTTTTGGTAACTTCAACCATCAAAAATGTTCCATTAGTGGTTGTCAAACACTTTACATCGCAACTCAGCCAATTAATATAATCCTTGAATGTATTTGCTGCCAGGTATACTGTTTTAACTAAAGATATTCATTGCCATCTTTACATCACCTTTCCTGATTCTGGCCATTGCGCAGGGGGGGGGGTGGGGGGGAAGAGGAGGAGGAGGAGAGAGAGAGAGAGAGAGAGAGAGAGAAGATAGGACAAAAAATATTGCAATAAACTGATTCATTGTACAAGTATTTCATGTTTATAAAAAAATTATATGCAGGTGATGTTCACTATATGTCAATTCAATTTGTGCACTTTTATTTTCATGCTGTATATGATGAAATAATAATATTCAATTTGCACCACTATGCTTGTTTTAATGCCATCAATGAAGCCATGTGCTGTGACTTGTGAGCAGATCATGTACATATTACATGTACTACTTGGTCTGAAAATAATTACCTGAAGATTAGAGGTATAATTTGCTCAAGAACTTTAATTTACAAAGATCCTATGGGGAAAATTACTTTCATTTTATGTCTTAACCCCAGGAACACATCTATGACATAAATCAAATGTCACCTGTATCAATGTATTTCTTCTACCAATTTTTTCACAATTCAACACTTAATACATAAAGAATATTGATGCATTACAATGGAATAACATTATTAGCAAGCAATGCAACAATATAGCTGTAACACCTGCATCAGGATTCTGTTCTGTCCACACATGCAAAAAAAGTCCTGTCATAGTAATATCAGTGCTTCTGAAAGAAGATTGATAGTTGTTGTTGTTGTAGGGTTTAATGCCATTTTTCAGCACACAATAGGCTATACATGGCAGCCAGTACTAATGGTGGAGGAAGAACCCGGGAAAACCCCGGAAAGAACCACCGACCCACGAGAAGCTACTGGCAAGCTTTCTCACATACCTAAATTGGCTGAATCCGAGACTCGAACCCACGCAGCAGAGGTGAGATGGCAGTGATCCATAATGGAGAGCGCTTTAGACCACTCGGCATCTCTGGGATAAATGACAAAACTAGAGTATTTCTTGCTTTTTCTTTGAATTTCAATACAACACCTTTAGTATCAAGCTGATGACATTAATTTTCATGACTGTAATCACGTGTCTAAGATCTGTGCTGCCATTATGTACAAAAGTCCACAAGTTGACTATTTGATTGGTATTAAATTGGGCCAGGCTAACTCAAATACTCATAGTTGTTAATTTAACTTTGCATTAAAAATCTATTGCTTAAATGTACGAGCACTTCCATACTAGATACCACAAGGTGAATGGATAAATACCAAAGTCAAATGACGAACAGAGATACTGCCTGAAATTTAACTTTCTTATTATAGGGAGTTCCCCCACACCTAACTATGCATGGGTGGGGCAACTGTGAGTAGGGGTATGGGTGAAGAGAAGAAAAGAAAAAAAAATTAAATGCCATATGACAGCTAAAGGATGGAAAACAAACATTTAATTGCTCTATTTCACATCTTTGACAATGTTGTAATAAAAGTATCTGCATATCTAATTTAGTCTGCTCAAATAAACATGCCATAAAACAATATATAGCACCTGTAATCAGGACTATATAACATTAGCTCACTTTGAAAAACTAAAACAATTGTAATGATGCTGATGTCAGTGCCGCTGAAAAGTGAGAATTTTATGCCATTACTTTGAGACAAAATACCTTATTTTCTGTTTTTCTCTTTCTTCCTTCAACTTCTCTTCTTTCATGGCTTCCAACATTTGCTCTTTTAGATGCATTTTTCTGTTCAACAACATTCTATGTCTGCTCTCCTCTGAATGCAGTTTTTCTCGCATTTCTGCTGCCTTCTTCATCTTTTCTTCACGTTTTCTGAAGGATTAAAGGATACTTTTCAGACACTAAAATACAGCAAGAAAATGAGTACCTTTTATTTCTGTAAGACTTAAATAGACTAAGAATTCAGGAACAAAGAATAAACAACTGTGCTTCAAAGTGAAATTTTCAGTCATAATGATGTATAGAGAGAGCACTTCACCTAAAAAAATATGGAAAATTGCTATAATATACTAGATTGACTGAGCAAGGCTGACATTGGTTCATATCAGTTGAAAAATTACAACAATCTTTGGGTAAAGTTATGCCATGGAAACTGAAGTTTGAGAGAAGTGCAGTGTTGTGTCAAGGCTTTGTACTCGAATGAGTCAAGTGGCCCATGATCATTCAAAAAGTGGGCCATCTATTGGTTAGCATAGTAAAGACAGGTATAAGTAATAGTATCTAAGGCTTCATGAAATTAAGTGAAATAATTATGACCATAAACAGTTCTGCATTTTTCTTTGAAATGTGCAGTCTTTATATGTAAACAAAGTTAAAACATGTCAAAGCTGTCAAGAGTAAACATAATTACAACTTGGGTAACATATGTTAGAGATCTGATTACTATATATGTTGAGACACTACAATTTAATTTCCAAAGTAATCAAAGTAATTTTGTGTGGAATTTATTTTCTAGAACAGATCTTTGTTTTTGAATTGTCAAGGGACACTTTTCAATCATAATACTGATGCTTTGCCCGAAACAATGTGTACTTCCGGTTGGCCGACTGTCCCTATTTTTCATTGCCGACTGTAGCAAGCACACACATGCTCTCCCCCCAAACATCTAAAAATATCTAAAACAAAAAATTATTTTAAAAAATTCCTGACATTAATTTGTGCATAGAGTGTAGCCCAGTTGTTGATGCACTTGATATTTTATAATATACTAATCATTGTCATATGTATTTAAAAAAACTGTTCCTATTTACCCTCATTTTGAAACCAGTGCAATAGGAAACACATTTTTTGGGCCTTAGTTGGTCAAATGATTATTTTGAAAAAAGGATTTTAAAATGAATTCACATATCCAAAAAGTGCACTCAAACTTAAATTTTAAAAATAATAATAATAATAATAATAATAATAATAATAATAAAAATAAATAATAGTAACAATAAATATGGTCAATGATGTTTGTCCACACCTTTCTTCCTAACTGCAATCTTTTGAAGAACAAAATATGATAAATATTTATGCGCAATGTGGAAAATCTAGATGTTTGCAGCACATATAAAATACTCAAATTTATATTTTTTAAGCGTCAAGCATTCTAAATAAATGGCGTGGAACTAATCACATCATATGAATTACCTTTAAAAACTTGGAAGGACCAAAGTGAACTGTTCTGGTTATAATAGCACATTATATGGCTGAAACTGAATCTTATGTCACAATTTACCATAAAAACAAGGACCAAAAACATCCCCCCAGTTGAATGCCAGAAACTGATGTTATGTTACAAATTACCAGAAAAGACTTGAAAGGACTGAAAATACTTGCATAGGATTTAAACTTCCACCAAATTGTTCTTTTTATTTTTTTATTTATTATAAAAATCTTGATTTTTGTATTGTGCTTTGTGAACAATCTGGGCAATTTGGGACATTCATGCCAAATTCACGACGATGGGCATCTCTGATTAATAATGAGTGCCTAAGATTGACAATGCTGTTTAGATGTATACTAAATTTAAAAAGCAAGGCAAACTAATAATAATTATTCATAACTGCTGAAGATTAAAATAACTTGCATATGTTACGTATTGTTTTGTATAGATTCTCCATCCTTTGTACTGATATGTGTATCGTTACTCCCAAAGTACTGATGCAATGATGTATTGATGAATTGTTTCCCCCCTTAATTTGTTTTCTTTCTGTACATTTTAGGCCATACGATCCAGGTAAAATAGAAGTTTACTTGTAAGTTATGAGACATGGAATAAATCATTTATTTTACCTTGTCCCACTTTCCAACTGACTTTTTTGAAAACCCTATGAACTTAATTGTGAGGCCTTCCAGCATTGATTGGCATCACTCTGATTTAACGTTTCAGAGCTAAGTTTATTTCCTGCTGGTGACAGCTGATCATTTTGGTAGCTGAAGACCCATTCACAATCTGCTATTGGTAAAGGCATAATATGGGCAATTTTGGCAAGTGCTAACAAAATGGAAAATTGATTTTATGATGGACACGAGTTTTAAGTTGCTCTTGGATATATCACTACTTGCTTCACAGGGGGCCACTTCCTTAATATGACCACCTCTGCTAACATAAAAATCACTAGGTCTTGAACTATCTGTACCACATAGTGATTTGTATGCACATATGTTGCCTTTCTTCCACAGTTCCTAAGGTCTTCCTTGAACAAGGATATGCTTCTTAGCTCCATCAAAGCAAAAATGCTTGCTGTGGAAGTACAATGTGTGGGGAACCAGATTTACATTTTCACTTAGGACTTTGACAAAAGCATTTCTGATTGACTCAACAGCCTTCAAATTAAAAAGCATTCATCTGAAGAAAAAAAACCAATATTCAACATTTCTGTTCTTTTCTTTCATTTCTGTGGCAGCAACTGTAGTGGCAAGTTCTTTCCAAGACAGACTTTAAAACTGTTTCAACATCTTTGTGTGGACTGGCTGACTGTGGGCAATATCAGCTGGAATACCATACTTAGCAAGGCAAACGGAGGAATAATATCCATCACATAGCGGAGTGTGTATACAAACCTACAATCTGTTCAATTGGTCTATATTTCATTTTCTGCAGAACTTTTCTTCTTGATCTGTTTGAAATAGCTTAACAAAGATCTCCAACTTAAATATACTGTAGGAAGTGCACTGTAGAAAAAGTGCCATCAGAATTCATGGACATCTTTAAATTGACTTTGGGATAATCAAGAAAACATGAATGTACCTCAACTCTACTTGATGACATCTTGACTTAATAGAGCAAATCTATCAATGATGACTAGAATGTTTTGCCTAACATTTTAACTTGGTCAGTGCTCTTGCTTTACACAAGTTTATAAGGAACTACACGGTGCATATTGATACTGTGTGGACTTTCATAATGCATAAAATTCAAAAGCCAGCATTTCATTTATGTTCAAACATAACCAAAACTGCAATAGATGGACAAATATAGTTGAAAAGAGTGTGTCAGAAAATTGTTTTCTTTCATTTCATTCAAATAAAAACTGCAGTCACAACAACTGATGGTGAAGTCATCACATCAATGCCAGTTGTTAGAACAATTCCATGGCCTGGAAGTAGTGACAAATTGTGAGTGAAAAGAATCTGATCCTGGATTATCAAGCAAAAAGAGCTTCCACTGTATACATTTTATTGCCATACTTAAGTACAGGTGTATCTTAAAATCCATTCTTGAACTATATTTGCATTTTTTTTTTATCATTCCTTGTTCTGCAGGGGTTACAACAGAATAACAAAAACTAACAGTCAGCAACATTTTACCTTTTATTTGTACAGGAACTGATGCTCACAATTCAGAATGTTGAAAAAGTAAATTTTAATAGTTTAACTATTTAACCCTATATTCGATCAGAAACCATCAATCATATTTGGATTTTATTACATGCTCAATTTTCCCCTGGTTAACTTTACAGTCAGAATCTCTCGGTATTTTATGATATTGCACACCTTTATATTGCACTCACGTACAGGACATGTGTGTCCAATAGTGTATTAGGAACTTCTTTGTAAACAAATCATGTACACTCATGTAGCAGATGCTTTACGTGTTTCGTGGAGTGCCACATACCAGCTGCTTTGCTACATTCTGCGTTAACTTTTCTGATACAATGTTTTGTATTTGGTGATAGACACCAGATTTCATAAAATTGCTGGGTACCTACAAACAATGTGCAAGTTACCAGTTACAAAGCATAAATTGTCTCCTTTAGCTGGTAATAAGAATGGCAAAAACTACTTCAGTTTTACATCCTGAATTCCTCACAATTTACTTTCTTAGTTCTGCAAATCTGAATTACAAGAGCCATATCATGGGTTCTCAAGCTTGATTATGCATTTAGAAATTGTACTGTAATTTTGAAACTTGCAGATGTCAACACACTGCTCTGTTGCCACTGAAATCCATTGTACTTCATGTAGAATTGGCACAAAAATCCAGTCCATAATCATGAAATTTCGTAGAAACAACAAGGCATTACTGTTGGATATGTCAGCGCTTTCATCTGCCACTGCTGTCACAAATGACAAATTCTGCAGGTCACGTATAAGATCATCCTCAACAATGTTCGATTGGCTCTCCATTAACTCAGAAAAGGTATTAGCTGAGTCATACTGATTGGCAGAATTCTTCAAAATGCCAATGGCATAAATTTCTTCAGCTATTAAGTTGTGTATTAAATTACGAGATTTGTATTTTAAAAAAGGGATGTCTTCCACACTCAGCCAATGTACACACTTAAGTAGCACTTTCACTGCTATGTCTTGTTTAAAAGAATGTTTTTGTAAACCTGCATTTAAATCTGCCTGGTCTAGTCGACTTTCAATCAGCAGTTTGAGTTCTGGCTGCCAAGCATGCCTTGCTAGTGTACTGTTCTGAAAGATTTTTTTTTGTTGCACGTTTGGTCATGGAGTTTTTTTTAAGCCTCTGTACATATATGGAAAAACATAAAGGTGTTTTCACTGTCACATTCTTCACTTAACTTCTTTTTTTAAAATGTAGCCAGCTGTGTTTTCAACCACTGCTGCATAAAATGTTTTATCTTACGAGTAACCATTACCTCATCTTTGGATGATGAAGGCTCCACTGGTTCAATAACAATACTATTATCATCGGTCGGTCATAAATGCGGTCCAAAAGATAATTTTGTTTCTTTTATATCTTTTTTTTTTATTTTATTGGACACCATTTTCATTTGAACACTGGCAGTATCTTGGAACAACACAAGGCATACAATTAAGCAAATGGAAATTGTTGCTTCAATGCATGACAAAGGTGTGCATAAAATAAGTTTCTCATGATAATCACTTTAAATCACATGTTTATTTTCCACCTCTTTCTTGGGTATGGTGATTAAACGGTTCTAACATCCTGATGCTAAAAATGATATGACAGTTACAGATCAGCTCCATACTCAGTTGAAACCCTATGTATTATGATGACATCAGCATAAGAAACTGATGTGCACATGTCTTCCCTGTTTGGGAGAGTTGTAATCTAGCCATTAAAGTAGTTAGACCAAACCTTAATTTTGTGTTAATCAGCAAAACAATATTGGGGTGAATCAATTTATGTACCAGCAATGAATCTGAGACTGAACCTTTGTTTTTTGTTCAGCAAAACATAACACTGGGGCGCGTCAATTTACATACTCGTGACTATGTTGTGCATCAAATTGGAAAAGTCTGCATATTTGACGCAAGATGCATGGGTAAATAAAACACTGCAATAGGTCTCTTAGTGGAATCCCCATGCTGAAATACCATCAATTCAGATGGAGAAGCAACAACGAGGATTTTAAGATGGCTGTTGTGGTAGCAACAATGGATGTCACAGACCTGTCAACCCTGACAAGTCTGTGTCAGTATGGCAGGTGATTTTTTCCCCTGTAAGACTGAACAGTTTTCAGTAAGGTGTAACAAAATATCAATAACTGCTATTGTAAAGCTGGAAAATATAATTAAAAGTTTGATGCATGGATCATAAACATTATGTTCAACTGAAAAATTTGTAAAGTAGGCATAGACTTTATTTACCACTAGTTTAGTTGCACAAACTCTAGTACCAAACCCTATGCAGTTCAATGGCTTGTTGTTATCTATCAAATTTTTAATTCTTGGAAATTCTTTTCCATTTCACATGACGATGACAATCATATCTCCTGCCATGAGTCATACTCAAATTGGCATGTGATGTCCAATAAACATAATTGTGTCCTTTCCAGCTTTTATTCACAAGAATCTGAATACTCCTTTTTATTCTTCTGTGTTGATTATTAACACTTTTCTAAAAGCTTATTTTTCCTTTTGTCTTAAACATGCATTGCTTTCTGGATGCCATTTTTAAAAATTATGTAATCAAAGTTTGATTATGCAGATGCTTCACATGAACAAATAAGTGCAGTTTAAAGCGTCTGGTTCCCTAATTTCACTAATTCTAAGATGAAATCCGGATCCAAATAGAACCAATTATCCAGATTTGCGGCAACGAAACATTTTTCCTTAGCTTTTGCTAGTATGCCATAAGTCCGTATTTTAAGAGTAATTTTCATAAGACTTACGGCAAAATCATAAGAGTTGGCAGATCTGATGTCTGAATAGCACCATTCTGATTTAGAACCAACTAGACTTCATAAGAAGTCTTTTAGTGAAAACCTCCACTATGACCATGTTGGGTGTGATTATGCAGATGCTTCACATGAACAAATAGGTGCACTTTAAAGTGTCTGGGGTGCCACTTTCATTTAGGACCACCTAGTAGTCTTAAGAGCTGTAATGGAGAAAACTATTATGTCAACATGACTTCAGTTCAAGAAAGCTGCTGTAATAGTCACACTGAGCATCAAATTGGCACCATTTTCAAGTACGACCAACTAGACTTCATAAGTATTTTAGTGAAAAAGCAAATACAAAACATGTGCATATTAGGATTCATTCCAGGAAAGCAGTAGTAACAACAGTTTCAGGGTGGCTGCTGTGGCAGCCCTATTGGATGTCTGAGCAGAACTTTTTTCATTTTCATTCAGGGGATGAATGTATGTGCAATGCTCCAAGTGGTTTAGGAGGAATAGTGATAACAAACTTGTACTTATGGACAGATGGACATTAAACAACAGGCCATTCAATAACCTCTTCTTGTCTATGACCTGCAGAGCTAAAATTAGAAATTATTCATGGAACATTAATACCTAATAATTGAGTGTGTGATTAGACTTTTAAACGTAGCTTTAAAAATAAAATCAATTATATTGCCATGATGTCTACAGTGTGGCAGTTTATAGCAATGTCTAGCACTGGGGCATCTTGCCAGACATGTAACATGATGTCCCACCCAGTTACATTATCCTGACACCAGGCCAACCAGTCCTAACACTAACCTCTTAGTGCTGAGCACCAAGCGAGGCAGCTGTTAGTACCATTTTTAAAAGTCTTTGGTATGATTCAGCCGGGCATCGAACCCACGATCTCCTGCTTCCAAGGTGGACGCTCTAACCATTAGGCCACTGGAGCAGTGAAAACTGATAGAAACCTTAAAATAACACTTGACCTGCACACTGCAAAAGAAATGACCCCATTTGTGGTAACAGAAGGACAAACTTTTCCAAATAAGTTTTCTGACACCTCAGTCTTCCTGTAAGTACTATAATGAAGTATGTGTGTGTGTGTGTGTGTGTGTGTGTGTATATATATATATATATATATATATATATATATATATATATATATATATATATATATATATATATATATATCACCTTTTGAGTTCCTCCATTTTTCTCTTGTGTTGCAGTTCTCTACTCTTCAGTCTTTCCTGATGTAACCGCTCCTTCTCTTCTAATGCCATCTTTCTCCTATTATGTAAATCCTGCAAAATTTTTTTAAAACTATGACTCACTTTACATGCTATGAGAAAATAGAACATCTCTTCAAAGACCATGCCTTCTTCCCCAAAATTATGGTCACTCAAGACAGGAATGATAAGTCTTAATACAACATAATCAATAAATATGCAATGAGAACCTGGTTGCTCAAGGCAGGTGGTCTAATAGCAGTGGTGTTAAGTTCAAAGCAATCTTCCAATAAAATTAATAGTTGTAGTGACAATAATACAAACCAACCAATGGATGTCAGGCCAAATATGTGTGATTTGGTGTGTATGTGATCTGGACTTATTAACGTAGCTTTAACAATTTTTCAGTCATATCGCTACGATGTCTGCAGTGTGGCAGTTTATAGTGTTGTCTAGAACTGGGGTATCATGTTGCAGACATGTAGCATGATGTCCCACACAGTCACATTATGCTGACACCAGACTTACCAGTCCTAACACTAAACCTCCTAATGCTGAGTGCCAAGCAAGGCAGCTGTTAGTACCATCTTTGTAAGTCTTTGGTATGACTTGGCCGGGGATTGAACCCACGACCTCCCGCATCCAAGGCGGATGCTCTAACCACTAGCAGACCAAATATGACAAGTAGAGCTAAAAAGAAACGGAAAGATATATGATCTAACATAGTGAATAGAATTTTATGGCCCTATATTTAATAGTTAATGTTATACATGCCAACCACTGGCAAGGATAAAGTGAAATCTAAGGGGACAAAAATAGTAATCTGAGCAGAAAAAGAATAATCCACATATAACATGATAAAAAATTCAATAAGCATATGTGCAAAATTATTTGTTTACCCATCTGGTCTTTTAACATCAATTACTGCTTCAAGTTTTTATATGTAGTACTATTAGCTTTAAAAAGCAAAATACTCATGTTGCATTTCACAACATTTTTGTACCAGCTGAGACCATGAATGTTTTGCATACCAGTAGAGTACCAAGTGCTGGGTTACCGAGACTGAATCTAACTTCAGTTTTATTTTTGTTAACAAAACTGAACAGTCTCTCAGTCAGCATTAGAATGGTGAAGAACCAATATCCCTTTCATAACCTGACAAAGAAGAGAAAATTTATATCTTCCAGTTATTGGGTCTTTTAGATGGGAAATAAGCAGAGCTGCCAACCCTCTAGACTCGCAATTAGTGACACGAGGGATAAAAATTAGTGAATTTTTAACACAATTATTAAAAATTATACCATGACACTAGCTCTGTCCACTTTGATGGTCAGCACTGCATTATGTGAAAATCCCAAAATAAAAATAAAACACATTATTTACACTAATTAAATGTTTAAATTTATTTGCAGCCAAATTTACTGATATACATGAACTTCACATGCTATTTGCCATATGATGCTGTGGCAGACATGAGCTGGGCTATGGTAAATTTCCATTAAAAACTGTTCAGATTTTGTGCCTAGTGGTTGATCTTGGTGACTAAATTTGTTGCAAATTTTCAGCACCTAAGGAGCTCCTAAAGACTGTCTTATATTTCCTTGTGATAGAAAATACTCTTTCACTGACAATGTTGCTGATCTCAAACAGAGAAAATCAGACTATGTTCAGCAAGAAAACTCAAAAACAATGCTTCAGCATTGGTAGCTTGTAGGACTTGAGTAGGTGGCTTCAGGTATTCCATAGCTGAAATCTGCTGGGTGCTCTTAATTATTCCAATATTTATGTTTTTTTCTAGCAGTGTGCTTTTTCACATTATCTTTGCCATATGCCCACAGAGGCTCACATCGTTCCTTACAATTTATCTGTCATATATGTACTAATATTATAATATAGTACATGTATGACAGGTAAATTGTAAGCAATGATATGAAACACTGTACACATTTCCAGTTCTAAAATTCGTGGAAAACTGTGTGAAAAAAAGCATAATGTACAGTGATGTTTGAAGGCTGAATGCAAGGCCAATGTTAGGTGTATTCCATCTGTAATTCACTTTTTGTGGAATACATTTCTTTTTCCTTGGAGAGGAAAACAATTTAACTGTAGTGTAGCTAAATTATGAAATGGTATTAACCCAGACGATGAGACATCAAACGGTTAATGATTAATAACGTCCACGCATGCACAGAAAAATCTGAATTCAAGCAAATTACAATATATGCTAATCTTTCAATATCTAAACAAATTCCAACACTCAAAAAATCTGTCTTCATTTAGTGTTTGTTTTAACAAACTTACAGTTGCTATGAGTATGTACATGTACCATTTTAAATAAAAATCCAGTTGGGCCCCAGTTTTCTTCACAAGTATTTGTAAAACTTCTTTTCTAAATATAGACTAAATACAGCATAATGCTTGCTACAGGGTAAACAATTGGATAGTTTTGCTAACATCGCTACTAGTAGTATGGGACTGTTAAAGGCATCAGTGACCACTGATAAAACAGGGTTTATAATGAATTAGGAATAGCATGAACCAAAGCAGAGAAAGAAATCAGTTATCTTCTGTTTCAACATCATATAACTCACTACTTGTTATGCTCTACACGATTCTGTTATGGCTGATCAATGGATTAGTTTGTAATACCCCTCTAGGAGACAATTTAATCGGAACTGCTCGTTACAGATCTCAATCATAACTCTCGTTACAGATCTCAATCATACAGATGCTTGTATTTATAATACTAAACCGACTTTAGTATAGCTGGTTTAGATCACCAGCAAAATGGGTGACCAAAACTTAATTTGACAAACTGTTATTTTTAATTTTCACTTTTAATTCTTTTTTAAAAAGAAAAAAAAGAGAACACAACAAAACAAACACCACCACCCTAAAAAACAACAACAGTGCATTGGGTACAACAAAATGTGGAAACCACAAATAATTTGTATGACCTTTCCCCTTTCGGTTGTGAGAAGTTACATGACTAATGATTATTTGGGGAGAAACCACCATTCCTGCAGCTTGGAAATATCTCTGTGTAAGATACTTGCAAAGTTTGATAATGGTAGATGGTGGAGAAATTATAGTCCAGAAACTAAATAGGGACTGGATGCACCTCACAACAGACCTGCGCATCATCTACAAATCATAGGCACAATACACATAATGCTGCATAGTAAATGAAATGATACAATATGCATAAAAATACGGAAAATATTTGATTCTGCAATGGGAAAGGTCATGGCAACCAAGAGTAGTGGAAATTTCAAGATGCTAGACATGTACATAACCTTAAGAAAACAGGCTTCTCTCTCACTCTCTGAGTTCACTACACCTTGCTTACTAAATAATGTAGAGATCTGCAATGGACTCTAGGAGAATATGAGGTCTTTTAGAAAATTAGTGGAGAAAATTCAACTGTTTTCTTTAATTTTTACTCATCTTCTACTGATCTGTATCATGATGTGCAGTATTTTCTGAGTTGCATCAAAACAAAGCCCTGCTTCCAATGTACTATACTGATAAATCAGAAACGACTTCAACCAATACATGTATCAACAGAAATAAATATGATACCAATGTACATTTGATAAATTGTTACAAATGTATATCACTAAGATACTATGATAATAATGTCACTGATAAATCATACACATAATAGGATACCAACATACACCGATAAATTGTTACATCTGAAGATCATTACCATAACATGCTTCACAATACAGTGGCTGCCGTTGAGGATGTAACCACTCACCTTTCAGACCTACTGCTATCAAGGTTAAACTTCACAATCATCAACATGAAGACATTTATAAATTCATCAGCATATGGAGAAACCAAATCAGTAAAACAACTGGCACTGCAACACTGTTCCTTCTACAATTATTTACCTTTAACGCCCAAACAACCCCCTTCCCTCTAATGTGAAATTTCTAACACCCAATTATCAATCCTATAAAAAAAATCAATACTCAACAAAATTGGAAATATTTCATAATAAGCAGTAACAATTAGATCCCAGACATTGCTTAAATGAAGAGGAAAGAGGTCCATAAATGGACTGGTTACCAATACAATCTTGACAATTTTGGCATAAAAACACAGATACGAGAAAGAGCTGTTTATGCACATTGTAGGCCAAACCTTCATCTTGATGTGTTTCTGCATTAGAATTGTTCCCCTGTCTATGCAATATGAAATCATACTTTGACAACACTGTGAATAAAGACTGAAGAACATGGAGATAATGTATGGTATTTCTCTAACGAAAATTTACCTACGGCTAATCATACAAAACTGTTTGATGCTACTGTAAAGGAAAGAGTTCTGTACTATGGATGAAACAGGATGTTACCTCCATTGTTGGCTTTGGTGGAGTATTTCTCTTGATAAAGGATCTCACAATTCCAGTGGCTAAATTTGCAGGACGTAAAGCACTGTTGGTATTGGTTTTGTTTAAACTATTCAAGAAAGAAGCTGGATGAATAATCTGAAATTTCAGAAGATAGAGAAACATTACAGTAAGAAAATTCAGCAACTATTTCAATTATGATGTTTTTATTGAACAAACTGAAATCAAGTTATAATATTACAAGAATCATTCACAGAAAAACTCACTGTATGAAATTGACTCTAAAGCTAGAAATATACATATAGGTATATATCCAGCTTACAGCAGATTTTTAGAATAAAATGGGTTAAAATGCACACTTTTCCAACTTTAAATTGATAGAAATTACAATTATTCAGTTGTATAATGTGCATGTGATATTTCAAATTTACAAATCTGCTCCATTTTCATCGGGAAACAACATTCTTTTTGAACAGTGAACTGATTGCCAGTTGTTAAATGACACTGGACTGAGTGACAGTTTCTGTCCATGTTTAATAATTGTAGTGGTCTGTGATGGTTATTGTGTAACTCTTAGTTTCTTATGCAGCATAATGTTCGTATTTTGTCTGACCAGACCTGCCAACCCTAACATGACCTTCTCAGTGAGGCAGTCAATTTTGTTCCCTAAGACAAACCAACTTTTAGTAAGGTGTAACAAAAACATCATGTACTGATACTGTATTGTTGTAAAACATGCATTACATAAAAAGTTACATTCAAGACTAATGCAACTATGTTAAAAATTAAGATCAACTAAAATGTTTGTTGCGTAGACACAGACTGTAATTACCTCCAATGCAGTTTCAAGAAATGCGGTTCAAATCCAATGGAGCTCAATGACTTCTTGCTATCTCTCAGCTTAACATAATTCTTGGAGTTTTAAAAAATAATGATGACAGCAATCGTATCTCCTATCACGAGAATACTCAATCAATCCATGTCCAAAAGACACAATTGTTGCCCTTCCTGCTTCTTCCCCCAACAAGAATCTGAATATTCTTTTTTTTTTGTGTGTGCAGTATTAAGCTACTCTGGTTCCCTGACCAACTCCACTAATTCTAATATAAACCTTGGATCAAAATTAAACCTGGTCAAAACAGTATCTATATTTTACTGCAACTATCATATTTCTGTAATTTTTGTTTTTATTATATAAGTCCATATTTTAAGGGTCAAATCATAAGGGTTGGTAGGTCTACATTCAGATTAATACTGAACACAAGATGCTTGATGAAAAGTTAGGTCTGTTATTTTATATTTATCTGGGATAGCATGACATCTCTGAAATGTATCTCATTGTGCAAGCTAATTTACCCAGAAAATACACTGTAATTATGTTTGGCACATAATAGTTTTAATTGGTATTTACTACCATAAAAAAAAACACCATGCTGAGTCAATGAAGGAGTGATTACTATATAGTTATGAAGAAATATCAAACAGTGATTTATGATGTGAAACAAATTCACTAGCCAAGGTTCTCATTACCCTATCTACACTTTGGCAGAACAAACAGCTATATTGGTGCTTTGAACTAGAAACATCTATTGGATTTCATGTGTTGCCTCCCTTAGTATGTTATGACGACTAACCAATGGCTTTGTGCATTGTATATCAACTGGAAATGGTGGAGGCAATTAACCTAAAAACAATACTTTCTAAGTTTACCATTGAAAGTATGACTATGTTCCAGAGGAAAGCCATTATAGGTGGTATTTGGGTCAAAATTATTTGTGTAATTGCCACTTATTCCCATTTTACGGGAATCACTCTGATTTCTAAACCATAATTCTGCTTTCCAATTAAAGTTTGTAGCTATGTACACATAATCAGCCATGTGACTGGGTCATTAGTTTTTAAGGACTAAGCATGTGGTCCTCGTTTAAGTGTAAATTCAGTGTTTTTTGTTTTGTTGTTTTCAACTTCATGACATAAAAATTGGAATTTTTAACAGTATAATTGGAAATCAGAATTATGGTTCAGAAAACAGTGATTCCTGTAAAATGGCCATTATGAACAATGGTAATTCCTAAAATGGAATAAAGAAATATTCTAAAAGTGCACAAAATATCATGGTATGTAAGTTACCATGACCCCATAATGTAACACTAAACTTTGTGAAAGCAAGAAATGAAAGAAAGGAGCTAAAGAGCATGCAATGTTCAACTGAATGACTAACCAGGTTAC
Organism: Sinohyriopsis cumingii; assembly: GCA_028554795.2. Taxonomy (NCBI): domain Eukaryota; kingdom Metazoa; phylum Mollusca; class Bivalvia; order Unionida; family Unionidae; genus Sinohyriopsis; species Sinohyriopsis cumingii. The sequence continues at coordinate 3,505,180 of JAPYKE020000077.1, read as the reverse complement.
CCTGACCAAGTCATCAAGTCAAAAATATATTTATCATTAAGACGCATCAAGCATGCAATTGTGTCAATAACTAGTGAAAGACTACAAAGAATTGATTGCTCAAGAGTTATAACTATCCTGAAAGTGAACAGATATAAACTGTTTGGTGATTCTAAAAATTTCTTGATGTGTACCTTAGTGGCTGGAGTGAACTGGGACCTAGACAGAGCATCCTCCTCATGTGATCTGAAAAAAAGTTTAATAAGCTCATAATTAAGACAAGGCCAAAACATGCAAGACAAGCCCACATTCAAAAAGCATTGCCAGAAAATGACTCGTCTTAACTTCATTTATTCCAAACATGAATGAAGACCATCAAGAGGTTTTAGAAGCATAAGCAAATGAAACAAATTTCTCCAGTTCAGTTTTTGGAGATTTTCCATGACTGACCTTGACCACAAGAGCAAAGACAGTAGAGTACATGCCAAAGAATGAATAATTCCAATAGGAAGGAAAGAACACCTTTTGCAGTAAGTTTCCACTTTTACTTTATTCAAAGAAATTTTAGCAAACTTAAACACTCATTTTGCAAGTCCTTGTTGAGCTTCTCTTTAACAGTGTAAAGTTATCCAACTGTTTAAACATGAAAAGTAATTATAATTATCTGAGATATGTACATTTAAATACCCAATGACAGCTGCTTCTATAAAAAAGAAAATATAAAAAAAACCAACAAAAAACAAAACAGAAAACAGTACATGTGCATTCAGAATTCAACTAGTTTGTAGTTGTGTACATAAATGGGCCATTACTTCTTAAGGACTAAACTTGTGGTTCGCATTTAAGTGTAAATTCTGTGTCTTCTTATCTTATTGTTATCTGGAATTTAATTGTCCATACCTAAGAGGATTACTTTTCATGTTTAAACAGTAGGATAAATTTACTCAGTTCAAGAAAAGCTCAACAAGCCATGCCTCACATCAAGTCAGTGCACAAGTTTTCTAAAGGAATGAAATATACAAGACCTATAAATTAATTTCTATTTTCCATATATATGATGAAAATAAAGATCACTGATTGCTGAAATAGTATTTGATTGTAAATCAATCCTGACTTCTTGGATTTTCCATGGGTGGTCTTCACTCATTGGCTGTTCAAATGTCAATCAGTAATACTGATCAGCCGCTCCAAGGTGGAGATGCCATCAGCATGTTAGCTGAGGTACAGTGCTGATTTGTAGGTATTTTATTGCTTCAATGTAGCACAAAAGTGAAAGGGATTAAGTCTTCCACTATGATGCATGGCATTCCGAAAATATATGTAGTACCAAATGTTAAAATAAGTATTTGATTAAGTCAAAAAAAGTTTTAGCCTTAACTAGGTATTGTAACTCAAATGATGCAATACCATAAACCTAATTCCATACCATTCTGCCACTGTACTCTGTATAATTAACAAGACATTTGCTGAAATATTCCATTTGAGGCCTACTCGAAATGTGATCAAGGGTTGTAAATTTTCATCAGTTCCCACTGAAATGAAACCTGCATATTGTGTTATACGCAAATATATTTATGATATTAACTTAATTCAACTTGATATTTCAGAAGTAAGCAGATATGTAGGGAAATAATGGGGAAAAAAAAGGAAAGTTACCAAGAGAATTAGGAAAAAGTGCAAAAGACAACTATAAAAGGGAACAGGTGGCTTAAATTTGATAATAACTTTTTGTCTTCAGTGATTGATACTAAATAATTTTTACCTTTACACATTTTGCGACAATACTGTTAAGTTTTGTTGTACAAACATCAAGAAGAGGGTGGTGGTGTAATTTTAACTAAAATGTGTGACTGTTTTTAAGTTTGTTTCAAAATTTATCTTTTTTTTCTAACTGGTCTATGAGCTTGCTGCATTTTAGATTTTTTAACTGTTACAAATAAAGGCTGTTCCACTCGTAATACATACACGATACCCAGGTAATGGCAGCTTTTAACAAAATATATGCTAGGGTACTCAGATTACTCAAAGCATTTCTATAATTCAATCATCCTTTTCAGTTTTCTTCCATAACAGGTCTGGATAAGCAATGTGAAACATTAATATTCAGCCCTGCACTTTCCTCCCTTTAAAACAACTATTAGATTCAAAGTGTATGAATGATTTGAAAAAACAAAGACAAGCACATTGTAGATAGTTAACAAAGTGTACAGAATACTTACTCTTCATCTGTTGTAGCATCCATGTATGATTCTGTGCAAGGGAGAAAAAAAATAAGAAAAATATTAATCAACTATAATATGTTATATTTTGATGCACCTTACATGACACTAAATATTTCCTTTCAATCTTCAATCTTCTCAGCTTATAATATTTTTGTGGATGTATGTAAATGTCGTTTGTTTCGACAAAAAGTCCTAATTCAATAGTAACTTTGTTTACAAATAAACAAAATCATACAAAATACAATACTGTCCTGACTCACCAACAGACCCTCCAGTGGAAAGTGTCACACAAGTTTACACATTTGCAAACTTGTGGTCAAGAAAAAAAAGATAACTGAACAATTTCTGTTTTCACTGTGTTTTGTTTTCTGACAGATTTCTAGTAGTTGACCACCCCTGACCAGAAAATAATCCCTATTTTATGTTTATTTACCTTTACATCATTATAGTTGAGGTTATTGTTAAGTTGATACTAATAATTCAGTATCTAAACAGTCTGGAAACCATAAAATTTCTTTATCTACTTTTTGTTTTATCCATTATTCCAAAAAGCCAATATACTAGGGATGAAACAATTCATCAATATATTGATGCATCGATACTTTTGCTGTAATGATACACATATCAATACAAGATATGGAAAATCTATACAAAATTACCATATTAGTTATTTTAACCTTCAGCAGTCATGAGTAACTTTTATTGGTTTGCCTTGTTATTCTTTAAATATAGAATTCATCTGAAACAGCATTTGCAGTCCTAGGCACTCATTTTTATTACTAAAATCAAAAAAGACTATTGAGAATACTCCATACATGCCAACTCGTGGAGAGGAAAAAGTGTAATTCAAGTGGACAAAAAGAGTAATCCAAGCAGAAAAAGAGTATTCGACATATAACATAATAAAACTTAAATGAGCATATATACAAAACGATTTATTTATCCCTCTGGACTTTTATCATCAACTACTGCTTCAAGTTTAAGTACTGGTATACAGCACATTGAGCTTTAAAAAGCAAAAGACTCATATTGCATTTCAAAACACTGTACCAGCTGAGACTATAAATGTCTTGCACACCAGTAGAGCACTAAGTGCTGGGTTACAGGGCCTGGATCTCAATTCAGTTTTACTTTTGTTAACAATGCTGAACAATCGCTCACAGTCAGCATTAAGATGGTAAAGAACCAATATTCCTTTCATAACCTGACAAAGAAGAGGAAATTTATATCTTCCAGTTATTGGATCTTTTAGTTGGGAAATGAGACGAAAATAATCTACCCTGCATGAAGAACATTGTCAGGTAGAATGCCAATTTGATACTTCAGGAGTACTCCTAATTTATCAGCAGCCTTTCCTGCAGCATGGTGCATCATATGACAAAGACAACCTGATATGTACACTGATGGAGACATTTTTCAAAATAAAGAATGCAACTCCTTTATGAATTCCAGTCATCACTGATGCAGCATCAGCTGAAAACCCCATACAGTTCTGCCAACTTATATTCATTCAAAGCATTATCAAGCAAATAAAAAATTGTTTTCTCCAGTGGAATCTACTGTTAATTCTGGCATTGAAAGAAGAGCAATCTGACTTTGCCCTTTTTGTTGTCAAAGTCTCTTACACAGACTGGGTCCAACTATTTGTCATCATAATCACTACTCTCATCTGTTGCAATATTAAATGGCTCAATTTTCAAGGCTTCTGCAATTTTAAGTGAAGTATCTTCTGCTAAACACCTAACAATATTAGATGATTTTTTTCTTGCACATGCATATTTTCTGCAATTTTGGAATCAGGAAACATCTGTTTGAATAAAGGACAAACCAAGTCTTCCACTGGTAGGGGTAGTCCATATTCTATTAAGAACTTGGTACATAACACCTCTGCATTTATAAAATTTGTGTCACCAATTTAGTTCTGCTGTAAAAGAAAGAAGTTACCTTAGCATCGGAGTTTGTAAAACGAGCTAATTCAATGTTACTTTGTTTTACCACCATGACTAAGATATTAAAATCCTTTCCACACAGCCTGCAAAGGGCATGAAGCTGCCTAGAATGGAATGCTGTAACATGTGATTCATGTATTCATCTCTGAATAGATTTTTCGTCTTTTGTAATCCATCTGTGAAATTATTTGAAAATCGTTTTTGCTCTAACACACGCATTGACTAGAATAAATCCGATCAGTCATAGTGATCATGCCTTAGGTATACGACTAGGGGTCAAGGGAGCACACTCTCATCACAAGAGACCTCGCAAAAGCCTAAAGATATACCATTACAAGTTGGAGTTTTTCACTTCTAAGGAAAGTATACTTCATCTATATTTCCAACTTTTTCTCTTTCTATCCTGACAAAGTTCTGCCATTACAATTTGTTGTCGTCACACATTTAGGTACTCGCACAGGGACACTAAACAACTTCACATTAAGTTCAGGTCATACATGCAAGTCTCCAGTGCTTATAAAGACTCCAAATATATTTGTATTTCCATTACGAACAGGTGCATAATAGTAAGTTTCAATTCCAAGGCATTCATAACATCTGGGTACCAACTTCAATGCTTTAGGCTCATAAAGGCAGTCTGTGGACCTTTTTCCCTATAGGTAACTGCCTCATGGGTATTGTCGCACCTACTTTGTTCATATCTATAAATGTACCTCAGTCCCCTTTTATGTGACAATTTATTTCTCCCCTTGGTCAGGATAATATGTGACACGTTTGATTGGCTGTCCTACACAATACTAAGAATTGGACTTACCTTCATCTTTTTTCTCTTGATCTGAAGTCTGAAATAAAAAAAAAATATAAACCTGGGAGAAATAATAAAAAGTAATAACACAGGAATATCCCCATGGATGGGCCTATGCCACTTATTTCCTTTGTATTTCCAACAAATATATTAAGCGGTAGCTTGTGTGCCTCAAGGAGTTGATCATGTTGATTATTTTCATCATCCATGTTAGAAACTAATTTATTTTTTTGCTAATTCATTTTTCTTCAGAACTGAAGAGGAAATGTGTACTATTCTTAAAGAATAAACCCCTGATTAACTAAGAATTGTCTCATCTTATATACACTGAGGCCCCTTTCTATCCCTATCAAGGCAAATTTAGACCAACTATTTACACTGGGATGACACTTTTAAAATTAGACAAAATCATGATACTGTCAGTCACAAATTGCTAGTAGTGTTAAGTCCAATGACAATGCAGTGGTGCTCCTTAGTATATCCTCATTATAACTATTTGAATTGTGAGTAGTTTTAATGAGGAAAGATGAACCCACATAGATAAACTTTACAATGGAAAAAATGTTATACAAATATCCTTTTAACTCAATGATCATTATAAAAAAGTTAGCTCAGTTAAATTGTACATCTTAATATCTTTCAAATGTTGGAATAGTGATTACATAATAACACGTTTGGATAAGCTTTATAATTAGATTCTGTGGTCACTTACAAGGTGCAATCTAGGATCTGAGGATGTAGGACAAACATCCCCATTTATTCTGATTAGAATGGACTAATATCTCATGTGGCTTTAAGAAAAAAATGCTTTTTGTTTTTTAATTAAATTTTACACTGATTCAATATTAAAAATAATCATTTTTGTGTGCAACATCATCTGCACACTTCCCACATTCAATTATATATCCACTATCAAAATCACAAGAAACACTGATGTTTATGATTGCAACTTGTAAAGTTATAAGTAAATATTTAAGAAAGCCTAAAATTGCTTCAATTAAATTTGTTCCAGCCAAAATGCTGCAGTAATTTCTCACTGCTATTTGTTTTTGTTACAATGCTCTGAAATCCACTGTAAATCATTTTACAAAGCAAACAAGTACATGTAAATGAGAATCAACTGTTTATAGTGATAATTTTAAAATTACCATTACTTTGTTGCACTGTCTTCATCCTGTGTCAGACATACAAATTCTGACTTTACCACATCCATAGCAAACAACAATACCTATGTTGCTGATTTTATTGCCACTCAAATCTCTTTGCAAAAGTTCATCTTAATAGGTTCTAATGGTGGACAAGGTGTAGTACTAATATTAGTACCCTTACTCGTACCTCGTGGACAGGGTACTAACATGAGCATATACGTGTTAATGGAGCAAACCAGGTGTGAATCACACCCGGCGCTCTTTTAGCCTAATAATAACACTTTAAACACATTCCTTGCATATAATCCAATAAATAGAGTAGTCCTCTTATTTAATACCGGAAGTATCGAAAATCATTGTAGAAATAGTTGTAAAAATCTCGTTTACTTTTTTCAGCTGATATTTTCGTTTAGATCGTCCGCCATGTTATTTCAAATAATGATTACTTCCGTTCTCAGCCTCATTTGTTTGTGTGCCATATTAGGACATTGATGCCTTATTTGGAAATGTAAACAAATCGTAGTAAAAATTTGGCGCCGTTTGGGTCAGAAAATCTGCGCATTAAAAGTAAATACGGTTTATCGGCAACTTTGAAATTCAACCAAGAAGTGATTATTCGCACTTGACTGATAATAATATAGCGTAGAATATCCAAAATATGTTCTGACAAGCCTTATGTAAGGGGTCACGGCGAGAGTCTCGTGTTGTCTGTCATGGTGGACAGGATAAGGTTAGAGTAACGATACCAATTTGTTGTATCGTGTAAGGGCTTAATAAAGTCAAAATAAGCCAAACTTCTTTCACAACATGATTATACTTATGTAGTTGATTTCTACACTGTTTGTTTTTCTGACTTTAGTGATCATTTTTTTTGCTCCATTACATGATATGGGATCAGTTCGTAGCCTCAACCACAACAAATCAAGTTGAGGCTACGACATCGTAGCTAGACAAGGTGGAGATGGAAGGTCTCTCAAAATGACTTCTGCCACACACTATCCACTTAAATCAGTGACAGGTCTCATGAGGATTACTGTATATGGTGAAACTGATTATTGTTTATCAATCTGAAGTCTCCAGCATAGGGCAGTGAGACCAGTCTAGCTAAAGTCACCAGTCTGAACATCAACTTTTGATAAAGTACATCACAGGTAAATGGCTTATCTCACAACATGAAAAATGTGAGCTCACTATTCTCACATTATACTGTATGCTAAAAAAATTATGAACCGAGTGGGCCATCAATTTTTGTTTTGTGCAAATTGGACGGACAACTAAAGAATTTTTTAAAACAGGAAAAAACCATGTTGATATAACCATTCATTCAGAAGGAGTAGTCGCAATAACATCTGATGTCTGGGCAGTAGCAATAACATATACTAACAGATGGATGGATGATAGACAATTGACCATCTCATAAGCTCTTCTGGTCTATGACCAGCAGTTATGAATTTACTCAGTCTATGCCAAGGAAATCCACAGCTTCATAATCATTACCTCTGAATCCAAGTGTGAACGTTTTGAAGTATTAATCTCAGTGTCTGACCCTTCTTCCAGCTGTCTCTTTCTAGTCTTTGTTCTGAAATCAAAGTTATAAAGATAATATTTTTAAACTCAAAAATTTTACAATAGCTTTACTATCTTCTAGATGTACCACATGCTAATGTTTACTCTTTTAATATGAGATGGAGAGCTGTGGCAGCTCAGTTGGTAGAGCACTGGACATATCATACCAGTGTCCTTGGTTTGATACCCACCTAGGACAGCCCAGGATGGGTTTCCTTGGAAAAGTGTTCCAATGGTTACTCATTAACCCAGTTGCAACCCAATATCTCACCCAACAGGCAAGTTCAGAGATGAACATATCCAAGAAAACAAAAACCTACATAAACATCTTTATCCTTTAATAAACATAATCAATTTCCTGGCTGAAAAGTGTGGTTTGGGTGTGGCATCTGTCGGATGCCAAATTTTGTGTCTCTGATTTTCCCATTCACCCACTGTTTGCCAACAACCTCCGTGAGAAATATACAAGCATTAGCAGGGTCCAGTATGTCAATGACATTTCCAAATAAAGTTTACAAAGCAAGCTTGTGTACTATATTGTGTCATGTCAGCTGTCAAACAGGCAGAACTACACAACTACATTTTTTATATGCCTGTCTTGAATATATCTTACGTATAACAGGTGAAAAATGCTATTTTTGGTAAATTGCAAAATAAATGCTATGGAGACAGTTGGTAGCCTTGTTTTGGCTGGCACAGGTTACTGTTATCCAGAGACACAGTTGCAATGTTAAGCCTTTGAAGGCCACTAGTATAATGTATTTTCTAGGTTAGTCACATATTGTGGAAAAAATCACGATTATTCATAGCAAGAGATAACCTAAAAATTTGAAACAAACTGTTTCCTGGTCTAACAGAAGCCCAGGTAACCAACGTGGTACAAGTAGATGCAAAACATTTTAATATAACTGAAAGAAACGCAAAAAATGGTAAGATATTTTAAGTTAAATGCACCAAGGATTACATTTTCAAATAATGTGACTTATGCTTTGATATGAGTGAAGCCTTTAACACAAGTCAGATAAAAAAAATGAACTCAGAAAGAGAACAACAGTATGTATATAGCAAATTAGAACTGAAGATCACAGTATTAAAAGTCGATAAACATCTGCACGACTTTTCACGAGGAAACCTGAAAGCCGATCCCTGCATACTGTGTAAGCTCACGGATTTCCCAATTTTTTGTCCTGTCCCTTAAATCTTGACCCTGTGCCATGCTCCCTTCCACTGCACACTTTTTCATCAAAAAAAAAAAAAATACTGAAAAGTGTGCTTATAACAGTTACTTATAATTAATGGATGTCCACCATTATCTTTGTTGGTGCCAGCAGTGGCCTAAGTTATGAAAGTATTAAAACTGATGGCAATGAATATATCATTTTAAAAAAACATATCTGGCAATGAAAACATTCAAGGGGTTTGTGCTAGCCTGCTGAGCTGCCGAGTAGCAATGTAAAGTGTTTGATGGCCACGTATGGGGCCGATTATGTTGTAATTGTAATTTTAATTGACTGTAATTGATTACAGTGTGATCTGTTATCACAATCATCCATTTCTGAAACTCTGTAATTATAATTGTCCTTCAACGGCAGTGTAATCATGCTTACAAATGATTACAACTAAAAAATCACTATTATATTCTTAATAATCATAAGAATAAAAGTTTCCATAAACAAAAGAATAAGAATGTTGACTATGGGTAATTTTAGGTAGCCAATATACTAGCTAATTTTTCAAAAAATGCACTATTTTATCATTTTTGGCGACCATTTCTTAATTCAAAATTCATGTATGATATCACAAAACACAACATCCAAATGGATTATAACCAAAATACAAAACACAAAATATACTGGAAAATATTTATATTCAGCACTTGCTTGAACTATTCTACTTTTGCTGAATCAGTTAATGAATGTGAACTGGAATTCTGCAATGAGCATGATCATGTGCTCAAAGAGAAGTATGACATTATTCACATATTCTTCTTTTAAAGTTTGTAAAGCAATTCTGATTTGTCCCTTTTTTTTAAAATCAGACATGCTTTGAAGTTGGAAAAAAATCCATTTGCTCTAAAACGTCCTCTCATATACCATCCACAACTCACATCTTAAAGCATTTACCTTTACATCTGGTACCATTTTGTTTCAAGATAAAGACTGGTCGGCTACCTCATTAGCTAATCAATATAATCTATCGGTGAGGAAAAAGTTATATTTGAAGAAAACAGTCTGTTTTCTTGGAAATGAGTCTTTACCATAAATAGCAAAAAAGGAAAGTACTCATATGCTATTCTTATGCATTAATCATTTTTTAAGAATATTCTCAAATTTATGAGTGGAACTAAAGAGATGATAATAAAAATTACAAAAACAACTTTTTATTATTTTATTTTCATTTTCTAAAGTACCCTAAAAGTTTAACCCAAAAACATGAAAGCGTAAAACATATTTTTTGGAAAATAGTATAATCATTATGCTAAAAGCACAATGGTTGGCATGTATGCACATATGGATGGAAGAGGACATAGGATCCTATCTGATACACTGTCTTACATAAATAATTTACTGATGACGAATATTTAAGAGAAGAAAAGCAACTTTGTTTTACACCCATTCTACAATCAGACCTTAATAGTTCAAATTCTTTTTACAACCGAGGTTCATGAAAAATTAATATGGCATGCTTTGTTCATTGTATCAATACACCGATACATTTTTATAATATCACCATAGGAAACCAGTATTTGATGTTTTAATTTGCATGGACCACTTCATAGAGTGTATCAACAAAATGAAGCACTTTCATAACTATAATGAATACATTTCCAGAATGAGATTTGTTTTCTTTATTAAAATTGACAAGGGCTGTGAAGGGATTTCTTCAGTCTTACAATTGTGCTTTTGAATACAAGTGTTTCATACAGATGGTGAAACTTCTATACATGAAGATAGGAGGTCACAAACCTTTCCGATATGAAGGGGAAGACAATACATATAAAACATTTTCCAGAAAATATTCAGAACTAATATCTTTAATGATAAGAGGTAATAAAATCTGGATGAAACAGGAACATATTATCACTATTATAAAGCAGAAAAACATCTGTATGCCAGAACATGTGTTGGGACATAATAAAAAGCAATTTTGTGAGAGCAAATCTGAACCCATCTGCTATAAATAACAGTGTCCAAGATGAGAGAACTACTACTGTGCATCAGCCTATGATGTACACATTGGACTGGGTCTGTGTTCTTCTGTTCTAGACTTTCTGGAATGTTCCAATTAATAAGGCAATAGCAGCATGTAATGTTTTACTGCATTTTAAGACGAATGCTACATAGTTCCCCAATATTCTTAATCTGAGAGCTAGTGAAACAAGCTGACTTTGGAAGAGTTCTTACTGTGGTCATAGTAAGTATTGTATGGCTAACTTTATTACTCTTTGGGGGTTCATTTGTTTCAAGTATTTGGGTCAGTTTTAAGCAATTGAGATCCTTAACAAATATACTGGGTGTGGAATCTTCTGAGGTCTTATTCATGCAAACAGTAGGTCAAAGATTTTAGTCTGGCATTTATGACACTATGGAGGTATAAGATGTACCTTGTCATCCTTGGAGGTGGACTGCTGGGTACAGCAAACACCTCATCATGATCGCTGCTTGTGCTGAGCTCATCTGTACCCTTGTTGCTATTTGGTTTCCTCATCTTAGACCGTGTCACCCGTGGCTTATCTTCTAGGGATTCCTGGCAGCTAACTCTGGTTACACTTCCAACTCCTGAATCAACATCAGACTGGCTATCCCTTCCTAACTGTGAATTGGTACTCATACCTGCTGTCCTTTCAGTAACCCTCTGTCGTGTACGAGTGCTTCGCACTGGTTTTACAGATACTGGCTGGTGATCATCTATATCCTTGTGAGAACTAGGTCCTTCATTCTCATTACTTTTCACATTCTTGCTACCATCACTCTCCAAGTTTATACCTTTGTTCTGGGTTATTTCTATCGCATCTGCAGACTCTCCATCTGCAGTTGATGGTCTTACTTTAGTTGTTGTGCTTTTATTCATGGAAACTTCATTGCAAGTATTTTCAGAATCAGCAGCATTATGAGACATTAGGCTGGTATTCTCAACTCCAATCTGAGCATCAGTATGTGCTGATGTTTGAGGTAAGACCTCACAACTCGCAGCCTTAATATTTGCATCAGCAGAGATCTCTGCTGCACAATTGGAATTGGAAGCAGATTTTCGAACCTTTGTTCGTGTAGATCTTTTGGATGCAGCCTCAGTATCATTATCTTCAACATTGGTTTCTTGTTCAGTACTAAATTCTTGATGTGCACTGTAAGCATTTTCAACTTCTTCATTTTTTTGGGTACTGCCTGTATCAATTCTAGATGTTTCTAATTCAGCCTGGAATATAAATAAGATTATTGACATAGTAAATAAGCATTAACCATAAATGACTGATGATATAAGGTTTGATGACCCGAGGTTACAAATGAACTCTTAACATGATTGTGTTCAAGTTTTACAATTAACTCATCAAACTGCAGTTAGGCCTTATATACACAAGCAACTCTTCAATCAACAGCATGGATTGAGCTGATGAAAAAAAGCAGTGTTTCCCTTTACCCTCATTTGCATTTCAGAGACCCCCAAATTTTTAATTTGACCCCCATTTTTGGTACCAAAGTTTGTTTTTACTCAGTCTGACCAAAGTTTTGACACCAAGGTGATTTTTGACTCTCAGTCTTGCACCCCTAGGGGATACACTGAAAGAAGACAAAAAATGTAGGGGTTGGATGATTTAATGTTTACAAATTGGTGGCCTGGTTAGGTAGCATAGCCATGTAGGACTTGCTACATCAACCATAGTTCATATGATTTAAAGATGCAGACCTGCCAACCCTGATGAGTCTGTCTCAGTAAGGCAGTTGATATTTTTCCGTAAGATTTACCAGTTTTCAGCAAGGTATAACAAAATATCAATAACTGCTATTGCAAAGCTGGAAAACATAATTAAAAGCTTGACGCATCGACGATAAACATTATGTTCAACTGAAAAGTTTGTAAAGTACACAGACTTAATTTACCACTAGTACAGTTGCACAAACTCTAGTTCCAAACCCTATGCAGCTCAATGGCTTTTTGCTATCTCTCAACTTGACATAATTCTTGGAAATTCTTTTCCATTTCACATGATGACATCAATCATATCTTCCGCCACAAGACATACTTAAATTGGCATGTGATATCCAATACACATAATTGTGTCCTTTCCAGCTTTTATTCATAAGAATCTTACTCCTTTTTATTCTTCTGTGTTGATTATTAACACTATTCTAGATGCTTATTTTCCCTTTTGTCTTAACACATTAACCCCTGGAGGTTTTGTCATTTTCGCCTGAAAATCGAGTAGGAAATATATTTTGAAAGCAATTTCTGAATAGATCACAAAACACCAAAGGTAAAAGTTGGATTTTTTTCTAATTCTGCTAAATGGAGCCGTTATTTTTGTATTAAGACCACTCTTTATTCCAAATGCCCATCTTATCCTACTTTTTGCAAAGACTCATCTGTCTGTTTGCAGTTCATACCGGTTTGCCTTAGATCTGAGACCAAAAGGTGTAAAATCTGGACACAAAATCGGATTCCGACCATGGGTGAATTTTGGGTAGAAAAAAGTTGGGTCCAAAAAATGAGTTTTTTTATTCTGTATTTTGTAGTGCAACTAGATATTCCAGATTATTTGGTATCATTGTAGAGTTACATATGTCTACCTTTCTATAATACCAGCCACTTTAGTGTATCATGCATGACTATGACGCTACAGAGCTCGGCAGTAGGCTACTACCTCCTGCTCTGTTAAGTCGTCGCTAGGGGTTAATGTGTTAAACATGCATTGCTTTATGGACATTTTTAAAAATTCTATAATCAAAAGTTTGATCATACAGATGCTTCGCATGAACAAACAGATGCAGTTTAAGCATCTGTGGTGCTGCTGTAAAGTTGGTTCCTGGACTAATTTCACTAATTCTAAGATGAAACCCAGATCCAGATAAAAAAACGGAGGAAACAATTATCGGATTTTCCTGTAACGATAATTTTTCCATAGTTCTTGCTAGTATGCCATAAAAATGTTCGTATATTAAGGGTAATTTTTGTAGACTTACGGCAAAATCATAAGAGTTGGCAGGTCTGAAGATGGAGTGTTTTTCCTCAATTTTACAGAGTACACACAATCAAAATTAGGTAAGCAACTGCTGTTCAATTTAGGGAAATTGAAGAGGGGAAAAAATATATATAAATATCACATTCCAACCAACTAACCCAATTTTAGTCAGCATGAAACTAAAATTTTGATATTATTTCTTTACGGCCAAAGTCATTTAAATATTTCTTTATTTTTATTAATGGTGATGACAGATTAACAACATCTGTATAAATATTATAGGTCTTCATAACTGAATACTATCAAGTTTCTTCAAATTATATTCAACAGTCTTAAAGAAAATCATCTTTGCTAGCCAATGTTCAGATGTCATAACCCTATCTACACCTTGGTGGATCAAACAGATATTGGTACTTTGCCCTAGCAACATCTATTGGATTTCATGAGCTGTCTCCCAAGTATGTAATGCCAACTAACCAATAGTGTGGTGCATTGTATACCAGCCAAAAATGATGAAGGCAACTGACCTAAAACGGACACTTTGTAAGTTTAACATCAAAAGTAAGACCATTACAGGTCTATTTGAGTGAAAGGTATTTGTACAAACACGAGCAGCAGTGGAAAATTGCTTATTTATCAGTCCATCCAAGCTGTGTGTTCCCCTTGTCTTGATCATGTAGGAATAGAGTTCAAATTTTAACGACTTAATTTTGATTGGAAGCGGTCACCATTTTCACAATACAGTACTACCCATTTATCTCGACAACCTTGGGACCTAGGTAATATTGTTGACATAAGTGGAAGTTTAGACAAGTAAGGGAGACAGGCTTGAAAATAAATTAAAATTTTGCATACAAGTGAAATTTTAAGAGATGATATGCCATCAGTGACTAGGATTTATGCAATGAAAAAGATATTATGGAAATTTTGATTATATGAAGACAACAAGTCTGAAATACACTTGTATATTGACAACTTACATTTGTGTAGTATACTCCACAATGTGTTAAATAATATACATGCACATGAAAATTCCATGAATTCGAGTATTCGATTATGTTAAAAAATTTATGTATCAGTTAAATCCCATCAGAAAACAGAACTAAAACATATATACATATATTAAAAAAATGGTAATCCTGGTTTGATCTATATCCCATTGTCAACAAACATGTTTCCTTAAACAATTCACTGTGATATTTATTATTCTAATGGCATGTGGATGTATAGTTGTTTATTTGCTACAAGTATATGTACTTAAATTGGCGTAGATTTTGTTCAGCAAGAGACAACAACCACAATGCCATGGCTACCAAGGGGATGAGGCTATTCATAGGGAAATGAAAACATGTGAACAAATTAAAAAGTTTCATATTCTTGTGAGATGCCCCACCTTCATTTAACTTGACGGGCATATTATTTATTGTTTTAAAATATTTTAACTTTAATTTGGCTTTTTAAACAGTCATTGGTAGCGATCATAAGCACCTTTCTTGTTGCAAACATGAAACTTTCACGGCATAATAAATATGTGCCAATCACTATGAAAAATGAAACAATTCTTTTATTTAAGTTTTTTGCCGACTTTCTTTGATCAAAGGTCTTTGGCTTGCTTTGATGAAGTTTCATGTGTTATTGAAGGTGCCGCTAAAGGTTCTCTTTGAAGGACCAAACAAATGCCAATTTGTTACTGCTGTGGCAACATCAAATAATTGTACAATACTGATGGAGACAGAATTTTGTTTTCAACTGCTTAGTATATATACAGAATGATTGATGCCTCAATGATAATCAGTTTTCTTTCAGCAAAACTATTTTTTCTGATACATTTTTCAAAATGGAAAAAAATTTGCTATCGTCTGGTAGATTGTAGTCATTCAGTTCCTGCCTTCTGAGGTGGTCAATTGTAGCTAGTCAGGTAGCATGACTATTTGGGTTACATTATATCATAGAGTATTAAGGCCAGACATCAGCATAAGCCGATTATGATATAACAATGGCGTGTTAGGGTGGTCTGTCAATATCAACAAAAGATTTGTTTATCTAACAATAGATTCCAGTGCAATTTTATATCCAAGTTTGCAACCTCCTGTCATGGTACTTTGAATTTCTCAACTGCAAACCCAAGATTGTATATACAATTTTCAACAGCCAAAAATGTCGCCAAAAAGATAGCCAGATGGTACATTTTGTCACCAATAACCGGGTTCTCAACAGATTTCCAAACTGAGGAGTCAAAATGAAAATCTTAAAAGCCAAGACTAAAATCTCGAGAGTAAATTCTTTTGGACAGTCATGACCCCATAGCTGTGATTCCTCGTTATTGGTCAAAACAAATGACGTTTAAGATTTACTGTCTTGTGTTGAATAATGAGAGTACAGTATTTTGTAAGAAATATACAATCTCAAGTGTTTCTCGTTCTTGCTATATTACTGTGTATATTTTGAATATGAAACAGACAGGATTATTTTATACCTTATTATATTTTCAACTTTTCAACATATTCTATTATCAACTGCTCAGATCATTTTATATGCAAAAATATACCCATACAGCTATCAAGGTTATATATTATTCAAATATCAAGGATATACATCACAGAACTTTCAGTTCACTTTTCCACTTGACCTAAAAATTTAAACAAATATCAGAGATTGACTCTTCTTCTCCTCAGAGCTGAAACTATCTTCCTGTTTCTCTGGAGTCTCAGGGTCATAACGATGAATAGCAGGATCATCATGCATAGCTGCCAAACTGCCAGGCTGGCAATTAGTGAAAATAGGGATAACAATAAGTGAATTCTGACATGAATTTGTGAAGTAATCTTCGAGTCCAGGAATATTTGTCGTAACAGAGGTTTAGCATGGTCTGCAGCTGATAAAGGCATATTGTGTTCAATAAGAAAACTCATAAATAATCTTTCAGAGCTGGTAGCTTGCAGGTCTTCCGTCGACGGCTTAAAATATTCCAGAGTTGAAAGCTGCTTAATTTAGTTCTTAATTTTCCCAACCTCAATGTGCTTTTTGCTACTAATATCCTAACTCACATTGTCTCAGCCACCATGTCCAATGCTAACATTTGCTAAATGCACAGCCAATTTTTGGTATATTCCAAACTAAACTTCACTTTTTGTGCAATACATTTCTTTTTCCTTGTTGGTGAAGACATTTTCAAGATGTGATGCTGAATGGTAAATCAAATCAGTGTTTGCAGCGCATGCACATAGCAAAATTCTGGTTAGGACCCATAAAAGAATTTGCAAAACTACTCTTATACATATAGATTAAAATACATTAAAATGCTTGTTACCAAGCCAACTGTACTAATCAGTTATAGTTCCACTAATATCTTCAGAACCCTACAAGGTCACCAAAGTCTCTCTTGCACAGGTATTCCTATAGGATAAAATTCAGAGCTCGGATGGTGCAGTGTGCCATAATGGGATTTGTCCCTGTTATACCAAAGACTATTTTATACGTACAATAAAGTTTAAATTGAACCATTGTCGCGTGATCTGATTAAAATTAATTTAAATTCTAACTGGCCCTGTATGTGGAGATACATTCATGGCACATTTACTAATAATGATGCCAATATTGAGGAATAAATTACTGTTCCTCAAGTTGTCAAAATTTACCTCATGGGAAAAGTTACAAATTGTTTAATGGTGGGGATCTGAGTGGCCGAGTGGTCTAAAGTGCTCTCCATTACAGATCACTGCCATCTCACCTGTGTCTGTGTGGCTTCAAGTCTTGGAATCAGCCAATGTGGGTATGAGAAAGCTTGCCAGGAGCTTCTCGAGGGTCGGTGGTTCTTTTTGGGTTCTTCCTCCACCATTAATACTGGCTGCCATGTATAGCCTATCGTGTGCTGAAAAAAGTCGTTAAACCCAACAACAACAAACTGTTTAATGCTACCAAACTAGTTTAATGATAGCAACCAAGGTGGTCACTAATGAGGTGACTGTTTAGTCAAAGAGAGCAAAAACACTATTACATTCAGGAATTTCTTTTCAGAATTTAGTTTGTAAAACTTGGTGCAATTGATGCAAAGAAAAGTTACCTCAGTGAAACTACTCACTCCCATTTTCTTTAGCCTTAGCCTTGTTCGTGATGGTTTTTTGCTTGGTGTAACCTGTGAAAATAAAAAAATGTTCACTGAAATTCATCTAACAGGGAAAAGAGGAAAATAGTGAAATTTAAAAATCTCTGGAAGAAGGCAATTTCCTAGGCTTCAAAAATTAAAATTTATTAATAGGATCCATGCTGGACCAAAAATATTGGATAAAGCCATTCATTTGGATACATTTATGGAGTCATACTCCAAACAATCTACCTCCAGAAGAAAGCTGTCAAAATATCAAAAGTACCTTTCAATGAAGAAAAAGATGGTTATGACCCTATTCAGAGATCTCAGAAACGCTTAATTACGCATATTTGGACAATGTTTGATCTGGGATGCAGAAAATCACTGAGGCGGGAGTCCTCCATATACATGTAATAGGTGTGCGGCAAAATTCAAAAACTTGCCAGTCCTGCTTCAGCCACCTGCTTTGCGGGAAAATGTGTTGATCAATTAGCTGTGCTGATATTTACAATGACATAATTCAGTGACCAAAGACCCCTTGATGTAAATACATGTTGCCATCATAAGAGTACATAAAAAAAGAACATGATGCAATAGCTGCGCAGCAAGTTCAAAGACTTTGACTGGCGGCCGGGTGGCAAAGGTACTGATATTTTACAGTGATTGAATTCAGAGTCAGAAAGACCCAGAGATGTACATTTGGTCATTTATAAAAGTACATCAAATAAACAACTTTAGCTTTTGTTATTGTGTTCATTTCCGAATGTATCAAAATAGGCAGTGCATGAGAATGTTGAGACTTAGATGAAATGCGATTCATAAATTAGGGTAGGTAGGCTGGTTTTTATTTTTTATATAAAACATTATATATTATAATCATTAGTATAGATGTACTAAGCACTTCAAGTACTGGGCTAAATTAGATGCACATATCAACTTCATTTTTTTTATATTTAATTTTTTTCCCCCAGGGTGAAAAAAGGTGCACGTGTCGGCAAACGAAAAACTGGGATGGTGTGTTGACCAGAAATATTTTCTTTTGGCCTGAGGCAGTCACTGCCATATTAAAAGATGAAAGTGGCTGAAAAACCGCTGAAATGTGTATTTAAACCTGATCTTCTCTGTCAATGCCTTTTCATTTTAGCATGGTTTGGGGGAATTTTGTGCCAGCTGATAAAGAATTAAGTTTGTCTTTGCAGCTCATGCACCAGGCAAGTCCAGATACCTCCAATTTAAAAAAAACACAACTCCTCAGTGATATTTTTCTTCTAGCCAGCACCATCTGAACAGATTTTTTTTTTACTGACTAGTTAAAGTTAGTTATTTTCATAGTTTCCTTTCTACAAATTTAAATTCCAAAGAAGCCCCAAATAGATCCGAGTGCAAAACATTTCTCGAAACTACATAATGAACGAATGAAACAATGAACAATTCCTGCCTGTGCAATTAACTTCTGGTAAAAGGTGTTTTATTACCTTCTTTCTTACTCGAATTACATCCAGGAACAAATATTCCAGTTAAAACAAAAAACAATGTAAAAACATCCACCAGATATTTTACCAGAAAGGGAAATTTACATCTCTCTATCACTAAGAAAGGCAAAAAAGAGCCATAAAATGAAGAAAAAGAACACAAATATTGAAGAAAAGACTGAGAAGACACTCATTATTACAAATATGGAAACTAGCATGTTCCTCTATAAAATATATACATGCAATAAATGTTTGCAATTTCCCCCACTGTTTCTAACTGCAATATTTACACATAGCAGTTTTCCTGTAACAGGATCTTTGAGTTATGTCAGTTGTATCAAGATAACTTTTTTGCCTGAGGTCATGGATTTACTGAAAGCTTGAATGCCAAATTTTTATTAATGTACAAATACACATACCTCTAGCTTCTCAACTGTGCCACTTTTTCTCAAAGCTTGATGGGATTTCAGCATCTGAAGTGATTTACGAACACTTGCCCTTGAAGACCTGCGAGTAGCTTTGGGTGTGTCTAAAACGGAAGCCTTTCTGTTGCTTCCACTTCTATGAATAGATCCGCTTCTATAGTTTGAACACACAACTTTAAGGGTGTCGGAGCTTTCTTCTAATCTTTTAGAAGGAGATGCAATAGTAGTTTTATGACTCTGATGAACAGCATTATTGTCATTTAAATGAATCATTTCCTCATATACACTGGCCTTTTCTTTAACATTCATTAAACAAAATTTGTGCAGTGGTTTCTGAGGGCTATATGACTGCTTAAGTTGTTTCTGAACTGAAGACAAAGGAGAACATTTACTTTCTCTGGTTACTCTTGTCTCACATTCTAATATTTCTTTCTGCACCACCTTGTCTATATATACTACTGGTGTACTTTCATATTTCTCTGATTGATTTTTATCGTTTCTGTTGATACTACTTTTTTTTCTGTTTCTTGATGTAGTTGTTGCTCTTTTGGCTGCTGCTCTAGTTATTCGTATCTGTCTCTGGGAAGAGTCATCTCTCAAATTGTCAGCCTCTGGGTGTAAACTGAAATAGTTAAAGACATATTATTGAAGGACTGGTATTTTCCTTTCAGAGTAACTGAATCTCTCTTTTTGCAATTACAAGTATAGATAAAGTTACCACAATGAATGTAAGTCTTGGGACATGAAAAAATTAATTTTTTGGGTGCACCAAGAGACATTCATAAATGAAAAACGTAACATTTTTGTGTCCCAACACTCATAGAAACAACAAATATCATGAAAAAATTGGCAAGACTACCACGCATCAGTGACCAGCTCTTTTTCATTGATGTCAATTAACAGATGAAAACTATGATTGCTTTTATGTTATTACATGTACTTTGCATATCTTCCAATTTCTCCAACATGAAATAAATGAAGACTTCATAATTCACGGGTCACTTTACTGGAAGACCTGTATGAGAGTGTACAGTGTAGAGTACAAATTGTACATAACAGCACTTATATCCTTGCATATTTCCAAAAAAATCATGGGTCATTCTACCAGGCAAAGTGGGCGACTAAGTCACCAAAAAACCTGTAAAGTTTGCCTTTTTCTGCTAAGAAACTGAAAACGACATCATTGTAATTTTTTTCAATGTACAATGAGTTACAGTAATTTTGATATGCAATTGCACTGACAAACAAACTCTTGCATATTAACAGCCTGACTGACTTATTAACCCTTTTAAGTTATCACTGCACTATTTCTGCAAGTTATGCCTACCATTTGATGAAAAGATTTGTTGGGATACTTAAACATCAGTTATGTAAATAGTCATTTGTATTTTAAGAATATGATCAGTGAACAGTACTTTCTAATTTAAATTTTTTAAATGCATTATTTTTTTTATAAAATCAATTTGAAATCTAAGTGAAATATAATGGCAGACATTGCTTTGTGTAGCAAATGCAAAGTTCATTAAATTGTCTGTTTTCATAAAACAAAAAGATTAAGAAAAATATACATAACAGTGAAAGCAAGTGTAAATATTATGTGATAGAAGATTTAGTATAAAAATGTAATCATGTAGGTTAGAAACATATAGCTCATGGCTATGTTGTGGAAGTCGAAATCACTGGATATTTGCAAGGTCAAGATTGTTTTCTGAACATTTTTGTGAAAATAAGAAAATAAGCAATGAAGCCAACACACCTGATCCAATGAATGATGTTACTTAAAATATGTATGCAAAGTATAAAACCATAGATCTGCAATCCTATCAATAGATTGTTGTAACGAAACTAGAAAGTGAGCGGTTATATTAAGAAACTTCCCCTTTCTAAAAAGAGATGCACTCATGCCATGAATGGAGCCATACATGTTCTTGGTTGTATGATTAAGTTGGAAAGAAGGGTATAGTTCGGTCATATTTTGACATTAATGCTTCACTAGTTAATGTTTAATCGGCAACAATAGAATTAGGATGAACAGTATAGTATGAAGTTATTAGCACCTTTGTTCCATGTACATTTACAGGGGGTTGTTTCAAAATAATTTAGAAATCTTTTTGACTGCTATTTTATAGAGAACATTCAGAGAAAAAAAATTAAGTGGCAGTTTATTAAGTATTTTACCAGATTAAAAGACTATAATGTCATAACTCCTGTTACCTAAAATTAATTACAATGTGCTCTTTTAAAGTCATATGGCAAAAATACACCGCATTTTTTATTCATTAAAAAAGTAGTAAAATCCTTTGAGTGCATGGGGCCAACTGTCAACTGGAAGTCCAAGCTGAGGAAGTATCCGACATGACATAGGTAAATAAGGCATCAGTCTAAGACTAGTGTGTGGTGTAGGTTCCAGTAACTATCTGGGAGAGGGAAATTACCTTGGACAAAGGACTAACTCCAGGAAAAGCGAAAGCAGTGTTGTAATTACAGTTAATGTCTTCATGATATTAAAAGAAGCCAGTCATCTGCAGTGAATGTGGTATTTTCTGTTATCAGCATTTGAATTAAGTTCATACATGCGTAGAGTGCAAGATGTTGGTACTAGCAAAGGAATTTTATCTTTCTAAATAAAAAAGGAGCAATTGTTATCTTCAAATTGTAAACATTTTGAAAACATGTAAAGAAAACAATTTTGATTATTCTTTCCTTCATTTTTGAAATATTTCTCCAGCAACTAGTACCAAATGTGTCTACAGCATGTAAATAAAAAAACCGAATTTCTGAAATTTATTTCCGCTGTGACACTGAAGAAGTAAATCATAATATTAATATACTCCTCTTAATGGAATGATATATATTAGTTAATCTATCATTCTTATTTAATAACAGGTAAACATCTTAACCTATGAAGAACTTCCTGCTCGTCTATTTAGAATCAATAGTATGCATGCAACTGTTCTTCTGTTCATTAATACATCTGTGTCCTGTCTCAAAACATAAAATGTCATTTAAACCATTACAGTATCAACAGTGTACAGAGGAACAAACTGACAAGGAGGGTGCTCATTCACCTTTGAACAATCGCCACAGCAGCACATGTCCTTAAGGTCTTTCCAGTGCTCAAAGAAATAAAATTTTGGACACAGGCCCAGGGCTGGTGACTAAAAAAAATGACAAGCCCTTACTCAAATTTTACATGCCCAGACTACAATTAAATGCCTGTCTAGTACGGGTTGTAATGTATTATCAAAACAAATGAACTGTGCAAAAACAAGCGTGTGCTTATTATTGCCTATCAAGCAAACTTTTTCATGGCTAAAATCGTACTGAAAAGCAAAGGTCAAAGAACTAATTTGATGTTGTTGTTGTAGGATTCAACGCCATTTTTCAGCACATGATAGGTCATACATGGTGGCCAGTATTAATGGTGGAGCAAGAACCCAGAAAATCCCTGGAAAGATCCCCTCCCCACGAGAAGCTACTGGCAAACTTTCTCACATACCCACATTGGTCAAATCCGAGACTCGAACCCACGCAGACAGAGGTGAGATGGCAGTGATCCATAACTGAAAGCAATTTAGACCACTCCGCCACTCCGAACTAATTTGAATGTTCAATTCAGTGTGTTGAATATATTACATACAGGTGTCTCCTATTCTGACCGACATGGTACACAGAAATGACATAGGCTGATACATTGTTTGCCATATGTGTAAAACTCTGTCAACCAAGAGACAAGAAACTTATTTTTGCTTTCTAACTGCCTTAAATAATTAATCACACTAATTCGACAACTGAAATAATCAGGCTTTCCGTATATATATGGGGTAAAATCCTACTTCAAAGAAACATTGCCACTGTTCACAAACGAGTCAATAATCTTTAATACAGATGGCTTAAGCAATCTCATTGAAAGCAATGATATGTAACAACTTTTGTTTACCTACAAGCATGAAGTTTTGATATTGCAATGCTGACTGGGGATTTTACAAACAGACATGATAACTTTGGTATTGAACTTGCTATAAAACACTTTTTACATTTCAATAAAACATTATTACTGGTTGTGATCATCAGCACAGTAAAGATTTTACTTTGTTGTGTGGTTGCATGTTGACGACTTGTGAATTCTGCTCAGGGGGTGGGGAGATGTTTATGGCCATTTATGCAATTTTGGAAAATTGCATTTTATGAAGAATATTTTTACCCTTAACTTTAGAGTGTGCCTGCGATCTGGATTCTTAACATAGTTTTTTTGCTGCCAGTATATAACCATGCTTAAGGTACCCTGGTCAGCACCCCTATGATTTGAAATTCTAGCTGGAACACTGTTAAGGTACAGTGGTATGCATGCAATGTGCATGCTGAATGAACACAAATCATTTTTTGGAAAGCCGATTAGAAAAGTTCAAGCAGAAATGTCTTGTCAACTAATACATACCTGAGTCTTTTGGCTGGTGGGTTATTCTCTTCATCCTCCTCATTGAGTTCTTCAATTTTACGCCTTATTTTACGACGGCTTCGTTTTGCTGAAGGTGTCTTTGGAAGAGGTTCAATTTTTGAACTGAAAGTAAAAGGAACTTAGTAGTCTTTAGAAATCATGTTGAATGGTGTTATCTTACCAAAAAACTGTCTCTCTGAGCAATCTTCCATGCAAACTTTACCTGCTGATACTGCAGAAGACTATACAAAATGTGTATATGCCTTGTACAATTCAAAAATTGTGCTCTGAGCTTATAAGCTGGCTTAACCAGAAACAAACTGACAATCTGTTGAAATTTAAAGACTGATCATGCTGATTAGTTCATTGTAAATGATCATCTTTAGATTTGAATCTATTGGATGTTTTCTCTATCCGAGAATCATACAGGTCTCATACTCAGCACACCAAATTGCATACATAACTTTCCTGTCACTCTCTGGAAAAGTAATTAATTTTTTCCAGGATGGCATCTATACATTTCAATGTTTTGCTTCCCCAGTATGATATGGTTGCCTCTGGAAACAAGTTGGCCTTTATCAACAGTCAAACTGCTCCAAATAGGTATAAGATTCCATTTCACCAGATTTAAGTTTTGTTCAAGGCTTTATCTCAGTGTACTTTGATAATCAACTAAGAAAGGGTCCCCATCCGCTACCTGAGACGTAACAAGTGCAAGCCTATGAGTTATACAGTGGTAGTTTAAAAGCATCAGATTGTCTCTCAATATAAATCCAGTTAGCCCATCACCTGCACCAGTAATGACTTTGGTCCTATCTGTGCCAAGACCAATTACTTTAAAGCTTGGTATTTTCTTAACATCAATTACCCTAGAGAGTTCCTCATATAGAGTACAGCTCAAGTATATTTTGGAACCCCACACATCATGGTGGTGCAGAGAGAGAGAGAGTAGAGAGGATTAAAAAAAATCCCTGAACTATCTTTCCAAACGTCCTGATGGAATTGCCAAGGCGACTCGCTGACAATTTTTCTGCACATCATGCTTTCTTGCGGAATTATTGCGGGCAGCCAACACAGCCTGGACTTAGTCTCTTTGTCACTCTATCAAATAGGCATGTCTTACTGTGTATGTCCCCTGCAAGCATGCTCTTTAAAGGTAGAGAGAGAGAGAGAGAGAGAGATGCCAAGTTATCTATATCGTTATCAGATAATTATATACATTTACCAGTTCTAATGAATAATGATTATGCAAGATCAAATTTAGATAAGATTAACATAGTCACACTGCCTTGAAAACTGTACTGATACCACTTTACTTTTTTATTTTACGAAGGCCCATTAACACCTTTTCCAATAAGTTTACACTTTTGCTTTTTGAAAAAAAATCTTAACAAATTTATGCACTGACTTGACAAGACATTGTTGATTTTCTCTATGCTACTGTTCAACATGAAAAGTAATCCAGTGTGATATGTGCATTTAAATTCCTGATGACAGCTGCTTCTGTTGAAAACAACAACAAAAAACAACAGAAAACACTGAAAATTGTTTTTCAAAATAGAAGCATGTCAAGGGGTTTTGGAGAAAGAAATGCTTTTTTTTTATATAGCATGTTTCCATGTTATGACCAGTATGTCATCTTGAAAATAAATTTCCACATTTAAACAGTGTGAAGCCCAATGGGCACCTTGCTCAGAATAGAGGAGGGGTGTGATCTGAAATTAATGGGGTCCCAGGTGTTAGATTTTTGAGCAACGACATAACTGTTTTTGAAGTACAGCAGTTTCTACATTGTGTCAAAATAACAGTTTTAAAACATTTGTCCCATCAAAGTGAGGTGTCTGGCAAGCTTGGCGAGAAAAAAAAGTTTGCATGATGAACGTAAATATACTTTCAAGATGTTGACATACATGCCATAACACGGCACAATCAAAATCAGAATACCACTGTCCTACATAAAATTGAGATCTGATTTTAATCAAATGAAAGCTTTACTAAAAATATGATTTACTACTGCAAAACCCCGACACAGTCGTGTTTCAAGAAAGCTCAATTTTCTGTAATTGTTACACAAAAAACAAACTTTGAGTCTATGTCTGTTAAATGTAGTATGTATAAATGGTAATCTGTAATGATTTGAAATGATATACAACTATCCCATGGGCAGTTTAAAAGCAGCAATTAAAGGAAAAGAAGTCAGATATAAAATCAAAGTTTCACATTAACTGGCTGACAATAGCTAGTGAGATGTGTTGATGGTTGCAGTGGCTGAACCCATTGTGCTCATTTGCATAGGTAGGATCAAGAAGTGAAATAACCCATTACAGGCAAATCAGTGAGATGATAGATACGTGTACAAGAACAAAACTTATCACATATTATTGCCTTGAATGAGAATGTTTAAGCTGCTATGTATTATATTTTTCACAAGTTTGTGAACAGCGGCAATGTTTCTTTGACGTTGGATTTTACTGCGTATTCAGAACGCAAAGCTTGATCATTTCAGTTATGGGAATATTGTTCAAGTGTAATTCATTTTTATTAAATTTATAATTGAATTGTAGCTACTGCAATGTGAAACAATATTAAAAAAGGGGAATTCTTGGGCTTGTGGTATTTGTAGTCTGGCAAACATGTCAACATTTCAAAAGAAAAGTAGGGAGAATAACAAATAAAATAGTGATATTTGTATCTAAAACAGGGAGGCTTTTATGCTGCATTTTTTAAGCTCCAGTTTCAATAAATATTGGCCAATCTTCCAGGTCCAATATTGGTGGGGGGGGGGAGGGAGAGAGAAGAGGGAAGACGGATGAATGTAATAAGGTAAAACTGGCAAAGGCAACTATTTACCCCAATGTATGAGCGCCCAAGGGCTATCGCCATCATTTCTCCCTGTGACACCTCAGTCTCCCCAAGGACAAGCCCCTCTTTTCACATTCTGGTCAGCTGTTGTTAAACTGCATAATATCTGAAGGTTAAACTTAAGCACACAAGCATAAGGCCAGTGCATTTATCTTGTGAATAGGACTGCCCTTCGGACATTTTATAGAAACCATGTTCTAATGTGTGTGTATATTAGCAGCACCAACTGATTGGAAAATAAATGATGCCCTATTTTGGTTGTAACTTACGATGCCCAGTACTTCATTTTAACAGGCCAAATATGCAGTCACAAGTTACTGTACACGTGGCAACTGTTTTTCTAATGCTTTATATCCCACCTTATTACCTTAGGTTTTTAACTCCTATGGCATGTAACACTTTATGAAATAAAATATTTATTCTGAATTAGTTCTCTGGGGGCATGTATACTGCGTGGTATATTTTGTTTTATTCCTTCTTTCAATTTAATCAGGGTATACATATACGGCAGAGGAATGCCAGGTGTTTACTGATTATTTTTCGGTGGAAATGTGATTTTTTTTGCAGAGAAAATTACACAGCAGTCACAGTGATCATTCATGTGATTGAAACTAATTGGTGACAAATTGTATTATTTTTTTTTACTATAGTACTGTTGTAAGGGTTTAAAAATCTGAAATTTACGTGAATAATGTTTACTCATAACATTTTATTTACTGAAGAAAAAAGTTTGAAATGTGATATTAATTATTTTGTCACAACAATATTCACAAGTGATAAAATAGAATATGGCATCTGTGAATTGCACTCAGGAAAAAACACTGACAGACAAATGTAATAATCGGGAGTTCTCTGCAAAAAATCATGAGATATTGTGAGATTGGGAGGTATGTGTGAAAATACCCCAAAAATCAGGAGGTTTGTGGAATTTCACTCAGGGCACGTGAGTTTATTTAAGTCACCAGCACGAGTCCTGTGTCTAAAATAACACTGAGCGGATTTTAAGAGTCCACCTACCTAGACCTTTGTTTTTAAAAAAGTGTTTAAATATTGGAAATTTACTGACTGAATTGTGATGGGAAATCAACTGCTGAAATATATGGACAACCAAATTTAAAGTTTCCATTCTCATTCACTTCAGGAATTCTGCTTTATGGCATAGAGCTTCATGGAACTCTGAGATTCTGTTCCTGAATTTCTAATAATTGAAATAAACTTCATTATTTTCCAAACAATAAGAACATATCCAGTGTACATGTATTTTCCAAATCCTATAAATAATTTTGATACAGGCTTAGGAGATGCAAATTAATGTCCAACAAAACCACCAAAAATAATTGTTGGGCTAGTAAATTTTCATACACCATTTTCAATGTTCAAACTCTTGTGTCCAATTTTTTTTAACATATTAAAAAAGATGTATCGACACAATTAAAATTTCCTGTATTATTCAGCTACATATGTACCATGGGTAAAATGCCTATAACTTCCTGAAAACATTCTGCAAGTGAATGATATTCAGAGATCAGACATATAATGACAACAAAGCAAGAACAAAAAACAATATCAGACAAACCTCTTGAAAGTTTTCTTTGCTGTTGCCAGTATTTCACTGAGGTATCCAAAGGCTTCTTCTTCAAATCGCATGAAGATTTCCTCCACCTTCTGACGAATATCCAGATTGGTCTGGAAACCAATGTAAAAAGGTAGGTCTGCCATAGTAGTCTACTTTCCTGAAATGTTCAACATGATAGCAACCATTTTAATCAAAATTTCTGCATGACATAAGTACTATAAATAGTAAATACACTCCATAAGTTGCAATAAAATGTGATGACAATGACTGTTCCAACACACTTGCAAGCTATGGGCAATAAAACGCTTTACTCCTGTATCCTCCATGTCTATGTGAATTTTCTCCTATTTTATGAGTATGCATAAATCAAAGCTATGTCAAAAACAGAATGTAGCAATCTTAACCAATGAAAGTGATTGCAACTGGAAGGGAAACCTTGATTTTTTTCATTTAAACAGTATGTAAAGCCATGTTGGGTCTCACAACAGTTAGAAAATTTAGTTGTGACCAGTGACCAGTTATGCAAGCTTAAGCACATTCATAAAAGAAACAAGAAATCACAGCAAAAACAACTACAGGTGATAAAGCTCAGCAAATTTTAATGAATGGTTTGCAACAAATATATTCCACAGAAATTTAAATATCAAGGAAGACTAAAAAGAGCTAAAAGAACAAAATTACTTAAAAAGTTACAATAAAAAAGTATACATAATTATAATAAAATTAACAAATGTATAAGATCAATGATTTTATCAAGAAATAATTTCCTATTTTTAATGTGCATGGATTTATATTTAGTTTACCATTTCAATGTTTTCATTATCTAGGTCTACAGTCCACAGTCCATGCTAATTATTCCCTCTTCCATTAGTAGTAGAGGGAAAAAAACAATACCAGTCCAACTGCTCAGTAAGAGTCAAAATACCACCCAATGCTGACCTGGACCTAAAGAAAAGGATATCATGGTGGGGTGAGATGAGGGAATCTTCGCAATGGCCACTTAAAAGATGGCTATGATGTCACATGTTGTCATCTGTGTCTCCACCAGAGGTATAATCTAGTCAGTCTCCTTAGAGACACTGTATTTATCCATTACAATATACACAATGGTGTGACTTTTTTGTGCAATAGGAGCATGTCAATAAAGGAGGGTGCTCAACTCAAAGCCTTTCAAAGAACTACAATCAGATCAAATGTAAAGATGCTCAAATTCTCTAAAAGTACATACAATAGCAAATACACCATCAAAATTCTTACAATATTTTAGTATTTACACTCTTCTGTTTGGTTGTACACCATTATCAATTTTATAAACAAAATGCATCAAGGACATACAAAAAGCCCAAACCTAAGTTGTTGTAGGGTTTAATGCTATGTTCAGCATAAGATATTTTACGTATGGCGGCCAGTATAAATGATGGAGGAAGAACCCAGGGAAAACCCTGGAATGAACCACTGACCCATGAGAAGATACTGGCAAGCTTTTTCATGCACCCACATTGGCCAAGCCAGAGACTCAAACCCATGCAGACAGAGGTGAGATGGCAGTGATCCAAAATGGTGAGTGCTTTAGACCACCATTTTAATTTCTAACCTAAATGTCACCAGGTGTCCCTAACAATGGAAACTTGTAGGCATCTTGAACCAAACACTATCAATGTAAACATGACACTCAAACAAATTCAACATGTGATTTGGATTTTTATCATAGCTTTTAACAATTTTTCATTCATATCATTACAGTGTCTGCAGTGTGGCACTTTATAGGGATGTCTAGCATTGTAGCACGATGTCCCACCCAGTCACATTATCCTGACACCAGGCCAACCAGTCCTAACACTAACCTCTTAATGCTGAGTGCCAAGCGAGGCAGCTGTTAGTCCCATTTTTGTAAGTCTTTGGCATGACTTGGCTGAGGATCAAACCCATGACCTGCATCTGAGACAGATGCACTAACCGTTAGGCCACCAGAATGGTTTTGAACAAATGAAAAGGGGTATATATTGTACATGTGTTCAAAGAGATGTAATTGTTGTTGTAGGGTTTAACTCGATTTTTCAGCACAAGATAAGCTAATATAAATGGTGGAGGAAGAACCCAGGAAAACACCGGAAAGAATCACTGACCCAAGTGAGAAATATTGGCAAGCTTTCTGACATACCTACATTGGCTGAATCTGAGACTCGAACCCATGCAAACAGATGTGAGATGGCAGTGATCTGTACAGTGAGCGCTCTTGGCCCCCGAGATGTAATTGTAAAATGAACAGAATTATTGAGATTATCATAGACTGAACGACATCACATCACACAAGCTGCCTGAAAACATTTACTCATGCAAATATGGTGACTGTGTTAGTGTTTTTCAGTCATATTGCTATGACGTCCCACTCAAGTCACAATATCCTGACACAAGGCCGACCAGTCCTAACACTAACCTCTTAATGCTGAGTGCCAAGCGAGGCAACTGTTAGTCCCATTTTTATAAGTCTTTGATATGACTTGGACAGGGTTCGAACCTGTGACCACACACTAAACCACTTAAGCCATCAAAGCGGTGTGACCGTATTAGTAGTGAAACTGTCTGGGAATCTATGATGTTGTCTAGATGTTTAACCTCAGTGCTTGTTGCACTAGAAAGTAATCTCCAGATTAAAACGACGTGCACTAAGACTCATTAGCAGAGAAAGTGAAAGAAGCAGAACACAAAAGAGTAACTGTGGATCTAACGTCGATGAAAAACGGAGAAAATAATTCCCTCGAGTGGAATATGGCACATCCATTAGGATTACTGGCGTGACTTCTGATTACATGACTGCGAAAGTGAATAATCCTTTCTGCCCTCGTTTACCACAAGATATCTGGAGAACACACTATGACCCAAGAAATTCTTTCACAACAAAGAAATCAGTAAACTTGCCGAGACAAATTCAT
This sequence comes from Sinohyriopsis cumingii, assembly GCA_028554795.2. Lineage (NCBI taxonomy): Eukaryota > Metazoa > Mollusca > Bivalvia > Unionida > Unionidae > Sinohyriopsis > Sinohyriopsis cumingii. The sequence continues at coordinate 3,473,540 of JAPYKE020000077.1, read as the reverse complement.
TGGATTACAAAGTCAGGGGGTCAATGCAGATTTTGTTGGTTTTTAACTTTGCTGCAACAAAAGAAAGATCTTAAAGTTCAAGTGTAACTTATTAGAAAGAAGATGAATTAGCCTCTGCGATTTTTGGATAAATGTGTTCTAGGACGAAGTACTTACTTACATGAAGTCACTTATAGATAAAATTTCTGTGACACTAGTTTAAAACAGTATTTGCCAAGTATGACAGTTAATTTAAGTCCTTTTATTGCCGATCATCCGTATTTCAAACATATCATAGCAACATCAAATCTGTATCCAATAATTTTCCTATGCTATTTCTAATCAGTTCATCCTTCATTGACCAGCATAGAAAAATTTACATAACTTGACTTTGTTTTTGACATGAGATGTGAACTATCAGCACTTGCATTGTTAATCTGTATTTTAAATGCAGGGGAAGGTCCTAATAGTGTCAAAAAAAATCCTCCTGACTTTTGGCGTATGGGTATATTTAAATTAAAAAGAGTATTTAGCAAGGTTGGTAGCTGTCACATTTACTGAAAAGTATTTTGGACAGGAAAAAAATGACTTATGTATCCTGCTGTAAATTAATAAAAACCCATTTACAGATTTTATTGAATACCATATTTCATGTAATTTGTTGTACACGAAAAAACAATTATTAATTTCAGTGTATGAAAAATTATATGTAAAATCAATAATCATTTTGTGGTTCTAAACATGTACGAATAATAAAGGGATCGTACCGTAACAAATTCTATGGAACACAAGCTACACGACAACTTAATGGTACAAACATACAAAGTAAATGTATATTTTCCATCTCAAGAATCTAATTGCAATAAAAATAAAAGTACTCAAAAAGATTTTAGTTATTAGGAAACGAGAAAGAGAGGATCGTGTCTCTGTGAAAGCTTGTCTGCATTTAGAGCATATGTAGCTATTATGTTGTGTAATATTGGCAAAATGATAGTCCTACATGTAACACATATCACATGTTAGTATGTTTTAGTGCCCACAAAAGTCAAAACAATGATCAGCATCAAGGTCTTACACGAAGGACTAGCAAAATGATTAAGATATTTTGAACATATATTAAAGGGTATCATTTATTGGCAAATTGTATGCAAGGATACAAGTCTACACTGTCAAGAAATTAAGTGCAACTGGTATTTTTACAACAGCAATAATCTCATTATCAAATTGCAAGAAGAAAAAAAAAAGAACCTGAAATCACGTTTTAGTTAATGCACGCAAGCGTGTGCGAAAAGATGAAGAAAAAAAATGTGTCCGTGTACACGACCATGTTTATTCAGGGCGGTTTTTATTTTTAGCTTTTGCAAAGAGAAAAAAAGACTTTATAGTTACAAGACGATTGCGATAATCCTCATGTATTATGACCATACCATTAGTGTATCTCCTAGGGGTGAAAGACTAAAAAGAGTAAAAATTCACATTGCTGTCAGAATTGGGGGTCAGGCTGAGTAAAAAAACAAGACTTTACTATCAAAACTGGGGGTCAAATTAATATTTTGGGGGTCCCTGAAGCAAAATGAGGGTAATGGGAAACATTGCTACTATGTTCCACTATCAATTAACACCGCTAAATCAACAATTCATTCTTGTTTTAATTATCATGTACGCTGTCACAACAACTTCATGACTACGCAGTGTTATTTACACGGTAATTAAGCATGCTTAGTGCTTTGGTTATTCAAGTTGAAACAAGATTGAGGGCAAGAATTGACAGAATATGTCAAATCAGCGAGGCTGCCAGGAGGAAAATGAAAAGCTGTCAATCTGCTACTGAAGCCATTGTCCATAAAGAATTTGTTCCAATAATAATAATGAGCACTTTTGGACTAGAGTCCATCAGTGAAAGGTAGCACAGAGAACAAATTTTGTGTTTGATTCTGGATCGAATGGATAGCCAGTGTAGGGTACAGAACAGCGGGGAGGTCTGCTCTGATTCTGGTACTCTAAGTATCATCCGAGCAGCTGTGTTTTGAACTTTTTGACGTTTCTGGAGCAGACATTGAGATGAACCGGACAGAATTGAGTTACAATAGTCCAGTCTTGAAAGTACTGATGAACACATAAGTGTTTTAGTGCCATCAACTGAAAGATATTTGCGAATCGAGCTGATGCGTCTCAGCTCAAGATATGCAGCCTTGCATATGTTCATGACATGTTGGTGCAATGTGAGAGTACTGTCCAGAATAACACCTAGGTTTCATACTGATTGTGTGAATTTAATGTTGGTGTTGCTGATATTTATTGTTTGAGGTAAAGGATGTGAATGAGAAAGTCTTTTTGTTGTGATCAGAATGGCCTCAGTTTTATCATCATTCATCTGCAGCTTATTACATGTCATCCATGATTTCACATCAGAAATGCACCTCTCTACACCTTGGATGGTAGCATCAACTTCATTTGGGTGGCTAGATTTGTATATTTGGGTGTCATCAGCATACAATTGGTGAGACACTGGATGATGATCTATGACACTTGAGAGCGACTGAGTGTACAGAATGAAGAGAACAGGTCCAAGAACAGACCCCTGTGGAATACCACAACACAGATTAACTGGGCTGGAGTGTATTCCATTTGCAGATACAATTTGTGTTCTGTTGACCAAGTAGGACTTAAACCACAGGAAGGCTGTATCACGAATGCCAAATACATGCTGGAGATGGTGAAGTAATATATCATGGTCTATTGTGTCAAATGCTGTAGACAAATCAAGGAGAGTGAGGACTGTAATCTTTCCGCTATCCAAAGCAGAGAGAATGTCGTTAACTACTTTTAGAAGAGTAGTTTCACTATTGTCGCAAGGGCGATATGCAGATTGTACATTGCTAAAAAGACTTTGAATTCAGACGAGATACAAGCTTGGATAGAACAACCTTTTCTAAGATTTTTTTAAATGAATGGGAGATTAGAAACTGGGCGGTAGTTCTTTAAATCATTATGATCTAGTATTGGTTTCTTCAGCAGAGGCTTTACAATGGCAGTTTTGAAAAATGATGGGAATTCCCCAGATGAAAAAGAGGTATTAATAACATCAGTTAGTGAAGGCAATACTGGATCTAAGCAGTAAAGCAGCAGTGGTGTTGGAATTGGATCAAGTTCATATGACTTTGGTACATTCTTCATCAGGATTGTACGTACGAAATCCATAGAGACAGGTTCAAATGCTGCTAATGGTTGCCGCTCAAATTCTATATCCCAACTGTATGGTGACGATGAGTCAATTGAAATTGTGGTGTTTTATCTCTAATGGTTTGTACTTTGTCACGGAAGAAATTTGCAAACATGTCCGGAAGGTCGACTGGAGAGAAGGTAGTTGGAAGTGGTGTAGATTTGTTTCTTGTTATAAGGACAAGTGATCCTATGTATTACTTGTTATTTGAACTTGCCAATAAAGATAATAGAAGGGTATATGGTTGAATAGATTTGCAATAAAATGTTAATTAAATCCATGTCAAAACAGAACAAACACTTAAAAGATAGTATAACTGCATATACAAATCAATTTAACTAAGTCCGTGACTTTCAACTTTACGATAGAAAATGGCAAAGTTTTTATATTTTACATCTGTATGATTTTAATGAAACAATAAGACTAGTTGACCAAGGGTCAGTGGTCTTCACTTTTGCATGTATTGAGATGTAAGTTTTGTTGGATAAGAAAACATCAAAGGGCTTCCTAACTCATTTTAAAATGCATGTGGTGTTTTCTTACAGTGACAGACTTCATAAGAACTAATTAACGATAAGCTTTCAAGGTATGGTCTTTAAAGTCCTTTGTCCATTTGTTAATAAACACCAGTAGATATAGTAATGACAATAAGAGAGCTTATGCATCAATCATTGTATTTTGTCACCAACAATTATTAATTTTTGTAAAATCAAAATGGCACTACAGTATTTTTTTATCTTTTCTGCAAACGTAAATCTTCTTAGTGGAAATTTTATGTCCGATAATTTAGTGGATTTTTCAAAAAATACAAAGTGATATGTACAAAAAAAGAAATGAAATACAGTATTGCATTTCTTGTTCAATGACAACTTGTGTCAGATAAGAGAATATGTAAAAGCGAAAACTCTAAAAGGTTTCTGTATCTTGAACACAATTTCCTTGCTTTATTCATGCATTGTTATGTTAATTACTAATACTAACTTTTGAAACAATGGAAGTTCAAATATTTTCTCATTGTTTGAATACAGGACCTGTAAATTAAACGTTATTTCAGTAAAAGTCTGTATGGCAGCAACATTCACTCCATATCAAAATTTTGTGTCTCTACTTCATATGCCCCAAATTAAACCCAAAAAGCAGTTAAACTGTTAAAATTATAATACATAAAAATATCTCAAAACATCTATTTCGGTCCAAATAATAAAAAAAACTGAATTTGTAAACAGTCAAATAATCTTTATGAATGTGCCAAATTAAGTTTTGATATCTCTATAAATTAAAAAAAAACTGGTTATGGTACCACTTTTTGACAAAAAAATTAATTGTTTTCAAGATTTAGTCAATGTTGTTAAAAAAAAATCATAAAATACAATTTCAGACATATTTTCATAAAATAAACTTTTATATGCTTCTTTGTAATAGCATTACATGCGTGTCAATTATGATAGAGATATCTTTCAAATAAAAATAAATGAATGGTTCACCCTAACAATATATTCCAAATACAACACTGGTCTTTCATTCCTCACTGAGAAAAGAGCACAATTACAGGGTACAAAAGGTCTCTCTCTAGACACTCTGGGTCGACTTCTCAAACCACCTAGTCCTACAATGTAAGATGTAGCACATGTTGGTTTTGTTTTAGTGCTATGTCTTGCTATCCAAATAACAGCCTTGTATAGCATGTTCCGATGTCACTGACATCGGAATGAGTAATCAAAGTTTCAGGAACATCGCACACACTTGGCAGCCTATATCAACACTCTTCCACTAATTTATGTGTAATTAATATACTTACTGTACTGTTTTTATCTGGCAAAATGCTAACATAATACTTGCAAATGGACGCATCTTTACTTTCCATTGACATACATTTGAATTTCTTGCAATGCGACGGTTGTCAAGGTATGACGAAGTAAGTTCAAGTAGGTTGGGGATATGTTTCTTGAACGAAACAAACCGTTGCTTACAGTTCCAGTAGGCAATTTTTTTATTCATTCAGTTAAAGAACAATATTTCAACTTAACCCGATCTCGGCATTTCCGGCTTTTATTGCCTTCCAGCCAACTCAAATGTAGGCCAACAAAACTTGAAAACAGGTCCATTTCTTTTATGAGAATTTGAATTTATTAGAGAAGACACCAGAGTAAGTTATGTCTGACTAAAACATTATGACATAACTTTGTAGAAAAGCACTGTTATTTTAGTTGTCATTTGTGTGAAATATTCCTGAAAAGTTGACTGTCATAACAATGTCAGTCGACATAAAAACACGCTACACAGCGCCGTTAGTTAGGCTGTAAGACCGTAACGCCCACAACATAAATATCAACGTCAAGGTCTTACATGCAGGACTATCCAACCACCATACGTCGGGGCAAGTTTTCCATCAGACGTGTTCTCCATGTTCCGAATGAAATAACTAAGTTTTGCGCATTTGTAATATCATTGATGAATTTTGTTTTTAAAATGGGCACGAGTAACAGTCAAGTGGAAGAGGTACCAATAGTAAAAAGGTACCAAGGAAAAAATAATTCTATAGATAAAAAAAAAACAAGAAATTACAGCCACATTTTACCGGTCGTAAATAAATGGTCCTTCCCAAATCGAACTGGGAGAATGCGATATTTCAGTGCTTAGAAATTAAAATTGCAAAGATATTTTTAGCCACAGTAATTAAATATACTGATCCATTTTTCAACTAAGCCTACCAATCGACACAATAAATGGCTACTGTTTACGACGTTCTCTGTAGTTAGCACAGGGGTTCGTTACAAAGAAAATTGGAGATCCGTCCTTGAATCAAGGGATGGCGGTTCTAACCTGAAACAATACTGTTACAGGTTAGAACCCCCATCCCTTGATTCAAGGGCAGATACTCCAAATTATCTTTGTAACGAACCCCTATGGTAGTTATTAGGCCTACGGATACTGTAAACGTCCGTTAACGTAAGTGATACAATTACTCGAATGAGATATACATCTTTTTAATATATAGAACTAAAAGCGTTATTAATCAAGATGTAAAGCAATAGTACAATGTAATAAACACCACTGTTTGTCTTACTTAAGCAGAATGTAGCCCTTCTTGCCGCCTGTTGTTCAAATCTTGCAAGACATTTTTGCAACCAATCAGAATTGAGGATTTTGGCGACGCATGATGCAGAGGTAGCAATCAAGTTTTAGTTAAGTATAAAATAATGGGTCTCCAGAAACAAAAATATAATAACGATACACATTCAAAATATTTTCATCTAGTTTATCTTATATTTCTAAAAGATATTAGCGAAACGCTGTAATCATTACCGTAGTTTCGAATTTTACTCCATCTTGTCATGAACCGTAATTTGTAAACAACAGAAGATGTATCGGAATAGTAAAGAAAATAGTAGTAGTTTTAATCAGAATTACAAACTCGTGGTTGTGGGAGGAGGTGGTGTTGGTAAAAGTGCCTTAACCATACAGTTTATTCAGGTAATCATTTAAGATGTTCTGAATTAATTTAAACAGAAAAATAACATTGTTGAACAAAACATACAGTACACATCACTTCCTCGACATGAGAATATATATAATCAGCATACTCTGTTTTTTAATGGTGAAGCTTCAGAGAAATCCAAAAATCTAGTTTGAACTGCGTCTTGGATGTTAAATGGCATGTTTTCTCCAATTTATATGCGACGGATTAAGCAGTTCGATCAGAGGGTTTAGTTAAGAAAAAATGGTCCCACATAAAATTAAAATTTTAAAGGGAAGTATGAAGTACAAGACATGTAGGTCGTTCAGCTGACTATTTCAGTAATGGATGTAATTTTTTAGATGTTTATTTCACATACTTTTAAATGGTGATCATTCACTTTATTAGGATCCACGTACATCCAAATTTCTTTATGAGATCATATTCATAATAAAATAGTTGACCCTGGAAATACATACTAACAGCAAACCAGTGTTACAGTACATATACATTTTTAGATGAGGTCGACCTAAAGATATGATCCAGTACAACTGGGATTGAATGTCGCAAACTCTATCACAATGAAAGCTAAGCATGTTGAAAACAATATGCACTACCTATATCAGTGTTCTGCCTAGGTCATTTTACCATAGCGGTCCTGCTGCGCTATCATTTAAGCATGCTATGCTTTAGAATCCACTGCTACAGTATTTGCTTATGCTGCTATTCTTTTATATTTCCTGCTATCCTTATAAAATTGATAATGTTAAACATCCTGTCACATAATTTAAAACCCTATTACTTAAATGACATATATTCTTACTTTGCTTTAGGTATTTAATTAAGATTATCAAGGATAGTTACTCATTCACTTAGTTTTTATCTTTTGTACACTGCCGACCTGACTCTGGTGCATGACCTATAATGTGGGGTTCATCTTTGCACTGATATGGTTATGTGATGGTCAGTAATGATGGTGCCTGCTGATAGTGTTTGTTGTATTTATTTCAGTCATTTTAGCTACCAGCTAAGAAAGTTAAATATATTTTGTTTTTTAAAGTTAAGCAAATTCTTGTGAAAATTGGATATGTAAAATAATCTATAACCTGGCTAGCCCCATGTTGGTCTGGTTAAGAAAAACTGATGATGATTCCAGTTCAGATAATGTGATCCCCCACCTGCCAAAAGGTGCCTGAGAAATGAAGGACAGGGATAGAACATTGGAATTTACTAGATCATATGGTAAGTTTTCCATATTGCAAAATTTTGGTCTTGAACTCCTTAAGTAGCAACAGGTGGGATGGGGGGCTTGACTATTCCTTGTGAATTATTAGTTTATTTATTATTATTGTAGTAGCGGTAGTTATAGTTGTGATTGTTGTCATTCATATTATTTTCTGGAAATTGTGATAATGAATGAAAGTTGTATTTTATCCTTGAGTTGCTCCTATAGTTACATAGCAAAATAGTTTCATAATTAGACTTGAACTCAAAATTTCTGATTTCTTTTTTTCTCTCTATCCAAGTAAGAAAATGAGTAGTTTTTATTTTTGAATTTTACCTGTTTTGAAAACGTGTAAATATAAAGTTTTGGTTTATATCTGAAGTATTTTCCAAACAGTAAACAGCTAGCTTGCAGTTGGAATGTACTACATAATAAGTTCAGTGGTGATAATTTTTAGCAGGGTTCTCATCATGAGTGACCACTTTAAGGAGAGAGCAAACTTTGATGATGTAAAGGTGGAGTGGCACAATTTAAGGACATTTTGGTGTATATCAAGAAGCCAATCTCAGTTTGACAGGCATTGGAAAAATTGCTGTTTTCTAACAATATTTTAACTTACTGTCATTGCTTCAAGGAATAAATAAAATGATGATGACACATTTATATATTCTTGAAGAAAAGTAATATGTATTGCTTTAGTTATACTGTCATGGTTATTTTGAAAACTCACCATCTTTACTCTTGAAGAATTTGTTCCTGGCAATTGACATGAGAGTGTTTTGTGTCTTTTTTCCCATTCATTAATAAATTGTATATTCCACTTTTTCCAGACCATGTAAGATCATTCGTTCATTCTCTGTGATGAACAGTGTCTGAAGGAACAGGTTGACGCAGAGTGTGCTGAATTACTCTATGACAATCAGTACATTACTAAAGACAATTTACTGGTAGTACAAAAGGACATTGTCTAAAACTAATTTAATGTGGCAATCAACATAAATGGGGAAGTGAAGAAACAAAGGATATCATGTATTTAAATTCAAAGAGAAATCAGTTTGACATGTAATCATGTTATAACTTATGGAAATAAAGAATACTATGTAAATAGATGTATTTCTCTTATATGTCTAACAAAAAAGTATTAAACGAAACCAAGTGCATAAAATTACACCATTATTTTAAGTATTATTTGTACATTGCTGAGTATCCATATCAAGAGAGATGAATGGAATTACAAGTGCATGACATCTTGGCATTTTCTCCTATGTGAGGCCTTCATGGAAATCAATGGAACACTTATGCAATCTGATGGTCACAATGACATGGACGCTGCCAAGGTTGTCAACAACAGTACATGCATCATGGTAGTCTTCACCAGTGCACAATATCTATGGAAAGGAAACTGGAGCATTTCTCAACATTGTTGATATTACTAAAACAATCTCAGATTCTCCAGTTAGCACAATGATTATTCAAGATCCACTAGCACGTTTAAGATGTTTCATAAACATGCAAACAAACATACAGGTCAGGTTCATTTTATAACACAGTGGCCTAGGGACCATGCAGATTCCACCATTGCTGCAGCTTTAGAAAATTTAATGCTTAATATCAGTAATACTCTACCTGTTGCTGTTGTAGCTAGTACTTTTCTGTGAGGAAAATACATCACCAAACAACACAGATTCTGTCCTCCCATTAAGGTGAACCAGAATCTTCAAGAACACTGGATTTAGGGTTACTGTATTTTGAACTTCAAGAAAAGGACACTGTGGAGAGTGGGTGTGTCTGTATCAGTACCTGTATTGAGATTTAAGGACTGAACAAGAGGACATGCTAAATCACACTTCATAAGAGCTCCATATATCTCTGGCTTGTGTGAAAGAAACTGTTCATATATTTTAGTCACTATGTTGTTTGGTACATCCTTTATGTAAAGAAGATTAACTGCCTCTTATGTGGGTCAGTGAGTGATTTCTTATCCTCTTAAGTGCTAAATATTCTTTGTAAACTTTAAGACTATAAAATTGATGTTTATCACTGTTTAATTAAGCTTTCTTGAGAATATTTTTGTACTTGCTCCATACATGTGGTATATGTCTTGTCTTGGCATTTTATTTTTCTCTTCTGAGGGTACTAGTATTTCAAACTGATTGTTTTGTTTGTATTCAAATAACATTTTCTAAGCTGCAAGGGTAGGTAATTTATTTAAATTTCCTTGTTATTTTGCAGTCTGCAGACATGTCTGCCAATAATTTTATTCACTTTACCTATATCAATCATTGTGACATTTCTATACATGGTAAGCATGCCACATACCTCTTCTTTTGTTTCATTTATCACTAAACTCGATTGTCAAGACTCATGTGCACAGCAACCTGACACAGCATCAATGTGGATCTGGCCAAGTTTGTCACCAAAGTGGATCTGACTGAGTTAAGCAACTTGGTTGTTGTTTGTGTTGACCCAAATGAACTTTTGATTTTTCGTGGCAGAACTGGAAATCTTCCAATGTCTGACACGGAAATCAACAGTATCGTTCTGAAGTCAGGAGGAGCTGTCACAAGAACCTGTCTGAAATCACTGAGGACCAGGGAATCAGAGACTTGTGTGTCAGTTACCTTTATCAGAGACTATTTTGATGAGTCCATTGATGCAGTGAAACAATATGTGGATTCAAAGGCTGCCCTGGTGCTATCAACCATATCCTCACCAATACATGTAGTAACTTTACTGAATGAAGTTATTGAGGGCATAAGAAATGGCTGACTTGTTGTTTTTGTTGATTGGGATATCTATATTTGCATCATGACCTATTTAATTTAAACACCATTACAGCAAAATAGAGTGTCATTCATTCACCATCAATTGTTTGTGCTTAGAACAGAACATTGTTTCTTTGAAGTACATCCTTTTTACAAGATGATTGTGCTGATATGGATTAGCTTAGTCATACTGGCTCCATGCTTGCTTTAGTTTAGCCTTTAGCTATTTCGCATATTGGCCATGGCTGATCTGAGTATGAAAGGGGGAGCTACCTGGAGCAAAATGAGATGTGTCACAGGGACAGGTTACAGGGAGAAGCAGTGCATCATTTGAGCATTTCACACATATTGGACAGGGAAGCTCAGATCCCTGCAAGAGTCAGCTAGAAATCATCCGTGGGATGACCTTGATGTACCCATACCCACTCCTGGCCAGCTTGGAATCATCACACCTACACACAAAAAGGTTGATAAAGAGATTGGCAGCCATCTTGAAAATCTTATTGTCGCTCTTCCTTATTGAAAAGTCATATCATCATGGGGTTTTCACCACAAAACTTTGTATAATGTCTGGCTTGTCCTAAATAGTACTGATCTTACATCCATTATTTCTTCAGAAATCTTTTTATCAGCACCCCTTTTAAATGGAAAGTAATTTTGACATTGGGTTTAGCTCTAAAGAGTTCTTATGGTGTGTAGTTGGTCCTGAATGAAAATGAAGTAAATTGACCCTCAATGTGGCCATTATGGTGCCATCCTGAAAATAGTATTACTGTATCTATGCTCCTTCCAAATGGATTGCTATTACAGTAATGGGGTCTTCACCAACAAACATATGGTATCTAGTTGGTCCTAAATGGAAAAGGTGCCAATCTTACACCCAATATGGGTGGCACAATGGCTGTCATGAAAATCTTGCTATCACTACTCCTGAATGGATAGTCATTGTGACTTGCAGGTTTTCACCAAAAGACTTAATGTCTGCTCTGTCCAAAATGGAAATGGTGCCAATCTGACATCCAAAATGCAGTTACCAAAATGCAAATGCCCAAAATGCAGTTACAGCTGATTTTAAAATATTGTCATTGCTGAAAAACAGCAGAGATGGTTTCAGCACTAAGCAGTTAAAGGGAAGAAATGGTTTTTTATTGAATTCCTAGATCTAGTCCCTTCAAAGGATTCTCGTTAACAATTTATTTTGTATAACCTGTAACAGAAAATTTACATCATAGAATAATAATTGCCAGTATTAAGTTAGAAAACTGAGAGACCAGGACTAGTTATTGAGGTAACACATAATGTACAGTTGTATAATATTGATGGTCAAAGACTAACATTTGAAGGTCAGGATGCACTGGAAGTGCTTTCACAAATCTCTAGATGTGCAGTACGAATATCCCAAAAATTTCAGAATCAGATGATAGCCTAGTTTATGTTTAGTGGTCAGATAAGGCATTTTAATAAGAAGCTGAATGCCATAGGACTTCACATTTTTTTTTAACCAAGATTTTCTCCAGTGTGTAATGTATAATTTATTGCTGTATTTGGAAGAAAATATAGATATATCGTTAAGTAACCCCATGTGCTACCTGAGTTCAGTGATTTATGCACATGGAACCCAGGCCTCTTGAAGACCCTTGGACTCTGTGTGCACTATTTTCCAACCCTGCAAGAGAATATTCAAGATTTTAGCTGCTGAAAAACAAAGACATTTTAATTGAAAGATTTCATATTATTATTCATTTGCTTGTGGAATTTGGTGAGAAACTAATTTTGATATTTTCTTATTTTGCAGTCCTATTTTGTAACAGATTATGATCCCACAATAGAGGATTCTTATGCAAAGCAGTGTGTCATTGATGGAGAGGTGGCCAGATTAGATAGTAAGTTAAGTATATCTTTTTACTTTACCTCATGGATATTAAATTGCAGTGTAGCCTTCACTTTAAAAAGGGCTCTTTTATGGGCAAGTGTCAAAAAAGATGATATAAATGCTGTATGAGAAATAAGTACAATTGATATCCAGTGTCTGAAATCAACTTTCATAATCTTGTGGACTTCAAGCCAGCAACCATTGATGCTTGTAAAAAGAATCTTTTTTTAAGGTTACAAGTGTGCCCAGATGATTGTTTAGTTTTGGCTGTTAGATAAGCAGTAATGTTAAAATTGCCAAATCTTAAGGACTTCAGACTATTAACTGTTGATACATATCAAACAAAATATTTAGTTCTGAAAATTGCCAGTATATGGCTTCCAGGCATGTTTTATTGTTAAATGTTGTTTTAAGCCAGCTGTGCATTTTGCCAGGTTTTGCTTTAATCATACTTTATCAACATTATCAATATTGTACAAGGCCAGTGTGATGGAATGAAGTTTTGTTGAAAAACTTAAATTTTCTTTCACTATACAAAAATATAGTGAAGTGAGGAAAAATTAAATAAATATCCCAAGTTCCTAATTTATTAAAAAGAACTAGCTGCTAGCGTGATATTTATTTGGCCTCACAAAGGTCTTAAATTTAGTCAAACTAAAGTCATTAGGTCAGTTGATATTCACAGATACCAGGGAATGCTGCTGTAGTGATCTTCATTATAATATGAGATATAACATGGTTGTTTCATGGTTCCCAGATTTTAGCTCTTTGACTCTTAGACCAAAAAGACTGTTGGCCTATCGGAAGATTGGCTGTCATCTGTAGTCTAAATGTTATTTAGCACAAGTTGTTTTAGTTTAGTCGATCTTAAATTAAATTGGTACATAACATGGTCAGCAGTTATGGACTCAAACTATCACACCAAAGCAAGATTCCTCTGTATCCAAAATGGAATTTAAACTTTATGATAACATATAAAGTACCAAGGTAAATTTTACAGTGACATTTATGGATTGATCTATAACAGTATACATACTTATGTACTATATGTCTCACCAAGTATGTTTCTGTATATGATTACCAGCAGTGTTATATACATTTCTATTTATGTATAGGGTTAAATGGGAAATACAGGCTATATAGTGCCCGGAAAAATCTGGATAGCCAAACTGGCACAGTTCAGCACCTTGCTAAAATCCCCAAAGACCTCAGCTCTCCAAACAAACTATCCAGCATGAGACACAAGATTAAAATTAAAATTGTTGCAAAATCTCTCTCAAAACTATTGGTGGGGTTGGACAGGGTGATTGTCCAGGTGCCAGAGATCTTGGGGCACCAAAACCTCTTTAGAACATCATCATTACCCTGGTTGCCATTTACTCTTAGTACTCCACTGAAAGGCAAGAAATGGGAAAATTGTTAAAATACAAGATCAACATTTTTTGTCACTGACCAAAGTATTTAAAAGGTCTAAGTCTTTCTCGTATGGATTGGCATTGCAGGATGCATCCAGTATTAAGGTTACCTCAATAACATTGTACAGTACTTGTATCTAGAAAAGTACTTGACCTGTACCACATTCTCATGCACATGGGGGTGTCAATGATGGCTCATCACACTGAATTTTTATATCAGGACAGAGATTTATATTAGGTACTTATTTAAATATGAGTGTTGGGGGTAATCCAAGCTGTTCTTGCAACCCTCTTTCCCCCCCCCCCAATCTCCCCATTATTTCTAGAAATGCTTTCAGATTAAGTCCAGCAATTTCAGAAACAAGATGAACAGTATAATACCATGTTACATGCATGTTCAGGAAGACTGTGATTCATACAATAAAATTTGTCCAAGCAAGTAATTAGAAAAACCCACCATGAAATATTCAAACTAATCAAGAATTTCATTACTTATTGTATGTAATTAAGACAGTTACCTCCAAGAAGGCATTACATATACCCACCAGGTATGTACTATTTATTACTCTAGGGAGTGCCTCCAAAGATAGCAATAAAAAACAAACAAGATCTATAAATAACTCTGGTTGGTTGGTTGGTTGTTTTTTAATGGCACTTTTTATTGGCTATGTCTGGCCACGGAAATAGAGACTAAGTTCTGTGTTCCAAAGGTAGGATTTAGTGAGCAGACAGATGTCATTACCATTGTTAGCAATGGTAATGATGATGGTGATGTTGTCCTTGTCATGGTGCCTTATGCATTACACCTACTTGGGTCTGGTAATGCGGATGTTGATTTCTCCAATTATGTTAATTCTGATACTGTCACATCTGTGATACCAACAATATTTTTGATATTAATGATTGCCAGGAAGCAACTGATGTTTCTGAAAATGGAAGTGACAGAGATGACTGATTCAGCACCAACTGTTGTAGCTGGAGCTATCAAGGTTATATACTGTACTTATAATATCAGACATTAGACTGTAATACAAGCTAATTTAGCCCTATATTTTATACTTTTTTGTACTGTTTATGAGCCTCACAGTGTCATTGATAACAATTATTAAAACAAAAAAAACAAACCTGACCATTGACAATTTGTATCCTTCCAGATAAAGAAAGGACTAATTTAATAGTCATTAAGTTATTGAACAAAGGCATCTTCACAAAAAGTGATCTTTAGGATTCACCAGCTGTGACATATACATGCATGTTGGCAATTTCATTGGATGATAAAACTTACTGGATTATGATTTGTTTTCTTTTTCATCATAACAGGTATTTATACAGTGTATATTGTTTGACATTTTTATTGTGTTGCATACGAGTTCTAACAGTAATCATACCAATCATGCCAGTATAAATTGCATACGAGTTCTAACAGTAACCATACCAATCATACCAGTATAAATTGCATACAGGTTCTAACAGTAATCATACCAATCATACCAGTATAAATTGCATACAAGTTCTAACAGTAATCATACCAATCATACCAGTTTAAATTGCATACGAGTTCTAACAGTAATCATACCAATCATACCAGTATAAATTGTATACTGCATATATATGTTCAACATCATGAACATGGATAAAAGTGTGTGTGTGTGTTTAATTTGTACAGGTGTGTGTTGTTTTGTTTTCTCTGTGATTAAATGTTATGTAGAATTCTCATTTGGACTTGACCTTATCCAAAATCAAGTTCATTGTATACCTGACCAGTAACTTTTATTTTGGTTAATAAATAATACGATGTTTATATTTTCTCTAAGAGTGTAGGTTAAATATTATGGTCATTATCAGTGGAGGTAAACATATTTATTTGGGTCTGGGTGTAGGACATTGGTATTCCCCATTGAATAACCTGTTGTGTCTTGTGTTTACCATATTCTTTATTATAATTTTAGTAAGAGATTTTATGTTCTAGAGATAAACTTTGGACCTACATCTTTGTTCGTTTGTGTCTTAGTTTTTTATTTAATCTTGTTTACTTGAGAAATTACTCATTCTTGCATTAACATCTTGAAGCAAAATCAGTCTTATTGCTGTGTTCAGATTTTGACTTTGGTGGAAATTATTTATTCAGATTGTTATTCTCTGGAATTTCAAAGTTCCATACAATATTCTTGAACAGAAACATTAACTTGGAGTTACAGTGAATTCAGAGAAGAACATTTTGGATTATGTTATTGTGATTCATCAGAAGACTTGGCACATAACCATATCACAGACTAGCAAAGGCATATCAACACATTTAGTGTTGGATCTTATTTTGAACACCACTGGAATTTAATTAGAACTTTATTCCTTAGGACTGGTGATATAACTTTTTGGACTATTTTGGATTTAATTTTCAATACTTTAAGTTTTTTTTAAATTTTCACTTTTGTATTATAGGGAAATAAATTATTTGCTGAATTTTACAAAACTTGTTGCTTCTCACTCTTTTCTAGAATTTAGTTTAACACATAGAGTTGTAATTATAGTTATAAATAGATTTTATCAGGGAATGCATCTTGATGATTGCTACATTCTGCTCACAAAAATAGGTCACTGTGGCTTGTATTTCATGCATCAGTGACTGGTTAAATTTTGTTTCAAGTTTATTTTTCTGGCTTTGTTCATGTTAGAATCATTAGACTACGTGATTATATAAATCTTTATTTGTACTTCACCCATACCGCAAAAGAATATCACGATGACCTATATTCCACATTTCACTGGTTTAGGTAAAATTGTTGCATTTAGCTCATGACCACAAGTTGTTGGCATGCTCTTTGCATAATATCC
This sequence comes from Sinohyriopsis cumingii, assembly GCA_028554795.2. Classification (NCBI taxonomy): domain Eukaryota; kingdom Metazoa; phylum Mollusca; class Bivalvia; order Unionida; family Unionidae; genus Sinohyriopsis; species Sinohyriopsis cumingii. The sequence goes on along the minus strand of JAPYKE020000077.1, from coordinate 3,456,771 downwards.
TATGTAGAATAATGAATCTTTGGGGTGCATCTTGGCGAGCACTACTTCCTCATTGCCATAGGTCATTATCATGATATGTTCATTTCTCCATCACTGTTCATGCTAGAAACACAAAATTGATGACGTATATCTCTGTTACAACAACTCTTACAATACAAAAAGTCTCATTGTGACCTGTATTTCAGCTTTTACTGGTTTTGGTTAAGTTTTGCATTTAACTCATGACTTCATGAGCTTTGGGAACACATACATATATACATGTGTATGTACATACATGCAGGTGTACGTGCATACATGCATGCACGCATCCACTAACAAAAAGCTGTAGTTACTCTGAATATTTTCTAATGAAAAAGCATGTCCATTGGGTACAGAGGATCAAGATTTCAGGGCCATGTGACAAAAACAAACCCAGCCCTCTACATGCAACATTCTGTGTATATATATATATATATATATATATATATATATATATATATATATATATATATATATATATATACACATAATGTTGCATGTAGAGGGCTGGGTTTGTTTTTGTCACATGGCCCTGAAATCTTGATCCTCTGTACCCACTGGACATGCTTTTTCATTAGAAAATATTCAGAGTAACTACAGCTTTTTGTTAGTGGATGCCCATATGCCTTTGTTGGCACTAGCAATGGCCAAAGTCGTACAAGGTTATAAAACTGCAAGAGGACAATGAATATCTATTTTAAAACAAATGTACATGTATCTGACAATGAAAACATCAATGTTTGTGATAGTTAGCCAATTTACAGTGTTAAGTGTTTGATGACCGTTAATGTAAAGTATTTTCAAAGTCAGTCATCCCAACTAGGGGAGGGGGAAGATTTATCTTGAGGTTAAATAAAGAGACAAAATGTATGCAGATATACGGTTTGTCCTGTAATTAATGATTTGCTAGTTTAGAAAGAAATGTAATTCATAAACCATAGGTTTTTATTATAATAAATACTGGTAGATAATGAGTTTAGAATTGATTTAAATGAGAGAGCAAAATCTGATAAACAATTCCATGGTAGAGCTCATTTCATTTTAACTAGATAATTCTTTTTCATGAGTTACTTTAGAACATAATAAAATTTTTATTGCAATAATGAAAGTGTTCAAGGAAAATATGATAGTACATTGAAAGACCACAAAGTTATGGTGGCTCAGCTATTGATGCAGTCAAGATTATCACTTTTTGTTGTTGCAGTGTTAGTGCAATATGTGCTATTATATCCATTTGTTGTTCTAAAATGTCTTCAAGATTTGGAGGGGAGAGTGTCACATTGTTCCCTACCCATGGGATTCTATCTGTAAAGATTGTTTACAAGGCCAACACCAAAAATATGTGATTCCTATTGCACTGGTTTTAAAATTAGTGTAGGCAAAGCATTACATATATTTATTGTAATTTTTGTAACATTTTTATTTTATAAACATTTTTTTTACCACTGGGCGAAAATATATTTTCAGCAATAAGAAACAGATATTTGGCTGATAGGAAATGCACATAAATTTTTTTGTTTGATGTTTCACTGGAATTTATAGAACATTATGATCAAGAAATGTTATATCCAAATTCATCACTTTCTTGGGGGTTGGAGGGGGGGGCAACATGCTTGTGTACCTGTCCATGTCAGTGATGTTTGACATGTATATGGTAAACAATTTATACTGCTATGATTACTGTCATATGTAATGGTAACATTTTCAAACAATATATATTTGTATCAATATATGCTGTCTTGATAAAATGATACCCCAGTTAGTGTTTAACAATCCGATGAAAGTGTCAACATGCATGTGTATGCACCAGGTGGAGAATCATAATTACTTTTATCAGAAATTGTTTTTGTTCAGTAACTTAGCTGTTTCCTGTTGAACAATAATTTCACAAGCAATATCCTCATGTTACAGTAAATTTACATTTCAGTTGTTAGTATCACAAACATGACAGTGTTACTATCAGAATTAAAATAATCCATGAAATAACATCGGATTCTTCATTACCAGTCCAAAGTTGTAATGTGACAGTGTTACTATCAGAATTAAGATAATCCATGAAATAACATCCTCATTACCAGACCAAAGTTGTAATGTGACAATGTTACTTTCAGAATTAAGATAATCCATGAAATAACATCCTCATTACCAGACCCGAGTTGTAATGTGACAGTGTTACTATCAGAATTAAGATAATCCGTGAAATAACATTCTCATTACCAGACCCGAGTTGTAATGTGACAGTGTTACTATCAGAATTAAGATAATCCATGAAATAACATTAGATTCCTCATTTTCAGGCCAAAGTCATAATGTGACAGTGTTACTATCAGAATTAAGATAATCCATGAAATAACATCCTCATTACCAGACCAAAGTTGTAATGTGACAGTGTTACTATCAGAATTAAGATAATCCATGAAATAACATCCTCATTACCAGACCAAAGTTGTAATGTGACAATGTTACTTTCAGAATTAAGATAATCCATGAAATAACATCCTCATTACCAGACCCGAGTTGTAATGTGACAGTGTTACTATCAGAATTAAGATAATCCGTGAAATAACATTCTCATTACCAGACCCGAGTTGTAATGTGACAGTGTTACTATCAGAATTAAGATAATCCATGAAATAACATTAGATTCCTCATTTTCAGGCCAAAGTCATAATGTGACAGTGTTACTATCAGAATTAAGATAATCCATGAAATAACATCCTCATTACCAGACCAAAGTTGTAATGTGACAGTGTTACTATCAGAATTAAGATAATCCATGAAATAACATCCTCATTACCAGGCCAAAGTTGTAATGTGACAGTGTTACTATCAGAATTAAGATAATCCATGAAATAACATCGGATTCCTCATTACCAGGCCAAAGTCATAATGTGACAGTGTTACTATCAGAATTAAGATAATCCATGAAATAACATCGGATTCCTCATTACCAGGCCAAAGTCATAATGTGACAGTGTTACTATCAGAATTAAGATAATCCATGAAATAACATTAGATTCCTCATTTTCAGGCCAAAGTCTTAATGTGACAGTGTTACTATCAGAATTAAGATAATCCATGAAATAACATCCTCATTACCAGACCAAAGTTGTAATGTGACAGTGTTACTATCAGAATTAAGATAATCCATGAAATAACATCAGATTCCTCATTACCAGGCCAAAGTCATAATGTGACAGTGTTACTATCAGAATTAAGATAATCCATGAAATAACATCGGATTCCTCATTACCAGGCCAAAGTCATAATGTGACAGTGTTACTATCAGAATTAAGATAATCCATGAAATAACATCCTCATTACCAGACCAAAGTTGTAATGTGACAGTGTTACTAACAGAATTAAGATAATCCATGAAATAACATTCTCATTACCAGACCAAAGTTGTAATGTGACAGTGTTACTATCAGAATTAAGATAATCCATGAAATAACATCCTCATTACCAGACCAAAGTTGTAATGTGACAGTGTTACTATCAGAATTAAGATAATCCATGAAATAACATTCTCATTACCAGACCAGATTTGTAATGAGACAGTGTTACTTTCAGAATTAAGATAATCCATGAAATAACATCCTCATTACCAGACCAAAGTTGTAATGTGACAGTGTTACTATCAGAATTAAGATAATCCATGAAATAACATTCTCATTACCAGACCCGAGTTGTAATGTGACAGTGTTACTATCAGAATTAAGATAATCCATGAAATAACATCCTCATTACCAGACCAAAGTTGTAATGTGACAGTGTTACTATCAGAATTAAGATAATCCATGAAATAACATCAGATTCCTCATTACCAGGCCAAAGTCATAATGTGACAGTGTTACTATCAGAATTAAGATAATCCATGAAATAACATCGGATTCCTCATTACCAGGCCAAAGTCATAATGTGACAGTGTTACTATCAGAATTAAGATAATCCATGAAATAACATTAGATTCCTCATTTTCAGGCCAAAGTCTTAATGTGACAGTGTTACTATCAGAATTAAGATAATCCATGAAATAACATCCTCATTACCAGACCAAAGTTGTAATGTGACAGTGTTACTATCAGAATTAAGATAATCCGTGAAATAACATTCTCATTACCAGACCCGAGTTGTAATGTGACAGTGTTACTATCAGAATTAAGATAATCCATGAAATAACATTGGATTCCTCATTTTCAGGCCAAAGTCTTAATGTGACAGTGTTACTATCAGAATTAAGATAATCCATGAAATAACATCCTCATTACCAGGCCAAAGTTGTAATGTGACAGTGTTACTATCAGAATTAAGATAATCCATGAAATAACATCGGATTCCTCATTACCAGGCCAAAGTCATAATGTGACAGTGTTACTATCAGAATTAAGATAATCCATGAAATAACATTAGATTCCTCATTACCAGGCCAAAGTCATAATGTGACAGTGTTACTATCAGAATTAAGATAATCCATGAAATAACATCCTTACCAGACCAAAGTTGTAATGTGACAGTGTTACTATCAGAATTAAGATAATCCATGAAATAACATCGGATTCCTAATTACCAGGCCAAAGTCATAATGTGAAAGTGTTACTATCAGAATTAAGATAATCCATGAAATAACATCCTCATTACCAGACCAAAAGTCATAACAAAATGGTTTGCAACATAATATGTGGAAACATCATGCCACACACAATAAATTGATTGTGGATATTATTTCAAGGTCAATGTTTTTTCAATACTTCTGATGTATCTTTGTAATAGAACATGTTGGTACTTTGACTTCTGTTCATCATATTTTTATTTGTAGCCTTGTGTCTAATGAGGCTTTTTTTTTTCTTCTTTCTGACCAGCAATTTTTTTGTCATTTTCAAAGTCAGAAATCAAAATGAAAACAGTAGAGATTTACTTCAATCTGTACTCAATTATTCAGGATACAGGTATAGAACAATAGCAAAAGTATATTTCTAAATTATTCCATCAAAACATGTACAGAACAAAAGCATTTCATTTCATGCTTTTAATTGCATTAAACCAGCAACCCATGATTCTAAAGTACTAATTATGAATGCGGTTGATTATCATGCATTTGTTACCTGGCATTTTTTGTACAGTGTTTCTATTTATTGATAATGAATGACATGTGTTTATCACACTTTTGTTACCCAGCTCCATTGTTGCTATGCCTTTGCTGTTTAAATGACCTCCATGCTTTTTCTGGCTTTGACACATTTGTCAATAAAACGTTATAGTTGTTGCAGGTAGACCACAGAAATCAAATGCTATAACCAATTAAAGGTGTAACAAAGGAACATTACAACAAAGCCTTTGGAATGCATAGCGGTTAGGAATTAAGACGAGGAAATTCAAGTCAAACATACTAAGAGAGTAAACATTGTATGAATAATTAATAAACAAAATCACATTGTATGAATAATTAATAAACAAAATCACTTATTTTGTATGTATATATGCATGTAGGTAGTTAGGTAGGTGGGTAGGTAGGTAGGTGTCATACCTAGAATCATGAGACCTGGTGTGGATACATCTTAACAAATTCTACATCATCTTTGCTGAAAGAGATCTCAGTGACATCATGTTCATGTGCAGGTTACATGCTTCAAATTTGGTGCTGAAAGTTCATTTCTTGGGTGCTGTTTGCGTTCCAGTCATGAAACTTGTTAATTGAATGCATCTCATGCTACTGTATCCTTAAGAGCAAAGGTCACTATGACCTACATGTATGCTTTTAAAAAATGGTGTAAGCATTTATGTTTATGATCACATTCATTTATCTATGCAGGACCTATATACTTCATATCCTAATCAGAAGGCCTTTTTTTTTTTTACCAGAGCAGTTGAAGTAGGATGAACTACTTTATTCAGTGAAATTTTTTCCATATTAATGACTATAGGTTATATATTATGATGTTACCTTAAGCTAGTTAAGGTGCACAGTGAATAGAGGAATTAGGTGAGTAGACTGCATGCTTTTTCTGTGGGGCCTCAACTGTGATTAATCAAAGTAATTATTGAGGCATGAACTATGTACTACTAGCTGCCACTCCAGTAATAGTTTCTTAGATTTTGATGTTGTTGTGGGTTTAACACCATTTTTCATCACATGATACATGATTCAACTCTTGGGGGTTGAACCCAGGAAGAACCTATTGGCAAACTTTCTCACATATCCACCCCACAGGTGAGATGTCAGTAATCTTTAAAGGTGAGTGCCTTAGACTACTGAGTTACATGGGGCCATCTCACATTTTAAGAACAAGATTTACAAACATTAATACAAGAAACCATTAATCTGTTGTTGTTGTAGGGTTTAATGCCATATTTCAGTACAAGATAGGCTATACATGCTGGCCAGCATAAATGGTGAAGGAAGAACCAGGGGAAATCCTGGAAAGAACCACTGACCCACGAGAAACTACTGGCAAGCTTTCTTACACACCTACATTGGCTGAACCCGAGACTTGAACCCACGCAAACAGAGGTGAGATGGCAGTGATCCGTAATGGTGAGTGCTTTAGACCACTCGGCCACCCGGGGCCACCCATTAATCTGTTTTTTCATCAACTCGTTACCTCTGATTTGATATGGAAAAAAAGATTTTTTTTTATATGTCTTTTTGCCATAGAAAGGTGAGTGTGGGTAGGTGCCTGTAGGTTCTGTAACAATATATCAGTGCAATACTTTATAGTGCCAGTTAAAAGTTTAAATTTCAAGTTTTAAAATGATTAAAAGTTTAATTGTGAAGATAATGGATTGCAGTTCCAATCTTTGGTTATAAAAGGAGCCAGGATCACTGCAGTCCAGATGTATTTGTTATGAAATGTTTACTTTGGCTTCAGGAGACCACTGAAATTAGAGGTATGCTATGTACTTATTGTTTACACTCTGGCTCATTGATAAGCCCACCCCTGATTTTCATTACATAAATTTATAAGATGGTCGACTTATCACAGGAAAAATACTACATGTATTAGAATAGTAGCTTCCCTATCTCCTCCTCCTCCTTCTGGATATTTGAGACAGGGCAACCAAAAAATAGGATCGTGTGCATCCTAGAGAGGGCAGCACCTTCCTAAAACAGGATTGAGATAACACTGGAACATATGTGCATGTGATTTGGATTTATAACATAGCTTTAAAAAGATTTCAGTCATGTAGCTACAGTGTCTCCAATGTGGCAGTTTGTAGTGATGTCTATCACATGGACATTGTCACCCAGTCACATTATCCTGACACCAGGCCGACCAACCCTAACACTAATCTCTTAATGGTGAGTGCCAAGTGAGGCAGCTGCTAGTACCATTTTTATAAGTTTTCAGTATGACTCAGCTGGGGTTCAAACCTGTGACCTCCCTCTGCTGAGGCAGATGCTCTAACCATTTAGGCCACTGTAGCGACCTTTACTGGATGGACAGTTTGTTCAGTAATGAAATGAAGGAAAGTACATATTACAGAATGTAAAAAATTATATTGTAACAGTTGTGTACCTCCACCCCCAACACACACACACTCACAATTTCTTGGTATTCAGTTAAAGAGAAATTGTGAAAATCACAAGTATATTAAGTTGAGAAACTATTTAGGCTCTTAGGACAAACTGGAATAAGTTTGACACTGAAAGTGGAAATTACCCAGTACATATTGGCTCAGAGCAAATGCAGCAATTCAAACTAGGTCAAGTAGGAAAGAAGTGTTTACCCCTCAGTTCTAAGTGTGGTTTACATATATCTTTATCTACACTTTTCTTTATTCAAGTGCTGCAGAATTTAATAGTGGTTTCATCAACATTTATAGAAGCTGATGCACCGTGCAAGTAACTGCAGCTCTGAAACAGGGCATGTTGATATTGGAGCTTGTTTAATATGTCTACTGGTTATAGACTAGAAGAGCTTATGTGATGGCCTTTGATGCATCATGTGTCATCCATTAGCAACATTTTGTTATGGCTACTTCTCCAAAATTACTTGGAGGATGGCCACAAAATATTACAAACACATTCATCCCAAGTTCTAGCTGGTCCTAAATGAAAATGTTGCTCTTAATAAATACAGTTTTCACTAGAAGAATATTTAGTCCTAAATGAAAATGAAAAGGGTCCTAATCTGATATCCTGTATGACTGCCATAGTGGCCATCAAGACAATTATTGCTACTCCTTTTAAATGGATGGTCATATCAACATATGATTTTAATTGAAATATTTGTGATTATATCTTGTTGGTCCTTTAATATAGGTGGCTATTTAATGGTGGCTAATTATTTCTGTTATAGCTTACTGTAAATGACTATGAAAGTTATTTGTTTGAGGAAGTATATTGCTTAATAGAGGTAAATTTTTTTGAGAGGTTTGACAGGAACTGTAAATTTACTATATATGGATTTGCATGAAAAATATTTACAAACTTATAGTTACTACCAGCATCATAAGTGATAGTAAGTAATGTAAACTCGAGTGCTATAATATTTAGCACGTGCTGGTAGACCTTCAGGTTTGTTGTGTGAGGAAATCAAGTGTTGAAAATAGTTTTTTACCTTTAACATAAAACTTAACCAGGTATGGAATCACATTATGCCACATGTTTTGAAATACTTCACCAATTTTTTCACCAAATTCAATAGAATCATTATAGCACTAGATCTTTGAATCAAGATTACTTGGCTGATTGCTGTTAAATTTGTCTTTCTTTTTAAATTCAATATCCGATAGGTGAGTAGTCACAGTTCATAGTTCTCCTGCTACATGTATTGAGTCATACAACTCACCTTACACCATTCAAGATATTTGCTTCAAGCTAGTGTTGGGAATCAGATAAAATTTCAAGATAAATCATTAATTTCTGGTAATTGAATAATGATTGATTAATAATAGATTATTTAGTCCACTTGATGTCTTGCCTAAACTAGGGCTGATTTTCAAATCAAAGTTCAATATAGTGGAGAATAGTGCAGCACTTAATTTGAATTAAAATTGATCGCATTAATCTTAATTCACGCAATGGCCATGTCATTGAATGTGAGGTTTGATTTGATGCCATTTTCAGTACATAATACATGGCAGCCAGCATATTTAGCAGAGGAAGAACCTAGGAGGGAGAACCCTATGGGAAGCTACAGGCAAGCTTTCTCACATACCCATATTGGCCAAGCTGAACTCAAACCATGTATACAGAGTTGGGCTGTGAGTGACCTGTAAAGGCCAGCACCTCATACCACTTGGCTGCCTGGAGTCCTTCACTTTCATGTGACCACTTCATGTACTCGGCCAACTCAATTAATAGAAATTGGACTGCTTTAAACCCAATACAGTGTGACCCCACTATAGCGCGCTCCGTTATAACACGAATTCGGATATAACGCGGTTGTGGCGTGGCTCCCGAAATTTCATATACATGTGTTTTTCTTGTGAACAAAAAAAATTCTTAAGTATTATGAAAAAAAACATAAAACGTTGCCTATCATTTAGGAGAAGAGATTGCATATGAATAATACAAGATGATCGTGGCTTGGCTTCTGAAATTTTATATGTATTTTTCTCATACATGAAAAAGTATTTTTCTTGTACATGAAAAAGTATTTTTTTTCTTTCTTAAAAGTAAGAAGAAGAAAAAAACGCATAAAATGTTTATTCTGGGATCGCATAGGTCTTCATCAATGTCGCAAACTTGGATTGTTTTTCCTTATTGGCTGCAAGACATACCATGTGGCTTTTTTATTTGTTGGTGACATTGACATAAACAAATTCTTTGTCCATACTGACAAACCATCTAAACAGTGCATTGTTATATCATAATCCGCTTATCCTGACATCTAGCATGAGTTCTGTATGTTGTGAAATATCCGCTTTTTTGTTGTTGACATTTCTGGTAACGGAGATCAACGGGCGAGACATTGTCTCATAATCTGTCTTTCATCGGATTTTAGGCCGCTTGCTAGTAATTAATATAGTTACAAAGACTGACATTTGTATGTGGATGGTAAGTAAAATTCCTCTTCGTTTCTCTCAGAATTAAGTTTTTCAGAATGCTCACATTTTCTGTAATAATCTCTATCATCAGAACACCAGCGTCTCTATCATCCGTTGACCCTTTGCTAATTTTCAGATGCATGCATGGAAGGCAGCATCACGCTGATACCACAATTGAAAAGAAAAAAAATATACCTCTTACTTATTGGTTTATTAAGTAGGCATGGAGGGACAGTGACTAGAATAGTCTAAACAATGGCCAATTCCTTTTTAAAAATGTACCCAGATAAAATAGATTGCTGAAATTTCAAAGGAAACAGATTACCTTTGAAGCACCGACTGTTATGAAAACATGCTCAGCAAATGAAAAAAATACCTGTCTCAATCATGCAAGACAGTTATTTGATGTTGCCGCCACAATAGGGATCACGGTACCAATTGTTTTTCCATAGACCTTAATGCTAATGTTTGGAGAAATAAATATATTTTCTATCCTACTTCAGCGTGCATGTCACACACTTTTCTAGAGAGCAGTGTTAGATTGTCAATTTGACAAGGACAGAACCAGGTTCTCCATTGCATTTAAGAAAGATAACTCTGCTGGAACTAGACAGGGGTAAGAGTTATCTTGTCACAACAGACGCAGTTTCATACATGTGTACCACATTTTAAAAAAATCATAAAAAATACAAAATATCATCTAGATAGGAATTAACATAATCTCACGTGTTGCCAGGAGGCACAACTTTTTTTTAAGCCTAACAGAAAGTACAACTCTTATATAATGCACCAATCACAGCTAGTTTTGTTGTTTATTTCGAAATACAATGTTCCCTACACCTCAAGCCCTGCCCACCTGGACTTGCACAATTGGTACCATTATACCAATAAGAAATTGACATTCATTTGGTTCTCAAAAGCTGTCCTTTAGCGGTGACTTCAATAACGCATGCACCCTTCATCAAAGAAAGCTGACTGCAATCTTTCAATAACAGCAAAGAACTTTTCTTCAAAGGAAGTCAGTACCAAACTTAAATAAAAGTGAGGGAATCTGATGGATTTTTGCATTTTCCAATGTGACTGTGCTGTGAAAGTTTCCTTTTTGTAGGGAAAAAGTTTATGCCAATGGCAACTGAAAACGCAAACTAACTTTTACCGACGTGGAACGTACTTTAGAGTAAATGTGCTTTGTCATTTGTTACGTGATTGTGCTATGCTGTTCCACTGAATTCAGACCAATATGACCTGTTACCAAATTAATTAATATTTTATAGCTGTGTGTGCATATTTTCAATGGAATCACTTGTATTGTGGATTCAATGTATATGATGAGGTTCACAGATGAGTACACGCTGTTGATACTCTATTCATGCTATACATTAGACATTTATATATAACCAGGTTTCACGTATATGTACCAATTCATGGTTCTCTAAATAAAGTAAACTATTATATTATGTCTTCTCTGTTTTCACTACAGGTGTATTTCTCATTTAATATCCATCAATTCAAGATGGCAACTGCTGGCAAAGCAGGTATTTTACCGCCCGCATTTATTACCCACCCCCAATTTTTGTTTGGGGGGTGTCTTTTTTGGGGGGGGGTACATTTTCTTCAGCTAACTGACTTGGTTGCATATAACACGGTTCGGTATATAACGCGGTCAGGTTTTATGGCTCCCAACTACGGTGTTATAGCAGGGTCACACTGTACATGTAATTGTGAGATTTGACACAGTATTGTATAACATTAAAGTAAATTGGAAATCACTGTCATTCATGTCAATTTGATGCAAAGTCCAAACATGCTATCCTTCAAGTTCAAATTTGCCTTATATAATACCTTACGATGGCACAACATTATGTCTGACACCAATAATGAAATCACACACACACATTATATAACCTCTTGTGAGGTTTGCTTCAGAATATCATACAGAAGAAATATCAGTATAACATCTCATTGATCCAATATCCTTGTGAGATTTTTTTGTCACACGAGATATCATGGGTATAACATCCTAAGATAAATCTTAGGATAATTTATAAATCTAAAAAAACTCCACACATGAACCATTGGAGGTGGGCTGCCAGAGTTGGATGAGGGAACAAAGGACAATTTTACTGCTAGTACATGTAGCTAGTGGTAATTCCTTTCATTATATGTAAAGTGTAGATACAAAATTGTACCTACATGTACTTAGTACTTCCTCTTTTTCCTTATACCACTTGAAGTTTTAAGTACAGCCTTGCTCATAGAGTGGAAAAATCCTTAATTCATTGGTCATTGGGCTAACATTACATGTGTATTTCTATCCTTTTGACTGCTGAATGTAGTTTTCTCAGTTTCTGTTAGAGGCATGTTCATTCAAGGTGTGCATTACAGATATTATGTACTTCTGAGAGTGTGACAGGTGTAAGGTGAAGTTTGCATTTGCAACATAACACAATGTTGAGAATATTGTCATACCACTACGTTATTTTCACGTACTGTGGCTGAAATTTCTTTGGATATTGTGCTTGTGGAAAATGTAGAAGATCAAAGCACACAGTTAACGAAAATGGCTGCTCCTGTGTGCTCAAAAACTCAGCCTGAATTAGTTTAAAGTGCTATCTTTAGCAGTTATTAAAATAAGGAAAGTGAATTTTGTCAGACTATACAATATCAGCTTCTGAAAATGCATTGAATGAATTACAAAATATATAAAATGTAAAAAAGTTATCAGCTGACCAAGAAAAGCTAGCAGTTGTTTTTGTAGATGCACATTTAAAGTAAGGCCAACCTGTACGCTCTAAATCCAAATTACATGCATCAATCATAAACCAAAATAAAGGGAATTAAAAGTTCTTTTAACAATCCTAAGATGTACAAGGTCTTTTTAAATAGCCAAAATAACCAGTGAGGAAATTCTGGAAAATTCTAACCCATGTGCAAAATACAAGACTGTAGAGTGCCACTTCAGGTGTTCATTAGTTTGTTTAGTCAATAAACTCTCAGTACTGTGATAACCCCTCAATAAATCAAGATCCTGTTCCACCTACATTTATGAAGATTAATATGTGGATGCATCTTTGACAAAATAACAACAAATTTAGGTTACTTTGACACAAATTGCACGATTGAATGAATGAGTTTGTTGATTACACCCTTACAATCTTGGACTATTTTCCCCTACACTCATCAGAATACCAGTTAATATGTAAATACAGCTTGAAGAAAATTAACTCGGCCATACCCATACTGGTCATTGTGAAATAAATTGCACACTTGAGTGCCTTTTATAGTTGGATCTGTTTTTTCATTACACCCTGAAATTTTGTAACTCTACTTCACCTACACATGAAAATTGGTACTGTATAGATAACGTGTTTACAAAAGTAACCAAACAAAAGCTAAGTCATTATAACCTAATTTTCAGGCACTAGTGACCTTTGTAATTTCAGCTGTTCATTTGTTACACTCTTTATATCTTACACCCTATTTAACATAAACTAATGAAAGTTTTTATTTGATGTATAGTGATAACAGTAACTCAAAGATACCAGTACTAGGTCAATCTGATTTATTATTCCTGCACGAATGACTTTTGAAGTTTCAGCATTCTTTTTATTACACATCACTATCATGGAAAGAAAGTAACTTAACCATAAGATCAGTGTGGCCATATATTCATATGCATGACTTTTTTATTGAGCTATTTGTTCATTTCATCCTCATTATCTTGTTTCACGAACACTTATGAAAATTACAATTACATGTACTGCATATCACAGTGAGCAATCCTCCCATTAAAAAAGCTTCATTGTTGTGTCCTTATTTTCAGTTATCTATTTGTTACACACTGAATATGTTAGACGTTTTGTGCTGAAACTTATAAAATTTGATGAATGGAGGCATGTCAAGAATGGTAACACAACCATATAAAACTAGGTCACATTAACCTGATTTGCACACTTGAGTGACTCTTATTTTCAGCTATGTGTATGTTACACTCTCTGTATCTTGAACCCAATTTCACCTACACTTTTAACCACTCCGATGGCCTAGTGGTTAGAGCGTATGCCTCCGATGCAGGAGGTCATGGTTTCAATCCCTGGCCGAATCATACTAAAGACTTACAAAAGTGTTACTAACAGCTGCCTCGCTTGGCGCTCAGCATTAAGAGACTAGTGTTAGGACTGGTCAGCCTGGTGTCAGGATAATTTGACTGGGTGGGACATCATGTTACATGTCTGCGACATGATGCCCCAGTGCTAGACATCACTATAAACTGCCATATTTCAGACATAGTGGCGATATGACTGAAAAATGGTTAAAGCTGTGTTAAAAATCCAAATCACACACACACACACACACACCTACACTTTGAAAATCAGTATATTGATGCATTTCAAAGAGAGAAACTAAACTATGCCAACAGTAGGTCAATCTAACCTAATTTACATGCTTGATATACTCCAGTATTTTCCTCTCTTCAAGTTTGTATATCATTTGTTACTCCAGATTTGTTCCTCATAGCAAGGGGATTCATGTTTATTAGTAAACACATTATAATTTATAAATGGAATTTCCATCCACATCAGTTCAGGTATATGGCCAGGTCACAGTTAATGGACCCAACCACTATGTTATATGTTATGGGAATATGAATAGATGTATATAATAAACATTGTTCAGTCAGATGTTGGGCGCCCTGAGTGTCTAAAGTGCTCACCTTTCTGGATCACTGCTATCTCACATCTGTCTACATGGGTTTGAGTCTCAGGCTCGGCTAACATGGTTACATTAGAAAGCTTGCCAGTAGCTTCTTGTGGGTTGTGGTTCTTACCGGGTTTTTCCATGGTTCTTCTTCCGCCAGTTATACTAGCCGTCATGTTTATATCTTGTGCTGAAAAATGGCATTAAACCCTACAACAACAACAACAACAACAATAATCAGTCAAATGTTGGATACATGCACACAAAAAAAATGCATACATATTGCACAACTTTTGGTAATATGTAATTTTAGCCACCTTGGGAGATACAGCAGGCACTGTTAAGAATATTTGCTTGTTCCAAGTGAATAGCAGATACAAGTGGGTCAAAATTCAGTATTTTGATAAATGACTTAGTCATGATTGAAAATGTGTGTTTTTTCCCTTGAGATGAAATATATCCATTATTCAACTGTAATAAGCAAATTATCTTTTTCTTTTATGGTCTAAGACTTGGCTGCCTAATGTATATAACATATAAGTAGCAGATGTGTTACAGTAATGTCATCTGTTTGTAGTTTATGTTCTGCTCTGTAAGTGTGCAAAAACATTTTCCACTTCAGCCATATCCATTATTTAACTGTAACAAGCACATTATCTTTTTCTTTTGATATTTCCATAATAACAGTGTACAAGTTTCAAAGGTAGCAATGATTATTAATAAGAAACCAACCACCCATTGTTTATCAATATGTATTTTTTTAAATTTTAACACACAATTAAATGCAAAACAAGTATAGCCAAAGTTAAATTTTTACATGTAGGTTTTGTTTAATGTTGTAATATTTGGTTATATTAGTTCTCTTTGATAGATTTCTTGATAATCAGAATTAATCATTACAAAACTGGGATAGTTCGTTCTGCAAAAATGTTTGCTTGCACCTTTGACCTTGGAGTGATAGAAAATTTATATTAATGTTTCAGTTAAAAGTTTCTTCATTTGCTTATATTCCTAGACACTCCCCCAAGGGATATTCTTTATACTTGTGAATATATATGTAGCAAAGACAATTATGTTACATGCTCACTCAGCCTTGTGAATCGGGGTCAAGATAATACACTTAACAGCAATGCTTTGATCATTGGCTCAGCAAGGTAACAATGCCCTTTCATATTTGCTCAGTGAATATTAAAAGGTCCTAATGCAGTGTATGCATCATATATGTATATACAGGGTTCTCAAGAACCAAAAACTGCATAAAAGTCATGTTTGGACACATGAAACTTTCAACCATGGAGCCCTCTGTATGCAGGCTTTACTCTATCATGAGAATTCTGTTTATTTCATTCCTTTCTACAAAGTGAGTATCAGTCATGTAATGTGTGAGCTGTCAAAATAAAGTTCAGGTGATTGTAATTGGATTAGATGAAACCACATGGATTACATTTTAGCAGACAGGAGATTGTGACACCTGTTAATCCACTGTTGGTGCCTAATGATGATTTTGACAAAAAGATTGATTACAACTTATCTGCTTAAATGGCACCTCTCTTTGGTTTTAATCCATCATATTAAAAATTCTTACATGCTGTTTGGAACACTTGCATGATATCATATAGCATATTCAGGAAAATAGTGCCATGATTTTGAGATTTTTTAAATATCAGAGGTGTGTGTGGGTGTACGTGATTTGGATTTTAACATAGCTTTTTAAAAAAATCAGTCATGTCGCTACAATGTCTGCATTGTGTCAGTTTATGGTGATGTCTAGCACTGGGGCATCAAGCTGTGGACACATACTGTAGCATGAAGTCCCACCCAGTCACATTATCCTGACACCAGGCTGACCAGTCCTAACACTAGTCTCTTAATGCTGAGCACCAAGCGAGGTAGCTGCTATTACCATTGTCATGCAGTCTGATCTATCCTTTTGTGTAGCTTTACAGTTTCTCTGACATACTGAAGGTTACTGATTTTACATGTGATGAGATAAATGACATTCTCTGTTTTGCATGTTTTGTTTGGACCATGTATGGTTAGTTTTTCTCTGGTCACTGTGCTAGAAAATGTCCTGGTCTCTCATATGTTGACAGGTTTGCACCTTTTATCACCACAAGGGCCATATTGACTAAGGTGGTCTTGATTAGTGATTGACGTTAGCTTCACCCTGACTGGGATGTCCTTGAGGTTTTTTTGGTTTCCGGTAGGCTACTACAGGTTTGTTTTAGGGAGGATTAATTTTTGTGCATCCGACAATTCCATGATGGGCCACTGTTTCCCAATGAGTTTACCTACTTTGTGGTTGTCTGGATGGTAGGTCAGAATAAATGGTATCCTATCAGCCTTTTCCTTCTTTCCATATTTTAGTAGGTCATTGCAGTTTGTTTGTTTGTCCCTTTGGGTTGCCTCCGTAATCAGGTCTTTGTCTTAGCCATGGTATATTAAATGTTTAGATAGCTCTTAAGACCTTTTCAGGAATGTTTCGTTGGAGCAAATTCTGTGTATCCTCAGTGCTGCGCTATATGGGACTTTCCTAATGCAGTGTTTTGGATGACAGCTACTTGGGCGGAGATACTGGTGTTTGTCGGTTGGTTTCGAGTAGATGTCTGTGTGGAGTTTGTTTTCTACCAGTCTGGTTGTTGGTATCGTAGTGATCATCGCAAAATCACTTTACCTCTTGCACAAATGGTGGCATTTATATGGGCTTTCCACTAAAATATTTCTTTATGGTATGAAATTCATTCTGAATGAAAATGGTGCAAGAGCTGTTTAACAATATGTCTGTACTTTTGTGATGGACTTTGAAAACAATACCTATGTTGACACTGCAGTTGAGTTAAGGGTCATTGCTTGCATTTTTGTACTTCCTTAGCTTATGAATACAATGGCTTGTACATATACAAGTGAATTTTGACCAGACTTTGTGTTTAGATGTATTTAGTTGCATTCCAATAAACAAGTTAAAATAGTCTTCACTCCAACATTGCTATTAACCTAAGAAAATCATAATCAGGGCTGGTCTAGAACTCAACCCTAGTAAATAACTTATTTATAGCTATTTGATAAGACATACACCAGGTACACACAAAGACTTTATCCTCAGTCAACTACACAAATTAAATATACATAACACCTCCCCTCATAATGAAAAAGAAAGATGTAAACAATAAAGCTTTCTTTTACATATTAGTTAAATATACATATGATTTTATAATAATTAGAATCACATAAGAAAATATACATAAAACGTTATAGTACTTATGTACATGGGAAAGTGCCTCATATTCTCCAATTAGATTATCTTTTCCCTTATTGTGCCTAATGTTAGTGTTGTATTCCAGCAACATCAAACTCCATCTTAACAATCCCAGATTTCTGCTACAGAAACTTTCAAGATGGAAACTGCAGCTTCTGTTCAGAATACTATTGAACAGGCCAATGTTTCAGCTTCTATCAATCTTCAGGATGTGTACTTCCACATCCAGATATTTCCTCTGCTCAGAATATATTAAAGGTTCTTAATTGGACAGGAAGTATTTCAGTTCTGAGCCGTGCCATTCAATCTAGCCTCAGTGCCACAAGCCTACTTCAGAGTCATGAGAGTAATTACCTCACACTTGAGGTACTTGGTGAATCGTCTAAGCCTTTTATTACAACTGACTACTACACAACAACAGCAGATAATCACTTCATGATTTGCTCTTGGTCCACAGTGACACAGCTAGGATAGATTCCAATGCTAGAGAAATCTTATCTCACTCCTTTGCAGGATTTTGTGTACATAGGGATGAATTTCCTTACCTCTCAGAGCTGGGTTCTTGTTCCCCTAGAATGTGTACACAAAATATTGGATCATGTAACAATGTTTAGACAGGACTTCATTGTCAGCTTGTCTATACCTCTCTCCTCTGGGAACCTTAAATTTCATGGCAGACCAGGTATCTCTAGTGAGACTTCATATATGTCCTCTTCAAATTCTCCTGTTAGCAGTTCAGAAACCCTGCAAGTATGTACTGTCATATTTCTTTTGGGTCGACTTTTCAGTACCACCTCAGGTCAGGTTACTGGTAAACAAGTTTCAGAGGGGATTTCCTCTTCATGCCTGTGATCCTCACCTCTGCTTGTACACTGAGAAATTAGATTCAAGTTGGATGGCTCATTTAGAGCCAGAACGAATGCTTCTCCACAGCCATTGGTTACAGGAAGACAGTCTCAATTATATCAACAATTTAGAAATGAAAACAATGTTCTTCTCCCTAAAAGGATGCAGCTTGTCAAAGGGCTTTGCATCTTGGTCTTCTCAAACAACACATTATTGGTTGCATACTTCAGATGACAAGGAGGTACTCATGCTCCTTCTCCCTGCATGGAAGTCTGGAACCTTCATTGGGCAGAGTCAGAAGGGATTGCATAAAGTGTTCATCATTTTCCCGACAGACAGCATATCTTTCCAACAGTCTTTCCAGAACAGGCAAGATAGACCTAACAGAAAGGTCTCTCAAACGACTGCAGTCTCAGTTCATTCTATGGGATACACCTTCAGTGGACTTGTTTACAATAAAATTGCAAGCTCCCATTTTATTTTCTCAGTTCAAGACCAAGCAGCCTGTGCAGTAGATGATGACATAGGTGAGACTGGATTGATGAATGTGTTCGAATAAATCTCTGTTACAGGAAGTTAGTATATATAGCATGGAAAAAGTATTTCCATTGCAGAAATGTAAATCTTAATAATGGTGACAGGTAAGTACTATGCAATTAAAATTTGTTTGATTCCTCACCAGGGGTCCCAGAGTGGTCTAAAGCGCTCTCCATTACGAATCACTGCCATCTCACCTCTGTCTTCGTCGGTTCGAGTCTCGAATTCAGCCAATGTGGGTATGTGAGAAAGCTTGCCAGTAGCTTCTCGTGGGTTGGTGGTTCTTTCCGGAGTTTTCCCGGGTTCTTCCTCCACCATTAATACTGGCCGCCATGTATAGCCTATCATGTGCTGAAAAACGGAGTTAAACCCCTCAACAACAAACAGCAACAACAAATTCCTCACCAAAAAAGTACATATTTTCCATCACATAATCTTACAAGATACATATGTAATTCAAGTACTGATTGTTTCCAAGGGCATTGCACTGGTGTCATATTATTATCAAGCAGACATTGCAATAACATTTGTGCTGGTTGTGCCCATATCAACAGTTTCTTAAGGATTTGGTTACAGTTTAGTTATTCACTTATATTTCCTAAACTCTCTGATGGATTTTTATTGTTCTTGGAATAATCATTATGAAGCTAAAACAATTCATTCTGCAACATCCTCACTTGCTCTTGATACCTTTTGTCAAAGTCATAATCATGGAAATTTTGTGTTGAGGATTTGTTCTCATTTTTTCATTGACTCATTGACTTTTTTTATTTGAAAAAACCTGTGATAGAGTCTCATGCTACTTTGTATGGATTATTATAAAGTTGAGACAGTTAATTCTACAACATACTTCCTAATCCCTGTGACCTTGGCATCATAGAAATTGTCCAGTAAGCTAGGATTTGGTTGAATTGTTTTGATTAGCTTATATTTCCTATATTCCTGATGGGATTTTCTTCACAATTGGGGTAAATAATAATGAAGTTTGGACAATTCATTATGTGATGTGCAATGCTTGTCCCTTTAACCGTGGGATCTTGGTCACAGACAAAATAATTGTGTTAAGGTTTTGGTTGAAGTTTTTCCTTTGCTTCTGATTCTTAAATCCCTTGATGGATTTTCATCATACTTCAAACAAAACATGAAGCTAAGATAATTCATTCTGTTACATGTTTGCTTTGCCTTTTGACCAAGGGGTCAAGGTCACATTTTACAGCAAGTTTTTCATCATGAGTTTGATATGCAGGCCCTATCCTACTTTTTTTCTATTGCAGCATAGTTGGGCAAGCTCAATCAACAGAATACTACTGGTGTGGATTTTAATTTTTATTATGGGATCAGTAAGACACAATTATTTTTCCAATGCTGTACAGATGGGTCATGATTGATAATGTCTGTGACTGGTTTGCTGGTTTGCAGCAAAGTTGTATGTTCCATCATTTTTCACAGTTGCACATAACTTCCCTACACTTAATGTCAACAATATTATCGCCAATTCTTAACCACAAAAAGTGGTTGGCAAAATTCATATACTGTTGAACTTTTTCATCAGAAATTTCCATTTGTGTGATATGGTTTGAAGTCAGTGTTTCAAGTTCAGCAATGTAATCAGAATTGTGAAATGATATTTCGACACCAGCTTTGATAGTGCTGTGGTAAGACACTTGCTCTTGCACCTCTACAGTCCTGGTTCAGTGCCCTGCAGATGCATACCAATGCTTCTTGAACCCATCCAACCTGACGTACTGTGGATTGTTTTAGTTTTATAGTTGCTAAAATAAAGTGGGAAACAGTAGGAACCCTATCCCAATCAATACCCCCGTCTACCCCAACCCCAGTCATAAAAATTATTTAACTGCTGAAAACATGTAAATTTCCCCCCAAAACACAAACATTTGTACACATGAAAATAAATTGAAAGTAGGGTTTTTTTTCACCTTAAAGGTCACATGTCATCTTGTACAGTGGCTCCCAAAAGTTGTTGATTTACATGTAGAATAAGTCTCCATTGATAAGCCATGATTAATGAGAGCCACAGTGGCACAATATTTAGTGTGCCAGACTCATGACCAAAAGGGCACAGGTCCAAATTCTACCATTGCACCAGACTGGGATAGCTACCCTGGTGTGTCCTTGAGCAAGACACATTGGTCCAATTGCCTCAGCACTAAATAACCTAACTGTGTTGCCATAAAGCATCAAACCAACCCCAAACCATGTTTAATGATAAACCCTCACACAGCTGTAACATATTTGATTTCTCATAATGATCCATGCCACTCAACCCACTTTTTCACCAATTTACAAAGCTGGGTCTCTTTCCTTTTTTTTGGTGGTAAACTGATTCTAGACATATGATCAACATGATTAAACATGATTAGATTCATTCCAGCTTTGTTGCCATAAAAGAAAAGCATGAATATGTTGTGTTAATATTGTCTTTTTCCTTGTTTCAGTTCTGGACACTGCTGGTCAGGAAGAATTCAGTGCCATGAGAGAACAGTATATGAGGTCAGGCATGGGATTTTTGCTTGTGTATTCAGTCACAGATAGATCAAGGCAAGTTTGCCCAAGGGCAAGTAATTATATGTCCATTATCAAGACCTCATTATTGAAAGTATTGCATGGGATTCAGATAAGCAAGTATGTTACAGAGAATAGTATGTATAGAATTACTAAGGTCTTTCAAGTGATGCAAGTATAGAAGTACTAAGGTCTTTTAAGTGATGCAAGTATAGAAGTACTAAGGTATTTTAAGTGATGCAAGTACAGTGGAACCCTGCTATAACACGATAATTGGGGTCCACAAAATTGGATCACGTTAATATCGGGGTCACATTAATGCTGGGTTTTGCAGTATTTTACTTTTTGGAGAGAACAACTCATTGGCACATATACATGTATTCATGTCTGCGGTATATGATGAATAGGGTATCGACACCGTTTACTATCGCGCCGTCGTGGCATTCATTTCATCTATAATGCATGTAATTCCACTGAAAAATTGCACACAGATTTACAATATTCAACATTTTTTCCCCTAATCATTGTATTTGAATTCAACGTCTAATATATAGCATAAACATAGTATCAACACCGTTTACTTGCCGTCTGATATCGTACCGTCGGGGCATGAAATTAATCCATAAAATATGTAATTCCATTGCAAAAATTGCATACATATTTAAACTATTCAATAATTTTGTCACACATCATTTTGTGTCTGAATTCAATGGAAAAAATTAACAGCAAAATTAGGTTAAGAAAGACGAAGCACGTGTACAGTTCATTATGTTACAGGACATATGAACGGTGTCTGTACAAATTTCATACTGCTAAAATTTTCTCATTAGCATTTCCGTGTACATTTATCCATTGCAAATTTCCAATAATTAACGCTTGTACGCCTATTCGTTTGAACAACTACAACAGAATAATTACATATCAACACATGCTTTCAGCATACATGTAACTTTTACTTTAGATTTTGTGAATATCAAAATAAACGTGTGATAACTACTATACTAATCTTGGTGCAAAGTGCAGAGAATGATTTGCATTTGTGAACTTGCTTTAATATGATGGTAAAATATTTTTATAAACAATAGGATATTAACAACAAGTTCATAAACAAACACCATACCCATGTAAAACCTGAGAACTAAGTGCAGTAGGCCTGCATTGGTCAAGAGTCACTTTTTAAAGAAAAATGTAAAGCTGAATGCATGTACAATTTCATACCCTTTCAATTTCCAGCTAATAAAGCGGGCATTATTTACTAGTCAACTGATTGCATCTAAAAACACCGCCAAGCCCAGCAAACATGTTGGCGGCTTTCGTTTTTTTATGTTTGTTAAATTGTGTGAATCTTATCAACCACCACATTGTCTGCTGATTGGTTGTGTATGCAGTTAAAGAAGAAACACATGTTGGCTATTGTTTGAGCAATGATTGTATACAGAATTAATTGAAGACAATCACAAAGACGATTTACTGGCTTTACTTATGGACCAGTAATAAGTAACATTTCCGATACTGTTTATTTTGGCATAAGACTTCAAGAACCTGGTGAAATTGTTACATTTCAGAAGCCAAGCCACGATCATATTATATTCCACAAAATGATAATAAACGTTTTACACACTATTTCTCTTACTTTAAAAAAAGTATTTTTCCGGGTAGGAGAAAAATACATGTACATGTATTTAAAATTTCAGGAACCACACCACAATCGTATTTTATCTCGTATTGTATTCAATTTCATACACGATCTCTTCCCCAAAATGATAATCAATTTTTTTTGCGCAAAGTGCAGAGAACGAATTGCTTTTGTGAACTTGCTTTTCCATAACGGTAAAACATGTTTTATAAAAAAAGTAGGAAATTAATAACGAGTTCATAAGCCAACCCCATGCACATGTAAAGCCCAAGAATTAAGTGTAGTAGGCCTGTAAACGTCACGAGTTACTTTTATATATATTTTTTAAAGCTGAACGCATGTACAATTTCATACCCTTTCAATTTCCAGCTAATAAATCAGACATTATTTACTGGTCAACTGATTGCGTCTAATAACACCACCAAACCCAGTAGACATGCTGGCGGCTTTTTTTACTGGATCAGTAATAAGTAACATTTCCGATAATGTTTATTTTTGGCATAACACTTTAAGAACCTGGTGATATTGTTAAATTTCAGAAGCTACGCCACGATCGTATTATATTAAAATTTATATGCAAACGCTTCCCCCAAAATGATAATAAACATTTTACACCCTATTTCAGGAACCATGCTACAATCATATTAAATTGGAATCCATACGTGATCTCCTCTCCATGATGATACCAATTTATTTATTCACTATTTCATGTACTTTTGAAAAAGAAAAAAATTTAATTTGCGAATATACGAAATTTCGGGAGCCACGCCACAACCGCATTATATGCGAGTTCGCGTTAAATCGGGGATTGTTATAGCAGGGTTTCACTGTATAGAAGTACTAAGGTCTTTTAAGTGATGCAAGTTTAGAAGTACTATGGTCTTTTAAGTGATGCAAGTATAGAAGTACTAAGGTTTTTTAGGTGAAGCAAGTATAGAAGTACTAAGGTCTTTTAAGTGATGCAAGTTTAGAAGTACTAAGGTTTTTTAGGTGAAGCAAGTATAGAAGTACTAAGGTCCTTTAGGTGATGCAAGTATAGAAGTACTAAGGTCTTTTAGGTGATGCAAGTATAGAAGTACTAAGGTCTTTTAAGTGATGCAAATATAGAAGTGCCAAATATTTTTTAAGTGATGCAAGTATGGAAGTACTAAGGTCTTTTAGGTGATGCAAGTTTAGAATTACTAAGGTCTATTAAGTGATGCAAGTATAGAAGTACTAAGGTCTTTTAAGTGATATAAGTATAGAAGTACTAAGGTCTTTTAGGTGATGCAAGTATAGAAGTACTAAGGTCTTTTAAGTGATGCAAGTATAGAAGTACTAAGGTCTTTTAGGTGATGCAAGTATAGAAGTACTAAGGTCTTTTAAGTGATGCAAATATAGAAGTACTAAGGTCTTTTAAGTGATGCAAGTATAGAAGTAATACGGTCTTTCAAGTCATGCAAGTATAGAAGGGCCAAAGATTTTTCAAGTGATGCATGAACTTGCAAACTGTCATTTGAATGGGCAAACCAATAAATTGTTGAGAAATTATTAGTAATCAACACACTCCAGTTTATTCTTCAAATATGTTACCCAATCATAATACCTTGGGACTATCAGTTGCTTTACAAGGGAAGTTCTTTTTGATATATATATATATATATATATATATATATATATATATATATATATATATATATATATATATATATACATACATACATACATACATACATACATACATATATATATATATATATATATATATATATATATATATATATATATATATATATATATATATATATATATATATATATATATATATATGTATATATATATGTATATATATATATATATATATATATATATATATATATATATATATATATATATATATATATATATATATATATATATATATATGTTGCTGTTATTTGTTATTGTGTTTATTTGATTTTATAACAAACCAATCAGGCACAGCAGAAAACAACAAGAGTTTTTCTTTTTAAAAGTAGTTTCTAGCATATGGACATTAACTGAACCAACCAGACTGAGATAACAAAAGTAATGTTTTCAAATCTGGTAGAGTACCCTGACACATGGGTGAGAAAAGTTGCTTGTCATACATATTGAAAGTTTATACTGTGTTCACTAAAGGGCCTATTGTGAAGAAGATAAATGTTTATTTACTTCATCTAACATAAACACTAAATAAAATACCCATTGAAATGTTACATTCATTTGTTCTTATAATTTACACCTTACAATCCTTTCTGATTTTGCTATTGTACATTAATTTGTTTGTTTGTTAATTCATTCATTAATTCATTCATTCATTCATTCATTCATTTGTTCTTACCTCTACTCTTTCACTTACTGACTTAAGTGTATCTTGTTTTGTCTGTTTCTCCATCCATTTCTATGTGCATTTCTTTTGAATTATAAGACAGATTGAAAAAATCAAAAACTGCATTAATTAGATTGTTAATTGCAGTGTATATGATAATTATTTTGAAAAGAAATCATCATAGATTTTAAGTCAGGGGGTATTAATTAAATTGATCAAGCCATAGTGGAAAAATTGCTGAAGATTATTTATTATTTTTTTTCAAAGAAAAAATATATCCTCAGTGAATTAGAGGATCTCAGACTGTTTTTGAAGTAATTTTGTATATTCTCTAACCAATTTAGATGTATATTCTGGCCAACCATGTCCTTTCATTAATCTTAAAACAGTTACACCTGGTAACTGTTTTTCTTCAGATTTTTATTTTTGCCTGCTTAGAATCATTTTCTACAACTAGAGATAAATAATTTCTCACAAAAATGCTACATTTTTGCAGAGTCAGTTAAACATGCTTTGATGGCCAGTTTGACAAATTCATTCTAGCTGATTTGTTTTACTTTTAGGGATTGTTATGAAAGTCGTTGTTGCTAAATTATTTTGGTGCAATACATGGTCGCTTGTTTGATAAAAGTTTTTCTCCACGATCTGCTGCCACAGAACTTGACTACTAGCTTAGATTTGGAATAAGACTGTCGATTGCAGGGTCAAAAGCTCCGCTGTGACTAAAAGAAGAAAATTATTTCCTTCCAGTTGTAGTGTTTCTGCATCACCCTGTTCTGGACCAAACATTTCACTTTCATGTCTGTAGTGCTTTAAAACATGCTGATTTTGTAGTTTACATTTTTTTAAAACTCTGTTTTAAATTTTTCTGTTTTATTTTGGTAAGGCTGACAGAATGTATTGTCATTATACAGAGCAACTCAAACGGGTTATGATTTATTATTGAATTTATGAAAGGAGTTAAATAATTTCCAGTTTTGCAAGCCTTGGAAGCAATTGCTGGAAATTATTCATTGAGTTTAATATTAAATCATTACCCATTTGAGATTCAGTTTATCGTATAGTTTTTATTTAGAGTGGAAAGAAAGAGAAAAAGGAACACACAATTTTCAGTGTTTCATTCTGGCTTAGATGCTGCACCTTTCAGTTCTTGAGTGTGAAAAAAAAGTCTCAGACATGTTCTTGTGAAAAAATAATCCCAGACAAAGTTGAAACAGCATTAAACATTTTGATAGCAAATAACATCTAGAAGTGTCATTTTTAATAAATAACCAAAAAAGAGTAACTGCCCTTCTAATCCACAGAATATCTGACATGAACAGAATAATTTTTCAAAATGGGACCGCTGCAGGTCCTGGGTGATGTTCTATTGGTTAGGTGAGCTAGTAATTGAGATGCTATATACATGTATTTGTATGTGGCTGTTTAGAATTTTTCCACCAAAAAGTGTGTTGATTCCACCATGGACATTCACCACATATACAGTATTGGATTTGGCAGAGTTGTTGAATATTTCTTTGATGGGAGTATTACTGAATGCAGAAACTTTGCTTGATATAAAAGTGTTGCTGCAAATTGAGGAGATTTGCTAGTGGTGATTTGCATTCGTTTGGTTGTAGTTGTTTGCTGATTGGTTGTTTCTGTGATCCGATAATTGCATTATTTCATTTAGAAGAATGCTGTGGTTAGATATCATTCTGTCAGTTGGGAAACTTGCATTTGTTGACATTTTTTTCAAAGGAGAGGTGAGTATTTTTTTACTCCTATTAGTTGACATTTAAACCATGCTTTTCATGGGCCAGGGGGCAAGTAACAGGTTTGGACACACCCACCCCAGCCCTCTTTCCATTGCCTGATACTGTTAATTTCTTTTTTTATTGAGCCTCTATGTGGTTAATTCGCCATATTTGGACAGACGTAACCTTTTATCCCAATCAATTGGAAAGGTGTCACCAAATTCTTGATAGTAATACTTAACTAAAAAAGGTTCTACAAAACAAGGCAAAGAAAAGTCCCCTTGTCACACCAAATCAGAATTTAGAATGTTGTGTAAAAATTTCATGGGTTTATTTGGACTAGTCAGATTCACATACAGTTTTAACACATTGACATATAAAAAATGTCACATACTGTATTATGTATGTTTAATTTGTATTGTGTGTTTAATTTTTTTTTCATGATTATAAATTGTATGGGCCTTGTGACATTTATTTTGTAAGCAACATATTATATAGTAAATATTTGTCTATCATTGTAGGTTATGTATTATGAAATTATTAATTGCCAACATGTTTATTTCTGTTTTGATTCTAATCTTAGAAGGTCCCAGAAATGAATTTTGTTTACAGTTTAGAGTACTGTTCCATGAAGATAACAGTATTTTCAGATAATGGAACTTGTGAAATAGGTCAGGGGGAGAGGTGTATACAATTGTTTAGATCAGAAATTACTCATTCCTAGCTTAAAATCCAAAAGTGGAATCAGTCTTATCGTTGTGTTCAGGTTTTATTTAAAAGGATTTTGTTTATTTCAGTTATTCACCGGAATTACAAAGTGATAAATATTTTTGAGCTAAATCACTATTTTTTCTGATGATTGTGAATTCATTCAAGGTCTTTTTGGATTATATCATTGTGATACATCAAGATTGTTGGCTCATAAGCACACTCAAGGCTGTTGGCAAAGCAGCACATTTGGAACACCACTGGATTTCATTTGGAACTCTATATATTTGGACTTGTCATAAAACATTTCGAATTTAATTCACAATACTGTAAGTTCTTTTAAATTTTAATTGGGGAATAAATTATTTGTTGAATATTACAAAACTTGTTGGTTTCCACTCATTTCTGTTACTTAGTTTAAGACCTTAGAGTTTTAACAGTATGCAGAGTGTACCAACTGTGTGATAAACATGTACATGAAACATTTTTCAAAAATAATACAGATGCCCTAATGTACATCCATTTCCTTTTGAAACACTGAACTACACACTTCCCACACTATTTTAACATTTGATATGAGTTGCATTTGAAATGATGAACCATTTGACCTCTTCACTGGGTACAGCAAATAACTTCCAACTATTGCATTTTTTTAAAATCCACGTTTACCTTGGTGGTAAGATAAGAGTTTATCCAATCAAATTGGTTATCTGTCAGATTTTGCTATATAGCATGCACAATTTCAGATATTTTAATATGGAACTTTTCATTCAATTTTTTAAGTTTTGCTGTATAAGCAAGTTTATTCTGCGAATCACCCTGATTTTATTTTTCAGGGAGATAAATGGAAATTTTAAATAAATGGCTGTGTTGGTTAGTGTTGGAATAATTTTTCTGAGATCCTAAGGTCAACTCTGCATTTTATCATAATCATTTCCTAAATACAGTAGTATTATTATAGTTGTGACACTAATTAATCATTTTGAAACTGCATTTGGAAAATGTTTATTCTTTTCTCTGAAGTTTGTATATATTCACTGATGAACTAAAACTAAAATGTCGGTTATTCCCAAACTTTGATTTCACCACTGCATGTGCTATCGTATACAGAATTCATACTGTCTCTCAGATTTATTATCTAATTATTTTTTTCCATTCAGTTTTGATGAAATCTACAAATTTCACAAGCAGATATTGAGAGTGAAAGATAGAGATGAATTTCCTATGATTCTTGTTGGGAACAAAGCAGACCTAGAACATCAAAGAGAGGTAAGGAGGTAGCTATTAACTTTAGTGTTGTACCAGCAGTTACATTTAACTAAATGTTTAAACACCTCACTGTCAATGAAGTTGGGAGAGGATAGAGCACTTTGCCCATTTATTTGCATTTGTATTCTCCTTCATTCGCTTTTTATGTCTTTAGTATATTAGGTTATATTTTAACAGCACTCTAGGAAATTGTCACAAGTATGTGTATTTAAATGCATGTTAGGGATGGGAACTCAGCCATACAAAATCTTGGTTCCCTGTGACCAAAAAGATGTTATGCTTCAATAACTTTAAAAGTGTTGGCAGTTCATTTGATAAATCCTCAGTATTTTGGATCTACACATATCCTGTTATCACCACTTGTGAAATTTTTTATGTGGATGAATCTAAACATAATTCACTAAACTTTACCAAATTGAGGTCACTGTGACTTACTTTTAGCTTTAACTTTTTCATTTTCAGCCTTCTCTTTGCTACATATTTCATCTGCAGACAGATGCTTCTCAACATAAGTAACTCAGCCATACTAAACTAGGTCACTGTCACCTAATTTTCACACTTAATCAGATTTTGTTCTTAAACTGTTGTTTGTTACACCCTCATTATCTTAAAACCAGTGCCATCTACCCTTCAGGCTCCATGGTA
Source organism: Sinohyriopsis cumingii (assembly GCA_028554795.2). Classification (NCBI taxonomy): domain Eukaryota; kingdom Metazoa; phylum Mollusca; class Bivalvia; order Unionida; family Unionidae; genus Sinohyriopsis; species Sinohyriopsis cumingii. The sequence goes on along the minus strand of JAPYKE020000077.1, from coordinate 3,426,577 downwards.
GCTGAGTGGTCTACGGTGCTTTCCTTTACTGATTACTGTCATCTCACTACTGTCTTAGTGGGTTTGAATCTTGCACTCTGCTAAGGTGGGTATATGAGAATGCCATTAGCTTCCTGTGGGTTGGTGGTTCTTCCTCCACTAGATAAATTGACCACTGTGTTGTCTTTCATGTACTGAAGAAAGACATTTAATCCACAACAGTCATCTACACTTAGGAAAGACCGCTTCGGTGGCATTGTGGTTAGAGGTTGTGGGTTCAATCCCAGGTCGAGTCATACCAAAGACTTACAGAAATGGTACTTACAGCTGTCTCACTTGGCGCTCAGCATTAAGAGGTTAGTGTTAGGACCAGTCAGCCTGGTGTCAAGATAATGTGACTGGGTGGGACATATGCTACATGTCTGCGGCATGATGACAGTGCTAGACAATACTATAAGCTGTCACACTGCAGACATTGTGGCAATATTGTTAAAGCTACATAAAAATCCAAATATCACACACACACACTTAGGAAAACTTAAATGTGGAAGCATTGCAGGGTGAGTAACGTTATATAACTTTTACCTAATTTTCAGTATTAAGTGACTTGTGTTTTTCTAGCTATTTATTCATAATACCCTCAATATCTTGAACCCTATTTCACCTACATTCATGAAAATTGGTAGATGTGTGTGTATCATGGTGAGTAACTCAACCATATATAAACTGGATCACTGTTGCTTAATATGTATGCTTGAGATACATTTGTGTTTTTAGCCGTTTGTTTGTTAAATCTTCTATAGCACAAACTTGGTTATTTCTTCCAACCCAGCCTGCTTCAGTGTGTCCTTTCCACAACATGACAAAGCCAATAATGTGTTAAAAATGTAGTTAAAATCATCAAAACCACAACAGTCAATCTATTAATCTAATTGTGATATGATGTCATGTATCACATATAACTGTCCTTGTCAAATCTCATGGTCATAACAGTATTGTTTTGTTTGTATTTTTAAACCATATTTGTGTCTGTTTTATAGTAAACAGGAGTCATTAACTTGTTTCTTCTTTGTGGTATACAGGAGTCATTAATTTGTAAATTATTTTTTAGTATACAGGAGTTATTAATGTGTGTGTGTATGTGTGCATGTGCATGCATGTTTGCGTGCATGCATTTGGATTTTTAGCATAGCTTTAGTTTCATTCATATTGTTATGATGTCTGCAGTGTGACAGTTTATGGGGCCCCGAGTGGCCGAGTGGTCTAAAGTGCTCTTCGTTACGGATCACTGCCATCTCACCTCTGTCTGCGGCGGTTCGAGTCTAAGATTCAGCCAATGTGGGTATGTGAGAAAGCTTGCCAGTAGCTTCTCGTGGGTCGGTGGTTCTTTCCAGGGTTTTCTCTGGTTCTTCCTCCACCATTAATACTGGCCGCCATGTATAGCCTATCATGTGCTGCAAAATGGCGTTAAACCCCACAACAACAACAAGTGACAGATTATAGTTATGTCTAGCACTGGGGCATCATGCTGCGGACATATAGCATCGTGTCCCACCTGGTCACATTATCCTGACACCAGGCCAACCAGTTCTAACACTAACCTCTTAATGCTGAACACCAAGCGAGGTAGCTGCTATTGCCATTTTTAAAGTCTTTGTCATGACTTAGCCAGGGTTCGAACCCGCAACCTCCCACATCCGAGGTGGGTGTTTTAACCACATGGCCATTGAAACGGTCCATTAACTTGTAAAATATATTTAAAAATCAAAATTTCTTACATAACATTCATATCTTTTGGTATCATAGCATCACTCAAGTTGTACATTACTGGGCACAGCATAGTCTTACAAGTTACTGGATACTGTAAATAAATTTCAGAATTGGTGGGGTTGGGGTGATGCTTTAAAATCAAAACACTTAGTTGAATTGTGCATTGTGACTCTTAGCTATAATCAGATTGTCACATATAATATTATTACCAAATTGCTGGTGAATCTTTCATTTCATATGTTGATTTTAATTCCCATGCCACTTCTATTTAGTGGGCAAATGGTGTCACCTATATTCGTCTGTCCCCTTACATGCCATCAAACCCCATGCAAAACAAATTTTGTTTCTGCTCAGTAATTTTTTAATGGATGAAAATCAAATGTGTTATGCGGCTTTATATCTAGAATAGAATCCAAGTGCAGACAACATAGTCTCATCTGCCATCACATAATGTACAAGCAGGTCATGGTCTCTATTCCTTGTTCTACTGATTACTCCTGACAAATCTTCTAGTACATTATGATTTAGGTCTGTTTAGTTTACACTTGGACTTACAAGAGAGTATTGGCAAAAGGTAATGTTCAGTGAAGGATTTCTTGGTAACATATAGTGTATATCTTTTTCTCCCTCCACAAAGGTGGAAGGGGCAAATAATGTTACCCTTGTCATCTGTCCATCAAGTACAACTGCAAACAACACAGATCAAGATCTAACATTGCATAATGCTCTGGCAGAGAAGGGTCTATGCTTGTTCTATTGATTACTTCTTTCAAACATTGCATAATGCTCTGGCAGAGAAGGGTATATGCCTGTTCTACTGATTACCTCTTTCAAACATTGCATAATGCTCAGGCAGAGAAGGGTCTATGCTTGTTCTACTTTTTACCCCTTTCAAACATTACATAATGCTCTGGCAGAGAAGGGAATATGCTTGTTCTACTGATTACCTCTTTCAAACATTGCATAATGCTCTGGCAGAGAAGGGTCTATGATTGTTCTATTGATTACCCCTGTCAAACATTACATAATGCTCGGGTAGAGAAGGGTCTATACTTGTTCTGTTGATTACTTTTTTCAAACATTGCATAATGCTATGGCAGAGAAGGATCTATGCTTGTTTGACTGATAACCCCTTTCAAATATAATATAATGCTCTGGCAGAGAAGGGAATATGCTTGTTCTACTGATTACTCCTTTCAGACATTGCATAATGCTCTAGTAGAGAAGGGTCAATGCTTGTTTGACTGATAACCCCTTTCAAACATAATATAATGCTCTGGCAGAGATGGGTATATGCTTGTTCTAATGTTCTACTGATTACCCCTTTCAAATATTAAATAATGCTCTGGCAGAGAAGGGTCTTTGGTTGTTCTACTGATTACCCCTTTCAAACATTGCATAACACTCTGGCAGAGAAGGGTCTTTGGTTGTTTTATTGATGACTCCTTTCAAACATTGTTTAATGCTCTGGCAGAGAAGAGACTAAGCTTGTTCCATTGATTACTCCTTTCAAACTGCAGAGATCCAGATCTGTTAGTGCATTATGCAATGAGAGATTTGGGTCTGTTCAATTTTGCAGTTGAGCTTGACTTTTAAGCATGTATATATGGTTGGTTATGGGGGGTGGGGTGATTTCTGTTCCATGAACACATTTCTGTGTGAACTTAATTATTAATTTCTTCACATTTGTGTAATTTCTGATGCATTCATTATTATCACAGATAACACTTGAAGAAGGCAGGGAAATGGCAAGACTACTCAAGCTCACATACATTGAGGCCAGTGCAAAATTAAGAATGAATGTTGACCAGGCTTTTTATGAACTAGTCCGAATAGTCAGGTAAGATGTCTCACTGTATGCTCATCTTTTCAGCTGTGTCATTTCTCTGTACAAGTACATTGTGCAGACATTTGTCAAATAAAGCTCATTGCGTAAAACTTTATCACTTGACTGCGGGGTCAAGAAATGCTACTTGAGAATCTTGTAATTCACATTTGTGCAAATTCATGAGACAGGCATATTAGGCCTAATAATCTCTCCCCAAAATAAGGGTCATATAGTATTATAATGGGAATTATGCAGTAGGTGATTTTATTTCAGAAAATGCCATTGTGTCATCAGAATCAGCTGTAAATATTTCAGAATAAGTAGTTAATTGAACTAATTTTAAATGCTGAATTAAGTTGCATGACCAAGCAAAGCATATTAACAACAAGAAATATCATCTTTCGTAGTTTATGATTCAAATAAAAAATTTTTTGACCTCCCAACTTTGAAACTGTTTGTAATATCATCATCGGTACTTTTTGTGAAAAGTTCTTTTCACACTTCATACCCACTGTCACAGGCTTCATTGAATCTATTGTTTGCTCCTGAGAACCAATAATTTGTTAGGCTTAGAAAGGAAGGTAACCCACTGTAGCATATAAATACCTGGTATATTGGATTGGTTCCCAAAGATTTAAACAAAATCTTTCCTTTAAACATGGAACCGATCCAAATGGTGTTTCTATGGAGTCGTAACTTGTTTGCAATGATCTTGATACAGGTGTGTGGACATCTTGTATAATAATAATGTAAATATTAAAGCTTAACACTGCGAAATTAAGAGGGACAGGACAACAATGTACATTAATTGTTTTTGCATCATATGTTGTTTTTTTCTTTCATTTTTTAAATTCAGGCAAACAACAGCTTCTGAGATAATTATCCAGGAGTCCACTGATTTGATTCACATAAACATTTACTTGAACCTTTTCAGAGATATACTTTTTTTATAGTTATACCTCTCATTACATATGTAACACTGGTAGTTTTAGCAAAGCACACATATCAAATGACAATACTTCCTCATACTCATTTTGGCATGTATTCAACCAGATGACCCTTGTAGGAGTAATTGTGTATTTAAGTCACTTATTTTAATGTACCATTCATGAGTCTACTTTAAGTTAGCATTCCTAAAACTTCCTTATATTTATGGTAATTTTAATTTTAGATTTTGTTTAAATAGCTAAAGAATAAAACTAGTGTGAAATCATGATCGATGGTATTACAATAAAATTGTTTAACGGAAAGGAAAAATATTGGATATACTAAGTAGCTTATGACTTAATTGTCAATGAAAATATGCAGAATCTCAAGACTGGAAAGTACTTATTTTGAAACTGCAAAACATTTTTGTCCTTGTCATATTGCTCTAGTGCAAATAATCGGGGACAGAAATACATAAAATTACAGTATGTTTTGTTTTCAATTTATGGTAATTCTTGCCATTATCTACAAATTAAGTAAAGTAAATAGGTTGTTGTTTTGGGGTTATTGTCATTTTTTTAGGACACAATAGCTAGGCCGTATATGGTAACCAGGATAACAGGTGGAGGAAGAACCTGGAAGAAACACTAATTTATGGTAAGCTACTGGCAAGCTTTCTCACATGCCCACATTGGCAAATTAAATACTTCTCGTGGGTTGGTGGTTCTTTCCAGGGGTTTTCGGGTTCTTCCTCCACCATTAATACTGGCTGCCATCTATGGCCTATCATGTGCTGAAATATGGCATTAAACCCTACAACAACAACAGCAGCAAATTAAATAAGGTAAATACTTTTTATATCAAGATTATCTTAAAGGATGATTGAATATTTACTGTTTAAGTGCTTGTTTGTCATATGCTAGAAGATCCTAATATTAATAATTTGATACAATATGTTAAAATGTATCATTTTCACCTCAAGACTGCATGTGATGCCTTTTTGGTCATAAATGAAATTGGTCCCAATCTTACCTCAAGTATAGTGGCTATCTTCTTCATCTATGTTATGTTTGGATCTGTCTCATTATTGCCATCGGAAAGTCTTGGTGTTGCTCTTTATCCCAGATGAACGGTTGTATCATTATGCGATTTTTCACCAAAAGACTTGTTTTTTAAAAACACCTTGTTAGTAACTCATATATAATCACTTTTTGAAACTCCTTGACTGCCAGAGTTGTTTAATTGGAAAGCATATTGAAACAATTGGTGTTAAAACACATTATTTGAAGAAAGGATGGTGTAAGATGAATGAGTTATTAATGTGGATATTTCTTTCATTTTGAATCCAAAGTGAACATTTCAAAACCAGAATATCAGCTAAACATGTGATATAAGGTAAGAAATGAATAGTTTTAATAGTATTTCATCCTAGAGACATGATAGATAGTTAAAGGTTTAGATAAAGTCAGGTTGACTGTTATGTTCATTGATCATCAGTCAGATGAAATTGTTGCATACTCACTTTTGTATATTCAGCTTAAGTTATTCACATACCAGCTTTTTACTCACCATTCCTTGGCAGAATTTCAATATAGCGATCAGTCAGGCATCTGTGTTTCCCTCCATGCATCCATCCATCTGCACATACATTCATATGTCTGTCCACACCCTAGATCAGGCTTGGTGCTAATTATTAGCCTACTAGTCATAGACCGAAAGAGCATGTAGAATGGCCTGGTTGTATTTCATCCATCCATCTGCACATACATTCATATGTCTGTCCACACTCTAGAATTGTCTCGGTGCTAATTTTTAGCCTACTAGTCATAGACTGAAAGAGGATGTGGAATGGCCTTGTTGTATGTCATCCATCATTCAGCATCCTTCCTTTCATTAGCACAAACATTTGTTATCAGTACTTCCCCTAAAGAATTTGGAGGATAGCCATGACATATTCATCCCAAAACCTTGCTGATCAATCATTAAATATCATTGCCACAGCAGCCATCTTGTAAATTTTGTTATAGCTGCTCCTTCTGAATGGATGGTCATATCAACATTGGGTTTCATGGTCATATCAACATTGGGTTTTCATTAAAAAACTTTATATGATTTCTGCTTGATCCTAAATGACTGTGCTGATCTGATATACCAGCCATCTTCAGAATCTTCTCGTGCTACTTGTCCTGGACAGAAAGTCACATTGAAATAGAGCTTTCACCAGAAGGTTTCTTATGATGTCTAATTGGTCCTATATGAAAATGGTTATACTTGGACATCCAGTATAGCAACCACACAAGAGGCATGTAAATTACTCCTCTTGAATGCATATTCATAACATCATGGGGTTTCACTTAAAATGCGTTTGACAATATCTATTTCGTCATAAATGAAAATGGTGCTGACAAATGATGCTAATCTGACATTCATTATAGCCACCAAAAGCTGCCATCTTGAAAATCTTTTTATCGATACTCCTTCTAAAAGGAAAGCTATAACAACATGGTTTTTTTTAATCAGAAGACTTCTTATTATGTCTTGTTTTTCCTAACTGAAAATGGTGCTGATCTAACATCCAATACGGCCAGCATAGCGGCCATCTTGAAAATTATGTTATTGCTAGTCTTCCAAAACAGAAAGTCATGTCAGCATGGGGTTTTCACAAGACAACTCCTTACAGTCTAGTTGATCTAAATAAAACTTGTGCTAATCTGATATTCAATATGTCCACCACAGCAGTCATCTTATACATTTTATAGCTACTTATCCTAGATGAAAAATCATGTCAGTATTGGTTGTTCACCAGAAAACTTCTTGTGATATCTGTATGGTACTAAGTGAAAATGCTGCTGATCTGACATCGGGTATATCATCCTTGGGTGGCATCCACAGTTTCATATTTTGCATAGGGTTAGAATTTTAAAGAAAAAGAATATACAGGGTTTCCTCACTGGTTATACTGGGCCTTGTATATCTTACATATTGTTCAAAGAACCTTTAATTCCCTTTTATTTTTGTATATGATTGGTGGGTGAAATATCGATTATAGAGTATACAGCTTGGCCTTACTTCAGATGTGCACTTTTCTAAAAAAAACTCCTCACTCTACTTGGTCACTTTCACTACCTGGACTTTAGAGGTAAATTGTATTAAAAAAAAGACTATAACTTTTTTTACATTTGTTATATTTTTTCAGGCAGATGAGTGTCAGTCCCTTCAAGGGACTCTTGTTTCTGATTTAGCTGAGTGTCAAATATTTATATTTCTAGCTAAACAAATGGTGGACATGACGAAGGGTCATTTATTTATGTATTATGCACATCTATGGTAGTTGTAATTTGTTCAGATTGATATCTGCCACCATATAATGTACTGTTAATTCTAAGTCTCCAGTGTCCATTGTACTTGTTATTTCATCTGAATGGCATAGATTATGCTGTGCGATGTTGTGTCTTTGTATCTTATGCACAGAGAAATACAGTGTTAAAGATTCATGACAATATCAGGCCTTTAGAGTTTTAGTATCAAACATTAAGTAATTGAATGCTAAATTGATGGAGATGGAGACTGAAAACATGTAATGGGTAGAGAACACTTTTATAATGCACTTCAAGGAGCAGCCACAAATACAACCTGTGTTATAAGTGAGGAGCCTTATAGTGGGACTTATTCTAATTAAATTATGTCATGTTAGTGCACAAAGCTGCAAATTTAGAGTCCTGAATAGTATAATATTAAATCACAGTTGGTTTATTTTAGCCAAGAAATAAAATATGGTAAATGAAGTAGCAGTGATATAATAAAAATTAACCAGTTGAATGGGATTCATTGCCTCACCTGTGTTATAAGAGTGTCAGCATTATACTAAGTGGCTTTATTGTGAGGGACCACTGAATTCCTACCAACTCTTAAATAAATGGCAGCATTTTGTAAGGGACTACATTATAGTATGTGCTATTCCTATGTTTTAAGTCACTTTATAGTGAGGGATCAATATATAATATATATTATACTCATGTTATAATAAAAACAGCATTATACTGAGTTTCATTATAGTGAGAAATCACTGTATACTGTTTATCAGACCCATCTTACAATAGGGGTAGAATTTTACTAGTGACTTTATAGTGAGGGATCAGTGTGTAATGTGCATCACACCTGTGTTCTACAAGTGGCACCATTTTATACTGAAAGGGTAGAATTTTACTGCATACAATGTATATTATACGCACCTGGGGTAGAATTTTACTATGTGACTCTTTAGTGAGACATTAGTGTATAATGTGTATAATACCCATCTTACAATAGGGGTAACATTTTACTGAGAGACTTTATTTTGAGACATCAGTGTATAATGTGTATAATACCCACCTTACAATAGGGGTAGCATTTTACTGAGAGACTTTGTTTTGAGACATCAATGTATAATGTATATAATACCCACCTTACAATAGGGGTAGCATTTTCCTGAGAGACTATATTTTGAGACATCAGTGTATACTGTTTGTCATACCCATCTTACAATAGGGGTAGAATTTTACTGAGTGACTTTATAGCATGACATTAGTGTATAATGTGTATAATACCCACCTTACAATAGGGGTAGCATTTTACTGAGTGACTTTGTAGTGAGACATCAGTATATAATGTGTATAATACCCACCTTACAATAGGGGTAGCATTTTACTGAGTGGCTTTATTGTGAGACATCAGTATATAATGTGTATAATACCCACCTTACAATAGGGGTAGCATTTTACTGAGTGACTTTATTGTGAGACATCAGTATATAATGTGTATAATACCCACCTTACAATAGGGGTAGCATTTTACTGAGAGACTTTGTTTTGAGACATCAATGTATAATGTATATAATACCCACCTTACAATAGGGGTAGCATTTTCCTGAGAGACTTTATTTTGAGACATCAGTGTATACTGTTTGTCACACCCATCTTACAATAGGGGTAGAATTTTACTGAGTGACTTTATAGCATGACATTAGTGTATAATGTGTATAATACCCACCTTACAATAGGGGTAGCATTTTACTGAGTGACTTTGTAGTGAGACATCAGTATATAATGTGTATAATACCCACCTTACAATGGGGTAGCATTTTACTGAGTGACTTTATTGTGAGACATCAGTATATAATGTGTATAATACCCACCTTACAATAGGGGTAGCATTTTACTGAGTGACTTTATTGTGAGACATCAGTATATAATGTGTATAATACCCACCTTACAATAGGGGTAGCATTTTACTGAGTGACTTTTTTGTGAGACATCAGTATATAATGTGTATAATACCCACCTTACAATAGGGGTAGCATTTTACTGAGTGACTTTATTTTGAGACATCAGTATATAATGTGTATAATACCCACCTTACAATAGGGGTAGCATTTTACTGAGTGACTTTATTGTGAGACATCAGTGTATAATGTGTATTATACCCACCTTACAATAGGGGTAGCATTTTACTGAGTGACTTTATTTTAAGACATCAGTGTATAATGTGTATAATACCCACCTTACAATAGGGGTAGCATTTTACTGAGAACTTTATAGCGAGATATCAATGTATAATGTTTATCATACCCATCTTACAATAGGAGTAGCATTTTACTGAGTGACTTTATTGTGAGACATCAGTATATAATGTGTATAATACCCACCTTACAATAGGGGTAGCATTTTACTGAGTGACTTTATTGTGAGACATCAGTATATAATGTGTATAATACCCACCTTACAATAGGGGTAGCATTTTACTGAGTGACTTTATTGTGAGACATCAGTATATAATGTGTATAATACCCACCTTACAATAGGGGTAGCATTTTACTGAGTGACTTTATTTTGAGACATCAGTATATAATGTGTATAATACCCACCTTACAATAGGGGTAGCATTTTACTGAGTGACTTTATTGTGAAACATCAGTGTATAATGTGTATTATACCCACCTTACAATAGGGGTAGCATTTTACTGAGTGACTTTATTTTAAGACATCAGTGTATAATGTGTATAATACCCACCTTACAATAGGGGTAGCATTTTACTGAGAACTTTATAGTGAGATATCAATGTATAATGTTTATCATACCTGTGTTATACAAGTAGCACCATTTTATACTGAGTGAATTTATAGTAAATGACCACTTGTAATTTATACATTGTTTTCTGAATTGATTAATTATTTTTTTCTTTTGCAGAAAATTTCAGGCCAAGTATAGTCCTCAAGAAAAAGAGAGCCGCAAGAAGAAGAGGATATGTTCAATATTATGATAGGTTTCATGTTTGTATTTAAATTTTATGCATATAATATATCATATGTGTGCTGAATATTGCCCTATCTCAACATTGAAATGCCTTCCAGATAAAAATCTTGTAAAATGTTTTGCAGTATCAGGTGTAGGTTTTCTGGGAAAAGTACTTAAGAACAACCTTTCACTAGTAAATATGGGATTTAGTTTACATATTAAACCAGGGAACAAAAATATTAAAACATTTATTTTAACTAGAATTGATTTATACCAGATGTATTACTTTGCATATCTGAAATACATCTTTAGGAGTGTTACTGCATGAACATACCATGCAAATATTATTTTGTACATAAATTGGAAGGCAGTATCATAGTGCTGTTTTTGTATATGCAGAAAACAGAACACATACCCCAACTGTAGGGGCAGCAGGGCTTTTCAGTTTTCTTTACATTTGAAAAAAACTGTTTTAGGGCCCAAAAGGAGAACTACATCATGTGGTATTTGCTGCAACCAAGTATAAATATTTCATGTAACAGATGATTTAATTGGTCTAAATACTATCATGTGACCATGATTAGCTGTTAGTATTGCTGAATAAACTATTAGATTAGTTACCTAATAGTGCTATAAAAGAGTCACATGACCAACTAACTGATATTAGAGGGTAGTCTGTGATTCAAACATATACATTCATCTTTTATTTACATATATTAGATGAATAAGTACAAAATTTGCCTTATGTCTGAAAGCTCTCTGTAAGTTAATAAATCATATCAAATGTTCATTGATGGCATGGACAGGGCAAATTGGGACAATGGGAAAGTTTGTAAAGTGATTTGCACTCAGTGCAGACAGAAGTATTTCTCTTTTACCATGTCTTAGCTGAATATTATAAGTTGTGTTTATGCCTTTGTGTGTGTGTGTGTGAATGAGATAGAGGATGAGGGGGAGGGAGATGGGGAAAGTGCAGAGGTGACAGAGCATTACTGGGCTAATAAACTCAAAAAATCAGCTTTACTGACATGTACTTGATAATGAGTTTTTTGTTGTTGTTGTAGGGTTTAGCGCCATTTTTCAGCACACAATATGCTATACATGGCGGCTAGTATTAATGGTGGAGGAAGAACCCGGGAAAACCCCAGAAACAACCACCAACCCATGAAAAGTTACTGGCAAGCTTTCTCAGATACCCACATTGGCAGAATCCGAGACTCAAACCGGCGCAGACAGAGGTGAGATGGCAGTGATCCGTAATGGAGAGCACTTTAGACCACTCAGCCATTCAGGGTCACGATAATGAGTTTAAAACACCAATTGGAATGCCAGGGAAAAATCACAGAACTCTATCTCCCTATCTCTGTCAGTGACATACATTGAGCCATCAAAGGCACTTTGACATTTTTATTTAGGCTTGTTTTATATCTTTATTTTATATTTTTATCAAAAGATATATTTCGTTGTGTAGAATTTCAAAGCTGTCTGAAGATTGGCTTAATGATTGTTGTGCTATTAAAGAGCAAATACTTCTTTTATTTTTACAACTTGCTAATTTGAGGAGTGTTAACAAGGTTCTGATTTTTCTTTCAGGAAGATCAATCATTGTATTTTTGTAATGCTACAATAACTGTTTCAGGAAAGGGAAAACATTCTTATACATTGGGAATTGTAAATGTCACAAATGGAAAAACAAACAAAAAAAAAACAACTGAATGAAGGACAAATATAATTTGTTTAGAATTGCAATTATAAGAGTGCAATGTTGTTTATAACTCTACTGGTTATAGACTCAAAGAGCTTTTGTGATATCCTGTTGTCTCCCATTAGCACAAATTTGTTGTTGCTACTCAACGTTCAATAAAACTTGGTGTTCAAACTTCTCTACTTGATTCTTGGAGCTAATCATGGTCAGAATCAAATTGACATATGTTGATAGGTTTACAGCATGTGCAGAAATTAATTCACCCTCCCCCACTTCTTTTTGTTGCTGGTTTGCTTCATAAAGTAAAACTCTGCTGACCAGGAGTTCTGAATCTTGTTTTTGCTGGGCTTTGCTCATGGCTAATTGCTTCATAATTGGCTTCTAAAATGAGTCATACTTGAACACTATTCTGACAATTTGAACGATTATGCTTTGCATTTTATACATGCAGTAAAATCTTAAACATTGCTGCTGTTCACAGACTTGTCACAAATCTATAATACATATGGTTTAAACATTCTTATTCATTGGAAGAATATGTAATAACTTTTGTTCTCCTACATGCATCTAGCATCTCTTTGATTTACCTATATTAAGTTGTTCCACATCCTGATCATACCTCTGCAAATTAGCACAATGGGTTTACCCACTGCAGTCTTCAGACATCACACTAGCTATTGGCAGTCAGTTAAGTAATATGGGAAATTGTGGTTTATACCTGACCTGCTTGCCTTTTACTTGCTATTTAAAATGCCAAAAAGATTAGTTTTACATCAGCTTCAGTCATGACTGTTTACCATTTATACATGCTACATGTATCTGGCATACACTGAAAGTTGTTTTTTTCTTCTTCTGTTTTCTAAGTTTACTGAAATTGTGTTTTCTTGAAACACAACATTGTCAGGGGGTTTGGCAATGCAAAATCATGTTTTTATAATGACACACTTTGTTACAATTGATTAAAATCCGATCTCCACTTCACGTATGACGGTGGTTATCTGATTTTAATCAGATTGTGATGTGTTATCGTAGGCTTGTCAACATCTTGAAAATACATTTCTGCATTTCATCAGCGCAATCAAACTTTTCACTGGCAAGTTTGATTATTTTATTTCGTTAAGCCTAGCGGGCACCTCTTTTAGAATACAGAATGAACCCAGTCTGAAATTAGAGGGGCCCTCTGCATCTGGCTATTTGATTTTTTGAGCATTGTAGTTGGTATTATATACGTTGACATTGCTATTCCTCCTAAATGGAAAGTCATATTGGCATGGAGTTTTATCAGGAGACTTGCAGTGATTTGTTGGTGATCAAATAAGGCCACCATGATGGCCATGTTGAAAATCTTGTTGTTCCAGAATGAATAAACTTTATCATTATTAGGTTTTTACCAAAAGGCTGCTTATGACCTCTTATGATGTTTATTTGGTCTTGAATGAAAATGGTGCTGATATTCCATGCAATATGACCAGCGTGAAGGCCATCTTTAACATCTCTTTATTACTGCTCCTCCTGAATGGATGATCATATCGACATGGGACTTGACTTTTTATTATATCTAGTTGATCTTAAATAAAACTGATCTTACATTCATTATGTGCACATCTTGATGGCCATCTTGACAATAATTACCATTGGTGTAATGACTGCAGCCAAGTATGGTATCCCAGAATCAAGGGTAAATCCATACTGTTCTGCAATAAATCCCGTGTTTAGCCAATCAGAACTCAACAATTTGTCATGTGATGTATAAAAATACAAGTAGATCTAGATCTGAGCAGTTTATAGTTTTGAACAGTTTTATCAGGGTGTGAATGTTCTGTCTTTAATTTTATAAATCAGAAAGCAACCCATGTGAAGTGTAAATGACTGTATCTTTCAGAGATCCTTAATACCTGTATTTGCTGGACATGTCTGGTAGGTCAGCCATTTTGACCAGCACATACTCTGAGCAACCAGACATTGGTTATAGGAGTTCACAAATATCACTATATCAGTTTTCCTTTGTTTTGTTTATCCATTATACTTCTAAATGAAGTAAAGTAAAATTCACATGGTTTAGTTTTTATATATTGTTTCTTTGTCAACAAAAAAGATGTTGCTAACTAAGATATGTGGTTTGTAAAGCCTTGGCCAGAATTAAGGGAAAAAAAGATACTAGCAAATAAAATTCCTTCATCTGACATTACCAGAAATGCTGAATAATTGGGTGTGACATAGTTTCAGGGTAGTATGGCAGCATGTTGTCTGTTAAATAATTAACTTTTAAAAACAAAGTAAACTAAAATACTTTTGTAGGGTAAAATACTATTATATAATTTTTGAAAAGAATAAATTATGTTTCATTAATAATTTCTTTGAAAGCAAATAAATCATGGAAGGATTATACTAAAATTAAAGTAGCAGCAAGTCCAGAAGCAAAACTGAAACATTTACATGTACATTAAAACAAAATTATATCAGCATTTTCTTTGTTACAGTTTTTTAATCTCCATTAAATGTTTTTATATTAAATTTCACAAAAATTGGGTTGCCACATCAATCTTGGGGGAAAAATGTCTGGCAAAAGTAGTAAGAATTTAAGGATATTTGTTTGTCATTGTAGTTGTTATGAATGTATTTCAGGATAGCTGATGCCAAATAATTTCTCATTGTATTACCTTGAAATCCTTTTATTATGATTCAGCATTATTATTGTGCTTATATTCAGTGTACAGTTTTGCAGCTTTCCCAGATATCAAACAAATTCTGCATTTTTTTTTCTACTGAAGTTCTATCACTGTTTTTTGTCTAATTTCATTTTTAACAATGTGCATTTACCACTGCGTAATTTTGTCAGCATGGTTTTCACACAAACTTCACCAACAATATACCATGCACAGAGTTTTGTGTACTGTACTTACTATTCTCAGATTAAGTCTATGCATACTTGCAGGACTATAGTTAAATTACCTCAATATAAGAAAATGCAATTATTTGATGAACATATATGGCATGAAAAATTGTAGTGACTTCAGTGTTTTTTATATAATTGCCTTTGAACACAAAAATGGTCATGAAAGTGTTATGCAAATAGACAAAAACTATTCAACCTTGGTAATTTTGTTTCCGGTACAATAGTAAGCATTTTTAATGAGCCCCACCTTGAAACATTATGTCCAGATATACTTTATTTGAACAATAACATCTAAAAGAAAGTTGTTACTGCCTTTTTTTAACCATGATATAATATTTACTAATTCTTGCCATTGAAACCTGTTTAAACATTGCAATAATGTGTTTAACTTTGAATCATTTTGGAAACCTTTGGTAAATTTCTCCTTTGTAAACCAAATTAATATCTTTAGTTCTGAAGTCCGTCTTTATTGTACTGAACCACATAAAAAGTTTTTCCTGCAGAGAGATACTTTTTGCTTTGTTTTTTTATAATTTGGTTCATTTTTTTATCTTGAAAAATACTGAATGAATTACAAATAATTTCTATACTTAATTATTGTTACTTTTTTAAAATGGCTGCATTTACTTCTTCATGGAAACTGTGAATATGACCTTTCTGTATCAGGCGCTTATTTCTTCATCTTTAATTTAGTTTATACTTGAATATTGCTTTAAAAAGGATGGCAAGGTAAAATATAATCAAGGTACATAAATCATGTTAGTCTTTTACATGGAAACATCATCAACAAGCAAATCAAGATTTTCACAGTACAGTTAATCAGGAATATGATTATTTGCTTTATATCCATGTTCTAATTTATTATAGTGGAGAAGGGAAAGTGCTTTATTTTATTTGTATTTGTTAAAATATTGTCAGAAAAAAAATTGAGTCTGTATTTATTCATTTATAACCTTAAAGATTTTGTTGCCAGTACATATTTGTGACTTGTATCATAACTTACTGACTGCATCTTAACTTGTATGAGTTTATGTGTGCAGAGTGTGTTATGCCATTTATGTGTGTACTTATAAAATGTCCTTTTTTCAGAATTATGAAACATATTTTAAGTTTTTCCTGTATTTTCAACAAGAAATACCAAATCTTTGTTCCAAAACAAAAAAGATTATATTGGATTTCATTGATGATTAAAAGTTGATTTTGAATTGACAGACTGATTGATAAGGTATGACAGAATTAACAGGCAAGATCCTTTTATAGCTTTGGTTTTGAAAATTTAAATTATTTGACAAGTATCACAATTTTAATTTGAAAGAAGCACAGATGTAAGTTTTTATTTATCACATGATGAAATATACTGATTTTAATTGATGAAACTATAAATTAGAGAATATTCTGAAATACATTTAGATGCATGGTATCATGACATCACTTGTGATGTTATGAGGTGTTATTATGAGTGTTTATAAGTAAAAATTATGATATGGGTATATTCAGCTAAATAACACAGTAGTCGTGTTTATCCATGTTATCTATAAGTGGATGGTTTCTATAGTTTAGTATCTCTCGGGGGCAGATCTCTGAAAAATTCATTTTTTCATAAATCCAGCTTATCATAAAACATAAATCAGCATTTCAAGTAAGAAATGTTTCTGCTGACTTTGAAATCTTAACTGACATTTAGAAATCCAGTCTTTTAATTGGTAAGAACATTTTGGAATAAGATTTGGACATCTAATTGATTTTTATGACAAATTTCTTTATCATGTTTAGATTATAAATTAGCAATCACTGCATATTAAAGCCCTGATATTTAAACTTCTTGTATGAATACTTTTTTATCATGTAGTAAATCAACTACTTTTTGCAATCATAAAACTTTTTTGTGATTTAACAGGAACAGACATATAAAAAAATATTTGTGACTGAAAGATTACTACAGTAAAACCCATCTTGAAAAACCACTGCTATGTGAGACCACCTGTTTTGAGAGACCACACTCTCAATGCACAAATTTGTTGATTATATAGCATTTTGACCTTTTATGAGAGGCCATAATGTTTTGGCAAAAGAGGTGGTCATTCAAGACAGGTTCTACTGTATTATACAAAATAATATAATATTAGTTATCTTTTATTCAGGAAATATTTATGTTGCAAGTCGCAATTAAAAATGTAGAGAAAATATAATCAGGCCCAGATATTTTAATGTGCAGTCTAATGAAGTTTTCAGATTCTCTCAGCTTTGACAAATTCTTTTATTTTAAAGAGAAGGAAAGATACATAATACATTTAAGTTCACTAAATAAAGTGAATTTTCTATTTTATTTCTTTTTTTCACCCTCTGTTATAAATTTAAATTATGTCAAGAGCATTGTATGTGATACTTTGAAATTGATGGAAGATTTGGATGACACTTGGTTGGCTAGCAGCAGGAATGAGTAACAAGTCAGTAAATTAAAGCTGTCAGATTATTGTTTATATAGATGATTTTTATGTCATGTTCGTTCCTTAGCTTTTGCAGCAGTTTTTTATACAAAACTTTTTTCAGTATTTTATGTAACTACTGCTTATTTTATGTCGTACTTTAAGCCATTCCATTTCCCTGCTGTTTGCTTCATAATATATATCTTTGAGTTTCCAGTGTCAGTTATTGTGTGTGGAGTTAAAACATAGAGAAGTGAGTACTGTGAATTGTGAACTGTTTGCAGGTTAATTAGTGCATGATATTCATGTATGATTTTTTGTTTTTGACTCTGTACTATGTTTTTAGCACCCATATATAGAGGACAGGTTTGGGTATGAACCAGAAAATTATACAGATAAAATAACAATGATACACTGATGATAAGACCATTCAGATTAAATTTTATCTCATCACCCTTAATGGTGACAATGAATGTATTGTTAACATTTAAGCACACTGTGCTCTGATATTGTGAAGGCACTATATATTTCTGTATGCCATGATATACATTGTGATTTAATTAAAATTTGTTCTAATTCTTGTTCTTTTTGACATAAGTATAACTTTGTTTACTTTTATGACTTTTTGTAAATTTTTATAATGCAAAATTGTTCATGTACTGTTATCTGCATTCCTTAAAAATAGGACAAACTCTTTCCATTTTTCACATAGTTTTCTATTTATTGTAGTACTAGTACCTTAGATAATTTCACATTACCTTTTGAAATATTCATGCAGTGATCTAGTCCTAATTTTGAAACAGCCAATATGAGTGACCTACTTTCTTCATTATGAATATTATTATAGAATATGTCATGTGTTGTATGTATTATTGTTCTCTTGTTTTAGACACCCATTTGGTGTCTTCATATTTAAAAAGGGACAAATTGCCTATTTCAAAGTATAAACAAGATTAGTAATGCTTAATTTTTTATTATAAATTGATTATTTTGCACCCTGATTTGGCTGTTATCTTGGGGTTTTCTGTGGGTTATAATAATTCTGTTTTTTTCCAAGGGGTAGAGAAGTTCACTCATTATATTACATTGCAGCATCATTTACTTGATGTCGTCAATGCATTTTTTTATAGGATGCAAATTGTACATCAACTATTGATATTTCTGGATTGAACCTGCAGAAAAAATAAATGATAGGCAGGAAAGGAATCCTTCAGCAGATGTGTGGATAGGATAGTAAGATTTAACTCTCAGGAAGTAATATTTGCGCCAGGGACTTGGCAAAGCATGTTTATGACATGTTATCTGATTCACTCTGGTTAGGTTTCCCAATTTAGTTCACATATTGGGAAGATTCTTTTAACTCCCTGACTGTGGTGAATTTTTGCAAATCTAGAACAAAGTTGAGATTTCTGTTTGCAGCCTTTTCTTAAACTTATTCCACTTCCATTCCCATGCATATATTTTGATAATGTTTATAAGTTTATTCATAAAGACTCAAAATTGATGAGTTTGCTCTGAGAATAATCGGAACTCATTGGAGCAAACTATTACAAATGCTGCATTTGATCTTTAATTATAATTATGTTACAAACTACAATGGTAGTGTCAAGTATTGTAGGCCAGAACAGAAATCATACAAGTCTTGAGCTTCTGTTTGAGCTTGAGATTATGTTTCAACCAATCAAAAATGATTTTATAGTGGTCCCATCTTATATGGCCACCCACCCTAATGCACTGGGAAAGTGGCCATATAAGGTGGGTGACCAGTCTAGAGGGGGACTATATTTTGTGACAAGTATGTATATGTAATAATAAAGCTACAGATAACTTCAAAGCATTTAATATCTTCATTTAAAAGTAGCGCTAATTATTAAAAGGTTCTTCTTGTCTTAAGAACTGACTTAATTCAAGTTAACATACAATAGTAGCTCTTATTCATAAGCGTGAAATGCAAATAGGGTATTGCGGACATGCATATGGCAAAACCATTCAAAAACGTCATTTAAATCTTGGTACATACATTGCTTGGAATTTAAAATAATGCTCTTTCCATTTACTCCATTTTCCCACTGCCACAGAATATCCTCCTTATCTGTTACAATGTTGTATATTTGAGTCTTCCCAACATAATTTCTTTTGGCAAGTACTCTTGAACTCTCCCAGTTGTCATAAGGCCGAATAACTTTTACTTTGTCTTCTAAAGTATCAGTTCTCCATTTATGTGATGACATGTTAAAGTTTTGTAATAATTTATTCCTGTGCTGCTAATTGTTCAGTACTGCAACTTAATTATGCAGATGAAACTTTTGTAGAGTCGATGAAATGCCTTGTTTATAAAGGAATTGATGTACTGTCACATGATTTTTTGGTCTTTGTCTGGTACCCTATTTTGTTAAAGGTTAATTCTCTGTGTGTTATTCCACAAAATGTGTTTTTAGCCTATGCTGACCATGTTATGATCTTGACAATTACAATTACATCTGGTCATAATCATCAAAGAAACAAAACTCAACTGCTGTGTGATGCCCAAAACTATATCACATTGTTGTTGACCCCATTCCTGTAAACTTTGGCATTAATGATATAATATTAACCTTAGTGGTACATGTACTTTAGCCAGTACTTTCAGTAACGATAGCCTGACAACAGGAAACAGAGATTGGTAAAGATAATCAGATTACTTACCATACCGTTTGAATTACAAATTGGTTCTGGACACATTAAAATAAAATGTGGCCCCTCGTGAAGGGTAAATTTATCTTTTTTTGCACTATTATGGTGGCTGCTGGTCATGCTAGATGGGTGGCCTTGCTTGAGGGGTGCTTTTTGAATACAAACTCATCAATGCCAAGGGATTCTGACCATTAAAAGAAGATGGTGACTGGTCGGGGGCGGCTTTTCATGAGCTGGACCACTGTACTTTCATAAAGGTTATTTCTGATTGGCTTATATTGGAAACTAATCTCAGAGTTGTATCATGTCCAGGCCAGAACTTTTTAGACATGCTTTTTTAAATCAATGTGAACCATTAGCACAGATTAATAAGATGACCATTTTGTGACATGGCTGTGTACTTGGTTTTGCATTGGATTCCTTTGAACTAATGCACCTAAGTTTCTCCTGATCAGAGAAATGTTTTGCACAAAGCTCTCAGTATATGCTTTAACCTTTCTACCAATGTTGAAGTCTTTTTAAATCACTGTATAATTGCTGTTTTATCTTGATGGTTGAAAGTTATGTGCACTCAGGTGTCATGATAGCTGTTTTTAACATCAGAACATAATGCACGTTTTGTAAATGATATCTCATAAGTGGTGAATATAAATCTCCCTTAATCTGACCACATATTCTCAGTACTTTGTAATGTGACCTTTGGAAGGCTCTTTGGTAATGACTGATAGTCTTTAAACATTTTTTTTATTTTCCCAGGTGTGGTGGAGTTGGTTTTATATATCTTCAAGAGTTCCAACATCTTCTTTGTTTTACAACATTTTTCAGTGCTAGCCAACAGTTTCTGTTTTGTTCAGGTCAGAACTGTCTGCAGCCCAAATTAGTTGTGGAATATTATTCCTCTGTTTCCATTTGTCTGTGTCTCTGGACCAATGAATATGTGCATTCTCATCTTGGTACAGTTGATTGGAGAAGTGCTTTTCAATAACAGGACATAGGAAATTTTCAAGAATATAAATATATTTGGCACTGTTCATATTAACATCAGTAAATAATACTGTCTCTCAACCATTCTCAACACTCCATGTAATCTTCCTCCTACGCTATGCAAAATGTTATTTTGTATTTCCCACATGAATACACAAATTTTGACATACAGTTCTTCGGAAAAAGCTCTCCATAGAATGCAGATGTCTCTGGATATTTCTCCTAGATACACTTTGAGACACAGACACATTTTGTAAATTGGTTCTTTCCAGCAGTAAATTTCTGCAGTTCACTTTTACAGTCAGCAAAAGATTATTTCCTGTGTCTTGTTTTTTGTTGTTGTTGTTTTGGCTTGTTTTGTGCACATTACCCCTCTCACAAAATTTTAAAAATTTTCAAAATTGTGGAGGGATGAATTCTTAATACTTGTGCAAATTGTACAGGGATGAATTCCTAATATTGTGCAACTTCTACTGGGATGAACTAGTACTTATGCAACTTGTACAGGGATGAATTCTTAGCACTTGTGCAAATTGTACAGGGATGAACTCCTAGTACTTGTGCAAATTGCACAGGGATGAATTCCTAGTACTTGTTCAAATTGTACAGGGATGCATTACTAGTAATTGTGCAGCTACATGAATGAATTCCTAGTACATATGAAACTTGGACTGATTCATATTCCCTTCTAAATCATAGACGCAGTGGTTTGTTTTTGCTCTGACACTATTCTTTTCCATGACCTGTCACATTGAAATATGTGGCCACTTACATATCGTAGGCAATCCAATTTTTAGAAACTTAATATGCTAAAATTAGACCCAATATGCCAGAGTGCAAGACATTTCAGTGATGGGAAGAAGATGGTGCTAGTACTTTTGTCGAACATTACCAGGGGAGCACTAGGAACATATTACTATCAGTTGTCATGACAATTTTAACAATTCAGGCACCTGAGCCTACATGAAACACAGAAAAGCCCATGTCTTATGTTTTCTACATGGACCTGGTACCAAAACTAATCAGTGGCATTTTGAATATCCCATAACAGCAAGAGTATACTGTTAGGTTCAAAACTACTCTGTAATTCACAAGAGTTATACATTTTTACAAGTAAATCTTCTAGATCTCTGACGGAAGAATGTTTAACATCAGGTCCTGCAAGTCATTCAGATATACAAAGTATTTGACTAATTGCTTTACCAAGGTGTGACCATAGTTGCTAATGTTTTATCAAGTAATGTAAATATCCATCCTGTTTGCTGTGAAGCAATGTGAGCATATGGAGTGGGGGCTGTGCCATATGTACTGCATGTAAATGGATATATTAATAACTTTCTATGTGCTTTTTGTCATTTACATGGTCTTGTTTGCTATATTCATTGTGCCAGTAATTTATGGTTCTTGGGTTTTTTCTTTGTTGAATTTTGTTAGTGTTATGTAGAATTTAATTTTTAATTTTTTCTATACTTAAGGGCATCAGTTTTTGTGGCTTATGAAAAATGATATTTGTGTTTAACATTTAATGTCATGGATTTTCAGATGGGTCATATTGTTTCCACAGAAGGATCCTTGTTCATTGGGTCTTTAAAATTGGGACTTAAGACAACTACAAAATCCATGAAAATTACTACCCCACAAAATATAGTGATTTCACAGTGTGCATTTGTTCAGATTTTTAAACTATAATTTATGATGTACAGTATACTGAGATAATAAAACAACACTCAAGCATACAGTACTGATTTTAGAGCATGGAAATTAAACATTTTTCACTTCATAATATTTGTGAATTTAATTTTTCAAATGATAATATTTTAAACAAGAAATAAATATACAGTACTAGAGCATCATGTTATTTCTTTTTCAATCCATATTTTCAAACACTGGATACATCAATTTAAGTACAATGGTTTACTTTTGGTCATAGTGTCCATATCACTACAGCACTATGTATGGACTTACTTTATAATGAGTGGCATAATGATGAGGGATAGCTGTAGTAGTATGTGTATTATAAGTATTGTTTGAATGAGGTATGTCTGTCCTGTTGTATGTGTATTATAAATATTGTTTGCATGATTTATGAATGTCCACATTGATATCAATATAAGAAACTATGTAAAATGTAGTTGTTACCTTGTATAGAAGCAAATTTATTCTTTTGTGTTCATGTAGTACTTGAATCATTGCATGGTACAATCTTTAAGATCAGTTTTAACTGAAACCATGTGTCAAAATTTGAACACCAGTCTAAAAGAGAGTCATTTGATATTTTTCTGAAGCTGATAGTGATATATAGACAGTTTATACAGTTGAGTTTATCAGGACTGTTCCAGTAAAACATACCTGGGATCCAGGGAAGGCACTTTTGATTGGGGTAGATGCAATTTAAAATTTTCTTATCATTTTAATATGAAGTCTTTGAAATTAATGTACCCTGGCATATATTTTTAAAATACTGCCTTCCCTGCATGTTTAAATGGAACAGCCTTCACTTCATTTTCCATAAATAATCTTCATGAGTGGTAGGAAGTGTTTGAAAATTGTTCTTTCATAGCTATACAGCTGAAATTATATTTACTGCTTTTCTCTTTTTTTCGGCTGTTCAGATAAAATTTTCATTAAAATGCTGAAACTGTTTACATGTACAAGACTAAAACTAGGTGTGTGAAATGTCAGAATCAACTGCATGTAAAAATGACATGTAATGCCTCACATGTAAAGTATTTACTTTTGTCATTATTACACATGGTACACAGGTCTGAAGTCAGTTGTATCATTGTTCTTCCATCAACTTCATCATTCCCTTCTAGTCTTGGAAGAAAATTATGATAACATTGTGCCTATGATCTGTTGTTCAGTAGAAATCCATTAAAATCATCAACCAATTCACTGTTGTCTCTAGTTTCATTTGATATACCTATAATTAGTGTACAGTACATGTCATCTAATTAGGTTTTACGTTTTGCAAGAAATTTACAAAACATTCTTTGTTTTTTTTTTTTTTTAAATCCCCTCTGAGGATAGTGGTTGTTGTTGTTGTTGTTGTTGTTGTGGGGTTTAATGCCATTTTTCAGCACACTATAGGCTATGCATGGTGACCAGTATTAATGGTGGAGGAAGAATCCGGGAAAACCCTGGGAAGAACCACCGACCTACGAGAAGCTACTGGTGAGCTTTTTCACGTACCCACATTGGCCGAATCCTATACTTGAACCCATGCAGACAGAGGTGAGATGGCAGTGATCCGTAACGGAGAGAGCTTTAGACCACTCGGCCACTCTGGGCCCCAAGTATAGTGGTAGCATTGCTGTCATAAAGAACTAAACACTGTTTTGCAGGCCCAAGACTGAGGTTTTGTCCATTTGTCACACTTCCATTTCAGCTCCATAATTTTAATGCCATTTGAGATACCACTTATAATTTGAGTAAAACTGCAAACAAAAAATATCCTTATCTTCCATTACATAATGCACCTGCAGATCAGGGTTTATGCTATTTGTTCTACTGATCACTCCAGATCTGTCTGCATTATGCAGTGGCTGATCTGGGTCTGTGCAATTTGCAGTTGGACCTATAAGTAAGTAGATATGGTAAGGGATGAAACTTGGTATACTAATACATCATTATTAGAACATGTCACATAATACATTAGGGTCTTGTTTTCTAACTCAAGGTCACTAGTCATTATTGTAAGTTTCTGTTACAATTTCCTTTCTACTTTATAATTTTAAAGTCATTTGAGATTAAGGGGTGAAACTTGGTGTATATGATAAGGCATTTTTTTTTATAGATAAGGGGTGAAACTTGGTGTATATGATTATCTAGTTCACTGCTATTCATTTCATCACATTGGAGTTTAGTATACTGTAGTTCAGAATATCCTGACATTATTGTGGTGTACTGCATCAAAAATAAACAACAGGGCATAACTGAATGATGTGGCAGTGGTGATACATTTCCATTTGATTGAGCAAGGCTGGTGTCATAATTACAATCTTATTTAAAATCGTTTTGAATCTAAAAAAAATCTTTCACTCAATGATCAAATTTGAATTGACAAAATTTTCTGCACAAATTTACATTGTTAGTGTTTGAAATTAAATCTTGAAAACATCTTCAAACTTTTATACTACAATTTCAGACTTTACAGAGAAAAAAATGTGAGGACCTTTGTCAATTGTTTTTAACAAAATAGGTATGTCTGTTGTATTCAGATTTTATAGTCATAATTGGGTCTTTGGATATTTTTATACTAATTTTAATATTTAATACAAGAGACAACTACAACAATTCTTGTTTCTAAAGTTTTGCCTGCTAAAGGTCACTTAAAATTCTTTATTTCTCATTTTGATTGATCTGTTAGAAAAGCAGAGGTATAGGTTGGTATTCCTGTCCCCACTTGACCTACATCACAGTAGCATTTTCTGAAAACATAATGGAAAAGCCAAAATATTGTCAGCAAGTTTGCTTCAGTAAAAAGCATAACTCATAAACATTTTCACCAGAAGACTAATTGTGGTGTCTTGGCGGTCTTCAAAATGTTGTGCTGATCCTGTGAAACCGAGATGGGTAAATCTGATAGAGCAACAAGATGTCAAGGTGTACAATGCTATGCATGTAACAAAAGGGGCCATGTAAAATCAAGTCCTAAAAGAAAGGGTCCCATACATAAGGCAGCTGTAGCAATACGTAACAAGAACGGTTCTGATAGATTTTTCATGAAGATATTCCTTTATTCGGTACATGTATGTTCCTGGAAGCGCACATACCAACAGCGTGCGGTAGTGTTAACGGTCAGGCGGTCATAGTTTTATGTGATGCCGGTTGCACATGTTTGGTTATCAAATGTAGTCTTGTTAAGGATAACCAAATGCTCAGACAATCAATTTCATACCTGTTGCAAGAGTTAGGACTGATGTGTGTGTGATTTGGATTTTTAACGTAACTTAACATTTTTTCAGTCATATCACCATGATGTCTGCAGTGTGGCAGCTTATAGTGATGTCTAACACTGGGGTATCATTCCACAAACATGAAGTTTGATGTCCCACCCAGTCACATTATCATAACACCAGGCCGACCAGTCCTAACATGAATCTTTTAGCGCCAAGCACAGCAGCTGTTAGTACTATTTTCATAAGTCTTTGGTATAACTCGGCCAGTGATTGAACCCACGACTTCCCGCATCCGAGGCAGACATTCTAACATTAGGCCATCGGAGCAGTCAGTTTAGGACAAACTCCTTTCTTGACTGGAACTGTTAGGATTGAAACACCTTTCTTGATTATAACAGTTGATGTGCTCTGTATGGATTATCCAATTTACAATTTGACAATCGGCAATGTTGAAGGGTCTTGTCTGCCGACTAAAGAAGATTTTAATACACACGAAGCTCTGGTCATTGAAGCACGAGTGCAAACCTGGCAGGAGAAATGCACGTTTTGGAAGTTAACCATCCCCAAATCAATTGAAGGAATCTCTTGTGACGAATTCCTCTGGAAGCAGGAGCATGACACATCCACAAGTTCGATTAATGAGAAAATCACATCTAACTACATTAAACACTGTGAAGGAGGGGGTAGTTTGATGTTTGTCAGAAGAAATGGGTCAATTCATAGGGAATCTACCACACAAGGGGGGAAAGAAATATTTGCAATTAATAGTACCTCAAAAATGCCGGTCTCGTGTATTGAGGGCAGCTCATGAACCAAGCATGGCGGGTCATCTGGGTACGGGAAAGACTACCAGCAGAGCACTGGCAGAGTTCTACTGGCCTGGTGTAAATAGTGACGTAGCTAGGTTTTGTAGGTCTTGTGACGTATATCAGAAAACTTTGTCTAAGGGGAGAGTTTCACATGTTCCCCTAGGCCAAATGCCCTTGATCGACACGCCTTTCAAAAGAGTGACTGTTGATATTGTCGAGCCCATACAGCCTGTAACTGGTAAGAAAAACAGGTATATCCTTACACTCACAGATTATGATCATTGATCCAAACATCCATTCAGGTCTATCCTGTTACAAGTTGTATGACTAGTTGAGGGAAGGTTAATTACTTTAATGATGTTATCAACATTGACAATCTTCATTACCTTTTTTCATGAAAAAATCTTGAGACATACCTGCATTCTTCTATGTTGCACTTGTTTCTCAGCTCAGTGTAGTTTGCATCAGCTTCTTATGTTTCAGTGTAATTTTTTATATTTCTTTGATGACTCTTATTACCTTTCACAACATTGGCTGTATTGTTGTTCATGTGTTGTTAACTGAGAGAGTTTTTCCTATCTTATCTCTTGATCAGTACAAATTTGTGTGACATTCAAGTTTTAACTCTCTCATTTTCCATTGCTCAGTTATATTTGTGTGACATTCAAGTTTTAACACCCTCATTTTCCATTGCTCAGTTATATGTCCCATTCTAGAAATATATATCTTCAATTTTTTCTTCTCAAGGCTTAATGTTGTTGTTGTTGTTGTTCTAGGGTTTAACGCCATTTTTCAGCACAGGATAGGCTATACATGGCGGCTAGTATAACTGGAGGAAGAACCCTGGAAAACCCAGGGAAGAACCACCGACCCATGAGAAGCTACTGGCTGGCTTTCCCACGTACCAACGTTAGCCGAGCCTTGGACTCAAACCCACGCAGACAGAGGTGAGATGGCAGTGATCCGTAACGGAGAGCACTTTGGACCACTCGGCCACTCGGGGGCCCCCTTAAGGCTTAATACTGTTGTCTTTGTGTTGCAATTCCATCATATACATTGATTGAATAATACTTTCTGTTGGTTTCCAATTGTTCAACAAGTCATCCTTACATTTCATACTTCAGTCTTCTTATGGTCTTGGTCTTCCAGATCTTTTTAAACATAGTGACAGCTCTAGCTCATAAAATATGCCCTCTGTATTCTCTCCATTCAAGTCTTCCAGTTTATAAACAACTGACCATCAAGTATTATTTACCTGATTTGGAATATTTGTTTGAAGTTAGAAAACAGCAATCCTTTGTTTCACCAATTTTGAATGTATGTGTTCCAAATCTGTTGATAGATTACTTGTTAGATTCATCTATACTTTTAATCTATTTCAATTTGAATCATGTCTGTTGATGTTTGATGTTATTATATTCTTGAATTAACTTAGGTGAAACATCAACCCATTCTCTGGTTTCATTTTGTGTGAAATACTTCCACATACTAGTTTTCAATGTTCTGTTATACCTTTTCAGTACTGATACTTTTTTGGCCAAATAAATTGAAAACTTCATTGTTTCTTTCGCCATCAAATTCTTCACCCTTTTGTAAAACTCTTCACCCTCATGAGATAGTACATTGTCAGGCTTTCTCTGTTTCAAATGTCTGCAAAAATATTGTGCATATTATTTCCCCGTTTTAATTACCTAAGTCACTATTAAAATGTATTTGTATATATTGTTGTATATTTGATAAGTTTTGGTGTCAACAAAATGCTTGCCACTGATCATTCACATGAGTAACAGAGATCCTTCTGTTCAGGAATTATTTTTCTTCCTAACTTGTGTAACATGCATATTGTTTGGTTGAGAAACTTTCAGTCATAAATTTGATTTCATTTTCTTTGTTCCCACAACTGACTTATATTTATGTAAGCAACTGTACTTCCGGGATCATTGCAAAGGTGTCTTAAATACTGTCCTTTCAGAATTAAGATTATAAATGGATATGATGTAATTATAGAATGAGACTTGTATCATCACAAAAAAAGTACATATTGAAGTGTATATCATTTATTTAATTTATGTGTATAACAAAGAGGCCTAAAATAAATTCTTGGGTCACACCAGCTCTAATACACCTCCATTATGAAGACATGCTAAGAAGTATAACTCTTCTGTTTTTAAGACAGATCCAAAACCTGGTGCCAGTAGCTTTCAATTTGTGGATGTCCTCTATGAAACACATGCTTAAAAGCTTTATTTATGTTGCAAAAAACAATTCTATTTTCCTTACCAGAATCTACTGCTTTGCAAAATATGTAGAGGTATGTTGACATTAACTGTAGAATTATGGGAATAAAGCCAGACAGGAAGGGTGTAAGAATGTTATTTCATGAAAGTAATTAAATATGTGGTTTCATAATTAGTCATTCAAGAACTTTGCCAGCAGTGTTGACAAGTGATCTTGGTACTTAGATACAACAGAATGGTCACTCTTTTTTTAAAGCTAGACAAACATTTGCTTCTTTCCAAGAGTCTCGAAAGGTGGCTTTTCAAAGAGACTGATACAAAGATTGCTGCTCTAATGTTCAATATTTCCATCACCTCTCTGAAAACTCGTGAACATAATGTATAATTACTCCTTCAATTATGATGTTCAAAGAATTTCATGTTACTGTGTTGTAATTTTACATTACCACAATTATATCATTTTATTAAGTTCATTTATCTAGTAGCAAGATTTCATTAGTATGGTGTGTTTCAGTAGAAAGCAAAGTGCTCCAATACTAAGGTTTATGAAGATGGCGTGGTTTTGTTTTGATGCAGTAGTTGATAGTTTTGTTTCAGCAGTGAAAGGTTGGATTGGTTTTGCAAGTGTGTAAGCTATGCACATTATTTTTGTGTGATTTTATTAAATAATGTAACAAGTGCTTCATTTACATTTTTTCCACATTTTAATGCAGCAGTAGTTTATTAGTGTTTCATCTCTGAGAACTTTTTATGCATTCGTGGGCTGATGACACTTGAGGCATTTTAATTAATGTATGAACTAAATCTACAGCGTCTCAACCTTCTTGTATGAATAGTCAATAATTCAGTGAATCAGAAGAAAACAGTAAGAAAATGACCAGCTAATAACCAAAGATTTGATTACTGTTTGCTTCTTTCTTTAAAGCAATGTTTTGAGAGAGCATTGATTACAGTATCCATATAAAACTAATACAGCATGTGGATTCTTTGAATACATGCATGAAGAGAGTAAGTACATCCTCTAATCATCAGAAATATGTTAATCATGATATTTATTATGCCATTTGTGAAAACAGTGTGGATGACCTGATGTTAATAAAAAATGGCTTTGAATTGTATGTTAATGTTTGCCCCATTTAAAGAACATTACTGATTTTTGCAAGTTGTATTAAACTTTTCACTGATTTTCATAAACAGCATGCACATGTGCCCACTGTTGCCATATCAGCATCTATACACTAAGTATCAAATGTCACATGAACAAAGGAAAAAAAAAACAATATTGGTACTTTAGAAATGTACCAAGACAGAATGCAAGTGAAACTGCATGGAATAGAGTTGTTACCCAGTTTCTATGACATGAAATCAATCCAAATTAAAGCAAATTTTTTCTTCATGCTTATAATTTATACATATTTCAAAGTCTTTGTTAAGAATGAACCAATTGGATCATTTCTTTGTTTGAATACTGTATGATAGTAGAATGGTTTACCTGGCATAGTCAACCTTTCTCTTCAATAATCCAACATTGAAAGTATAAAAAAAATCAGGCAGTTAATATTGTGCACACTGGGTACACCAACCATCTATTAGAATCAACTTTATTATATGAAGCCAGGAAAGAGTCCAAAAAAGGAAGAACTCTTTTACATCAAGAAGTATGAACAGCCCAAAAATACCAATATCTGATAAATCAAATTAAAAAGGAATTTTGAGTCATCTAATAAATAAACATCATTTTGATTTTATTATTCAATGAATCATAGCTAATTCTGCTTAAGATTATTAAGGGGCAGTGATTATAGTGCTTTCAGCATAGATTTGAGAAAATTCAAAATGCATTAGATTGTTTAGGGTATGTTCCCAATCATTTGTATATAACTGGAAGGGTCTATTGACCTGAAATGCAGTATGTTACATATTATACATAAACATTTGAAAGGGTCCATCAAACAAGATGGGTATGTTCCCCATGATTTGTTGACACTTGGAAGTGGCCATGGACGAGAAATGGGTTGTTTCCCATTATCTATAGATATTTCGAAGGGTACATTTACCTACAGTATATTAGTCTGCATTATGAAACTTCACTGATATACATGGGCAATAGGTGATTGTTCAAAAACAAAAGCCATTTTAAAAATAGACATATTTCATTTTATTATACCACAAAGTTAAGATTGATGAAGAAACATCATAAAGTCTTTATCACAATGTTCTGCTCATTATCGGGTTATTACATTCTTTGTATAAGAGACAGTATTTATTGCAAAGCACTGGACGAAATCTTGTAGAATTATCACAGATATGTTAAGTGATGCTCCTTCAGTCAATCAAACCAGCAAGGCTCAAATTTACAAAACCTCTGAGAATAAATCTGCAATACACAACTATGATTTATGACACAAAATGTGCAGACAGTTTAATTCTTTTCTTGAACACAAATATTATGTGACAGTGTTAACCAGGTTGGTTCTGTGTCATTACAAATTACACTGGACAACACAATGTACATTGACATATTTAACAAATCAACTCACTATTAACCCATTTTGGGAAATGAAGTCTAAAAAATAAGTAATTCAAAGTAATCAGCTTGGAGAATTGTACAACTTTATTAAAACTTAAATGCATATGTGTCTTGTTCTTTTAGAATAATTATTGGATTTTTAAGTGATGCTGAGAACACGAGGTTAGCTTAAATTTCTAAAGGATAAGAAACATGATAAATAATGAACTTAAATTTTGATTTTGTGCCCTAAGACACAAGTGATATAACCTTCATGAGTGGGTTAATATTCAATTTTTGAAGCATATATTATGAATCAGATTACAATCTAATCCTCTTTCAGATTCACATATATGTGTGGATTAAACTAAAACCCCTCTCATAACACCACTCCACCTCAAATGAAAAGATGGGTAGACAGTATGATGTAAGATACTATGGCATCTCTTGACTCTCTTGATTGACAAAAGCCTTAAGAAATGAGGAGAGAGACATTTTACAAGGGGAGGGGCACTGCACGAGTATGTCTTCTAATTTATATCACACATAATGTCATGTTTGTATAAATCCAGGAGATGATTGTTAAAAAGAATCTATATCTTTGCCTTTCCTATTTCTGTGTCAACCGCAATGCAACATACAAAACTATCTACACAGATGAAACAGAGTTCTAGTGTTAAATTCAACTTACTAATATTCCTTATATGACTGATCAAACACTTCAATTATGAATATTTACGTAGGGTTGTTTAAAAAATATAGGTAGCAAACAAGATATGCTATACATTTTTCACGACAGAAATTGTTGCAAGAAAACGACACTTGGTGACATGGTTTATTTCAAATACAGTATCAATGAAGGAACAAATAGAAAACAACAATGGATAAAAAAAAGATTGTTCTTTTTCCTACGAAAAAAATGTAACAGTGTTTGGTGGTTTGCACTAAGGTGGGTAGAGGATGAACTGTTACTAAGGCACTAATTATACCTGTGCTCTACTGGTTTAGAAAAGAAATATTAAGACTGTTTAGTATATCAAACTGCTTGTTTTGTTTGATATACCCACCAACTTGCTAAGTCCTAGCTGGAACGACTGTTAAAAAAAAATTTGGATTATGAAAAAGGCTACATTTGGCTTTATAATCTTCTACTACATCATGCTTAGCCTTTTTGATGACCAAATATTAATAAAGTGTGTAATTACATGTATATACATTGTCCATCCTATGTACATGTTCTTTTTTTTTACAACATGGTTAATAGTCCTCAATTCAGCATGCAGGATTCATATGTGGGAACCATGTATTTAATGTTGATAAAGGCATCCTCTCCACCATGTCTCTCAAAGGCTTCTAATGTCTCCTGAATGAGGTCTCCAATGTTTTCACGCTTCTGTTGGCTGTAGTCAATACCATCACCTGAGTTCACTACAAAAAGAAGAAAAGTGTTGGTATCATGCAATATTTGTGAAGTTCATTGGAAATTAGAGCTGTGTTCATAACAATAATAATAATAATAATGAGGACTTTGTATAGCGCCTAATCTTTAGAAGCTCTAAGTGCTTTAAAACATTAGACAACACCTATAAGATAAAAAACATATAATGCTATGATTACAAAAACAAACACCATAAAATTAGAAAACATTAAAAAACATGCTGAGAATATTTAAGGTAGGAAACATTATTAGGTCTTTTAAGTTTGTTTGCAGTCGAAATAAGTGAGTTTTGAGAGCCCTCTTGAATGTGATCACTGTGTCTTTGTGTCTAAGTTCAGTGGGCAATTCATTCCATGTTGCTGGGCCCTGGTATGCAAAAGAACGCTGTCCATATGACTTTGTTTTCATAGTGGGAATATACGATTGTCAGAAATGGAGCATAAGTATCTTGATGGTGTGTACACATGGGTGAGGTTGGATAGGTATGTCAGATAGGTCATAAGACATGGATACCTCGCTGCCCTCTATGCCTGAATAGGCAGTGCAAGTAAAAAAGTAATACCTCTGGCAGAATTTATACATGTATGTAAGAGCATGCAAAAAGATGCTCATAATGAATAAAGCAGGGGGAATTACTTTTTGTTTTTAAATCATTTGCGATGACTAAAATGAGCTGCACATATTCATTTGATGTCAAGTTAAGGTGCATATCATATTTTAAATGCCATGAGATGAGCTGCATACACAAAAATCAGATATATTCTAGACAAAGAACACAAGGGACATAACTCTGTAAAACTTGTTAAAGCCTGTCAACAAAACAATATACACATCTTCACCTCATGTCAGTATGTAAAAGGGTTCAGGGGGATTCATTATATATGTAGCCATCTTGAAAATCTTGTGATCACTAGTATAGATTTGGGATTTCACTACTAAATGTAATTCGTCTGGTTTAAATATCAATCCGACTATACAAAATGGCCACAATGGAGGCCATCTTGAAAATGTTAGTGCTCTTTCTCTTGAATGAATGGTTGTATTAACATGGGGTTTCAGTTGAAATATTTCTTGTGACATGCAATTGTTCAAGATGAAAATGGCATTGATATGATCTTATGAAATGGCTGCCACTGAGATCATTTTTAAAATCTTGTTATTGCTACTCTTTCTGAAAAGATGCTCATTTTCACATGGGGTTTCAACAAAAACACATCTTGCAATTTGTAGCAGTCCCAAAGGAATAAAAGCATCAACATGACCTCTCTGTATGGCAACCACAGCATCCATCATAAAAGTTTAATTACAGCTACTTTTCCAAAATGAATGTTCTTATCAATATACTGCAATATGTAGTTCATCCTAAAGGGATACTGATCTAACCTTCAAAACTGCTGCCTTGGCAGCCATCCTGAAAATCTGGATTTGCCAATTTCTCATAAAAAGATGGTTGTGTCAACATGGGGTTTTCACTTACACACAATAACAAACACAAACAACATCTAGTTCTGGTATTGAACAAAAATTATTATAATTTGTCACCCCCTGTGCCTCCAACATGGCAATCATAATGACCATCACAAGGATCTTGTTATTACTTCTTACAAACATGGCTGATGTTTGGACTGTACTTATATTATTAGCATGTTAACTATCTATATAAGAATTATTTTTTACCAAACTGGTATGTTAATTTTCTCTAGAGTGTCATGGATGGTTTCTATACTTGGCAGTTAACAAGAACAATTTAAGGTGGTATGAAAAAGACTTCTCATGAATTCCTGCAAATTGCTTTTGGCCAGCAGCATGAAAGTCCCTCTGAGGGATTTTTATTTATGTTTGGGAAAGGAGAGCAATAAAGAAGCTGTATAAATTCCTGAATAATTAACTACTTCATTGTTTTTGTGCTTTATATCTCTAACTCAAGCTTTTAAGTTAGTAATGTTTGCATAGCTTTCTCTTTTCTACCTTCAGTCTTTTCAATACTTTTATCAGTAATGACTTTGTGTTTTATATGTCATTTATTTTACAAGCCAATCTGAAACTAATGCTTTTTCATTTAAAGACGTGATTTATTCAATTCTGATCACTAGTGCTTTTATCTATTAGTTAAATGATATATACATATCTAAATACCATTTCTTTTTGTATCTGGCGAAATTTGTGACATCAGCAACACAAATCATCTATTTTTCTGATTTTCTGCCAGGATCACAGCATTGAAATTACTATGGTTGATAGTTTTTCATATACATGTGTCTCTGGATAGTGTCTGCATAAGCTTTATATTTTCACCTACAGGAAACAGAGCTCTTAGAGGTAAACAAAGCAAAACATTAACATTATACATCTCATAATTAATTATTCATCATTCAAGAATCAACTATTAACTTCTTACTTAATCTTAAAAAATATTTAGAAAATTCCAGTCTTCTCCATGTACTTAAATATTTAGGTTTGAACTTAAATGTCTATGTGATTAAAAAAAATGTTTTTCAAAATTTATTTCTATACAGAGGGTGGCAATATTTTCTGTTACTAACATAGGAAAGATGATGCTGGAAAAATGGTCCTATATTGTGAATATTTGTTAATTTTTCTATATAAAA
The DNA here is from genome assembly GCA_028554795.2 of Sinohyriopsis cumingii. Classification (NCBI taxonomy): domain Eukaryota; kingdom Metazoa; phylum Mollusca; class Bivalvia; order Unionida; family Unionidae; genus Sinohyriopsis; species Sinohyriopsis cumingii. The sequence goes on along the minus strand of JAPYKE020000077.1, from coordinate 3,390,613 downwards.
GCTAATTATGTGAAACTATATTGCCATATGATGATTTTGTTGTTGTCTGGACTAAGACAATATGGGATTTTCATCCCCTGTATTCCTTTTGTTTTACTATAATATAATTATTTCAAAAATACTTTTTTATTTAAACAAAATTCTTGTCATTTCAAAATGTGTCCAAGTCTTGATGGCAACATATATAAGTACCATCTAAAAAAATAATGAAATTTGACATAAGGGTATTTTGATTTTTTTTCTTCTCAAGATCTTTTAATAAATAAATCACTTATTACTGCAGCAAATGTGTAATACAAGCCACGTTAATTATTTAATGTGTTATTGCTGAGAAACACAAATACTGTCTAGCTGGAAGTATAATTTATCTGAGTATAAGAATCATCTTTTGAATTATTCATCGACAAAATATTGATTTACTCTGTTCCTGGAAATTAAGGTCAACATGTTTTCTTATTATCGATCTCTAGCCAAGTACTTTATCGAACAGTTAACATTACTTATAAGAATTATTGTGTGCACATAATAATCAATCCCTACAGGAAGAAAATACATGCATAGTGTAATTTACAAAGAATCATTTGCATGTAATTTATTTTCATATATCTTTAGAGTGTGTGAAAATAATGAGCATAAACTCTTATGAAAGAGTATGAGAAATGATCTGACTATATAATAGTATTCCAAGCTGCACAATTACTGTGGTCTCAATTTGTGTACGTAGGCAGATAAAAACTGTTTTGTTTACAGTAATGTGCACCCTTCGTTCCTTTATGGAATGCATTATTAAATTGCCACTTAAACTAAAAAGAGGTTATTACTACAGGGGGTAACAAATTTTATAAAAGTTAGTTTACCCAGGGTAAGCTGACTGTAAAAATGAACTTGCCCTTGGGGTATTCAAGCTTGCCCAAAAATATAAGAACAAAATATTGTAACTATGGTATGAGAAAATACGTGTGTGTGATTTGGATTTTTAACATAGCTTTAAAAAAATTTCAGTCATATCGCTACAATGTCTACAGTGTGGCAGTTTATAGTGATTTCTAGCACTGGAGCCTCATGCAACAGACACGTAGCATGATGTCCCGCCCAGTCACATTATCCTGACACCAGGTCGACCAGTCCTAACACTAACCTCTTCATGCTGAGCGCCAAGAGAGGCAGCTGTTAGTACCATTTTTGTTAAGTCTTTGGTATGACTCAGCCGGGGATTGAACCCACGACCTCCTACATCTGAGGCGGATGCTCTAACCACTAGGCAACTGGAGTGGTCTGGTATGAGAAACATAGCAAAATGGAATACAGGATGTTTAATGGAGATCACATTATATTTTTTTTTACAAATACAGAACCTCTGTCATGTTATTTTTGGTTGCATCTTAAAACAATATGTTAATAATTATAGTTTTCAAATAAGATATGTATAAATAGTACATGTAGAAAGATATTTAGATGAGGAAATAAAAGAAGGTTAGAATGCCAATATAGTTAAAAGATCAAAGATATATACATGTATAAATATAGATAAATGGATAGATAAATATGGGTTTTGAAAATGACTATATTTTAAGGGTAAAGACTTTAAACTGAAATATTAAACTACCAAGAACACAACTGTGTTAACTTAATTTTAATCATTTTTTTTATATCTATGTTCCACTTAAAGTTCCATTAATTATGCCTAATTTTGAATCAAATTCATTAAGAAAAAAAAAAAAACCAGATTCCTGAATCCAGTTTAAATAAATTCTCTATTTGTTTTTTTTCTGGGGAGTGTTGTGCCCACTCACATGCCTGACTGATTCCACATTGTACAATTTTCACCTTGAAATTGGTAACTTGCATCTAAACAATCTTTGACAAGCCAACTTTTATGATTTGAGAGCACCAACGTTTGTATACATTGCTTACAAGCTTTTGGTTGGATAGACAAAATAAGTATGTGACCACCCCACAATTTAACGAACATACATGGGACAATGAAGCTCAGCTGAAACTGAGATTTATATACAAAACACCACTTTAATTGATAATGTTTTTGGAATCCTTTCTTATTTAAGTAGTACACAAGTGTGATATCCTTTCATGATGTTACTCAAAGCATATGCAGAATCAAAGGCATCTTTCCATATGTTACTGATATTGTTGAAATGTTTTTGAAAAAGCACAAGCCTATTTCATCATTTGAAAAACAGAATAATACATCTGAGCTCAATTTACATTAAGTTTTTGACACTTGTAATGATTTCTAGGTATGGCATCAACAGATTCCAAAAGACTGATATCCTTCAACAAATTTTGTAAATTTCATATTATGAAATATATTTTCATCTGAAATCACATACTTCTTTACTTACAGTTCTTATTTTTGAAGATATTGAGAATTGGAAGAATCTGTCTATAGTATGGAACTAGGGCTTCTCCCACCATATCTGCAGACACTACCAAATGCTGCAAAACTTTCAGTGTCGTACACACAACCTGGTGATTCCTTGTGTTCAGAGCATCTGAAGATAAAAGTAACAGAGTAAATCATGATATTAACACGTCAAGTAATATACTGTACTACAATGACTACATTTGACATGAACTGCATCAATATTTACCCATCCATCATTCCAGATTAATATAACAGCTAGCCAAGCCTTTGAAATTAAGGTATTTTAAATCACAGCATTTTTCAGCAATAAATTTGTAAAAAATAAAATAAAAAAGCAAATGTTTATGACAGCTGACATTATTATACAAAATTATAAGTGAATTGTAAAAGTCAGTTTTCTTGTGAAACTCGCAAATATTATCATTAAATCTGATAAAGTGTAGGATGTGAACAAAAAATACATCATTTCTCATCTGGATGGCCATCAATGTACAAAAGTCATCCTGCTACCTAAATCTGAAACTATCTGGGTCAAGACAGAATGGCATCGGAGCATTTGCCTTGTACAAATGCATTCAGAATTTAAATCATTGCAGCCAAATGTCCATAAAATAAAGTTAAGGTTTTTCACACTTGAATAAATATGCTCCAACAGAATTTGATAATGTAAAAATTGTATAGAAATATGTAAATTATAAACTTGTACATGTAATTTGCTTACTTTTGATTGGGATAATAAGCTGAGGAATAACAGGTAAGATCTTTGAGCCTCCATGCTCCAACATATCATGGACACCTTGCCTGGCAAAGAACTCGTATGGGTGTGTTGTTTCACAGAGACCATCAAAGAACAAGGGCAGATAGTGGTGGTAATCTAGTTTCTCTATTTCCACCTGAAACAATAAAACACATGATTCCTAAATTTAAAAAAAAAATTGTTCTAACTTAAACATTCTCAAATGAGGAAAGAAGACATTGGTAAATGGGAACTTATTATCTCATACTACAAATACTGATAATCATGAAATTAAGTATCTATGTTTAGCAATATATGCTTTTTCATCATGGATTTATTATCTCTGAATAAGTCAATGCCAGATTTTACAGATATGATACAACTATTCAGAAAGCCTGTATGTATGCAATGTCAGGCATGACATTTTGACTTAGTAAGCTGCCAAATTGGTCTGTTATTATTATTATTATTATTTTGCTGTCTTTTTTAAAAGCATGATGTATCTCTATTAGCTCAAGCTGGAGTTGCAATAATGCACAAGCAAGTGACAGGTACTACATTCTAATTTCATTTCTGAGATGTCCATTTTGCTGGATTTTTTATTCTCCAAGGTTTGCAAACTGTAATGTACACAAAAAAGGAAGGCTATGCAAAGTTTCCAGCAGAACTATCCAGCCACTAAATACTCCAGCCTGAGCAGAATTGCCCATACAAAGTTATCCTGTCTGGAATACACAATCAAGATTGTCGTATCTGACTTTTGTTCTTGGAGGAAAGAATCAGTGTATGTGTGTGTGTGTGTGTGTGGGGTATTATATGGCACCTCAGCTCAAAAGTGAATATATAGTGCCAACAAAATGTTATGTTTCAAAAATATAAAAAAGAACTGCAACAAAAATTAAGACAAAGCCTTCCAAACTGATGTATAAATAAGCCAAGATAATATATAAAGCATAATGATATAAAATTTGTATAAAATAACAGATCAAGGTTACACATTTAAAACCCTTCAAACATGATTACAATTTCTTTCATAAACATTATCTCCTTACAAATTCCAAAATTATCTATGGTGATACATCCTGTTTCATGGGGTGGAAATTAATACATTTGACAAAAATGTACTCCACAGCCAGTGGACATTGGCTGAAGACACTCTGAATTTGCAAGGATCAAAAGAGTTTTGGAGATATTTTAATTTTGATAATGACAGTGTTGATTTGGGAAAGGAAAATTTTGCAATGTTTCCAATGATGAAGTTTGCTGTGAGGGCGAATCTGTATGCCAAAAGGTGGAATGAAGTTGGTTTCTGAATGTACAAGGTTTGGTACTTGGGCCTAAACACTACATTTATATGTGTGAATAGATGGATTAGAGAAAAAAGTTTGCCATTGGACAAATCATCTGGAGGTAGGATTTACATGCTGACCTATACACAATCGAGTCATAGTCAAATTTTGATCTTACTTATGACCTATATAGCCAGTGCAAGACCTTCCAACCAGCACCCCAATCTGTGTTTGCCATGACTAAATCAAGAGCTTTCTTATGTTTGTTCCCAAGTGATCTATTTGTGGAAGAAAAGTTCTTTACTGATAAAAATTGGGCTTTAAAAATATGCTCTCTTCCACAACTGGAACAAGACAAATGTCAAGACAGAGCTTTGGTTCATCATGGATATGATCTAATCAGCAATGCATAGTTTTCTAGTCTGAATAGCTGAACCCATTTTCTTCTGCCCATTTCTGAACTTGGTTTATGCTAAACCTTAGTTGATTTTTTAACTGTATTTATACTGAACTTCATCAACATGCAACTAGCAGTGATTTCCTGGATTAAGGCATTTTACTACGTTGTTCATTTTTATATTGTATAGGGTGCCAGACAATATGCTGCCCCGAGGTATGTCAATTTCATGAGGTTAGCTTTCATTCTGAAGTTTCTATTTTTCAAACAAATGGAGATAAAGTTAGGCAGGCATTCCCTAAGACCATTAGTTTGAATAGGTAATTCATTATTCCATATTTTTATTTGGTGTCAAAAGCTTTCTCAAAGTCAATAAAGATGGCAATTATATGTTCTTTCCTTATGAAAGCAACTACATGTATATATTCAGATGTTTGGTTGTCGGATTGGCATTTAAATGGTGAAGGACCTTTTTCCATTCCCTGATAGCAGATTCTTTTGCATGTATCATCAAACCCTGGCTTGTTGGCACATTTAGGAATCATTTAATCCCAGCAATATCCTGGAGTATCTTTGTAAATAGGAGTATTCAATCCACTACACTTTCAAAATGATCAGCTATTACACTTACCTTACAAAGGGATTTAAATGTTTCCCAATCTGATTTGTTAAATTTCCATCTCTGTCCAAGTCCATGAGGTTTGGGAATATTGCTTCTTAAATATACTGGATGATGGTCAGAACCATATAGGCTATCACCAACTCTCATGAGAAGTCAAGTAAAAAGCAATGGACTGCAGATAGTTAAACCTAATGACAAGTAGGATCCTATGGCAGGATGTGGGTATGAATACGACTTGTCATGAAAAAGGCAATAATTATGTTTTAAAACAAAGCCTTCTGTCTTCTTCCCTCTTGACCGATCCGGTGGCCTAGTGTTTAGAACATCCACCTTCCACGGTCATGGGTTCAATCCCCGGTCGAGTCACACCAATGACTTATAAAAATGGTACAAACAGCTACCTCACTTGGTGCTCAGCATTAAGAGGTTAGTGTTAGGACTGGTCAGCCTGGCATCAGGATGATGTGACTGGGATGGACATCATGCTACATGTCTGCGGCATGATGCCCCAGTGCTAGACATCACTATAAACTGTCACACTGCAGACATCGTAGCAATATGACTTAAAAACTGTTAATGCTACATTAAAAATCCAAATCAAACACACATTCTTCCCTCTTTCATCTATGTCTTTACAGCCCCAGAGCGTACGGTAGCTGTTTCAGCTGCCAACAAAAGAAACAAGGTACTGGCAACCATTCAATAAGATGGTTATGATCATATTGATATTACTGGAGTGCTTGGAGGGAGAAATAATGAACAAAGTGAAAGAGTTTTATGTGGCATCACATGAATGACTATGGTCTATTAAGTGTTTATTTGGCTGTGATGAGTCATTATTTTTTTTTATGATGGACACTTTTCCAGCAGTCATATCATTATTTCTTGAAAAGCTGCTGTACATGAATTTTTAGTCTATTCTATCATTTTCTTTTAAAAGAGTTTACAAAGAGCAACTAGATCATGTTCTGTAAGCAGAAGACTAATTTCATCAATTCTTTCTTTAAGCAATGGCAGTTTCATTGCATTATGATGTCAGACATTTTTATGAACATGGTGGACATCCTGAACTTTCTGGGAGATTTTCCTGGTGTGATACCAGGGGACTCTCCAGTGTCCATACTCTTTAGAATACCAACTTATTAAAAAACTTCATAGGATTGTCAGATCCTTTGCAAAGTCTAGAAGGAGAGTTGAGAAGCTGTACTCACTGGGAAGCCTAGCAGGAGTGTTAAGAATCCCTTGCAGTACACTAATTCTGCCATTGGTTTTCTGATCCTTCCTTAGGCTGGATTTTGTCGATTTCTGGTTTGCAGCATGTTCTACTTACTAGCTAGTTACACTCATTATTTGATCTATCTACTTCACAGTCAGTTTGTGTAGTTGCTAGTATGGGTACTGGAGGCATGAGGACTGTGAATATGGCTTGATCTTTGGACCATGTAATAATATACGTCTGTTTGCATACAGACAGCATTTATGAAAGATTTTTCTCCACTCCAGCTGCACTTGCATATGATTTGTGAGCTGCTTAAGTGGAGCTGTGGCTCCACATATTTCCTGGCCCCAGGAAAGTTCATGCCTTTCTCCTGTTTGACTCACTGGATCTCCATTTCTTGTTTCAATTTTGGGTATGAGAACTGTTCTGCCTGGCAATTCATACAAGAGATTTTCTATGAGCAGGACAATCCATCCTGCATTACTCATGCCTACACCTGGGAGAGACTGGTTTCCTCTTGCAGCAATCGTTGTAGTGGGCATATTACTGGCAGATAAAACACCCCAAAGGATTGGTATAATGAATAATCAGTCACCTGTGCTCCCCATTCACCTCAGAGCCCATTACAAAGGAACATATTATGTAAATTTAATGCATTTCTTATGGTAGAGCTACATAAGGTGATACACTCAAGCAAAGTATACACTTTACTCAATTGGCCCTTGCTACCACCCTCAGGGGCTATGTCTTTTGTACTGTTTGGTCATCAATATTATGTTGATAAATCACCAAGGTTACTTTTAAACTTGATGATAAAAACTTCAAATGAATACTGTTCACATAGCCCTAAAGCTTGTTCTGATGACCCGCATTATCAGACCATGTCCCTCTGACCACACGTCTAGCTGAAGTTGAGATCCAAAGGCAACCTCCCACCTCTCCTCTACACAACTATCAAGAACCTCCTCTACATAACTATCAAGAACCTCTCCTCCAACTACACTGAGATGCAAGCCAGTATAGCAAACACGTTGTCTCCACTCTTTCACCTCTCCCCAACAGGGGATGCAAGATGCTATGGCAAACAGATTGTCTCTGCTCTGTCACTTACAACATGCAATGAGGATGCCTTTTCAACAACCCTATACCCACTGGGGGTTATCTCAAAGACACATAAACAGAGCAAACTGTGTATTACTAGTACTCCCATTGTAGTCCCACTTTCAAATTCAAATTTTTAAATAAACCAATTATTTGAAGTATGGTTTGTAGCTGTATCAACAATTCTAGAAATACAATCCATAATGAGGATTTGACAAAGTAAATGAAATATATAAGGATGAAGGTGGTTTGCTTCAACTCTCTCATTTTGGGTAGAAGGCAACACACATTATGCACATAAATAAAAGATCCCCTTGTACTTGATTAAAAAAAGCTTGTTTTGTTGGATTTTAATGGTACTTTTAAAATAGTATTGGTTATATCTTGCTCAGGTAATGGGAGCTAAGTGCCTTTCTCAAGGACACACCAAGGCTATGGACCTTTTTTTTTTTTTTTTTTTTTATTAACCCCGTAATAGGTTGACCAATGGGTCGGGGAACCATCCCAGGGTCACCTTACAATCAAACATTTCTGGTTATCAGATAATCTAGGGATAATAAATATAATCTACAGAGAAAGTAAAAAAGAAAACACACACACACACACACACACACACACGCATATACACATGCATATGGCACACAATCTAGGTGACATGGCCTTTGTGATATTACAATATTTTGTTCCTGTTTACCATCAAGACAGAGACAAGTTAAATGTTCATTGTTGAGGTCCATTTTTGAAGAAATTGGTCCTCTTTTTTATTTACCTTAGCATTGTATTTTTCAATGTTCTTATGCATTGCAAGTATTTGCTTGAAGGCAAAAATAGAAGGATTTTTCATATTGAATCTGCAAGTATAAATATAATATTTTGCCAAAATAAGCAGAAAATTACCCAAACTGTCCAGTTGTTCACTTCCTAAAAATGTTTCTTTTTTGGACAGATGTACAATATTTGGGCAAAAAGGTGCAAAATCTTCAATAAAACGGTACCAAAACTGTGAAGTAATACTGCAGTCATAAAAGAGATGCTCAATACTTTCAGTTTCACTCTTACAGAAAGTACATTTGTTGTCATCAAATATGTTAATTCTTTTAAGAAAATCATTAGTAGCGATTATTCTATGGATTAATTTAAAGTTAAAAGAGATCAACTTGGTATGCTTGGTACAGCGTTTTGCCCGGCTGTATATATCAGACCACTCCTCACTACTTATATTTTTATTAAATACTTGCATCCAAGCTTCTTGCTTCGCAGTGTGTTGCCTTTTAGTTTCCTGTAAAAGATCTTTGTAAACATACTTGAGTGAATCTTGTTTTCGCAAGTTCGTTATTTTATCCTCCTGCTTATCAAAATTATTATGTACTAGATGGTTTTTTATGGCATCTTTCCATGCTTTAGGAATTCTGGATATTAAGGAGAAGTATTTCAAGAAATCATCGCTTCCAGTTTTTTGCTTTATTATCTCAAAAGGTATTAAATTACCGTGGTCATCTACTAGATCGTTCAGAATTTCAAAACCAGCTTCTGTCCAGGATTTGTATTGATAAATCATTTTAGGGGGGACAAAATTTAAAATACTCATGGATAGATACTCGTTAGGACTTTGCGGTTCTTCTTTCCATTTAGATACTGCCAAAATTACATCTCTCCAAAAACTGTTTTTAATGAACTTACTAAATTCTTCTAATTTCCTTCTCCCTAAATTCCAAATATCCTTTTTATTTCTGAGTATAGTTGTATTGACTAAGTTCTGCCACGTTCCATCTTCCTTTTCCAGCAATCTTTTAACCCATCTTATCTTAATATACCTAATGAATGAAAATATGTGTATCATATTTAGTCCTCCCTCGTTTTCAAGGCTATGGACCTGGCCTGGTGTCTAGGGCAGGTGCTGAACCCATGACTCTTGGATTACGAGTCTTGTGTTCTGCCAAGAGGTCTACCATGGCTGAGACTTAAATTCAGTTATATATACTGTAGGCTAGAGTGAAAACACTTTGTGTGGGTTTACAATTTCTTGCTTTATGAAGAACAATTCAGCACAAACAATTCATGGATGGAAAACTTTAAATTATATTTCAATTTGTTCATTTTTTCTTAATTCTTGGATATTTGTCTTAATTCTTGGATACTGGTAATAACAAATTTGAGATTGTAAAACATGGATTCTAACTCTTATACACAAAAAATGAATACCCAGCAAAACATATGAGTTACAGTTTTCCAAAAAAAGCATTGCTAATTTTGAAGTTTCTGTACCAATTACCTTCCATGCAATTTTGTTTCCTTTGGTATCATGTTCCAATGCAATGGGAAAATCTCCTCTTTCATAGAATTTCCTGAATGCTGTTGGTCCTGCTTTCCTAGGCTTGAATGCACCAGCAGCTGGGGGACCTGCAACCTGAATAAAATGCAGGATTTAAGATATATGGTTGTTCATATGGTCTAATGGCAAAAAGAAAACAAATTAAGATAGAGCTCAGTTCTTAAAGGCTGATGAACAACTAAATTGGACATGCAGAAAATGTTTAAAAAAAGACTAATGCAATATCAAAAATATATGCTGACAAATTTGTAATATTGTCAAATGTTGTAAAAGGTATCAACTATGGAATTCTATGTAGAATGAAAATGCCTTTAATCTCTGGCCTTTTGGAGTATGTTTCAGTTAGACTTTTTAACAAATATTTCATTGCTTTATTATAATAAAATTTTCTCACAAGATTTTCTTAGGAGATCAGTTTGAACAAAAAGACTGAAACTCTTGGTGTAAAGTTAAAAAGATATATGTAGAAAGATCAAGATTGTCTTAAAATTGATACCTAATTTAAACATAGCTGATGAGTCACTAACTCCTTGTTATGGAGTAAAGGGATTAGTTGTTGTTGTTGTTGTTGTAGGGTTTAATGCCATTTTTCAGCACAAGATAGGCTATGCATGGCAGCCAGTATCAATGGTGGAGGAAGAACCTGAAGAAAAAATCCCAGACGAACCACCAAACCATGAAAAGTTACTGGCAAGCTTTCTCACATACCCACATTGGCCATGCCCGAGACTCAATCCCATGCAGACAGAGATGAGATGGCAGTGATCTGTAACGGTGAGTGCTTTTGACCACTCTGCCACTCACGGCCCTGGGATTAGATGAATAATTAGGTAGATAATTGTATCTCTGACCTTTATTGCATAAAGAATAGTCCAATCAATACTCTCAATCAGCTTTGCTTTTACTTCTCGCACATATAGATTACGAAAACTGAATGGTGGACCATCACTATAACATTTTTAATCTTGTTCATATCGCAGATTTTAATTACAGTTTATTACAGTCATTCATTTCAGAATAACTTTCTGTTTCTTATTTATAAAAGAATTGTAGAAAATAAAAGGATTCATAAAGGACCAGCAATTAAACTGCACCAAAAAATCTATTAAATTTTACTCTTAATGCAAGCTTGTAGTTTTCAAAATAAAAAAGATTGAGTATTTTGCATAATTTTCCTACTTTCAGTCATTTGGCCCCAGAGGTTTTTGTCGTTTTTGCCTGAAATGTGCGTAGGAAAGACATTTGGGGGACTATTTCTGAATACATCGTAATACATTGGCTTTCAACAGATTTTCCATGAGACTAATGCCTAGTTGTATTAGAAACGTCATTTTCCATTGGTTATTTTGCTTGCGCATGAGCAGAAGGGTAAAAGTTAGAGTTCTTTTTTTGTTTTTTCTTTTTTTTTCTTAATGGACCCATCATTTTCATATGGAGACCACAATTTATTCCAAATGCCCACCTTATCCTAGTTTTTGCACAGATTCACCTGTCTGTGTGCAGTTAAGACTGGTATGCCTTAGATCTGAGGCCAAAAGGTCTAAAATCCGGACACAAAATTGCATTCCGATCTCGAGCGAATTTTGGGTGAAAAAAAAACAGGTCCAAAAAATGAGGTTTTCCTCTCTGTATTTTGTAGTGCAACTAGAATTTCCAGATTATTTGATATCATTTTAGAGCTATATCTGTCTGCTTTTTTTTAATACCACCACGTTGGTGTATCTTAAATGACCTAGTAGCTGCAGAGCTTGGAAGTAGGGTACAGCCTCATCACGCCTACAGACGGGATCGGGGCTGAATCGGTTAATAATTTTTAACAACTTTTTCCAGCAAAAGTTATATATATATGACAATCTTTTAAAAATGCAGTACATTTAATACTTATACCAGAACAATGGCACTAGGTAAATTATATCAGAATGAACTGACCCAGGGCAAACTAGATTCAGGATGAAATGACCCACAGTGCAAAGTGGAATTATTACAAAATGACCCAGGTGCTATAAAACTTATAACCTCCAAATAAAAATTAACAAGAGAGAGAGAGAGAGGTGGGGGGTATGGCCAATCAGATTTAGTTATCAATATTATTTTTACTGAGCATTTTAAAATATAATGATGAGAGTATATATACAAAAATAAATCAAATATAAAGATAAAGCAGGTGCAAAAGTACAGGTCATACAAGTCATGCAAGCATTCAGTACTAACCAGTTCAGTAATGGGTATAATTTTAACAAAAGGTTATATTATACATACCTTTACTTGGTAATTATTCACTTAATTATTATCTTCACACATAACATTAATTTATGAAATCTTTATATATATGCCCCATAAATTACATATTGCAAAAGCAATGTTAAAGTATGTGGAAATGTTTTGGACGAGGTCAGCCCAAAGGTGTGATCCAGTACAAACCAGACTAAATGTTGCGCACTGCAATGTCACAACAAAAGCTGAAGAAGTTCAAACAAATGTTATTTGTTATGACAGACCTGGCTTCCTCATTCAGTGACCCCGTTTAGCACCCAGCCACTATTGTAAAAGTCCATAACGATCAACAATTTTCATCTACAAGCTTTTTCAGGACATTTAAGGTGTAGAGCATGCAATAATCTAGACCGATAAATGAACCCCACAAATCTGTGTTAATAATGATTGACGATGTTGTGGGTTTGATGTCACCTCTTCATTAAAACATGCAATTTTGCTGCATGCAAATCATTCCGGAACAAACCCGGACACACTTTAGACACTACCGGTAATTGGTAATAGCCATATCAAGCGTGAAATTCAAAATGGCCATAGGACAGATGGTTGTACTATTTCAGGTGGATTTACAAGTCACCAAACATATGATTTGCTCAGGAAATATAATCTACATGTCACCAAAAGAACCCTTCAGCTGACGGTAGCTGCACAGCCATGAGAAATACCATCAAGTGTATAAAATATACATCGATGTGTGCAGCCAAATCTATATGCAGATAATTTCAGCTTTTAATGAAAAAGTGATATCAGCCCCTAACCCAAAAATCAATGTCATCTCAGGTGAAGAGTTGATTTATTGGCCTAGCAATAATCAGGATTTAATAGACTTTGGTTAAACTTTATTAGTATTAAATCTTAAAGCAACAATTAATATTTAATTTAATTTGTGTAAATGCACACTGACATACACTTCAGTAAACTACATTAATTATTTTAATTAATGATTACAAGTGAAAAAGCAACAATTACAACAAAAATATGGACAACAATGACCACAAAGTAACCTTTGTTTGAGTGAACCTCTTCATTTTTAAAAATAATTTCTGAGTTTGTGAACTGATCTGTTATGCTCAGTTGTGTTTGACTCTTTTCCAAACAATTTACTGGGGGGGGGGGGGGGGGCGGGCAACTAATTATACAATTCCCGGAGTCATATTTGGTGTCTTTCAAGGGATGTTCACATTAAATTTAGTATTAATGAATCGAGTTAGATATATATGAAAATCAACAAATGGTGCTGCATTCAAGGTATCCTTACCTTTGCATTTGGCATGTAGGATTGAATGGTAAAAGCTGGATCTTGTTCTTTTACCTTTTTGTACCCATATTTCTCCTTCTTCTCTGTTTTGGGATTCTCAAACAATAGAGTTTTTCCAGTAGACATCTTGCTGTCTATTTTATGAGTGGCACCAGAACCTTTCAAAGGTATAAGCTAGCAATAACACTTTTTTTCTAATCTGCTTATCTTAGGTATGGTAGTAAAATAACACTGACGAGGCTACTAGCAACAGTTATGGTAGTTTAGCAACCCCAATGCTTTAAAGCCCGGATGTTAGTATTTACGTATTGGTTGCCGATGGTGACGGTTTGCATTTCCGGTCATTTTCTGGACTGGTTTAGAACGTATAAGTATCTGTAATGGAAATTATGATCTTTTATATGTTTATAGAAAGACTATTCTTTCTTGTCTGGTTCGGTTCCAGATTTATTTTATATCTTTGTCGAGAGTAAAATTTGCGTACCAGGCAATGTCATTCGGAAATGTTCTACAGTTTTTCGCTAACACATTATAATCCTTGATAACGACAATGTCTATCCAGACATATAGTCGTCTTCTCGCAGCAAGAGTAAATACATGCGCTAAATTCGTTTTGAAAAGCCCAAACAAATCACTTGACTGTCTACAAAGTTCATTTGCATCGTTGCGCTTAAATGCGGCAGGTATGTTACCAGGAGAACCGCGTGGAACTTGGTTTGGACATGTGAACGAAGCAAGGACGTGCCATTGCAACTTGAGTGTGTAGTGTTCCGATGTCGATTAACAACGGAACGATAATTCAAATTTTCAGGAATGCTTCAAACACCTGGCAGCCCATATCGGCTCTTACTGTTTAAACATGAAAAGTGATCCTCTGAGTTATGGTCATTTAAATTCCAATGACAACCGCCTCTGTTTAACAAAACCCCAAAATATTAAACAAAACAAAAACAAAAAACCCTAGAATACACTGAATTTACTCTTAAATTTAAACCCATGTTTAATACTTGAAAAGTAATGACCAATCACGAAGCTGATTATACATGTAGACAGCTAGTTCTGACTGCATTTATACTATATGGGGCTGGTCATTTAATTTATGGTTCTTTCCGACTGGGTCATTTCTTTAATTCTTTCATTTATCACAAGATAAAATTGTTTCAGAGGTCTTGGAAACATTTAATTATGCGTATTTGGATGCCACTTTTTTTTCTCTAGGAAAATCACTAAGGCAGGAGTCCTCCATACACATGTAATAGGTGGGTGGCAAAATTCAAAGACTTGCCAGTCCTGCTTCAGCCACCTGCTTTTTGGGAAAATGTGTTGATTAGTTAGTTATGTTGATATTTACAATGACAGAATTCAGTGGCTGAAAGACCCCCTGATGTACATGTTGCCATTATAAGAGCACATCAAAAGAATATGATGCAATAGCTGGGCAGAAAGCTAAAAGGCTTTGACTGGCAGCTCAGTGGGAAAATGTACTGATACTTACAGTGATTGAATGCAGAGGCAAAAGATCTCGAGATGTACATGTGGTCATTTATAGAGTACATCAAATAAACAACTTTAGATTTCATTATTGTATTAATTTCCGAGTGTTGCGGAATTAGCAGTGCACTTGACCTCGGAATCCAGACAGGTTGAGACTTAGACAAAATGCCATTCGCAAATTTGGATAAGTATTTTGGGGTTAAATGGCAAACTGACAAAGATTCAAATGAGATTCAGAAGAATAGTAACTAGAACTGATAGTTCAGATGGGACAATAGCTAAGTGTAAGAAGTTTTGTGATGCCTAGCTCAGTGCATGGAATAAGACATTCTTTGGATTGACAAAATTCAGTCTCACTCTTATGGACAAACAAGAGCTATGCTGGTGTTATAAAGAATGCAGAAATTAAACTCAGTGACAACAGATAGTTCTTCTAGTTTTTAGGAGGGGACTCCAGCATTTGCTGATGGGACTTATATTTAAACCAAAAGTTCTAGCAATACCTCTGTGTTTCAATAATATAACCTTTTGGAAACTTAAATGGTCTCTCCCTAATAAAAAATTAGCTTGAGCAGATGTTCTTCAAAAGTAAAGTTAGTGAAAATTGTAAACACTGATATAAAACTAGCATAAGGAAATATCTATTTAAGCATAGCTGCCATCCCTCACGAATTTGGTGTGAATTTCATGACTTTTTTGGTGATTCACGGATTCACGCCGCAAGCCAAAAATTCACGAATTCTCCAGTTCTCAATATTTTAAATCTTTAATAAAATAACCAATTTCCCGTTAAGCGCAAGTCGTGATATTCGCAGTTGCTGAAACGGTCCGGTACTGCTGGTCACAATATCAGTAGATTTACAGCCAATTAGTACAGTTGGCCCGGTAGCAAGCATTTTAGAAAATTTTAATCGTTATGTATAAGAGTAGTTTTACAAATGCTTTTGAGAGAAACTGGGGCTTAACTGGAATTTTGCTCTGTGCATGCGTCACCAACACTGATTTGAGTCGCTGTTCAGCATCGCACATAAGATCTTGATTGGTGGATAAAGAAATGTCAGGGATCGTCCTGGGCTTCGCCAATGTCGCAAATTGCGATTTTTTTTCCTTATTGGCGACAAAAATATCCCATCTGGCGATTTTTTTGGCGACAGACTTTTTACTTATTTAATTTGTACATACAATCATGGATTTTGACTGGATAAATTAAAAGGGAGAATGAAAGGAAGCCACAAACTTGACTAAGCAATGCATTGGAGTCAATCTGTTACACAAACGATCCTTTGTTCGAATTGACAACCCCATCTTTAGAGTGCATTGTTACATCATAATCTGCTTATGCTCACATCTGGGCTGAGTACTGTATGCTGTGATACAGTCAATCATGCTACCGAACTGTACCTACAACTGACCGACTTCTGAAGACGCGAATAGAACAGATACAATTAATTGAATGGCTAATCCTTCTGTTGTTGTTTTTTTTTTTTTTTTTTACATATACCAATACAATAGTTTTGCTGAACCTTCATAGAAAACTGATAACCTTTGAAGTACCGACTATTGCGTATAAATACAAAGCAAATGGAAAAAATCTCAATCACAATTATATCTGTCGCCAGTGCAGCATTTTACTCATTGTTCTTTTCCTTTTGCCATCAATCCATGTTATGGCTGCAGAGACTTAAACTCTGCAACAAGAAATAGCAAAAAAAAAAAAAAACAGTTTTGCATAATTAATAATAATTATTTATTTCTCAAAATACAGGAGTGAAAGAATCCCTAAACTGGGTGTGAATTTATGCTTATATATACAGTCCAATATTGCCAGGTGTTGACTCGTGTAAGTTTCATTCGTGGGAATGGAGATCCTAGTTTGCTGGTCGAGAAAATTTATACAACATTCAGTGATCATTCTTGGGATTTAGGAAGCAATTCTCTTCAAGCTTTGTGAAGCTAGCCATAAGGGGAGGGGGGAGGGGGGCTGCCGAGAGACTACTGGTGTCACCTGTCAGCACTGTAGACTGTGAACGTGGATTCAGTAAGATGAACCTCATAAAAACTGATATCAGAAATAAACTCTGCATCTCATCTCTCGAGAATTTAATGAGAATCAGCATGTACAGATGTGAAAAATTAGACTTTGAAACTGCATTCAACAAGTTGGCAGCCCTAAGATGGCGACGGATCTTCATATAACACTTTGTAACATTTTGTTAATGCTTATTGTACTTAGAGTATTAACTAACCCATCTTTTGTAATTTTCATTGCCTGTTACATTAATAGACTAAATTAACACTTCAAAAAATGTACACTACTTGTTCTGGCGACACTTTTTGAAAATTGGCGACAAAATATTGAGGCTGGCGATTTTTTTGCCGACAGCTTTTTAAAAGCCAGGACCATCCCTGAATGTGTTACTCAAAAAGTGAAGTTTAATATGGAATATATCAAAAATTGGCTGTGCATTCTGCCATTAAACATTGATATTCATCATGCTTTTTGCACTCAGTGTACCATCACAGAGACGATGTGAGGAAGCACGTCGGTTGCAAAAAACAGGTAGAAGTTGGGAAAATTAAGAATTCGTAGATTTCAGCTCTGGAATATTTTAAGCCATTGGCAGAAGACCTGCAGGCTACCAACGCTGAAGCATTATTTGTGAGTTTTCTTGTTGAACACAATCTACCTTTATCAGCTGGAGACCATGCTAAACATTTGTTCTGACAAATGCTCCCGGACTTGAAAATCGCTTCCAAATTTTCCTGTGGAAGAACCAAAAGTGCTGCAGTTCCTGTGCATTTCTCACAGCAACCGTGACAGCAAAAGAGTATTTTCTCTAGTGAGGAAAATTAAGACAGACTTTAGGGCCTCCTTAATTGCAGAAAATTTGTCAGCAATTTTAGTCACCAAGATCAACCAGCAGGCAAGAAGTCTGAACTGTTTAGAAAACAAATTTACGATCAAGCAGTTGAGGAAGTTCAAGTTTGCCACAGTATCATGCCTTGATAAATAAATATTTCTGCATATATGTAGTGTTTTAGTTTTATATTGCGACCTTGATATAGTGTAGTATTGACTGTCAGAGTGGATGGAGTTATTGTCATGGTATTTTTCACAAATTCATGTCCAAATTCACGACTTTTTATCCTTATTTTCACTAATTATGAGCCTGGAAGGTTGGCAGCTATGTTTAAGTGTGGGAAGGGCATGGCCATCTGACTTGGAGTATTGTAGTTTACAGCCTAAATTATGGTTCAGTAATAGCATAAGTTTGGTAATTGTTTCTAATAAACCTGACCTCAGAATATTATTGAAATGAATAATAATGTGGAAGTATGTCAGATCTTAAATGTTCAACAAATTTAAGGCATATTGCGTGGTTGTATCCACATGTCCTATTTGATTGTTCTTGTAAGGAAAAATTAAAAACCAAATTTTTTATCATGATTGAATAAACTAATCAGTCATATGGAAATGATGCATCAATAACCTAATTGTAATATAGATCCAAGATGTTTAATTATTTCAGTGCAGTTTCCAGTTTGTGACTATTGGAGCATTTGGCTATTAAGACAAATGAAGCATGCAGACCAGTTTCTTTCAATAGTATTTACTCAGTTTCTGTATTTAGTATTCTGCTTTGTAGCTAATATGGATTCAGTGGAAGACATGGGATTGATTCCTCATTCTCTCCCTCTCTCTCTCTCACAGACACATGGCTTTACGCAAATAAAAGACCTATTAGTAGCAGTAATACCAAGTTTGGTCTCTACATGTATCTCAAATTGGTTTAGTCTTTTCTACTGCTTATTACAGAATCATCTATTTAATACAAAACAAAAATTTCAAAAAGTGCTTTAATTGACCTATTTCAAGTACATTTGGTGCCATGAATCTTATTTTCTTTTGAATTTCTCAATACTATGTTTTCGGAATGTACAGATGCATTAATTTCACAATATGCTCTGTTAAGTATCTATGAAATTTTCGTGTTATTGCACTTTGCAGTGAAACATTATTAACGAATGATAGGCATCAAACAACTTGCAGCAAATTGAATTGATGTTTGACTGATGTGAAACAATATTGCACAAGTTCCAATAGTTACCCCATGCACAATCAGGTCAGGTGTTGGGGGGGGTTCCGAAATTTCAGAATGACCCCAACTTTCCTCAAACAGGCACCAAGCAAAAGTCTATGTCCTTTAACTCAAAGTGTGCATAATACCCAATAAACATGTACAAGGATAAAATGATAGTCAAGTTTCAAGTGACTGTACATTTGTGTGGTATATTTTTTTTGTATATCAGGGTTTGGGTTGGGGTTTTAATGAGTTCTCAGTAATATCTTGTACTGTTTCTTCTGACATCTAATCACAGGATTACAGAGGTGAGATTTTGTATCATAAATAGAAACCATGCCATTCCCTTTCATATTTGAAATAAATTTATCTTGTGATGAAGGATCAATCAGGTCCCATAAATTAAATGGCCAGTCCCTTGCAGTACACTTGTACTTGAAATTGAATAAGTATGTATATTCAGCCTTGTGACTGGTTCATTACCTGATTTGTAAATTCAGAATGTGCTCATTTTTGTTGTTTTTATTTCTTTTTTAACAAGAGTGGCTGACAACTGGAATTGAATTGTCTAAATCTCAGGATTAATTTTCATAAACGGTAGGATAAACTAACATTGTTCAAGAGAAGATCAGTACAGTGTGCTTCATCAAGTCATTGCGTAGGTTGGTTCAGATTTCTTTGAATAAAGTGTAAACATATTTAAAAGTAAGTCGATCAATCTTCCCTAAATGTACAGAGTAGACAAGACATTTTTTTTTCTCAATAGAAATTAAGATCACTTGATTCTTGAACTGATATCTGATTGTAAATTATGCATAATGTTTCAGTCTTTCCGTGGATGGTCATTATCCATCGACTACAGTATAAGCTGTCTTGGAAGACACCTCTTTGGCCAAATAATTATCTCACAAGACAGGTGGTCTCTCAGAGCAGTTCACAATACTATATAATCAATAAATTTGTGCATTGAGAATATGGTTTCTCAAGACAGGTGGTCTCACATAGCGGTGGTCTCTCAGAGCAGGTTTTAATGTATTAAAATTTTGATCAGTAAAACTTCATTGTTATAGACAGGACCAATCTGAGCTATATGTATTATGTACAATGCGCCAAGTCATTTGTGTGATAGAAATGCACCTTTCCCAAGCTGAAATTGACTTCTTCTGGTGTTAACATTTTATAACAGTGTTCACAATGGTCACTGCCTTGATATCTGCTAAAGCCAAGTCTTTATTAGAGAGAGACCATTTAAGTTTCTAAAAGGGGGGAATGCTTGAAAACTACTGTCTTATTCTGATATGTGCCATCAAAAAAAAAACAGTGCCATTCCTACCTTACTTGAAACAAACTTATCTTAAGATAAATAAAATTTTAAAAAAAAACACATACACAGTTGGAAATAATAATTCAGCCCCATAAAATTAAATGGTCAGTCTCATACAGAACATGTGCATTCAGAATTGAACCAGTGGGTAGTTGTGTACATTTGGTCTCATAACAGAGCCATTACTGCATAAGGACTAAACACATTGTTTGCAATTAAGAGTAGATTCAGTGTTTTCTTTTTTTTTTGTCTTTTTAAACAGAAGCTGCTGCTATTTGGAATTGTCTATACTGCAAGGTTTACTTTTCATATTTAAACAGTAGCATAAATTTACACTGTCCATGAGAAGCTTATCAAGGTGGGCCTCTTGTCTCCCCCTCTTCTGCATGGGGTTCCAAAAAAACATGTGGGTTGTACTGTTTTGACAGTCATGTTGGACTGTAGGGTCAGAGCCATTTGCCTGTCGAGGCATTGTAATTCACCAATGGGAGAATATGATGCTTGCAGTGGCAAAGGTTTGAATTGGATTGATGAGACCTGAGAAAAATCAGAAAAAGATTTGGACTAAAATGATATCTGTTCTGCTTAATCACATGTTTATTTTCTACTTCAGGATCATCAGGTCATCAAGTGACACAGAAGCGTGGCTATGCTAGACCCCCACGTAACCCGTACACAAAGCCAGTTAGTTTTGACTATGCAGGTAATATCATGTTCTGTGTATGGGGCCATTATAATAAATTAGGGCCAGGTCTAGATTTTATCAGCAGAACGTGACTTGAGCCTATCATCCAACAATCTGATTGAATGTAACACATGTCCTACCTTTTTGCTGACCAGTCACAATTAAGTAGGATTTCCTTCAGTCTGATTCCCAATAGATAAATCCAGGAGAGATACAGGTGACCGATGTGAGCTGGGTCAGCCAAGATAAAAATGTAAAAAAAAAGAATTGTTTGAGTTCGGGACCTACTTTAGAATCCTGGTAAAAGCTAGTGTTGGAAATTTGTTAAATTTAAAGACATGATGATTGGTTATGGTTAATCATAACTATTCAGCCATTGATTTTATTTGGAGAAATTTACTCTTCATGGCCAATGTTATTATTACATACTTGATTATGTTATTAGTTTTTTCTTATTTGAACAGTTTACTGTCACATTATCATGTCATGTTATTGATGCTTGGCTTGTGCTAAATAAAGGAAGGCTGTATTAATTTGAAATTGTTGTTCATATTATAATTTTCTTGAAAGATTTAATCTTTACATGAAGATTATATTTGATTATGGAAAATCTTAATCATATTCTTTCTCATAAGACTTTTCTAGCATTCCTCAATTATTTGTATTAATCACATCTGCACTTTGCTGAGTTCCTATAGTGTCTTTGAAAAATCTACTTGAGTGTACCCAATTCTGACACCAAATAGTAACAATATAATGTAATTTTATTGTATCCATTTTACCATACTATAACAACAGTGTAACAGAATTGTGACAAAAATGAAACTTGAGTGTACCTAATTCACAATGTAGTTGTTGTTGTAGGGTTTAACGCCATTTTTCAGCACACGATAGGCTATACATGGCGGCCAGTATTAATGCTGGAGGAAGAACCCAGGAAAACCCCAGAAAGAACCACCTACCCACGAGAAGCTACTGGCAAGCTTTCTCACAATGTTGTAACAACAATGTAACAGATGTACCCATTTCACCAAACTTTAACATAAATGAAGTTTTAGTGTACCCAGTTTGCCAAATTATAATAGTGATAACTTAGTGTGCTGAATTCACCAAATTATAACAACAGTTTAGTATACCCAATTCACCAACTAATGCTTCACAGTGAGATCTAGTTAACATAAATTGCTGTGCAAGTCAATGACAGTAATTGTTTGCATTTATAGTTTGTACAGTTCAGAGGGTACTATTAGTAATATAATGCCTATTGAAACCTTAATGGATAGGAATATAATGAAATCAAAGTTTCACAGCTGTGATATAGCCCATTTCATACCAAATTTAACCGAGTTGCTCCGTAATTATCCGAATAACCTCCCGAGTTACTTTATCCTCCAGCCAATCAAACGCTGGTGAGTACATGTACATAACAAAATGGAACCATCCTGTCTTATCAGAACTATTTCAGAAATAAAATTAATTAAATGATTGAAATTTATACGTAAATTATCCACAGACTTTCAAAAACAAATCTGATAAACTCATATGAAACACATTTTATTATAGTGATGTTTCGGATGCACAGAAATAGTTTTTGAACAACTTGCTCATTGATTGTCAGGATTAAATTTGTTTACTTCGACACCATTTCCTTACTTACATGTACATGTCCAGATGTAAACGGCTCAAAGCTACTCTCTCGTATGGGTTTGAAATCCGCCCTGGTTTCCAGAAAATAAGACAGGATGGTTCCAGTATTAAATTTCATCAATATTTGCGGCAGCATTGCTGTTGAATATGCATTTTTCAACTTGATATACAATACTGAAGTAGTTACAGAAGTTGATGCTTAAGCGTTAGCCATATTTTGCCCACCACCTATCGAGTGGCTATTACAGTCAGCTGACCACCTGCCACGTGATCAAAATTCCAAGCAAATTATGAAGTTCACTGAAGTCTGCATGAAATGGGCTATTTCAAGTTGGCTTAACTTTTTTCTCAGTTTTATTGATAATAGATATAGATCACTGTGGCCAAAATTTTGCACTGTTATCCATTATCATTGCCATAACAAATTCTAGTTTGTAAGATAAAACATGAAGAGAAAATGTGGTCATTAGGATACAGCTCTTCTGATGGCTTAGATTCTTTTTAAAAAGTGAAAAACTTCCAGAACAATAGCCATAAATTTACTAAAATAAATTTACCAAAAGATAAGCAGGTATGAACTTTATGACAGCAGGATCCTTTCTTGAATAGTTTCCCAAACAGAATTAGCAGAGTCAGCTAAGTTGGAAATTTGACCTATAACTTACCAAGAATTTTTAAGTATATATAGAGGGGTGATAATCCCATACTGTACTGTTGAATGCTACTAACCTGAACCAAACTGTTTTGGTAGAATGATGCATCTGAAGGTCAGTGAAGGTCAGCCTATATGAAAGATTCGGAAGGTCCATGAGTCACTTTCTGCTGCTAATACATTACTGATTATAATGCATTTGGAGTACAACCACAACCTAGCAAATCCAGCTCACCCAACAAAAGTGCTAAATATTATCTTCCCATCTAGGTTGGAGTTGGATTTATCTGTCCTATTATGCCAGGATTGGTGCTAAAATCTCTGCATACTTAAGTTACTATTTCCACTAAGGGTAGGAACTATTCCACTAAGGGTAGGAACCACACTCTTTTTGGAGATCTTGCAAAACTATTTTCCACTTGTGCCTTTTCACATTTGGATTTGATGTAAAGAATTTTCATACACGGAGAAAGTATGCTTTCTGTTTGAGTCTGTTTTTGTTCAGTTTTATACACTCAGTCACTCTTGGGTGTAACAGATCATCATCCACTGTCTAACCAATTGTATGCTGATGACACCCAAATATACAAATCTAGGCACCCAGCTGAAGTTGATGCTACCATCCAAGGTGTACAGAGGTTTATTTTTTATTTGAAATCATGGATGACTTGTAACAAGCTGCAGATGAATGATGATAAAACTGAGACCATTCTGATCACAACACAGACTTTCTCATCCTTTACCTCAAACAATAAATATCAGCAACACCAACATTAAGAAAGGTTACCATCAAGTGCAGTGGTGTATCTTTAATCAAACTATCAGACTTTAAAAATGACTCCTGAAATGTATTATTCTCTCTTAAAATCTCCTGGAAAATTGGAAAATAAAAATAATTTTGGTGTGGGAATCCTGGGTAATTTACATCAGAGGCAAGGAAGAACCAAATCTCAACCTTTTGGTTTCATATTTTGTCAGCATTGACTGATCCACATCCAAGCCCTCTGCCTCCTGGACATTCATATTCTCCTAGCTGGACTTATTGCCCCAACAAAATCATTCGATTCAAACCCAGTGTTCTCTTCACCCCTTGGTTTTCATATGAATCTGTATTCACTGGGGTGAACCAGTCATGGATCTTTTTTGCAACAAGGTCAGATGAAAGATGCCAACTTTTGACTCTCCAGTCCCAGATCCAAAAGCATGGTCAGTCCAGGCTTTTTCTTGAAATTTTTATATTCTAAATGTGTATTCATTCCATTCCCCTCTGATCCCCCAAGTGAGAAGCAAAGGAACCAATGTACCATCTGGTCCTGATTACTCCATTCCCAAAAGAAATATGGATAAGCAATGTGTTGAACTTGGCAGCAGAAATTGCCAAAAAAATCTTGGTCTTTCCCAGTCCAGGTGTTTCATCAGAATGTTAACCTGCATGCCTGGCTCTTGTCAAGCAAGCACATCAGGGGCAAATAATTCTTAGAACAAGTGGTGGACAAAACTGTTTGGGCTTTAAGACCCAATATTTTGAAAGCAAATGAAAAGAGGGGCCAAGTGGTCTAAAGAGTGCTCCATTACATGGGTTCGAGTCTCGGATTCAGCCAATGTGGGTATGTGAGAAAGATTGCCAGTAGCTTCTCGTAGGTCTGTGGTTCTTTCCTGGGTTTTCCCGGATTCATCCTCCACCATTAATACTGGCCACCATGTATAGCCTATCGTGTGCTGAAAAATGGTGTTAAACCCTACAACCACAACAACAACAACAACAAATGAAAGGAGGTGGAGTGATGTGATGTGATCTTTGACACCACAGATAACTTTCTCTCTTTTCTGATTGAAGACTGGAAGTTAGCCACATTTGTGATGAAGGCTACTATTCCAGTATTTCAGGCATGCTTTTGTAATCATGGAAGGGAGAATATAGGTAAAACTAAGACCTCTGATGTTCTGGCAACCTCTGCCTTGTCTTGGCTGGAACAGAATTTACTGTGGGAATGAATGAAGCTCCTTTCATACGTGTGCCTTGTATCCAGTTCAGTAAGCTCTCAAATTAAACCTGCTACATTACTATTTCTGGTTGCAGCAAGCAGAATCAGTGAGATACACACTTTGTTGGTCTATCAGAACTATTGGTAGTTTCATCACAGTGGTTTGATTTCACTTCTGAAGGCCCTGGCTTTCATTGCTGGAACAGGCTTGGACAAATTGGGATCAGGCCTGAAACCTGGCTTATTGTTTGACCTTTGCCTTTCAGGTCTCTATAGTACCCTTTAATGGCTTTGAAGTGGTATCTGAAAAGCTACTAGTAAGAGGGGGGATCTCATTTATCTATGCCATTCAAGAAGGCAAACTTGAAGACCTTGTTCTGCTTTAGTGTAAGAAAAACTGATTCAACTTGTTTGTTTTCTACAAGTTTAATGCATATTTTCTGTTTCTCTTTTAGGAGAGTTAATGACACAAAAGCCTCTTAATCCAACAGAAATCTTGTGGAAGTACAGAGAAATAAAAGAGCTACAGAAGTAAGAGCAGACTATCCTTGTATCTACTCATGATCACTGTATTTGACAGAATTTACAGTTTGAACATAAATACTAAATTAGTCAACATATTCCTTGTAAATTTGATCATTTGTACATTTTTGTATATTTCATACTCAAATCCAGCTAGTTTGTTTTTTATTTGGTGCTTGAACTCATAACAAGGAATCTCATTTTTTTTTGTCTTATCATTTGCTTGGAAGAACAGGCTAGGCCTAAGTATCACTTTTCCAGTGATGTTGAAATTAATGTTCCATTTTCAGACACTTTTATATGAATGGTCATCCAGCTTGATATTAGGACTCCTTTATATATAAAAAAGACAAGTCATAGCTCCAGGTTTTAGATCATGGAGCAGAAAAGAAGGGAGGACATATTTTTGGAAGATATCACATCAATACATACTATTTCAAATTCAATAAACCAATTGATACAATTGTTAGTTCTACTGGTCATAGACCAGAAAAGCTTATGGGGTGGCCAATTGTCCATCATCCTTCATCCAACATGTAAATTTACCACATATTTTGGGACAAGAATAAAGAACATTGATTTTTTTCCTGGCTCAGAACATATGGTGAAACTTTTTTTCACCTAGGTCATAGACCCCCCCCCAAACGTGTTGCAGTAAAATAGATACAAATATATCCATGAACTCCCTATATGTGGCCTAGGCATCCATACTGTAATTTGTCAGATAACACATGACACAGTGTTCAATAACATGAACATATAAAAACAAATCATGTTTGATTGTACTCAAATGTTTTAATGTGTTATCTGATTGAAAATTGGATCCAACAAAATCGCAAACAAGAGAGGGAAATATCAGCCAAATTGCTTTAAGGCATCTGCCATTCATGCATGACATGGTGTTGGATGCAAAATAACCAAGATTCTATTATGTCCAGATTAACTATATGACATTATCTTGCAAATAAAAATTATTGTTTGAAAATATATTCACTGTGAGCGGAAAGGACATTTAATTCCCATGTATAGGTTACAAAAAGTATTATTAAAACAAGTTATTGCTGTGTATTCTATTTACCCATAGACATCAATGCCCCTTTGTATTAAATATGACTATAAATGCCAAGCAATTAGAATCAGGGGGTGGGGAATAAACACAGCTGGCAGTGAGCAATGAACTTATTGTTTGAACTTACCAGTAGGATATTAGATACAAAGGTTATTTGATTACAAAGCAAGCTGATTTCGGATTCTTTTAAGTACGCCAATTTTTTTTAATTATTATTATTTTTATGTACAAAGTCAGCCAACATAGGGAAGCCAACTTTGGTTTATTGGTTTATTTTTACCAGTATTCATGGGAATTTTGAAAGTAAATTGCAGCAATGGAACAGTTTTTAATGTGACACAATATAGTGCTTTGAGCAAGGGCATTGATGACCCAGCATCACCCAAAAGATTGTAAGAGCGTCATTTGATGAATTCGTGAAGAGAAGATGATTTCACTGACCATATGATCATTAATGTGGATGAAATTCCAGTGTACTTTGATCTCATACATGAACAGACTGTCATTAAAAGTGTAAGAATTAGCATGACTGGTACAGAATTTTTAGAAATCTGACTTTAGTCCTTGCAGTTTCCACTTCAGGAGATTTGTTGCCTCGAATGATAATTTTCACAGCATGAGAAAGCTAAAAATATTCATGCTCCGAAAGGATGGATTGTATGTGTGCAGGAGAAGGGTTGGGTTGATGAGATGGTACTGCAGTTTTATCTCAAGTATACAAATCTTATACATTTTCCAAAGTAATTTTTCAATTTTTTTAAAGGTGTCCCACAACTTTTCACTCCAAAATAATTGTCCCAGAACACAATACACACAAAAGTTATTTCAAAATTTCATTGATGATGTCCCAACATATGCAGTATACAGTAGTCCTGAGAGAAAAATGTATTGCTTAGACATCACAACAATCGTGTTGAAAATATTGTTATTGCTACTCCTCTAGTTTCAGTGGTCATATCAACATGTGGGTTTCACTAAAAGACTTCTTATAGTGTTTGGTTGGCCCTACATGAAAATGGTGTCCAATGGCCACAACATCAGCATTATTGACAGTCTTTTTATTGCTTCTCCTCCTGAATGGAAAGTCATATCAGCATGGTGTTTTAACTAGAAGACTTTTATGATGTTAAGTTGGAACTTAATAAAAGTGGTGCCGATCCAACATCCAGTATGGTCACAAAGGTGATTTTCTTGAAACTCTTGTAATTGCTACAGTCCTTCTGAATACAAAGTCATATTGATAATGTGTTTTCACCAGAAGACTAAGGTATCGTTTGACCTCAAGTCTTCTAATGGTGTTAAGTTTGTTCTAAATGAAAATGGTGCCAGTTTTACATTCAGTACGGTAGCCACAGTTGCTAATTTAGAACACTCAACATTCAAGAATATCAGAAATAGGTTTAACACTCAGCAGTTGAAATTAAGAAATAGTCTTATCTGGAATTCCTGGAGATTCATTATGGTACCAAAATGTCAATTACATCCATTGAAGTCAAATTGACCAAGAGTCTTGAAAAACTTTAAGCAAGCAAAATTAGATCCATCTCAGTAGCGAAAAGTGATACTAGTGCACAGGTTCAGTTCTGGAAAATCATACAGATTTATAACAGTTTTGTGCACAGTATGCACACCTTTCACAAAAATCTACAACTTGTAAGCATTCATTCCCATCAAGAGTAAGATGAATACATGGAAAACTTTTCTGCATCTATTTGGGAACAAGTGTCATTGGAACTGGTGCACTTTCACCAAAGTTTTGCAAAGAATATGTGAGGATAAAACACATGCAGCAGTAAAAACCAATTTCCTTATTTAGGATGACAGCTAGTAGGGTTAGTCCCATTACCTCTAAGAGTAGTTACAGTACAATATGAACTGAGCACAACATCTCCATGGAGATAGATGAAGGTGTGGACAGTCCTGTCTTGCCTCTGTAGCAGGTTCAGGACAAAGATGCCTTTCTCCGTTCAACACATTCATGAATCATGTTTGGAATATATAAGTCTGGTACTCCCCAATCCAAACCCTCCTAAAAGATGAAAATTTGTCTTTTCTCTATCATATAGGCAAAGGGCAGTATTTCTTGCACATTATCTCCCATTGCCACTGCTCAGTTTCATCATTTTTTGTGTGATTTGGATTTTTAACATGGCTTTAACAGTTTTTCAGTCATATTGCTACGATGTCTGCAGTGTGGCAGTTTATAGTGATGTCTAGCGCTGAAATCAGGCTAACCAGTCCTTACACTAACTTCTTAATGCTGAGTGCCAAGCGAGGTGGCTGTAAATTCCTTTTTTTTTATCAATCTTTGTGTAAGACTAGGCTGTTGTTTTAACCCACCACCATCAGTATCCAGTGCAGATGCTCTAACCACTTAGGCCACTGGAGCGGTGTAGTCAGTTTGTAAGATTCACTTCCATACACATCATATAGAATAAGCCTAACGTTAATCCAAGTGTTTGTAAAATTCAAGCCATTGATTCAAAAATTTTTGGATTCTTTTGGACTTCTTTTGATTCATAAACAGAAATATGTCTTCTAAATGGAATAAATGCGAGGAATACAAGGCAGGGGAGTTCTGTTTGGTTTGTACAAAATGTACCTCTGTTTCTACCGTTGGTTGGATCCTCATCTTATTTTAGCTGCTACTGAAGTAGTTAGTGTCCTCAGTCATGCCGAACAGTATCTTGTTTCATTATCAGCTTAGACTGCTGTAGTATTAGCATTGACCTCCCAGTTTTACACAGATTTTAATGAATCTTACAAGTTGAGCCACTACATTGTGCTTTGTTAAGTGCTGATTTGGCAAGGTAGCTGATTTTACTAGAGTTTGCACACCTGTAGTTGATTTATGTTGCATTCTTTTTTCAGTGCACCAGAATCTGTGAGAAGATTATTTACAGTTGAATATGCCAGTGGGGTATGTACAACGTGGGGAATGTTACTTTTCAGTGTTGGCATCAATATTGCATTTGAGTTTGGGTTAAGTTTTTATATGCTTTTATTTCCAAAATCCATTGATGGACTTCATTCATACTTGTGATGATCCATCATGAAGCTACAGCAATTCATTTTGTGACACACTGTCTTGCCCCATTGATCTTGGGGTAAGTGTCAAAATTTGTAAAGGAATGTTATTTCTGATTGATACAAATTGAAAAATAAACAACAGAATCAAGTCAGATATATTCCAAATGCTCTTATTTCTAAGAGGTCAAGGTCACAGTCATATATTGAAAGCAATACATTTGTTGGGTCACAACAAACCCCAATCTGATATTATTATGGAGAATTATGTACCGTTCATGTAGAACAGTTCTATATCACTCATGGGTGATTCTGCCAATCATGTCCCTATTAAAACTTTAAGGGACACAGGAACTTCTCAGTCTTTTATTGTCAGGTACCTTGTCTTTTTCTAATGAGAGTGTTCTTATTCAGGGAGTGGAGTGCAACTTTGTTAATGTTCCTCTCTACTGTGTAAATTTGTCATCAGACTTAGTCCCAGGACCCAGGGCACTTGGGAAAGTGTAATCTTTACCCATTGAGGGTTTTCATTTATTACTAGGCGTTGACCTTGCTGGAGATAAGGTTTTGGTTAATCCACTTGTAACTGACAAGCCTTGTTTGGATCAAAAAGTAAATCCTATTGATAAAGATATCCCTGATTTATACCCAGCTTGTGCAATTACCAGGCCTATGGCAAAGAAAGCTCTTGAGAATGATTTTGATTAGGAAAGTATTTCTTTAGCTGACACATGTATTGGTCAGGCTTTTGATGAGGTAGCTTTTGCTTCTCAGTTGGATCAATCGAAAGGTATTGATCACAGTGATCCTCTTTTAACTACACATTCTCTTTATTCTAATCAGGGCAACAAACAACAATCACTTGTCATCAAACAGGAAAAAGATCCTGAGATCTCCTTTTTTTTCAATGGGCCATTAGTGAAACTGAGGCCAGAGAAGTGCCTGATTATTATTTTGTTAAAAATGGAGTCCTTTTGAGAAAATGGATACCACCTGGGAAACTCTCAGATTGTAGTTCCAAAATCGTATAGACAGGATATATTTAGTTTGGCCCATGAAACTCCTTTGACTGGTGATTTAGATATCAGTAAGACTTACAACAAGATCTTGAATCACTTTTATTGGCCAAAAATTAAAAGTAATGTTTGTAAATACTGTAGTACTTGTCAGATGGGAGGAAAACCCAATCAGAAAATACCTAAGGCTCATCTGCAACCTATTCCTGCATTTGATGAACCATTTAGCAGAATAATGGTAGACTGTGTCGGTCCCATACCTAAGACCAAGTCAGGCAGCCAATACTTGTTGACCATAATGTGTGTATCTACAAGATTCCCAGAGGCAATTCCTTTCATGAATATTAAAACTAAAGCAATAGTGAAAGCTTTAATAATGTATTTTACTCAATTTGACCTTCCCAGATATGTCCAGTCTGATCAAGGGTCAGATTTTATGTCTGAAATTTTCCAGCAAGTTATGCATGAATTAGGCATCCAGCAATTCAAGTCTTCTATCACCCTGCTTTAGAGAGATTGCATCAAACTTTGAAAAATATGATTAGGTCATATTGTTTTGATACTGGAAAAGATTGGGACGAAAGTGTTCAGATCCTGTTGTTTGCTTTTAGGGAATCAGTTCAAGAATCTTTATGATTCAGTCCCTTTGAAATTAGTTTTTGGACGTACTGCATGTGGACCATTGAAGTTGTTAAAAGAGAAACTTGTTTCGAATGAAAATACAGAAATTAATCTTCTTGATTATGTTTCCAATTTTAAATACAAGTTGTCAAAGGTTTGTGAGATTACAAGAACTAATCTGCACTCTACCCAGTCAAAAATGAAATTATGGTATGGCAAAAATACAAAGGATATGAGTGTTCAGCCTGGTGATATAGTTCTGGCTTTCTTGCCCATACCACAAAATCCTCTTCAGACTAAGTACTGTGGTCCTTACACAGTTGAAAAGAAAGTAATTGATATAAATTATATCATCATTACTCCTGCAGAGGCGAAAACAGAAACAACTTTGTCATATATGCTAAAAGAGTATGTTGATAAAGATAGCCAGGTTAATCATGTGATCAAGTTAGTTATAACTGTCTCACACAATGAATATTTAAGCAATAAAATGCAATTGGAAATAATCAAGTTTAATATCTTTAATTATAATTAACATTTTATTTTGTAAACATGAAGAACTTTCTAGAAGGTTATTTTGCATTAAGTAATGTCTTTTGTTAGAAAATACTAATTGTGACCTGATGTTATTAAACGTAGAAGACTACATAATCTTGTTACTACAAAGATTATTCATTCATGCTTTAAGATATAGCAGAATCAGTTTTGTAGTATTTTTGTCCAAAAGTTCATTTGGGGTGGAATATATTTTTTTAAAATTATTTAATTTGTTGATTATTTTCTCAGGAAATACAGAATGCTCATAAAAAAATAATATTCTTAGACAGAGACATTCACTGGGATTTATAGTGAATTCACACCAGGAATTATATTACTGTGTTTCAGCAAAAGACTTGGTTAACAGCACAATACAGGCCACCACAGGCACATCAGTGCCTTCAGCATTGGACTTAATTTAGATTTCCACTAAAGTTAATGCAGAACTTTTATTATTTTGACTTGTGTATGTAATTCTAGGATTATTTTGGGATTTTATTTGCAGTGCCATAATTTATTTTTTTTCTTCACTTTTTATTCTAGGGAAATAAATTTTTTATTAAATTTAACAAAGCTTATTGCTTTTCACTCTTTTCTGTTACTTCTTTTAAGTGTTTAGACTCGTAACAATGTTTTGGTTTCAGAGAGAGAGGCTACAACACAGACACATGATGGCACAGGAGAGGATGGATAAAATTGTTGAACCTGACAATTCCCTAGAACCAGCTAGTAAGTATGTGCTATATACAGCAGCTCAGAGGTCTCGGAAATGTCTAATTATGCATATTTGGATGACATTTTTTTTCAGGGACGCAGGAATAAACTTAGGCAGGAGTCATCCATACGCTTGTAATAGGTGGGCAGCAAAATTCAAAGACTTGCCAGTCCTGCTTCATCCACTTTGACTGGCAGCAGCGTGGGAAAATGTGATCATATTTACAATGACAGAATTCAGTGGCAAAAAGAACATGATGCAATAGCTGGGCAGTAAGCTAAAAGGCTTTGACTGGTGGCTCACTGGGAAAATGTACTGATATTTACAGTGATTGAATTCAGAGGCAGAAAGATATGGAGATGTACATGTGGTCATTTACAAGAGTACATCAAATAAACAACTTTAGCTTTCATTATTGTATTAATTTCCAAGTGAAGCAGAATAAGCAGTGCATGTGACCTCAGAATCAAGACATGTTGAGACTTAGACAAAATGCCATTCACAAATTTGGTTAAGTATTTTGGGGTTAAATGGCAAACTGACGAAGATTGTAATGAGATTCAGAAGAGTAGTAAATTTGCTAGAACTGATAGTTTGGATGGGACAGTAGCTAAGTGTAAGAAAGTGTGTGATGCCTAGCTAAGTGCTTGGAATAAGAAATATTTTTGATTGACAAAATTCAGTCTCACTCTGATGGACAAACAAGAGCTATGATGGTGTTGTAAAGAATGTAGAAATTAATCTCAGTGACAACCAATAGTTTGCATAGTTTTTAGGAGGGGACTGCAACATTTGCTGGTGGGACTGCTAATTTTACCAAAATGGACTCCTAGTTTTTAAATTCTATCGAAACCTCTGCAGTTTCATGAATGCATATTCTATAGAAACATATAGTAAGTAAGGGAAAAGAGTAAATCAGGAATGATTTAATATGCTAATATATGTGCATGTGATCTTCAAATGTAAATGCGGTTTCATGTTTAATGATAGAAGTATATCTTTATTGCTATATAATTTTGTTTTCAGATGAATGCATACAATAGTTTAGCAAGAACTATTAATACAGAATAGAATATATGCACAGTGATTGTGGCTAAAAAAA
Source organism: Sinohyriopsis cumingii (assembly GCA_028554795.2). Lineage (NCBI taxonomy): Eukaryota > Metazoa > Mollusca > Bivalvia > Unionida > Unionidae > Sinohyriopsis > Sinohyriopsis cumingii. Next base: position 3,356,524 of record JAPYKE020000077.1, on the reverse strand, counting down.
AATTATAATTGTTTTGAAACTGGACCATGGAAACTGGTCTTTTTGTTCAAACCTGTTATGAGAGACCACCTGTCTTGAGAGAGGTTTTTTTTTTGTTGGCAGAGGGGCTGACTCTCATTACAGGTTTTACTGTACCTCATGTAAGTTAATTAATTGCAAACTGTATAGACCCTGAGCAGCCTTTACATAGTGAGTTAGAAGCTCTCTTTTTGTGCAGTTTTATTTGGACTAATAATTAGAATGAACAACACAGACCCTGATATGCCTGTGCTTTTATGGATGATTAGTGTATGTATTCTTGGCAGCTGGATTTTAAATTACAAAACATTTTTGCAATAATTTCTCAAGAAGTGAGCACTAAAGAAAGATAAATTACTGATGACCTAAAACTTCTAAATAAAGCTGATAATGGGGGCAGTCATACCACAACAACAAAGTCATCCAATTCCTGACATTTAAAGTAAGCAATCTCAAAATTATTTAACCTGATTAAACTTAAGTATCATGCCTGAATTTATTATGGTGTTGTTGCATTCAGTTATTGGAACATGGAAATGTAATGCCATTGTGTTTAATTGTAGATGAATTTATTATAGTGTTTTTGCTATCAGTTCTTGGATCATGGAAATGTAGTGCCATTGTGTTTAATTTTAGATGAATTTATTATAGTGTTTTTGCTATCAGTTCTTGGATCATGGAAATGTAGTGCCATTGTGTTTAATTTTAGATGAATTTATTATAGTGTTTTTGCTATCAGTTCTTGAATCATGGAAATGTAGTGCCATTGTGGTTAATTTTATATGAATTTATTGTGGTGTTTTTGATTGCAGTTGGATCATGGAAATGTAGTGCCATTATGTTTAATTTGAGATGAATTTATTGTGGTGTTTTTGTTTACAGTTGTTGGTATGTGGAAATAAATAAGGCCATTGTGTTTAATTTTAGATGAATTTATTGTGGTATTTTTGCTTGCAGTTGTTGGAACATGGAAAGGTAGTGCCTTTATGTTTAATTTGAGATGAATTTATTATGGTGTTTTTGCTTTCAGTTGTTGGATCATGGAAATGTAGTGCCATTATGTTTAATTCTATATGAATTTATTATAGTGTTTTTGCTATCAGTTCTTGGATCATGGAAATGTAGTGCCATTATGTTTAATTTTAGATGAATTTATTATAGTGTTTTTGCTATCAGTTCTTGGATCATGGAAATGTAGTGCCATTGTGTTTAATTTTAGATGAATTTATTATAGTGTTTTTGCTATCAGTTCTTGAATCATGGAAATGTAGTGCCATTGTGGTTAATTTTATATGAATTTATTGTGGTGTTTTTGATTGCAGTTGTTGGATCATGGAAATGTAGTGCCATTATGTTTAATTTGAGATGAATTTATTGTGGTGTTTTTGTTTACAGTTGTTGGTATGTGGAAATAAATAAGGCCATTGTGTTTAATTTTAGATGAATTTATTGTGGTGTTTTTGCTTGCAGTTGTTGAAACATGGAAAGGTAGTGCCTTTATGTTTAATCTGAGATGAATTTATTATGGTGTTTTTGCTTTCAGTTGTTGGATCATGGAAATGTAGTGCCATTATGTTTAAATTTATATGAATTTATTGTGGTGTTTTTGTTTACAGTTGTTGGTACGTGGAAATAAATAAGGCCATTGTGTTTAATTTTAGATGAATTTATTGTGGTCTTTTTGTTTGTTGTTGATGGAACCTGGAAAGGAAGTGTCATTGTGTGTAATTTTAGATGCACATAGGATTCTCACTCAAGCTTTAGTTAAAATATATTCCCACTGAGAACTAAGAGCATTGTTTTGTCTCTTGTTTAGAGTTATATTAAGCATGATTATATAATATATATCCTTACTATTCCATTACAGTTTGATAAATGTGTAATTAGGCATGCTAGAAATTAATGTTAATTGTTTTCATTGTGTATAAGCCATGCTTTTTTTCTCACTTTCCAGTCGTTAGAACATCAGTGATTGTTAGAAATATGATTCCACATATCATCAAGTTCAGACATGTAAGTATGATCAATGATTGCTGAGAGATGTTAATTATCCTCATATAAAAATTTCTAGCTTGGTTGTTGTTTTACATTGATCTTTCATGAACTTCACTTACATATACATGGAGATTTCTCTCACTATCTCTTTCTCTGAACATAGTTTATAAAATTAAGTACTGTCTCAAATGAAGTAAATAAGCCTGATCCAGACTTATGTTCTCTGAATCAGTAAGAAGACAGAATTCTTAGCTGTAAAAAGTATACCGATATTTTTAGCTCACCTGGTCATAGGGTCAAGTGAGTTTATGCTTTCCCCCTTTTTCTGTTGTCAGTGATTGTTTAAACATGTTAATTACCTTTTTGATTAAGCTCTGCATTTCTGCATTGTCTTGATGGGTGGTGTTGATATTATGTTTGCAGTACATGACATCACCATTTCTATTGTCAGCCAATTATATAATCTTTTAAATGTTGATTGTTTATCTCAGACCACCTTACCTTTTAAAATTGCCCTTTTTACAATCAGCAGTATAAACTTCTCTGAGAAGAGTTGTACATGAATTCTTAAACAGGACTGTTTACATAAACTACATGCTACAGACATATATCATGGTGGTCACAAAATCTTTCTCTCGTTTTTTTTTCTTTCTTCTTAGATTACTTAAAATCGTGTTATCAGAAACTCAGCTGTGTAGTTGTTGTTTAGAAATCAATGTTTGTTTCACATGACATTAATTTCTTCTTTCAATCTGAAAAATAGACCAATAACTTTATGGCATGAGCAAGCTATAAACTATGCAAATCCACCCTCAAATATGTCTGCCAGTACTAAAATAGAAAACCTTTGAAAGGACTTCTTCTCATACCACTGAAGATAATGATACTAAACTTGATAGCAGTTTTCTATCATTGTGACATTTTTAGAAAATAAGCTTTAATTGGCACTGACAGATCATCCTGGCATAGAGGACTTTTTCATTTGTACAACTGAAGTTGGTCAGCATTCAGATATGAACACCATTACTTAAAACAGAAAAAAAACACTCAGAAGAATTTTAAAGAGAGCATCATGACATAACGAGCTTTTAATACAAATGATCTCAATTCTTGATGAAAAACGGTTGAACAGAATTTGTCTAAATTTTATCGAATGTGAATCCATCATCAGGTTATGCTATTGCTATTAAAAATAGAAAATCCTTCAAACGACTTCTGAAAAACTCTTTGCAAAATTTTATTGAATTTTACAGAAACCATTCTGACATAAAAGGTTTTTAAGTTTGTACATAAATGATGCCAATCCCAAGATAGTGCATTGGTGCATAGATCACAAAAATTTTAATGAATTTTCATAATTGGAAAACAGGAATGCATGAGAACTTAGGCAAATTAGTATACAGTCCCAGATTTAAAAATTGCAATCTGCACAGTAAACTTTTTATTTAACTGCCAAGAAAAACTGAATAAATAGTAGTTAAAAAAAATTTGTTGTAAGTATATTTATTTTATCAAAATCACTTCCAAAGTATGCAGAAATAGGTTAACGCAAAAGGGTGCTTTTAAATTCCAAGGATTATCTATAACAGAAAAAAGTGTACTAGAGGGGTTCTGCAGTTGATGCCCTCACATTTGTGCATGTGCAGACTTTGGGCCATTTCCAGAGAGTGAAATTAGTTAAGCATGGCTGATTATTTTCAACTTCAAGTCAGTGCTGGTGCAAATGTACAGAGTGTAGGGAAGAATGAAGAAGCTAAAAAATTATGCAAAAGAACTATAAGGAACAGTTCCTCAACTTGTTTCAGTCAGTTAAGTTAGCTATGCATATGCCCCATCAGATAGCAGACTGTAAATGAGGTTCTCAGCATCTCTCATCAAACATGCCTGCTGTTATAAAAAGTATAAAAATGGCTTTTCGTAACATACAGTTAACAGCATTTTTGTGGATGGCCAACTGCTCTTGCATTAGGGTTTCATTAGGGTAGTAGGCAGGTGTCAACCAGTTAAACAGTATCAGGCTCACTTTAATCTTTTGTTAATTGTGAATTTATGCATGTGATAAGAGGTTTTGAACCAATACAGTTTTAGGGACAGGTAAGTAAAATGTTGTCCCTAATTATATGTTAATGGTGCATAAATTAACATTTCACGGTCTTGCAGGACAAGAGAAATAAGCGCCTGTTGGTGGAACAAATTCAGAGGAGGCGGAAGCTGTTGAAGTATCTGAAGAAACAAGACTATGAGAGATTTATATGGCTCCTGAAAGACCTGAAAGTCAAGTTCATAAACATCCCAGCATTTAACAAAAAGGAGACTAGAAGGGGTCGATTAAAGAGACTTGCCCGGGAAGAAAGTTTAGCATTAAAGAGAAAAAAGATTGAGGCCTTAAAACAGCAGTTAGCTGAAGAGCATAAAAATTTTCAGGAACAGAAAAAGCAGATTATGAATAAAATTGAGAAAGACATCGCAGATTTTAATTTAGATAAGGAATTAATAGCTAGATCCTTGAAACAGTGGAATGAAGACAAGAGAAAAGAAGCATAAATTTTCATTCTTGGTCAGTGCCATTTTCTTGAGGCAGTTGACAGTCTTTAACTTAAAATACCACTGAGGCCAATTTCTTTATTTGCTGAAAATAACAACAAATTCTGACAAAAAAGAAACATTTGAGTAAATTTTTGTTTTGAGAATCTCTAATTGGTACCATATCCTGTTCCCAGCTGCAAACAGTCTTGACATAGCAGTGATAATTAATGGTCTGCGCTACTGTGTATACTGACTTATAAGTTGAGTCCACTTGGGACATCACATAATGTGCCAGCAGATGTGGTTTTATGCAGTTTGCTAGGAATAATCACTGTAACAAACCATATAGACCTTGATATAATGGCACTTTATTCGATGGCAGATCAGGGTCAGTTTTATTTGCAGTTGAACTCAACTTATAAATATGTATATATGGTATTCAAGTTGTCAGCATAAACCCTGGTGTACATGGTGTGGTGTAATGGCACATCCAGAACAAATTTGATCATTGTTGTCTCACAATATAACTGAAATTTGGCATGCTAGTAGAAAAACATTAGATCATAAGATGAATCTAGCTTTATTCCAATTAAGTAACAAAATATACGTTTTGGGACTTTCAACTTGAGTTTCTTGTGCTTGAAAATCTAAGGACTGTTTCCACTATCAGCCAATCAAACACCAGTTTTTAAAAGTAACATCATTTGTGATTGGCAGAAACAAATCCTTATGCTTAACATCCAGCTGAGGTTTTTTATGATTTCCAGGCCTGAGTCTATGCTATTTGTAGTAGGTTATGATTTGTACATGGGTTAATAGTTCTTTTTCTTCAGAGTTCTCTTATTTCAGTTACTTTGATATTCCAGCTGTTTCACTAAATCATTATTTAGAAAAAGTAACTTGGGTGATCTGAAATGATATTCAGAATTAGAACATTGAACAAGTATTTGTATAATTCCTTATGCAATAAAAGGTGCTTTTTCACAAAGTGTTTCTGTGTCTCTGTTTAATCATCTGATAGATTTTTTTTTTCCAGTCAAAGTTTTAGTGTAGAGAGAAAATTCTTTTGAGTAGAACTTTGATCTTAATGTTTAAAAAGAGATGTTGATGTTACCTTTCTAAACAGTAGTCATTTGAAAACATTTGGAGCACCATTATCTGCCACATTTTGTGGCGGGACAGTTGCTCTCTCATTTTGCAGCAGATATTATTACCTGTAATATATAGTAAGTGTCTGTCAACTTATTTTCATCCTGGTATATATGTTAGTGTCTGTCAGCTCACAAGTATGTAGTGTCTGTCAACTTATTTTCATACTGGTATATATGGTTAATGTCTCTTTACTCATTTTCTTACTGATATGTGTAGTTAGTGTATGTGAACTTACATTTTTTACATGAAAATATAGTGACTGCTCCAGTGGCTTAGTGGTTAGAGCATCTGCCTTGGATGCAGGAAGTCGTGGGTTCAAACCCCGGCTGATTCACACCAAAGACTGATAATAATGGTACTAGCAGCTGCCTCACTTGGCACTCAGCATTAAGAGGTAACTGTTAGGACTGTTTGACCTGGTGTCAGGATAATGTGGCTGAGTGGGACATGATTGCTACATGTCTGCGGCATGATGCCCCACTGCTATCACTATAAACTGTCACACTGCAGACATCATAGTAATATGACTAAAAAATTGTTAAAGCTATGTTAAAAATCCAAAACACACACACAGTATATATAGTGTCTGCAAATCGTTTTTTTTATTAGTGTCTGTCAGCTCATTTTCTTACCCGTATATATAGTTAGTGTCTGTCAACTCACTAGTATATTCACTTGTATATAGTGTCTGTCAGCTCATCTTCTTACGAGTAGATATAGTGTCTGTCAACTACTTTTCTTACTGGTTTAATATATAGTTAATGCCTGTCAACTCATTTTCTTACTGGTATATGTATTTAGTATTTTAACTATTCTTTTATTCCACCTCCTTTTTTTTAATTCAAAAGACATAATTAACATGATAATATAAAGGAGGCCAGCTTTTAATTCAGTGCAACAATACAACAAATACTTACGCAAGTCAGTTATCAAAACACGGTCGGCATTTAATTAGGTTCTCAGAGAAACGCTCCTGGACATAGCTGTTACGGTAGATTGACGTATTTTACGTTTAATTACAAGAGGACACATTGCACTTATGACAATTACACTTAAACGCGGACCTAAACGATGGAACTGGAACCCAAAATTTCAATTGATAAAAAAATTAATTAATTTGTATTTATTTATTAAAGTACTGCCTACACTTGGCGTGACATTTTCATTAATTGAAATATCCTTACATATCGTCAATTGCGGTGTACTAGGAATGTTGTTTGGAAAGAAAATTAAAAAATTGTATGAGTTATTTTTAATTTTGATATTTCATAGTGTTGATTAAATTTCCAGGTCCTATCTACCGTTTTCAACGATAAAACGAGCGATACATCAAAGTTTCTGTTACCAATTTTGATCGTGATTTTCTTCAAGTTCAACAAATAGGGATAATTTTCTTGGTATTTTCGGGTTTAAAAAATGGGATCCACGCCTGACACTGCGTTATAAGTGGGTTCGCGAGTTATCAAGGGAGTGGTATATAGTTAGTATCAATTCATTTTCTTACTAATATACAATAATACCTCAAACATTTGCAAGGTTAGGTTCCAGAACCAGTCGCAGATCAGGAGGAATCGCGAATGTTTGGTACGAGTCACTAAAAATGCTAATAAATGCTTATTTCTAGGGTTTAGACCCTAAATATGACCCAAATCCTGCTCCCAAAGCACTTTAATTTCATTTAAAAGTTAGCTTAATACATTACCCTTAAAAAGAGAAATAAATGGTTGATGCAAAAATAGAGTACAGTATCGCCTAATGTGTATTTGCCACACTAGTGCATTTACAGTACGGTACATGTATACTAATATTACCCCTATACGTACTAATTCATTGGCTGCCGTTTTCTTTTGCACTCACAGTAAGGTAAAACCAAGTAACGAATGGGACTGTAAACCTAATGACTGACGTTTTCTTTGTCATTGTCAGGAAGGTAAACTAGGTAAACTTCATATGTCACAGAAGTCATGTAACGAAGGTACAATTCAATAAAATAAAGAAAATATATACGTAGAGGGTACCAATGAAAATTTCGTGAATCCGTGAATTCACGAATCCAGAAATGTGAATGCACGAGGTATTACTGTATATTGTTAGTGTTTGTCAACTCATTTTGTTCCTAATATATATAGTTAGTGTCAACTCATTTTCTTACTAGTATATTACTATATATAGTTAGTGACTCAGTATTCAGTGTTCCTCATTGTAAACCCCCTTAGTATACTTCTGCCACTCTCATATTGCAGTCTTGTTCTGAGATCCCATTGCATTAGGAAAAACTTTTTTATTATAGTGACTTAATTTATTTCAGCTTACTGTAGTTTCATTTATTTTTTGGCCATCAGTGTTCATGGTTTTGTGTGAAAGAAAGGACATTGTGGTTTCACAGTTTTGTATGAAAGAAAGGACATTATGGGTTCATGGTTTTGTATGAAAGAAAGGACATTGTGGGTTCATGGATGTGCTCTGTCATAGTTTGCATATATTTATAAATTATATTCTGTGGATTAACCTCTGAAGTAGAGAATAAAGAAAACATGCCAACAAGAAATTGTGGTTGCTTGAATAGTTGATAAAAACCTACTGCCTTGTCAAAAAGATTTGTCCTAATTATCTGTGACTTTGGGAGCTCACGTTAGACAGTTGCAATGAAACCTGTGTCAATAAGAAATCCTACTTTTTTTTAAGCCAAACGACTGGTGACAAGTTTGAAATCTACTGATCTGATATCCAGGTTTTGTCATATGTATGCATGGTGCCAGCATCCAAACTTAAAGGTTGCAGAATGTCCAAGTATTTCTTAAGCGTCACAAGGACTGCCAGAATTTTTCAACCAGACCTGATTTATATCTCTGACTGTCAAACATAGGTCTGGAGTTTTAAAAACATTAGTTTTCCTTGTAATGCCAAAATGACACTCTCAGTTACATTTTATCTTGCACACACACACATGCACTCATGCACACACACTTCTCGCTTGTCACATAAGTTCTTAGAAAAAGACTTTCTTCTTACATCTGGAAAAACCTAATAAGTTGAAAACTTCTTGAAAGTTAAATTTTTAAAGGGTTCCAAGGATTTTAGGTTTTGAGGGGTTTCATTATATCCTTGAAGTTTACACTATAATTTTGGTTTGAATGATCACAGACAGTATGTCCAGATAAGTTTAGAAATATCAATAAAAGTCTTTGTAGTTTGACCAATCTACCTTCTGTCAGTTACAGCATTCATTAAACCATTTTACTAGTCTCTTGTATGGTAGAAAGCTAACAAAGATGAGCAATACTTTGGTTAAATTGGCAACTAGCATATTGTATATTCCTGTGTTCTGACTTCATTTTACTGTAACAAATTACGTTGGGGAAAATGGAGATCTGCCATCGCATAATACACCAGCAGATCTGGTTCTATGCATTTTGTCAGGAGTAATCAGTAAAACAATTGATATAAACTCTGATTTGCCAGCACATTATATGATGGTAAATTAGGGTCTGTGTTGTTTGCAATTGAACTTGATTTGTAAGCAAGTATATATGGCAAATAGTCTTTAGCTTTCAAAATGTAATCCAGTAAACAAGTATATATGGCAAATAGTCTTTAGCTTTCAAAATGTAATCCAGTAAACAAGTATATATAGCAAATAGTATTTAGCTTTCAAAATGTAATCCAGTAAGCAAGTATATATGGCATATAGTCTTCAGCTTTCAAAATGTAATCCAGTAAGCAAGTATATATGGCAAATAGTATTTAGCTTTCAAAATGTAATCCAGTAAACAAGTATATATAGCAAATAGTATTTAGCTTTCAAAATGTAATACAGTAAACAAGTATATATGGCAAATAGTATTTAGCTTTCAAAATGTAATCCAATAAGCAAGTATATATGGCAAATAGTATTTAGCTTTCAAAAAGTAATCCAGTAAACAAGTATATATGGCAAATAGTATTTAGCTTTCAAAATGTAATCCAGTAAGCAAGTATATATGGCAAATAGTATTTAGCTTTCAAAATGTAATCCAGTAAGCAAGTATATATGGCGTCTTCAGCTTTCAAAATGTAATCCAGTAAACAAGTATATATAGCAAATAGTCCCTAGCTTTCAAAATGTAATCCAGTAAACAAGTATATATAGCAAATAGTATTTAGCTTTCAAAATGTAATCCAGTAAACAAGTATATATGGCATATAGTCTTTAGCTTTCAAAATGTAATCCAGTAAACAAGTATATATAGCAAATAGTATTTTGCTTTCAAAATGTAATCCAGTAAACAAGTATATATAGCAAATAGTATTTAGCTTTCAAAATGTAATCCAGTAAGCAAGTATATATGGCATATAGTCTTCAGCTTTCAAAATGTAATCCAGTAAACAAGTATATATAGCAAAATAGTCCTTAGCTTTCAAAATGTAATCCAGTAAACAAGTATATATAGCAAATAGTATTTAGCTTTCAAAATGTAATCCAGTAAGCAAGTATATATGGCAAATAGTCCTTAGCTTGCAAAATGTAATCCAGTAAGCAAGTATATATGGCAAATAGTATTTAGCTTTCAAAATGTGATCCAGTAAGCAAGTATATATGGCAAAAAGTATTTAGCTTTCAAAATGTAATCCAGTAAACAAGTATATATGGCAAATAGTCTTCAGCTTTCAAAATGTAATCCAGTAAGCAAGTATATATGGCAAATAGTATTTAGCTTTCAAAATGTAATCCAGTAAGCAAGTATATATGGCATATAGTCTTTAGCTTTCAAAATGTAATCCAGTAAACAAGTATATATAGCAAATAGTCCTTAGCTTTCAAAATGTAATCCAGTAAACAAGTATATATAGCAAATAGTCCATAGCTTTCAAAATGTAATCCAGTAAGCAAGTATATATGGCAAATAGTCCTTAGCTTTCAAAATGTAATCCAGTAAGCAAGTATATATGGCAAATAGTATTTAGCTTTCAAAATGTAATCCAGTAAGCAAGTATATATGGCATATAGTCTTTAGCTTTCAAAATGTAATCCAGTAAACAAGTATATATAGCAAATAGTCCTTAGCTTTCAAAATGTAATCCAGTAAACAAGTATATATGGCATATAGTATTTAGCTTTCAAAATGTAATCCAGTAAGCAAGTATATATAGCAAATAGTCCTTAGCTTTCAAAATGTAATCCAGTAAACAAGTATATATAGCAAATAGTCCTTAGCTTTCAAAATGTAATCCAGTAAGCAAGTATATATGGCATATAGTCTTCAGCTTTCAAAATGTAGTCCAGTAAACAAGTATATATAGCAAATAGTATTTAGCTTTCAAAATGTAATCCAGTAAGCAAGTATATATAGCAAATAGTATTTAGCTTTCAAAATGTAATCCAGTAAGCAAGTATATAGGGCAAATTGTATTTAGCTTTCAAAATGTAATCCAGTATGTAAGTATATAGGGCAAATAGTCCTTAGCTTTCAAAATGTAATCCAGTAAACAAGTATATATAGCAAATAGTCCTTAGCTTTCAAAATGTAATCCAGTAAGCAAGTATATATGGCAAATAGTATTTAGCTTTCAAAATGTAATCCAGTAAGCAAGTATATATGGCAAATAGTCCTTAGCTTTCAAAATGTAATCCAGTAAACAAGTATATATAGCAAATAATCCTTAGCTTTCAAAATGTAATCCAGTAAGCAAGTATATATGGCAAATAGTCCTTAGCTTGCAAAATGTAATCCAGTAAGCAAGTATATATGGCAAATAGTATTTAGCTTTCAAAATGTAATCCAGTAAACAAGTATATATGACAAATAGTCTTCAGCTTTCAAAATGTAATCCAGTAAGCAAGTATATATGGCAAATAGTATTTAGCTTTCAAAATGTAATCCAGTAAGCAAGTATATATGGCATATAGTCTTTAGCTTTCAAAATGTAATCCAGTAAACAAATATATATAGCAAATAGTCCATAGCTTTCAAAATGTAATCCAGTAAACAAGTATATATAGCAAATAGTCCTTAGCTTTCAAAATGTAATCCAGTAAGCAAGTATATATGGCATATAGTATTTAGCTTTCAAAATGTAATCCAGTAAGCAAGTATATATGGCAAATAGTCCTTAGCTTTCAAAATGTAATCCAGTAAACAAGTATATATAGCAAATAGTCCTTAGCTTTCAAAATGTAATCCAGTAAACAAGTATATATAGCAAATAGTCCATAGCTTTCAAAATGTAATCCAGTAAGCAAGTATATATGGCAAATAGTCCTTAGCTTTCAAAATGTAATCCAGTAAGCAAGTATATATGGCAAATAGTATTTAGCTTTCAAAATGTAATCCAGTAAGCAAGTATATATGGCATATAGTCTTTAGCTTTCAAAATGTAATCCAGTAAACAAGTATATATAGCAAATAGTCCTTAGCTTTCAAAATGTAATCCAGTAAACAAGTATATATGGCATATAGTATTTAGCTTTCAAAATGTAATCCAGTAAGCAAGTATATATAGCAAATAGTCCTTAGCTTTCAAAATGTAATCCAGTAAACAAGTATATATAGCAAATAGTCCTTAGCTTTCAAAATGTAATCCAGTAAGCAAGTATATATGGCATATAGTCTTCAGCTTTCAAAATGTAGTCCAGTAAACAAGTATATATAGCAAATAGTATTTAGCTTTCAAAATGTAATCCAGTAAGCAAGTATATATAGCAAATAGTATTTAGCTTTCAAAATGTAATCCAGTAAGCAAGTATATAGGGCAAATTGTATTTAGCTTTCAAAATGTAATCCAGTATGTAAGTATATAGGGCAAATAGTCCTTAGCTTTCAAAATGTAATCCAGTAAACAAGTATATATAGCAAATAGTCCTTAGCTTTCAAAATGTAATCCAGTAAGCAAGTATATATGGCAAATAGTATTTAGCTTTCAAAATGTAATCCAGTAAGCAAGTATATATGGCAAATAGTCCTTAGCTTTCAAAATGTAATCCAGTAAACAAGTATATATAGCAAATAATCCTTAGCTTTCAAAATGTAATCCAGTAAGCAAGTATATATGGCAAATAGTCCTTAGCTTGCAAAATGTAATCCAGTAAGCAAGTATATATGGCAAATAGTATTTAGCTTTCAAAATGTAATCCAGTAAACAAGTATATATGACAAATAGTCTTCAGCTTTCAAAATGTAATCCAGTAAGCAAGTATATATGGCAAATAGTATTTAGCTTTCAAAATGTAATCCAGTAAGCAAGTATATATGGCATATAGTCTTTAGCTTTCAAAATGTAATCCAGTAAACAAATATATATAGCAAATAGTCCATAGCTTTCAAAATGTAATCCAGTAAACAAGTATATATAGCAAATAGTCCTTAGCTTTCAAAATGTAATCCAGTAAGCAAGTATATATGGCATATAGTATTTAGCTTTCAAAATGTAATCCAGTAAGCAAGTATATATGGCAAATAGTCCTTAGCTTTCAAAATGTAATCCAGTAAACAAGTATATATAGCAAATAGTCCTTAGCTTTCAAAATGTAATCTAGTAAGTAAGTATATATGGCAAATAGTATTTAGCTTTCAAAATGTAATCCAGTAAGCAAGTATATATGGCATATAGTCTTTAGCTTTCAAAATGTAATCCAGTAAACAAGTATATATAGCAAATAGTCCTTAGCTTTCAAAATGTAATCCAGTAAACAAGTATATATAGCAAATAGTCCTTAGCTTTCAAAATGTAATCCAGTAAGCAAGTATATATGGCATATAGTATTTAGCTTTCAAAATGTAATCCAGTAAGCAAGTATATATAGCAAATAGTCCTTAGCTTTCAAAATGTAATCCAGTAAACAAGTATATATAGCAAATAGTCCTTAGCTTTCAAAATGTAATCCAGTAAACAAGTATATATAGCAAATAGTATTTTGCTTTCAAAATGTAATCCAGTAAACAAGTATATATAGCAAATAGTATTTAGCTTTCAAAATGTAATCCAGTAAGCAAGTATATATGGCATATAGTCTTCAGCTTTCAAAATGTAATCCAGTAAACAAGTATATATAGCAAAATAGTCCTTAGCTTTCAAAATGTAATCCAGTAAACAAGTATATATAGCAAATAGTATTTAGCTTTCAAAATGTAATCCAGTAAGCAAGTATATATGGCAAATAGTCCTTAGCTTGCAAAATGTAATCCAGTAAGCAAGTATATATGGCAAATAGTATTTAGCTTTCAAAATGTGATCCAGTAAGCAAGTATATATGGCAAAAAGTATTTAGCTTTCAAAATGTAATCCAGTAAACAAGTATATATGGCAAATAGTCTTCAGCTTTCAAAATGTAATCCAGTAAGCAAGTATATATGGCAAATAGTATTTAGCTTTCAAAATGTAATCCAGTAAGCAAGTATATATGGCATATAGTCTTTAGCTTTCAAAATGTAATCCAGTAAACAAGTATATATAGCAAATAGTCCTTAGCTTTCAAAATGTAATCCAGTAAACAAGTATATATAGCAAATAGTCCATAGCTTTCAAAATGTAATCCAGTAAGCAAGTATATATGGCAAATAGTCCTTAGCTTTCAAAATGTAATCCAGTAAGCAAGTATATATGGCAAATAGTATTTAGCTTTCAAAATGTAATCCAGTAAGCAAGTATATATGGCATATAGTCTTTAGCTTTCAAAATGTAATCCAGTAAACAAGTATATATAGCAAATAGTCCTTAGCTTTCAAAATGTAATCCAGTAAACAAGTATATATGGCATATAGTATTTAGCTTTCAAAATGTAATCCAGTAAGCAAGTATATATAGCAAATAGTCCTTAGCTTTCAAAATGTAATCCAGTAAACAAGTATATATAGCAAATAGTCCTTAGCTTTCAAAATGTAATCCAGTAAGCAAGTATATATGGCATATAGTCTTCAGCTTTCAAAATGTAGTCCAGTAAACAAGTATATATAGCAAATAGTATTTAGCTTTCAAAATGTAATCCAGTAAGCAAGTATATATAGCAAATAGTATTTAGCTTTCAAAATGTAATCCAGTAAGCAAGTATATAGGGCAAATTGTATTTAGCTTTCAAAATGTAATCCAGTATGTAAGTATATAGGGCAAATAGTCCTTAGCTTTCAAAATGTAATCCAGTAAACAAGTATATATAGCAAATAGTCCTTAGCTTTCAAAATGTAATCCAGTAAGCAAGTATATATGGCAAATAGTATTTAGCTTTCAAAATGTAATCCAGTAAGCAAGTATATATGGCAAATAGTCCTTAGCTTTCAAAATGTAATCCAGTAAACAAGTATATATAGCAAATAATCCTTAGCTTTCAAAATGTAATCCAGTAAGCAAGTATATATGGCAAATAGTCCTTAGCTTGCAAAATGTAATCCAGTAAGCAAGTATATATGGCAAATAGTATTTAGCTTTCAAAATGTAATCCAGTAAACAAGTATATATGACAAATAGTCTTCAGCTTTCAAAATGTAATCCAGTAAGCAAGTATATATGGCAAATAGTATTTAGCTTTCAAAATGTAATCCAGTAAGCAAGTATATATGGCATATAGTCTTTAGCTTTCAAAATGTAATCCAGTAAACAAATATATATAGCAAATAGTCCATAGCTTTCAAAATGTAATCCAGTAAACAAGTATATATAGCAAATAGTCCTTAGCTTTCAAAATGTAATCCAGTAAGCAAGTATATATGGCATATAGTATTTAGCTTTCAAAATGTAATCCAGTAAGCAAGTATATATGGCAAATAGTCCTTAGCTTTCAAAATGTAATCCAGTAAACAAGTATATATAGCAAATAGTCCTTAGCTTTCAAAATGTAATCCAGTAAACAAGTATATATAGCAAATAGTCCATAGCTTTCAAAATGTAATCCAGTAAGCAAGTATATATGGCAAATAGTCCTTAGCTTTCAAAATGTAATCCAGTAAGCAAGTATATATGGCAAATAGTATTTAGCTTTCAAAATGTAATCCAGTAAGCAAGTATATATGGCATATAGTCTTTAGCTTTCAAAATGTAATCCAGTAAACAAGTATATATAGCAAATAGTCCTTAGCTTTCAAAATGTAATCCAGTAAACAAGTATATATGGCATATAGTATTTAGCTTTCAAAATGTAATCCAGTAAGCAAGTATATATAGCAAATAGTCCTTAGCTTTCAAAATGTAATCCAGTAAACAAGTATATATAGCAAATAGTCCTTAGCTTTCAAAATGTAATCCAGTAAGCAAGTATATATGGCATATAGTCTTCAGCTTTCAAAATGTAGTCCAGTAAACAAGTATATATAGCAAATAGTATTTAGCTTTCAAAATGTAATCCAGTAAGCAAGTATATATAGCAAATAGTATTTAGCTTTCAAAATGTAATCCAGTAAGCAAGTATATAGGGCAAATTGTATTTAGCTTTCAAAATGTAATCCAGTATGTAAGTATATAGGGCAAATAGTCCTTAGCTTTCAAAATGTAATCCAGTAAACAAGTATATATAGCAAATAGTCCTTAGCTTTCAAAATGTAATCCAGTAAGCAAGTATATATGGCAAATAGTATTTAGCTTTCAAAATGTAATCCAGTAAGCAAGTATATATGGCAAATAGTCCTTAGCTTTCAAAATGTAATCCAGTAAACAAGTATATATAGCAAATAATCCTTAGCTTTCAAAATGTAATCCAGTAAGCAAGTATATATGGCAAATAGTCCTTAGCTTGCAAAATGTAATCCAGTAAGCAAGTATATATGGCAAATAGTATTTAGCTTTCAAAATGTAATCCAGTAAACAAGTATATATGACAAATAGTCTTCAGCTTTCAAAATGTAATCCAGTAAGCAAGTATATATGGCAAATAGTATTTAGCTTTCAAAATGTAATCCAGTAAGCAAGTATATATGGCATATAGTCTTTAGCTTTCAAAATGTAATCCAGTAAACAAATATATATAGCAAATAGTCCATAGCTTTCAAAATGTAATCCAGTAAACAAGTATATATAGCAAATAGTCCTTAGCTTTCAAAATGTAATCCAGTAAGCAAGTATATATGGCATATAGTATTTAGCTTTCAAAATGTAATCCAGTAAGCAAGTATATATGGCAAATAGTCCTTAGCTTTCAAAATGTAATCCAGTAAACAAGTATATATAGCAAATAGTCCTTAGCTTTCAAAATGTAATCTAGTAAGTAAGTATATATGGCAAATAGTATTTAGCTTTCAAAATGTAATCCAGTAAGCAAGTATATATGGCATATAGTCTTTAGCTTTCAAAATGTAATCCAGTAAACAAGTATATATAGCAAATAGTCCTTAGCTTTCAAAATGTAATCCAGTAAACAAGTATATATAGCAAATAGTCCTTAGCTTTCAAAATGTAATCCAGTAAGCAAGTATATATGGCATATAGTATTTAGCTTTCAAAATGTAATCCAGTAAGCAAGTATATATAGCAAATAGTCCTTAGCTTTCAAAATGTAATCCAGTAAACAAGTATATATAGCAAATAGTCCTTAGCTTTCAAAATGTAATCCAGTAAGCAAGTATATATGGCATATAGTCTTCAGCTTTCAAAATGTAATCCAGTAAACAAGTATATATAGCAAATAGTATTTAGCTTTCAAAATGTAATCCAGTAAGCAAGTATATATAGCAAATAGTATTTAGCTTTCAAAATGTAATCCAGTAAGCAAGTATATATGACAAATTGTATTTAGCTTTCAAAATGTAATCCAGTAAGTAAGTATATAGGGCAAATAGTCCTTAGCTTTCAAAATGTAATCCAGTAAACAAGTATATATAGCAAATAGTCCTTAGCTTTCAAAATGTAATCCAGTAAGCAAGTATATATGGCATATAGTATTTAGCTTTCAAAATGTAATCCAGTAAGCAAGTATATATGGCAAATAGTCCTTAGCTTTCAAAATGTAATCCAGTAAACAAGTATATATAGCAAATAGTCCTTAGCTTTCAAAATGTAATCTAGTAAGTAAGTATATATGGCAAATAGTATTTAGCTTTCAAAATGTAATCCAGTAAGCAAGTATATATGGCATATAGTCTTTAGCTTTCAAAATGTAATCCAGTAAACAAGTATATATAGCAAATAGTCCTTAGCTTTCAAAATGTAATCCAGTAAACAAGTATATATAGCAAATAGTCCTTAGCTTTCAAAATGTAATCCAGTAAGCAAGTATATATGGCATATAGTATTTAGCTTTCAAAATGTAATCCAGTAAGCAAGTATATATAGCAAATAGTCCTTAGCTTTCAAAATGTAATCCAGTAAACAAGTATATATAGCAAATAGTCCTTAGCTTTCAAAATGTAATCCAGTAAGCAAGTATATATGGCATATAGTCTTCAGCTTTCAAAATGTAATCCAGTAAACAAGTATATATAGCAAATAGTATTTAGCTTTCAAAATGTAATCCAGTAAGCAAGTATATATAGCAAATAGTATTTAGCTTTCAAAATGTAATCCAGTAAGCAAGTATATATGACAAATTGTATTTAGCTTTCAAAATGTAATCCAGTAAGTAAGTATATAGGGCAAATAGTCCTTAGCTTTCAAAATGTAATCCAGTAAACAAGTATATATAGCAAATAGTCCTTAGCTTTCAAAATGTAATCCAGTAAGCAAGTATATATGGCATATAGTATTTAGCTTTCAAAATGTAATCCAGTAAGCAAGTATATATGGCAAATAGTCCTTAGCTTTCAAAATGTAATCCAGTAAACAAGTATATATAGCAAATAATCCTTAGCTTTCAAAATGTAATCCAGTAAGCAAGTATATATGGCAGATAGTATTTAGCTTTCAAAATGTAATCCAGTAAGCAAGTATATATGGCATATAGTCTTTAGCTTTCAAAATGTAATCCAGTATATAGCAAATAGTCCTTAGCTTTCAAAATGTAATCCAGTAAACAAGTATATATAGCAAATAGTCCTTAGCTTTCAAAATGTAATCCAGTAAGCAAGTATATATGGCATATAGTATTTAGCTTTCAAAATGTAATCCAGTAAGCAAGTATATATGGCAAATAGTTCTTAGCTTTCAAAATGTAATCCAGTAAACAAGTATATATAGCACATAGTCCTTAGCTTTCAAAATGTAATCCAGTAAGCAAGTATATATGGCATATAGTCTTCAGCTTTCAAAATGTAATCCAGTAAACAAGTATATATAGCAAATAGTATTTAGCTTTCAAAATGTAATCCAGTAAGCAAGTATATATAGCAAATAGTATTTAGCTTTCAAAATGTAATCCAGTAAGCAAGTATATAGGGCAAATTGTATTTAGCTTTCAAAATGTAATCCAGTAAGCAAGTATGTAGGGCAAATTGTATTTAGCTTTCAAAATGTAATCCAAGTCCATTTCGCTCATGAGACAACTTCTGTACACAGGGTGATGATATTAGCACACAAATTAGATTTTACATGTTAGGATCATATTGGAGTAAATATAGATCACTTTCAAAGTCATATAATTGTAAAGTCACCGACATATTTAAACCAAATTGCCTACAGTACTGAAAAAGTAGATTATGCTGCATTATGTTCTGTTTTGGCTATTCGTAATGTTTTGTCAGGAATTGGTTTTATTTCTTATTCATAATTACCGTAAGAGCCATTTGGTATCCATAGCAACATAAATAAATCGGTCATTAATCCCAGTAACTGTTCATGCTACATCCTCATGTACTCGTCAATATGTTGAAAACATTAAATGTTTAACAGCTGGCTTTATATGAAGCTATCCCTTGTGTAATATGTTGTAGCAAAGATGAATAAGGGATATGATTGATTGGCTGGTTTCTAATAGTATAAACATTATCAGTTTCAGTGGCTGATTGAGACGTGCTTCAGCATCAGAGTCAGTTTGAAACAAATTTAATTATATCCTTTAGGCTTACAATAGAGTGTTGGCTTGTATGATCACAGTAAATTTGCCTTGATAAGTTCTGAGACATAAAAGATTGTAATTATTTGTAGTTTCTAGTTTCACTTGCATTAAGTTTGACAAAAGAACCTTCTCTCAGTATTACTGCTATGATCAGTGAAACATTTTACCAGATCCTTGTATGGCGGAGAGCTCATTGAACCTCATAACTGGTTGAATGAGATTAATTGACTGCCTGCAAATTGTATTTACTCCTGATAGGCTGGCATTATCTTATGTTGTGACAAATTACAGATGAAAATGGCAATTCAAAATTGCCTTCAGCAAATTGGGTCAAGTTTTAAAATAAAAGATCTATATTGTACAAGAGACCTTCGTGGTAGAAGTGGGACACATAACAATAAATATATAACGATATATTACAGTATAAATAGTCTTTAGCTTTCAGAATACAATCAGTCCATTGCACTCACAGGAAAATTTCTCCATATGACTGGAAACAAATTGGATTTGTCCACATTAAGATCTTTTGAAGTAAACAGATCACTTTAAAATCCATATATATTGCATTATTATTGTAGGGTTATCAACATTTTAAAAAGTGTTTAAGTTGTGTTTTGTTAATTATGATGCAATATATACTGCCTTTCCTCAGTTTTCCTGTTTTGGTCAGGGTGGCAAAAATCCTGATTTAAAAGAAATTTGTACAAACTTGATTTTTTTATTGGAATGAAACTTAGTGAATAAAAGAATATATTTAGGCTTTCAGTTTATTTGCAGAATATTTACATAGTTTGTAATGTTATATTTTAAGGTAATTAAAAAGCAAGATTATTCCAGTCACTACAGCCAAGTAGTCTAAAGCACTGTCTGTTACGGATCACTGCCATCTCACCTCTGTCTGCGTGGGTTTGAGTCTCGGATTTTGGCCAATGTGGATATGTGAGAAAGCTTGCCAGTAGCTTCTCGTGGGTCGGTAGTTCTTTCCTGGGTTTTCCCGGGTTCTTCCTCCACCATAAATATTGGTTGCCATGTATAGCCTATTGTGTGCTGACAAATGGTTTTGAACCCCACAAAAACAACAACCAATCACTACAATTCAGTTTAAACATTGATATGGAGGCTGGTAACCAGGGCATGGCATGTGTTAGTGACACAGTGAAGTGGGCTATTTGTTGAACTAATGCTGTTTTTATGCTTGATTTCTCTGCCAAATTTGGACTAAATTTGCCAAACTGATTTGCCATCCCAAGAAATCGTTGTATATCTGTTACGCATTTTGGTGTTTCCATTTCAGTTACAGCCTTGACTTTTTCCGGGTCAGGTTGGCAACCATTTTCGTCAACAACATACCCAAAAAAACAAGGGATGATCTAGAAAATTCACATTTACATGGATTTCATGACCATTTCTTTCGTCATGCTGTTTCTGCGTTGCACCATAAACAAGAACAACCTAAAGTAAACCAGCTTTTGAGCCCTGTAACTGTTCAAGCTACACGCTCTTGTACTCGCCAACATACTGCCATATCTTAATACTGAAAAGCCGACTTCTCTGTTAATATCACCCAATAATCCTGTGTAAAGAAATGTAACAGTAATATCCCTATAGGTGTATGGATCAATGATTTGTTTCCATGATAACTGAGCATAATATTGGGCTTTATATTGCAGAGAAAATGGGATGTAAGTGCCTTTCCCAAGGACTCGGTGACATAATCAACCTTGATTGGTCTGGGTGGTTATCTAATCAGTGATCCTTGGATTACCCCACTGTAAAACGCCCCCACTCTTTGTAAAGGATGTGGGTTGATTGGCAGATTGTACCTTCTTTCAGGGTGTCCGCTTTATTCGGTTCTCGTTATCTAGGAGATGATCGCCTTTGGTGTTATTGCCCGGATCAAATAAACTTATAGGTAGTATAAATAGAGATCTGAGTAGATATAAAGAACAGAACAACTCTAGCCCCCCGTACATAGAAATCCAAATTTAATCAATTACGTAAACAATGGTGATAAGACAGTACATTAGGAAGATAAACTTATTTTTGGGAATAAATCTTTCACTGAATCTCAAAACACAAATATGTATTTATAAAAAAATAGCCAATCTGTTTTACTGATAGAATTTGTTCATCATACGATCAAGTGAACAATCGAAGTCGTTGCGTTTTACAATTGCATGATCTGCTTATATCTGGTTCACTCCAATTTCACTATAGCTGTTCTCTGTCCTTTCGCCTTTTTCTTTCTTTTTCTCTCCCAACCTCCCTATTGTCTCGTTTCGGCCTTCAAACTTTGTGTGGGTAGGTGGATATGTAAGCATGTAGATACACAGATACGTGGATACGTCAATGTGTAGGTACATCTACGGATACTTCTAGTAATATGTCTGAAGAGCTATTTTACCCTTTTAAAATAAACAGAGAACCAACCTAAATTCTGTGTCTTTTATTCTACTGGGAATAGAACATTACTCCCCTCTCGTTATCAGATCTTACTATCGGTATTGGAAGAGATACCAAATTTTATTTAATCGGACCAAGCATGGCAGACCAAAACAAACCTAGTTTCCTAAGATTAATGTACTTCCTAATGGCTAATTCATCACTTCGTCTTAACACAAGACTTAGAAGTTCCGCTCTCGTCTCATTTACACTACCTGGCTTAAGTACCTTATGTTCAGCGAATACACACATTTAAGTCTTTAGCATACATGAAATTAATAAGATTGGTGAATTCACACGGCTTCTCGTAATTCATAGTAACTAAAGTAATACATGAAATTCTTAGAACCTAATTCCCAAAAAAACAAGACTAATTCAAACAATTAGATAACCTTATATAAAGAAGATTATTGTACGAATTCATATATATATATATATATATATATATATATATATATATATATATATATATATATATATATATCAACACAGTTATACTTATATCAAGAGAATTCATCTATGAATTTAACTAATAAATTCATGCAAATATTATCAAATAATTCAAACAAAGATAGGTATCAACGAATTTCATGAAATCGACGCAAATACCTTTTGTGCTAAGCGTTTATCGCTTCTACCGCCAAAATTGTGTCCGTCAACCTTCCAGACATCCGGTCATTTGTACAAATGTTTCACGAGAGAATTTCTTCCAAACTGACTCTCCGAGTCCCCTGTACCTTTACTCTTGCAGCAAAGCTTAGACTAATTAGATTTTTCGATGGGGTGGGGTGGGGGAATATTGACAGCTAGGACATTTCGTGTGGGAAACACGTCCCTGTTCAGCGTAACCAATCAGGATGAAATATTTTTACTGCCTTTTATCTAGGTGCCAAAATTGGAGTCAACTTGACCTTCCAGTTTTTTTTTTTTTACTTACGGTTTCCAAGTTTGACAGTACCACTACGAAATCGAAGTTAGCCGTGTCCCTAATAGTCCATCTTGCAGTTAAGTAAACGAATGCTTAATTTAAAAATCTCTACCACTACAACCAGACATTTGGAATCACTGCAGTATAGTGATTTAACAAGCGCGTGTCTTCATAAATCTAATTAACTGTTCTCTGGCTCAGACTAATGTGCTTTTCGTAGATTGACATATATTTGACCCCTCACACCTACCGAGCCAAGTGTTTACACAAACATACTTTTGGTTAATTAATAACATTTAGACTTTTACTTGAATTTTGTTAAAAAGTAACACAATCACGACTAATTTTATTGAGTAGTCTGTTAGTTATTGTCGAACTTGTGAGTAGACTGGTGTTTGAATACGTAAAAAAAGACAACTAATATCAAAAAAATGTTTTATTTGTACTTCTGAGATAAGATTTTGGAATATAACCATATCTTTGAGACTTCATAGAATAGCACCAGTACCAGTCTTCCCTATTCTGATCTTTGATGACGTACACAAGGTCCCCTCTTGTTACAGTAAGGTCATCTTGTGCCTTTGCCACATAGTCATGCAGACAGACATATTCACACACCTCCGGCTTGGATCCCTTCTCTGCAGAATATTTTTGATGCCTTTGGAAATCATCATAATTTGGCGCTGAATTAAGTTTTGCTGTAATTTCAATTGTGACCCCAGATTTAGATGCATGAGAACCATTTTGACTCTGGACATTTGTATATGCTGGAATTGTTTTCCAGTCAGTGTCTTGCTTTTTGTGGGGCGAGATGGGATAATCTAAAGAAGGTCCATTCCAGTATTTTGTGTTGGGTATGAGATTGCCTGGATCCATTTTAGGATTATCTTTATTTCTTAATTTCCCCTTATAAGCAGAGATGGCAGCTTCTGCAATGGAAACATAAGAATTGGCAAGTCATAAAAGATGTTTACAATACATTTTGACCTACTTCATGTATATATCTCATCTTCCCTGAGTTTTCAAAAGCCTTTTTTGCAGAATTTTAACAAATTTAACAGAAATTATTCCAAATTTGTTTAAATTATATTACTTTGCCTTTAAATTTGTCTGCTATAACTAAAAATAGAAATATGATTTTTTTGTCAAAACAGTGATGAAACTTGTACATTTTGACAGAAAGCATCCTGGCATTATTGTCTTTAAAGTGTACTAGTGCCTATTTGCCACAAAATATGATTATTTTTTTTTTAATTCAACTTTCCCTATAAAAATTAAAAAAACACATTTAACAGAAAGCACGCTAACAGGAAGGGCTTTAAAATTTGCATCAATAATGCTGACTCACCTGCAAATATGGATGTCATTACTAAAATACGGACTACCTTTTAAATTACTTATTAAAAAAAATAATTCCTGCATAAATCTTTTTCAGTTGTTTAAATGTGGTGCCATTCTGCCAGTAAATGGGGCTGCCATTACTAAAACAAAACAAAAAAAAAAAACAACAACTTTTAATTAATTGTTCTGCAGAACAGAAACAGTCGCAGAATTGTTCAAAATCATTGTTGAGCAAGCAATACAGATTTATATCAAATACAGTTTATAATACTAAACAAAGACCAACGTTTAACAACTTTTTCTCAAAAATCACTTAACCCTGGTAGTGCGGAAGCCATATATTTATGGATGACGTCACCTGGCTGTGTATACGGGAACCATTTATTTATGGTCAAACGTCACTTAGTTCGGTGTGCAGATACCATATTTTTATGGCACAGGACAGTGACGTCTATGGATGTCCAATCTAGGCCAATCATTAATCGTGTGCTAATAATAACAGTGAGATAGCAAATGTAATTGTCTCGAAGATCACGGCTCTGCATCACTGTAACAGAACATCAGAGAAACAAATATTCAAACCGACTTATTTGCCCAGGTAAGTCTGTTGTCAACAGTTGACTTTGATGTAAACAATATGGTGGCTGTTAAGTAGTTGCAGTCTCGCAGCTGGCCCATTCTCAGTTGGCGCTTTCAGTGACTTGACCATCGGTTAGGATATGTGGTCTTGAACTCACTTTTTTGTGCAGAAACCATTATTTACTTATTACTCTATTTGCCCTTGACCTTTTAACTATAGACACCAAAATAGACTGGTTTCTTTCTTACCCGAAGTGCAACCCACCCACAAAGTTTGATCGAGAAACTTGCTCAAGAACTAAAAGCTTTTATGTTAAAGCCATTTTGCTTGAGATGACAGTGACCTGGGCCTTTGACATGGGGGACCAACATCAGTAGGCTTTATCCTTATTTTATGTGCAAAGCCCTCCACGGATTTTGGTGAAACGGCATGGTTGCATAAACCATTTATCATTTTTCAGCCTTGAATTTTGAACTATTACCCCGCCCCAAGTCGATAGTCGCCTTTCTTGTCTCAGCGTGTTAGCACACTTTGTGGCATAGGACTTGAATTATTTTATGGAAACTATTTTTCTTGAGTACTAACTTTGACCTTTAACCTTTTAAGCACAAAATAAATGCGTCTTGTCTCAAGATGCAATGCATCTATCAAGTTTAATGAACACATTTGGCTCAGAACTTTAGTAGTTTTGTGGAAATAGTTTTTTTCTTAGTTCAGTCCTTGTGACCTTTGACGTGCCAACCCAAAAATAAATAGGTGTCTTCCTTGCCTCAAATGAAAGCGATCCACGATGCTTGGTCAATGCATGTATGTGTAAAGGGGTTACGGATATATCGGCATAATACTGGACATATGGTGGCAATTTATAAGTTTTATGTGCTAGCAATGTAGCGATAAATAATTCTTCCCATCCCTTATTAAACAAAGAAAACAAATTGGGAAGATAAACCCTTCCAAACATATGTAAACATAGCTACTAGATACAAGAAAATACAAAGGTGTTCAACTTTTGTAAAAGGTATATAAAATAAACGATAAAAGTATCAAATCTTTAAAATATAATGTACACAATTGTGATATAAACCATATTTCCCATGAAAAAATCCAATATTTTCTCTGCTGCTACATTATATGCTAATTTGAATTCGAAAGTGAAACAAAAAACATATCTCTAAGGGTGGGCGTTTATACATGACACCAAAGCTTGATTAAGGTAGGTATAAAGAACACTGAGTGTCAATATAGCCTTGGCCTTTAGTTTTTAACTCTAAAACCAATATGTTTCTTCACAGTATCCAATGTAAGCCATTTACAAAGTTTGACCAATGTATCAAATCAAATTAATGCGTGGAAACAGTTTTCTTTCTTGGCCTATTGAGCCCGTAATCAAAAGATTTTTTTCCTTGTGATTAACGAAAGCTATTTGAATTTTTGCTAACAGTAGATGGCGGAGAACTCGAGTTATTGTGTGGAAACGAAATAGGAAATAGACGTACGAACGGATGGATATAATGGGTGTAATGTTATTTGTTATTGACGAATAACTGCAGAAGGCATTCTATACTATTTATTAAATACAAGACATCAGTACAGTTAGGAAGGTGAGAAAAGACTGCCATGAAAGTATTTTCCCATGGAACTTAAACCCTAGTGAACATATAACAAAAATCAGCTGTTGGTGTATATCAGTTCTAATCCAGTGAAGAATGTCTGAATACTTTTACTGTCAAATGATATTTTAAAGCCAATTAAATTAAGGCTTACGCTACATCTCCCCTCCTGAGTATGTTAACATTAAAACGAAATGTAATCTTATGACCACATTTCTAAAAAGGTTATTCTCAGCTTCATTTTTACAAGTTTAGTTGCTCAGGCGGTTTCACAATCTTCCCGAACGCGTGAAATATCCGTTTTGACTGGTTGGCACTGCGTTGCTTTCATCCGAGTCAGACAAAGTATCAGGGTTTGAAACAGTCACCCTGAGAGGCTCCGATAATGTGGTAGGCATGGGAATTAAATTTCTCTTATTACACCGTATATCTCCCTCATCAGTTACTACCATGTATGAACGAGGTGTAAATGCCTCAGACTTAATAATGCCTGGAGAAAAATGATCTTTAATCCATACTTTATTCCCTGTCTGATTTTTTTTTTCGATATTTCGGGCGCGATGTCGACGATCATAATGTCTCTTTTGAGTTTGCTTTTGAAAGTTTTCCGATTTCTTCAGTTTCATTAAATCTAGCAATTTCGGATGTAAGTTTTCTGGTACCATTTCATAGCAGTTTGTAATTTTCTTCCCATTAATAATTCGGCAGAGCTATATCTATTGGGTAATGGTATTGCGCGATAAGTCAAAAGAGCTATATAAGGATCGTTTGCTTTTTTTAAGCATTATTTTAATTGTTTGAACAGTCTTTCGAGGAGACCATTGCTCTGTGGATATTTTGGACCACTTCGATAGCCAAGGTTCCGATAACCCTATCTCCACCTTGGCGGATCGAACAGCTATATTGGTGCTTTGTCCTAGCAGCATTTGTTGGATTTCATGTGTTGCCTCCCTTAGTATGTAATGACAACTAACAAATAGCGTGGTGCATTGTACATCCGCCTAAAACGGTGGTTGCAATTAACCTAAAAAGGATACTTTGTAAGTTTAACATCGAAAGTATGACTATGTACCAGAGGGAAACCATTACATGTGTATTTGAGTGAAAGGTATTTGTGTAAACACGGACCGACACTGGAAAATTACTTATCTATCAGTCCATTCAAGTGGTGTGCTTCCCTTGTCTCAATCACGTAGGAACAGTGTTCAAATTTGAACAACTTTGCCGCCGCATCCAATGATATTCACAGATTCGAAGCACAGAAATATCTGCTCGATATACCAAAGTGTAGATAGGGTTATCGGAACCTAGGCTAGAGAAGATGGTAATAAGCCTGAATCCAAAATTTGTTGCAAATTCATTGAGTATTGCGGATGTATACTGTGGACCATAATCTGAAACCGATACTTCTGGTATATCATATCGTACAAAGATTGATTTGAGATGAGTGACAATTGCTTTTGAATCTGTTCTTTGCAATTTTGCTATTTCAATGTATCGTGAAAAATAATCTGTCGCCAAGAGATATGTTTGAACAATCTGTTCAAACTATTCTGATGCGAATATTTGCCAAGGTCGACCTGGAAATTCATTTGGTATCATTGGTTCAGCTCGATCTCTTGAGTTTTCGATGTAATTTTGGCAAGATTTTACCAAGTGTTCTAGCTGAGTACTTAGTCTTTTACACCAATCTGACGTTTTGTCGCGTTCTTGGCGTTTAACTATGTGACCATCGTGAATTCACCTTTATCTGGCCAGTACGATTGAAGTTTTCCGTAAATAGCAGACTTCTCTGGCCACCCCTTTCACAGAATTGTACAAGTTGTTTGCAAATCGAATCGAATCATTTCGGTATTCAGGCTTTTTTTGTTCAAGTCAAATTTTTGATGCGGGCAAATTACTAACAACGAAATCAACATAGGCGTTAGTTTTAGCCTGAATTTCTGTCACTCTCAGAGTGATAACTTAAAGGTGCTCTGGATAGAGCATCAACAGTTAACAGATTTTTGCCAGCACATAACTATGCAAAAGTTAAATCTTACCAAACGCATTCTAAAGCGTTGAATTCTAAGGGGTAAATCTCCCAAGATTTGTGTGCTTATTCGTGGTAATAATGGCTTATAGTCCGTTTCAAGTTTGAATTGTGACCCAGTCAAAGCGTTCACATGCCCAAGTGATTGCAATAGCTTCTTTTTCTATTTGAGCATAGCGTTGCTCGGTTCCTGACATACCGTAGCACAGCACTTAGACAAAACGAAGATGCATCTGCAGATACAACTGTTTCTCTATTTGGATCATAATGTGCTAAAGTTGGCAAGGATGTCATTTCTTGCTGGATATCTCTAAAAGCTTTTTCTTGATCTGGACCCCAAGTCCACGAGGTTTTAACTTTAAAAAGCTCGCGTAATGAGTTTGATTTCTCTGCCAAATTTAGACTAAATTTGCCACGCTGATTTGCCATCCCGAGAAATCGTTGTATATCTGTTATGCATTTCGGTGTTTCCATTTCAGTTACATCATTGGCTTTTTCCGGATTAGGTCGGCAACCATTTTCATTAATAACATTCCCCCAAAACCCAATGGATGATCTCGAAAATTCACACTTTTCAGCGTTGAAAGTGACACTGACCTTTTGCATTGATTTCATGGCCATTTCTAGTCTTTCGTCATGCTGTTTCTGCGTTTCCCCATAAACAAGAACATCGTCCATGTGACAGAGTGTTCTGCCATGTCGCGCTAAAGTTTTTGACATCCTTTTTCTGAAAAAATTCAGACGTGGAATTTATTCCGAATGGAAGGCGATTAAAATCAAACCTACCAAAGGGAGTAATGAAAGTTGTAAGGCGTCGTGAATCTTCTTACACTTGTATCCGCCTTTAGCCTGAGTTTGCATCAAATTTGGTGAAAATCTTTGCAACTGCTAGTTTTGCAAGGGACTCTTCAACTGATGGTAGTAGGTGGTTCTCTCTTTTAACTGATTCATCGAGTTTAGTGAGATCCATGCAAATTCTTGCCGTACTGTTTTGTTTCCGAACGATAACCATTCTTATGCACCACTCAGTGGGATCATCTACTTTTGAAATAACACCCATCTTTTCCATTCTATCCAACTCCTCTTGAACTTTGTTCAGTAAAGTGATAGGAACCTTTCTTCCATATTTTCCCCATGGAACCTAAACCCTAGTGAATATATAAAATAAACCAGCTGTTGGCGTATATCAGTTCTAATCCAGTGAGGAATCTCTGATTACTTTTACTGTCAATAGATATTTTAAAGCTATGACATTAAGGCTTACACTACAATGGGTGTATAAACACTGCCTAAATAACTTGATCAAACTTGAACCACGAGTCATTGAAAGCCTTTCAAATGTAAAGCAAATTAAGACTGCTGTCAAATGTGACCCGAGTGGTCTAAGGCGCTCGCCTTTACAGATCACTGACATCTCACCTCTGTCTGAGTAGGTTCGAGTCTCAGGCTCGGACGGCGTGTTTATGTGAGAAAGCTTGCCAGTAGCATCCCGTGGGTCGGTGGTTCTTCCCGGATTTTTCAGGTTCTTCCTCCACCTGATATACTGACCGTCATGTATGGCCTATCATGTGCTGGGTAATGGCGTTAAACTTAAAAACAACAACAACGTAGAGTATTTATAAAAATAACAAAATATGTCAACCAAAATTAACTAATATTGATAAAAAGCCTCATGGAAAAGCCTTTGAATATTAGACAAATCGTGCGATCACATGTATAAACGATACAATACAAAAAAGGGAAATGTTGAAACCATTGTTTATCTAACATTTGCATTAAACGACTCAGAAAGAGTTATCGAAAGAAAGCATCATACTGACGTCTAATATTTGGCCAACTGCGCATGCATTTCACTCTTAGGCGATGTCAGCTGGGTGAAGAACCTCAGATGCACTGATGCCTTTCTTTATAAATACATTTTTACCTAGATTTCTATAGGAATTTATGTTAATAGGATATCGGACATGGATAAATAACGACATCCGGCCATATTTAAAGTATGGTCTAGGCCAGGGGTCTCAAACACTCGGCAGGAGAGCTGCATGCAGCCCGATAAGCCGTATCCTGTAGCCCGCAAAATGATTGGCGTCACAAGGTGTCATGAGAGATAACAAAGGTGGTGCGGCCCTTGAGCCATCGAAAATGCTCTCGTGCGGTCCTCAGGATGGTTTGAGTTTGAGGCCCCTGGTCTAGGCTGTAATTTCATTATTTAGATGGTGTACTAAGTTATATTAATAAGACCTGAAACTACACGAATAGCCACTGAACTCCACTTATATTATTAAAGGCGATCTGGGATAATTTTCTTGATACACCTTTCCACCAACGACGTTGGCGGAGACGAAAACAATATTTAAAGTTTTGCGTTAAGGCGTTTGAATGTCAGAAACAGTGATTATACTGACGATCAAAGGGGTGAATTTGAGACATCAAGATCCGCAGAAGCTAGTTTATGACAGATTTCAGTGACGAAACTTACTAACTTAGCTTTTTATCAGCAAAATCTTGGACGAGTTTGATTACCAACAAAATGTTGGCATATTTATGAGATAATCTGGATTCTGATTAGCTGTGGATTTTATTTTATGTCACTTTGCTTAAGTTTAGTTGGGCAACTTTTTTTGCATCTGGCTGTAAGAATGACATTATAGAATTGTACCATCTCTTGTCCACTTGAGCATCTTGTTAGGAGTGTACTGAACATTTTATAATCTTGGATCCCCATCTAAGAACAAAACTGCTATCAAGCCATAATTCATAATTATTAAAATGTCAGTTATTAATATATGTTAGTTTAACTTTTATTTGCGTTGATTGTAAAAAGATAAAGCTAACAATTTACATAACCTACTATCGACGTTATGAAGAATACGTGACCTTGATGTTGTCTTTACGGTGAAAGAAACCTTGGAAACTGGGGAACACAACCAACATACTCAGAGCCGTAGAGGTGCAAATCCAGAACAGATAGTAATGTATTAATAGGTGATTGGATTACCTTGCTGTCTCAGTCGGACTGTATTACACATATATTCTGCTGGAACAAAACCCTCATCGCCGCCTTTATTCTTAACCCAGTACCAGAGCGGGTCCTCTGAATTAAGGAGGGATACAAGTTCACCTGCATGAACACCCAAATCGTTTTCATCTATAGCCTCGAAGTCATACAGGACAAGGTATTCCCCCTGGAACCTCTTTCTAAAACGTACGGCCTCTTGGACAAAGGGATGAACGGACTCTGAAGACGTGCTTACGAGACGCATAAATGTGGTTGACTGTTCTGACAAATCTTTCGTACCAAAGGATGAGTCATTATCAAAGCTCACATTTTCGCTTTCTAATTGATTCAGAGTAGTTTGCTTGGTACTCTTACCTCCATGCTGTTTTTGAATCTCTTTCTCATACTTATTCTTTGATTGTGGATGTATTTTTGCACAGTATGCATAAGGGACAAACCCCTCTTTTCCGTCCACTGTAATTACATAGGCCCAGTCATTTTCTCTATAAAGCAGGAAAACATATTGGCCCTGCTTGACCCCTAATTCTCCCTTGGAGAATGATCGGAAGTCGTGAAGGATTATCATTCTTGACTCAGGATCCAGACCCTTTTCTTTCTCAAGCCCCACCCTAACCATAGTATCAATGCTGTCACTTCCGGTAATCCGACCCGTCAAAAGCTCTGAAAAAAAAAAACAATGTGGATGAACCAACGGAGACCGGACTGGGGCAATAGCTAGATATGTAAACCATGAATTGTTATACGCTGGAAAAAAATCCTTCAAATCAATAAAATTAATGACGGCATGATAAAAATTAATTGAAGGGTACTGACTGGAATATGCACATAGGGGATGAATTGGTCTTTAATGGGAAGTCGGACCTTTAGCTGCGCCCTACCCAGTCTTGTCATACTTGCAGCTACTGACATTTCGCACAAGCTGTCCGACTGCAACATCTAGCAAATCGTCGCTTTTCTTTCCAATCTTGTCGATTTTCTCTAAATGTTCAACAACGAGACATTACTTTACGTCCAATAACTCATAGCAAGAATTCTGAAACCCATATTCCGCGAATCTTCGGTCGTCACCATTGGTGCCTTTGCAAGGTAAGCACTTTATTGGAGACCATTACTCCCCATGAAAAACACGTTTAATGTCAGGTTCCAATGATTATTCCCTCCGTATGGCATATACGTTTTTGTTAAGATTGCATCTTACTGAATTCTGTCGAAATAGCTCATCAATTATGTGAACAAAACAGACAGGTTTCAAATTTACTAAGTTTTTGTGGTTGTTACGTACAGAGAATCGGGCCAACGCTCGCCTATTTTATGTTCAAAGCAAGAAGGCGAAAAAATAAATAAGCAGATGTGTCTGTAGTATATGCAGGACCAGCTGTAGCATTATGTAGACAACAAAAAGTTTTGATCCAAATAAGTTTATACATTAAGAGATATTTTTTTAATGCATTGACAGAATTACTAAGATACTGTTTGATTTGGTTAATTATTTTTAAAGACTGCGTTTTTGTTTTCATTGACTATCGTTTATTTTTGTTATTGCAATCGGAGTCAAATGATGTAATTTGTGACTACCTCTTCTTACAAAACGGAAATACCGAAGAAAAAAAAATAAGTTAAATACTATAGTTATTATATGAGGTTTTCCCTATCAAAAAGAAACAATGTAAATTAAAACGATCGTCACTTAAAATGCTATAAAAGGCGAGTTCAATATATTTAATTATAGACTGAAAACGGCAAAACTAGAGTCTGGATTCATAATGGCGGTGTAACCATGGATTGTACTATATGTATATTTTTGTCGTGGCCATTTATTAATTGCAAGGAAAATATTTGTTCTAAAAATCGTTTGTCCTTAACATTGGTCCCAGTTGTAAAGTTCAAAGAAGGTCGAAACCAAGATAACTGAAATCAAATATAGTGCAGGTCGTTAAAGATAACTACAAGATGCAATACTACAGTTCGTTTCAAACAACTATGAAATAAAATAAAGCGCAGGTCGTTACAGATAAATGTGAATAGTAATATATCGCAGTTAGTTACAGAAAATTATGAAATGTGAAACAATCAAATTATTCATAACCCAAACACGACGAACATTTGTAGTATCCAAACGTTTGGCGCGATAAATTTCAAGTAAGTTTAGCGCTAACCTTTTCATATCTTACCTTATCATTTTCGACAAAACTGTAAATGTCGGGATTGCAATTCTTTTTGAAGCATATAAAAGGATACTCTCATGGCGAGAGAGAGAGAGAGAGAGAGAGAGAGAGAGAGAGAGATCTTCTACACAATATATAATTTCTGACCTGAATCGCTCTAGGTTTTCGTTGTAAGGAAATATACTATCTTTAGTGTCAACCAAGATATTCGTTTTACCCGGAAATTCGTACAAGTAAAGGATCGTTGTACCGATGAATCACTATAACATAAAAAGAAACCTAACATTTATTTAGTATTATATATTAAGTAACATAAACAGCATGCTTACCTCTTTTTTTCTTCGTCTTTTTTCCTACTCTACTTGGACACAAGAAAGCCATATTATCGTTATGAGTGGCGGATACAAATAATAATTAAATAAGTCCCAAACAGTCCTACATATTTGCATTCCTTCATCAAAGACCACACGTGTACAGAATTGAGCAAACATACTGCTCCAGACTAATGTGCAATCACGATATGTAACAATGTTTACTGTGTTTTGTTTATTGTTAATCCACAATGCCTTTTATAGTCGTACTAAGGAATTTGGCACCATCAATGAGCTCTTTGTTGATCTATACAATGGTACCCGACTCAAGCTTCATCGATTCAGAAGTCCTATGAACAATCCAATTTATCAACAAAAAAAAAAAAAAAAACCCCACACAAATATTTCTTGCCATTTCGTCTTTATACGGAGGTAGAAAACACGTAGAAACTCGAAAGAGTTTAGAAATGTTCATAAATAAATAAACAAATAAAGGGAGAGTGGAAATAGTTTGATACTTCATCCTAACAGAACTGTGTTGAACTGGTTGTTTGTGTTGTCTTTTATGCGCAGAACAAAGAATGGATTTATCAGACACACGGGTAGATGGATGGAATGGTGGTAGATAAATAAATTACACGATCGTTCTCTTGCATGGATATTGAAAATATCGTACTTATGTCTACCCTAATTTGTTCGGATCAATCCTCTGTCTTTTTATTTCTTCTCCAACACCTTATCATGTTGTCATCTAACCAAATGGTTATTTAGTCAGTCAATGAGGTGATTTATTTTCTTATGTATAGTTTGCTGATGTACCAACTGGCTAGTTTCTTAACAATCAAATTCAATCCATCAATATGTTTGTTTGTATATATGTCTGTTTTTACCCTTTCTTTCTTTTCTCCTAACCATTATTGATATCATATACCGCAACAATTTGGATGTAGATTCATTGTAGGGTGGAGTGTTAGATGTGTTTGAACCAAAATTTATTTTCGTAGATCTGACATCTCATGTTTTAGCTACACTGGTTTGAAGCACGCGGCAAAAGGACACGATATAAAAAGGCTTTCCTCTTTTACTAAACATTTTGCTCAGGATAGACAAAGTGACTTTGATCTATTGGAATTGAAAATGAAATCTCGGTGGGACTAGATGAAAATTGTAATTATCCATACTGAAATTGTTTGCATTCTCAAAATAATGGCATATTGCGTTTCGAGGTAAGCCTGCTCTTATGTTCAGAGTTTATTTTACACAGAATACATGTACTACGACGATAATTAACTTTGTACATTGTATTCGGGATATAATGGAGTTGTGTTTGATTACATTTTTGTATCAAGTATTAATCACGCAGGTGTGCGTGTATTGAATGCCATAAATCTTATAAATACTGATAATAGTTCAATAATATGTCAGCGCTGAGTCAAATTGGAAGTAAAAGAGAGTATAAAAATGATTTGCAATGACTACTTATTTTTGTAAATTTAATTCTCACAATTTGTTGCTTTTGTTGCCGATGACTTGAATGGACATTTGAAACCGATTCATTAAATTTTGCTTTGGAGCATTGTCGTCGCAACTGAACGAATGTTTTGAGTCAAACATATTAAACATGAACGAATCTGTAATAGTCCTAAAGATCAGATAGTTGTTTAAAAATCCTGATGTAGGTTTTATTCCAAACAGCCAGGAATTCGTTGGGTCCGGTTAAAAAAGAGGAAGAAATAAAAAGGGAGTTGCATTACTGCCATTGCATAAAGAGCATCAACAATGTTAGCGACAAAAACAGTTTGTGTTAGACAGTAAATTTCGCGAATTGTAACAACAAAAATTAAACCAAAATGGTACCTCATGAATAAAAATGAAACCATGTAAAAAAAAAAAAAAAAAAAAAAAAAAAAAACTAATCTAATCAAATTGGTTCGAGAATAATTTAAGCACTTTACATAAACTCTGCATAACGAGCAGCGGCCTTTTTTAATGTATTTTTTAAAACAAATTCTCAACATAATGTTTGACCGAGCAATCCATTAATGATCATCGTGCACGCACCTTGTAGTGAAGATGCATTTCAGAGTTGTAAATGTTTATTCCATAATTATTCTTTTTGATTTTATACCCGCTTTTGACCAGAACATATTGTGTACAACGCCAATCTCGAATGATCTTTACTGTAGTTTGCACAAAAATGTGTTGACAGATTCTTTCTTTGTCTTTGCAGTTGTATGTCCGAACAATGACCCTCCATCCCGACGTGTAGATTTCTGCATGTTTCCCTTATATACTGCTTTTTACAAATCAAACAATTGTTGTATATATTTAATTTGTATTATTTGTTGGCATTTCTAAAAACAGTATGTAATATATACATTTGTATTTTGTACTTGACCTTGCCTGGGACGTTTTTTTGCGTGTAAACAACAGAATATCTACCTAAATTTTTCTCTACGAATGTGGATTAAATATTCAGATCATTATCAAAAGGAAGTAAATACGTTTATTTGAATTCAAGTCTAGGACATGGTTTTCCTCCTGGAAATTCATTAATTTGTTGACAACTTTGGATGTTTTAGAGATGAGGCCTACCTACATCAGGGGTCTATTATGTGTCTTAGCTTCTCATATAGTGTTGTTTCCTTGAGAAATTACTAATTCTTGAAGCAGAATCAGTCTTATTAATCGAATACCACTTGAATTCAATTCGAACTTTATACATTTGGGCGTGTGATATAACTGTAAGGACTGTTTGGGATGTAATTCACAATACTGTAAGTTCGTTTTAAATTTTCACTTTGTATATTTTTTAAAAATTATTTGTTGAATTTGACAAAGCTTGTTGGTTTTCGCTCTTTTCTGTTACTTAGTTTAAGACCAAGGAATCGCTACACAATGCACCACATAAATAATAGTTTACATATCACATGAAACTATATTGTTTAATTTGAAAATGTACACCCGTTTTCGAGTTATACCGTTATCTGAATTAAGTAGAAAATATAAAAAAAATACAACCAGTAAATTCACACTTAAAACAACTATGTTTGTCCATACTCATTTGTTTGGATCTCACTAAAATGTCCTTATTCCTTTGTAAGGTGCAACCAAATTGCATACACCAAATAATTCTTGTCTACTTTCATGCACAGGCTGAATGTCTATTGAAACGAACACGAACGGAATTGTTTCTTGTGTTTTTGCTGCCTTAAATCCCCAAATTTCATTTTCCCAAGTGTCCTGATTTTGTAACCTCTTTCTGAAGTCCTGCGAAAAGCAACGAAGAAGCACCATGAAGGTCTTGCTCACAGCTGCCAATCCGGCAGAACCTCAGTTCTGAACAATGCTTTAGGTAGGTAGGTCGACACGTAGGTGGGCAGGTACGTACGTACGTATATGTACGATAGATAATACATCCATCCATCCAAGAGAAGAACAATACTTTTGCTTCAAATTATGTTTAATGAAACTAAACAATTAGAAATAACAAAAGTTTTGGCGAGTTTTAAATTTTGCTGTAAGAAATTTGACATTTTTTAAAAAGTAGATCGCTGAATAGAATTTTATTCGATACTAGTAGCGTTATTTTAACACATGTATTTTGTGACAATTGTGAAGAGCAATTGTCAGCAAAATATTACCCAGTGATATAGATAAAACCAATGGGAAACGCAGGTAAATATTATCCGGAGATATTGATAAAACCAATGGGAAAGTGGGAAGACATTACCCAGAGATACTAATAAATCAAATGGGAAAAGTGGGAAAATATCCAGATATATTGATAAAACCAATGGAAAAGTAAGAAAATATTACACAGAGAAAATTATAAAACCAATGGGAAAAGTAGTAGAAGGAAAAGAAAAAAAGTTGTTTTAAACACAGTACAAAAATAATTTTGGTATCTTTTCATGAGTGTGTAATAAGTTCATATTAGCTAGAGAACACAATAAAAAACGATGAGAGCATTGCATAATAATGATACTATCTGACAGGTTAATGAATTTTGTAGGATTGGAATGTATCCTCAGACAAATGTTGTAGGATTGGAATGTACCCTCAGACAAATGTAGGATTGGAATGTACCCTCAGACAAATGTAGTATTGGAATGTACCCTCAGGCAAATGTAGGATTGGAATGTACCCTCAGACAAATGTTGTAGGATTGGAATGTACCCTCAGACAAATGTAGGATTGGAATGTACTCTCAGACAACAGTCAGACCAAATAAAAGAGTTTCACTTTTAGCTAAATTCTTTTGTAAGACACAATAATCCACTGACCCACATCACAAACAGTAAATGACACAGTTCTACACATCGCACAGTACCGTATAAGTATATGATAAAGTAAACATTATCAAGTAAACTTTGTGCTCTGATTTCTACTAACTAGTTATTTTCACAGCACTGGAACTCCAAGGGAGGTATCCAATCAGAGTAAACTTTTTTTTTTTAAATTTACAAAACTGATTAGTGAATGAAGCTTAAAAAATTAACAAAACCGCAATGGAGAGATAACTGAAATGAAGCCACATGTTACTGTCCAAATACCATTGCATCTATCCACAGAAAAACAAAATTTTATAGCAATCAGATACACCTGATTCCACACATTTGAATATGGGTAGGGAAAATGGCAAATCCATGAGACAGCCATATGTACTCAATTCTAAGTAGAGCCCAACTGCACTCTGCACAGGGCCAGCTCTGCCATTGCATAATGCACCAGCAGATCTAGGTCTATGCAGTTTCTTAGGAGTAACCATTAGAACAAAAAACACAGACCCTGCTCTGCTGGCTCATAACATGATTGTAGATTAGGATCTATCTTGTTTGCAGTTGGGATTGACTTACACACAATATTAGACAAAGATGGGCTTTTATCCAGTACATTGTATAACTGAACTGTGAAATATGACTCTGGCCAATGCAAAGCATGTAATGGTTTCACTACTTTCATACCATGATCTAAACATACTCCCCATGCAGCTCAATAATTATGTTTGTGGAGTTCAATCACTGTGAGCAAACCAATATGTTGTATTACTGTTGAGTGCATTTGACTTGTACATTCCGTAAAAAATTCTGAAACACTTTAGGAATAAAATTTATTATCATCCTCTTTACAACTGAATATCATAAAATAAATAAAATGTTTTATTTGGTATATTTGTTCATTGTATCATATTTGTTTCCAAATACATGTACACACAACCTCAATCATTTGCAGGCACAAACATCAACTTTTTAAATCATAAAGCTTCCCTGGTAGTGCCAGATGAAGAATTCAAAAACAAAATTTAGATTACACAAAATTTTTGATGTAAGTTAATAGTTACTAAGTTTTCAAAAAAGAGCTATTTTGATCAGCAATGACACTTATCATGATGGTAGTTCAATATTTATGCATCACAAAAAGAGTTAGCATTAGTAATATTTACTACTAAAGCCAAAGGCTGTATTTTGCTGTGAAACTCCATTGAACTATAGTTGCAAACTGTATTGCAAGAATCAAACAGATTTACACTTTGTACATGTGTATGTAAATATTTAATGACTTCACACAGCATAAACTTCCAAATATTGGAAAAGAGTACAGAAACTGACAATCAATGATAATGTTTCATTACAAAATAGAAGTCCATTCAAAACAATTTCAAATGATATATACTGTCACAAAATACAACATGTTAAGGAAATAAAATAAATTTAAGACACATTTAATTACAATGGAGATAATGATGTCACATTTTATGTAAGTTGTTGTTTTTGTTGTTTTCAGCACATGATAGGCTATACATGGTGGCCAGTATTAATGGTGGAGGAAGAACCCGGGAAAACCCTGGAAAGAACCACCGACCCATGAGAAGCTACTGGCAAGCTTTCTCACATAACCACATTGGCTGAATCCAAGACTCGAACCCACGCAGACAGAGGTGAGATGGCAGTGATCCGTAACAGAGAGTGCTTTAGACCACCATTTTATGTAAGAATCTAATCATTACATCTGATATCACTTTTATGTCTGGGATAGGCCACATAATAAAGAATCATAAAATTTATAAAAATGAAGAATTGCTTGTCACAAAAATGTTGAGATCAGAAGAAACTTATTCAAGATCAATGTAGGCCCATGACCCATACATTGTAATATAATGGCCAAGCCTGGTCCTAATAATACTACATTAGAGTATGACACCAGAGATGAGTATACTTATTACCAAGTGACTAATTATTGTTGTTGTTGTTGTAGGGTTTAACGCCATTTTTCAGCACAAGATCGGCTATACATGGCGGCCAGTATAATTGGTGGAGGAAGAACCCTGGAAAACCCTGGGAAGAACCACCGACCCACGAGAAGCTACTGGCAGGCTTTCTCACGTACCCATGTTAGCCGAACCTGAGACTCGAACTCACACAGACTGAGGTGAGATGGCAGTGATCCGTAATGGTGAGCGCTTTAGATCACTCGGCCACTCGGGGCCCCAACTGACTAATGAGAGAAGAATGGAAGGAACTTTAACTCTTGATCAATGATAATACAAAAAGATTCATTTATAAACAAAAAACATGAATAAAGTGCAGTACATAACCATGAAAGTCTTCTTGTTTCTATACAATGCCATAATACTATCACAAGGTGAGAGTATATATTAGCACGATGCTATTAAGTCATTGTATTAATACCTCATTTGATGAATGAATATTATATAAGATTTACTATTTTTGGATTCAATTGTTATAAAGTTTTCTTCAGAAGAGAAAATATGACTTGAATGTAATATCTGAAATCTAAGAACTGCAAGAACACTTGCTTGACTTTCCACTTCAACTATAGCATACTGTACTTATCTGAACTGAATTGGTACAAATGGCATTAAACTGAGTGTCAACACTCATAATAACTTAGGCAATTAGTAAATTATAAAACAAAAAAATCAGTAAATTATGTTGTTATAGATTGCTAGATTATTTAGGCATTGAACTGAATTTAGGATGTCAGGTATGTGAGGATAACACTCATAATGATTTGGAAATTTGAGCTTTCATAAGAATGCATGTGTATGAAGAGTTAGGTTCAGTAATTATTAAAATGGATTGAGAATGTCAAATCAGTCAGTATGACACTGACTTGGACATCCCTAGTAACATTTTTGGACCTAAGAAAAATGATTTGTCTTTTTGTAGCATAATGAAATTTCTTAGTATGCATTTAGTTTCATACAAATAATTAAATACCAAAAAGTTATACACAAATAAATAAAAGCATTGGTCTGTGAGGACAACACTCACTTGACCATATGTTTTCTTATAAGAAAATATTGCTTTGTGCTTAAATACACTTTAAACAAAACTTCACTGTCCAAATATTGCCTAAAGTTCCACAACTCTGTACATAAAATAAAAAACAAACAAAAATAAATAAAATAAGCCAGTTCATGCAAAAACTGGCCTTATGACATTGAGCGGGAAATGCTGGAAAAACCCATTCAAAGTATGACGTAATATTTTCATACATCATGATAATACGAATTGATTTTGCTACTTTTAAGAGTGAATGATACTGGACTCATGAGAAACTTTTAGCAAATTTTTCATGGATTCTGGACATGACAATATATTTTGGGTATGTTAATCACGAATATTAACAAAATATTTCAAAACAATGACAAAATGAAGAAATGTATAAAAAATGTATATAAATATAATTATTTATGTTTTGTAACTTATCAATTCAATTATTCTTTTCTGATTGATGAATGAGTCTAAACACTAAACAATATTTGAACAGATATTGTAGTATGTCTCACGTGTCCTGTGTATAACTGGAAACTATTAAATATAAGAATTATTTAATACATTTGTTATCACTTATATTATGACCATTGGAAAAAATGATATGAAAAGTTTACTTCCATGAAATAGTGTACAGTGGGTAGAAGAGTTATGTAGGACAACCAAAAGAATATTTGCAACAGTGTAAGTTTAGTGGCATAAACACTGGAACTGTTTTGAAACATTTTTTATATTTCTACATGGTTATCCAAATGAACCCACTTTAAAGCCCACTGTAGCTTTTTCACCACTGTTTTTCCTTGTTCCATAAACTGAATTGTATGTTTAGGAAAATCAAAATATTAAAATATAAGATGACACAAGATGCAAAATATTTCAGGACCCTAGATTCAAGGTGTATTTTTAGTGGGCACATTAGGATAAATTATAATAACAGTATTATCTTTTCATCTAATGAGATATACCAGTATTATCTTTTTATCTAATGAGATATACCAGTATTATCTTTTTATCTAATGAGATATACCAGTATTATCTTTTTATCTAATGAGATATACCAGTATTATCTTTTTATCTAATGAGATATACCAGTATTATCTTTTTATCTAATGAGATATACCAGTATTATCTTTTTATCTAATGAGAAGTCAACCAGTATTATCTTTTTATCTAATGAAATATACCAGTATTATCTTTCTATCTAATGAGATATACCAGTATTATCTTCTTATCTAATGAGATATACCAGTATTATCTTTTTATCTAATGAGATATACCAGTATTATCTTTTTATCTAATGAGAAGTCAACCAGTATTATCTTTTTATCTAATGAGATATACCAGTATTATCTTTTTATTTAATGAGATATACCAGTATTATCTTTTTATCTAATGAGATATACCACAGTGATTCTACTAAATTCGGACCAAATATGGAATAATACAGTGATTTTTTTTTCAATCTAAATTCATAGTTTTGGATATTTAATCATGTTACTAACATTTCACCGCACATGAAAACAAAAAATTGCCCACAAATTGTTTACCGTTTTCATTTTACGCCAAATGCATCTCTCATGGTGAACCTTGTCGTTACGGAAGTTAGTTGAATCAATTAAAGACTATTCAATCCAATTAATAGTAAATTTCAACCTTTTACTTACTTTTTAAAGCTAAATTCTGATCTATCTTTTAGTTATATACTATAGAAAGGCTTGTTTTTTATACTTTGTTTTTACAAATAAAGTCTCAAAATAGACTAAACTGCGTTTGGATAACAGTCACACATAAACAAATAAACTATCCAAAAGCATGTTTGGGAGAGCCAGTTATTGTTAACTTTCCTTGTTTGTGCTAATATAATGCATTATCTTTCAAGTTAAGGTGATATGTTTTTTGTGCACTTGTATATTTTTATCTCCATTATAAAAAACAAGTAAAAACGTTACGGAAGTTAACTTTACTAAGTTCATGAAAGAACATGAAAGAATTCTTAAAAATTGTATTACAGGGAACGAAGTAATTCTATTCTTTTAGTTCACTGATTAAAGGCAAACATTTTTTTTGTCTATTTGATCATTTTGAAAGCCCTTTCGGCCTTTTCCATCTCACTTTTGTCAATCAGGTAAGTTTTATCCAATCGTTTGGATTTTCCTGCAGGTCTTGGTTCTTTTTCTAGTATGGTCAGAAGTTTTTCTCTTTTTATCCACAATTTGTCTTCCCTAGACGGCATTTGGAATGCTTTGCCATACTTTCCTGATTTCTCTAAAAAATTGATCTCTACTTCATCATCGTCAATATCAATGGCTACTATTTGACCAAAATAAAAATTTCGTTCGTAAACAGCAGAGACCCAGCGGGATGGTTGAATGTCAGAGTACTGAATGCGTTCATATTCAAACACTTCTTCCTGGTCGCTTGTAACGGCAGCGACCTCTAAAGTTGGCATGAGAGTTCCATTTGTATCAATGACTTCCTCATCCTGTCTTTTACATATCACATGTTCCTGCCATTCATGGACGCTGGTTTGAGGATTGACAAGACAACCATTACAATAACATGATGTTTCTCTAGTAAGGATCGTACAAGAGTTTATTGGCACAATTGCGTGTAACTTAAAGGTACCGGATATTTGCATAGGCTTCTCTTTCTGTTGTATTGTTTCATTGCTCATGTCAACGTCTGCCTGGTTGTAGTACAGATATTTTATTTTGCTACCACTCTCTTCCGTCTGCTTAGACCACGCGTAGAAATCTTCAGCATTTTGAATGAGACATTTTCCTTGACGAATGGCCATATCTGCGGCTCTTTTTATGCTAGCACCTAAACCATCACACGGGCCTTTGCCATGGCCCGATTCCAAATAGTTCCATCGACCAGCTATACCAAAGTCTTCATTGTGGTCAGCCAAAATTTTAAAGATTGTTTTGTTTCTATATTGGCTCGTTGGTGAATCGGTAAGGTAGTGTATGGTTTTGATTGATGGATAAGTTGATTGCAGCATTGGTATGAGTTTCTTCAAAATTGTATAAACAACTGTTGCGTTATGACATAAGACATCAGAGACTCCCACAAAACTTTGAAGACGTTGGCCTTGTGACTTTGGAAAATAAACAACCATAGTGTGGAGACTGACCATAGCCTGATTCCAATATGAAGACTGGACTGCTTCCACGGAGGTACACACAAAGTTTTCAGCAAAGTCCATCCATAACATTACTTCATTCTCGGGTAAATTTTCTCGAAGGTTTCTCATTTCTTGGTACTGTACTTTTACCCTCTTGACGTGGTTTCTGAATTCTGACGTTTGACTGTCCATCAAATGAATAAAATCGGTTTTAGCTACAGCTTCATCAACTTCTTTCCATCTTGACTTCTGCCCTTCTACTACCTTTTTCCATTGAGTGTATTTAACCATATCTGGGAGACCGGTTTCAAGTGTTTCTTTCAGTTTTTCATTC
This sequence comes from Sinohyriopsis cumingii, assembly GCA_028554795.2. Classification (NCBI taxonomy): domain Eukaryota; kingdom Metazoa; phylum Mollusca; class Bivalvia; order Unionida; family Unionidae; genus Sinohyriopsis; species Sinohyriopsis cumingii. The sequence continues at coordinate 3,311,755 of JAPYKE020000077.1, read as the reverse complement.
GTGTCCTGTTCTTTAATGAAAGCATCTGGACTTTTTGGAAGATTTAGACCTAATGACCTCATTGCTTTAAGTTTCAAAGCCATATTTTGATGTCGTGCGCATAAACAGGTTCTTCTAGATGCAAAGTTAGCTAGCAACAAATATTTCGGTCTTGACTGGTAGAAACGAGCTTGTGACACCTTGATATCAGGATTCTCTAAGCGAAATTTGTCATGAAGGTTATGCATATAGTCGGATAAAATTCTCTTTTGATGCTCGATGTTTTCAATCACCACTACATCACTCTTCTTTTTGCTGACAAGTACTGAGCTGTTATCTTCTCTCTCCAGGAAACTTGTTACTTGTAAATTTAGATTCTGTTTAGATGCTTGTTTCTTTGTAAGCGTGGTTATTTTGACCACCTGTTTTCTGTGTATGCCAGTTCTTCGATGTAACTCAGACATGAAGCGATACTTTCTAGCGGTATAAAATGGGAGCTTCTTGAAAACACTTTTTTTAACTGAAGCCACAGATTCTTTTAAATCTTTTGTGATGCAGTTGGCAAAGAAAAGCCTTTTTCGAAGTATTTTTCTTCCTGATGGTGTGAGTTTAAGTCTATTAAGCAGTGCATTTGTTTTTGATCGTGGTGTCATACGTGAGCTAGGAACTGAGTTTTCGTCTGTTTCAAGAGTTGTGTCTAAGTCTGCATCCGAAGAGTCATGAGTTTTTGTACTTTTTGCTCTTAGTCTTTCTATTCTCTTTTGAATACGTTTGTTGCACTTGCTTAAATCTACGTTTTTCTGTTCTAACTCTTGAATTTTCCTCTGTGCATTCTTGAGTGAGCTTTTGTCCCGTTTTCTTAAGCCTTTTCCCTTATTATGTCCAAACGATGGAAACTTCACCAATATTGTTGTCTTTTCATGACTTCTTGTTGATGTACCTGGACCATCTTCTATGTTATTCACAGGGGTCATTTGGGAAATCTTCTTTTTCAAATAATGTCTCTTTACTCTCTCGTTTACTTCTTTTTTCCTTCTTTTATGTGCTCTCTCGCCAAGGTTTTCAACTGGAACATATGACTCCCTTTTTCTTTTTCTCTCCTTTTCCATGAATGCGTTTAGATTCTGTTCTTTTTTTCACTCTCTCCATCTCTTTTGTCGTTCTGCATTTGACAGTGGCATGGTTAACTGAAAAAAATACAAGAAGTGTTTTTAACCTTTTAACCTCCATAACGAAAGCAATTTGCGTTTTTTTCTATTACTAATATAATAATATTAGAATTGAGTGGAAACGGTGATAATTTTATTTCTAGTCTCGATCTCTTGTTCAACGATTTTAGTTTTTTTTTTCTTTTTTTAGGAAGGGGGGGTAACATTGTGTGTTTTATCTTTGATAAGCCATACCTCAACATCAAGAATCATCATAGAACACTGGTCTGTAGACACGATGTTAACTTACGCCCATTTTATAATTTACACATGAATAGCTTAAATTTAAAGTTATAGAAGTGACAATTGAAAGCATAACATGTAAAAGAATACAAAAACCATATAAAAAATATTTCAATTAACTTCCATAACGGAATCGGACATGATTTTCGATTGGGCAAAAATTCACTCTACACCGACAACATGCAGACGATTTTTTTAAGTTATAATCAGGTCGTATTTGGGATGAAAATCAGTTGTATTTGTCTTTTCTACTATTAAAATCAAGTTTCTGGCATGCTTTTTCACTAGTACACAAAGAACTTACCTGAAGAAAACAACAAGTAGCTCTAAATTATAGTAAAAATCGTTGATAAATGATGTCTGCTATATTCGATAATCTTCCGGTGAATCGTGAAAAATAACCACCAAGTACAAGTCTCGATCCGGTATCGACTTCTGATTCCGGAAAAAACCGTTACGGAAGTTAAAAGTTACGGAAGTTAATATTTTATATTTAAAATTGAACTATTGGTTACAGACATCGATAATGTCTTCGTTGAATAGTTTATATTAAAGATTTCCAGCGCTTGCAGTGAAACTCGCCTAATATTTACCGTTTAAATTTACCATTTCACAGAGATAGTTGTTACGGAAGTTAATGTCTTAAGTAAGACATCCTTTTTTTATATTTCATTATCTTCTTAGCAGAAAGTTTCCAACTATTTCTTTTCGACAGAACTAAGATCAGAGCTAACGGTTTTCTGTTTTTAGCTTACAAAAAACCCGATAGTTGTTTTCGATTTAACTAAACGTTTTGGTATATACATAAAAAGGTTACGGAAGTTAATGTAATTTTTGCGACTAGGTTTAAATCAGCATAAAACATAATCGATGTATTTATTGCTTGAGATCGTGTCTTCTTTCAATCAAGCAAAACAACAAAATATAGAAATATCGAAATATAGAGAGAAAAGCACCAACACAAAAAAGTGTCAAGGATTCAAAAAGTGGATGCATGCATAGCGACACATTACTTTACGTGTAAATTAGATTTTCATTTTTGATATATTTTCACAATTAAAAAGGTCTAGATACCTTTATTTAAATTGAAATGAGAAAAAACGTGTTATAGTATATATCAAAACAGAAACTAATGGTGTAATGAATTCAATAAATGTTTTACGACTGCAAATTTGTTAACGACATGAATAATCATTAATTGGTCACATTATAGTAGAATGAGTGACCAGTATTATCTTTTTATCTAATGAGATATACCAGTATTATCTTTCTATTTAATGAGATATACCAGTATTATCTTTTTATCTAATCAGAAGTCAACCAGTATTATCTTTTTATCTAATGAGATATACCAGTATTATCTTTATATCTAATGAGATATACCAGTATTATCTTTTTATCTAATGAGAAAACTACTATCTGGCTATTTACAGAAACAACATTTTGTCTGGACTTTTGTGTAAATGTCCATGACCCCATATCCTAATAAAATGAAAGAATCACTAACCGCACTGTGATTTTATAATTTTAAAAATTTTATTCTTTGAAACCTTTTGTGTATTAAGTGTTTGATCATCTTTAGCATTTTCATATGTAATGGAAGATGGGATATGGTAGGGTTTATGCATCTACATCCCATTCTTCCTCATTAGACTCAGATGATGTTGGTGTCACATATAATACAATAGACCTAGAGGAATGTGCAAAACCATTTCTTCGTAATGCAGGGAATATACACCCACGAGGAGGAAATCATTAATAATGAATCTGATGATATATTCATTAAAAAAGACTTAGAACTGAGGTCAGTAAAATCATAGTGGCAAATTTTATCAGAACAGGTTGTCGTTGCTGAGAAAATTGTATTACCAGTCAGAACCAATGTGCCATTTATGACCACATCTTAAACATGAGTGAAATTCTGAAAGAAGACAGAGAAGCCAAGCTGATGGAGAGAATACCTAACAGTGAAGAGACTGGAAGAAATACTTTGCACAGTTCATGGTGCTCCTGCATAACGTTTATCTCTTTATACAATTTTATGTCATCTTTGTGCCTTACATCCAATAAAAAGATGTTGATATTATTCACAATGACGGATCATAAAAGATCTGTACTTATTCTACAGCAAATGTTATTGGATAGAATAAAGGTCTATATTATTTTCCTATGCTTTTATGCAAAAGTTTGTTTACTGCTTTAATTTTTCTCAATAACTCAAGAAAATTACACATAAAATTTGACATTAGTACATAGGTGTGTGTGTTTACAACACCAGTATATTTGAGTCATTGCTCATACACTGGATGTTGTGTTAGGAGGAGACCCCAATTAATACGATTGAGATCAACAAGCATAAGGACCTGATTCAGAGTGCAGGGCCGAGTTGATATCATCAACAACAGTTGCTTAAGAAAATGAAAAGTGAAAATGAAAAAAAGTAAATATCAAAATTTTATCTCACAAGGCCAGTTTCCCTGTCAATTGGCTCAAATAAAACTCACAACAATTGTGATATGACTAGTTTGAGAGTTGCTGAGCTGACTGCCCAGAATGATTAATATACATCTGTCAAAACCCACAAACCACAAAAACCCCCGAGCTAAAAAAACCACGCAAAGTTTGTAAGAATATTCAAACAAACATGAGCTAGTATGGCAACAGTACATTTAGTAAATTTGAAAAGGAACTATTTGAATGAATTACCACCTTGACATTTTACACAATACTATGATAATCATTAATTGCCCCAAAAAGTAAAGTCAGTTCTATTTTGTGGCACATACCATGTTTACACTGTCACACATTGCAATGGTTCAGAACCTGTTTTAAGTTATGCAATCTTAAAATATTACTGAGATAAACTGCATAGCAAGGGATGTCAGCATGTGTTTGTACCAAACGAGAAAATAAAAAATTAAATACAATGATGTACAAAAACTAAACAATGGGGTCTATAAAGACATCCATCATACAGTCTTAAATGGTTAATTAAAAATAGTCATTAGTCAAATTATCCAGGATGCCAGCTGCTGTCATTGTTATTTTCAAAAGCTCAAAACCTGTAGACTATACCAGCTAACAATTATTCGAAGAAGAAAACAAAATACAGAATCAAGGAAAATAATAATATTAACTTGCTAGTAATGCACTGATTTGGGCCACTTGTATGAATAGTATTTATACATGCATGTATACTTCACTCCAAAAATGCAGGTTATTATAGTAATCACAAAAATCAGCAATATTATCAAAGGTCTTTCAGAAGCACACCTGAAGCAAACATGCTGTAAAATTATACTATATTATCAAACACTTTGCAGTAAATTAAAACTCAATACCAGCTGTATCAAAATACCCACACTTTGAACATAAAACTTCATTTGGCTTATGAAAGTTGGATGTATTTAGAACCACATAAAAAGAGAGTGTGTGTGATTTGGATTTTTAATGTAGCTTTGACAATTTTTCAATCATATTGCTATTACGTCTGCAGTGTGACAGTTTAATTTGATGTGTAGCACTGGGGCATCATGCTGCAGACATGTAGCATAATGTCCCACCCAGTCACATTATCCTGACACCAGGCTGACCAGTCCTAACACTACCCTCTTAATGCTGAGCACCAGCAGCTGTTACTAACATTTTATAAGTCTTTGGTATGAATCAGCCGGGGTTCGAACCTGTGACCTCCTGCATCCGAGGCAGATGATCTATCAACATAGCCACCAGAATGGTCCCACATAAGAAGAAGCATGAAGAGTCACTTAGATCTCAGTAGTTTCTAAGATCTGACCTAGAGGGCAAGCCCATGGGCGTGTGGATGAGCCCAACACTCACTTTGCTTCCATAAATAAATTTGTCTTTTCATGCCAAGTGAGTGTATATATGGTTATAGGATGGGGATCAAAACAGTTTCCAAGTTATGACCCAGGGGACATGTGCTGAAGGGTAGGGATGGACCCCAAGTTCAATATTAGCTGCATGAATAAATAAATTTGCCATTTCCTGTCTTGTTCTGTGTTGATATGGTTACAGTGTACTGAGATCTAATGTTTTGAGATTATAATCCAAGAGATAAGTTCCTTGGGGTATGAATATATTTAGAACCACATAAGAATTAGTGCTGATTACAGTATACATGGTTACTCAGTGAGGCTCTCAACAGTTTCTATATTATGACCCAAAGGTTAAAGTTCTCTGGGGTAGGGAAAGAGCACAGGGTATCACCCAGGGATCTTAACCTTACATGTGTGGTCACTTGTTTCACTGATGACATAAATTTATTATAATATATGTGAGATGTGCAACTCAGGAGTTACTGAAATTATTGTAAAATCACCTCCACCCCTCCCCACCCTCACAAATATAGTCCAAAGATTCCAAAAGTGATGGCACAATCTAGACCCACTGAGTTATCACTGATACCAGTTTCATGTGTCTAATTCTAAGAGTGAAAGACTTAAAGGTCATTACATGCAGATGTAAATATGGACAGATGGACTGGCTGTATCACAAAAATGGCTGCGTCTTCACAAGGATAAAAATGTTACATGTTATTATTTTAAAAAACTTACACTAGTACAAGCACAGCATTAATCACTTTAGTTTCTTCTTGAATGAATTCAATGCAGGGCATGCATATGCTGTCTGAATTTTTTAAAGACTATTAACTCTATTTCTTGCACAAATCTGAATATCACAATTATTTCTAGAAATATTTATTCTGAACCACAGTTCTGTATCAAGACATATAATTATGAAATGAAAGTTGTTCAATGAGATAAATACCACTACATATACATGTATTCAATTTAAAATCCCTCTCTTTTTACAAAGGGTTCCTGCCACAAATGTAAAAAAGATTCCAGACCTTTTTCCATACCAAAAAATAAAGATTTCCAGACCTCCGAAGAGCTTCAAATCCGTATGCTTAAACTTCTCCCAAAAATGGAAACGATCAGTCACAATACTGGTTTCTTACTAAGACAGTTTTAATAATGAAAATGTAAGACTGTTTCATGACTTTTTAGTCATTTTTCAAACTTCTCCAGACATATTCAAGACCTGGAAAAGCAATTTTTTAATTTTAGATCTTTTCCATAATTCCAGACCAATGCAAGAACCCTGTTTACATTCTTTCCAAATTTCTTCTTTCTTCCTCTATGCTAAATTATGACTGAAACATATACGCAACTCCAAATTTATGAAGCTTATCGGACACCAAATAGTTGCCTAATTTATAAAGTGAACCTGACACCAAATAGTTGTCAAAATTTATAAAGCATATCTGACACCAAATAGTTGCCTAATTTATAAAGCAAACCTGACACCAAATAGTTGTCAAAATTTATAAAGCATAGCTGACACCAAATAGTTGCCTAATTTATAAAGCAAACCCGGCACCAAATAGTTGTCTTCTAAATTTATAAACCATATTTTGACACCAAATAGTTGCAAAATTTATAAAGCATATCTGAACCCAAATAGTTGTCTAAATTTATAAACCATATCTGACACCAAATAGCTGTCTAAATTTATAAAGCATATCTGACACCAAATAGTTGTCAAACTTTATAAAGCATATTGGACACCAAATAGTTGTAAAATTTATAAAGCATATCTGAAACCAAATAGCTGTCTAAATTTATAAACCATATCTGACACCAAATAGCTGTCTAAATTTATAAAGCATATCTGACACCAAATAGTTGTCAAACTTTATAAAGCATATTGGACACCAAATAGTTGTAAAATTTATAAAGCATATCTGAAACCAAATAGCTGTCTAAATTTATAAACCATATCTGACACCAAATAGCTGTCTAAATTTATAATGCATATCTGACACCAAATAGTTGTCAAAATGTATAAAGCATACCTGATATGAAAAAGCTGTCTAAATTTAAATCTACTGTCAATATTTTACATTAAGTAAATATGGACAATACGTGTATACAGAAAATAAATGCACACAGGATTTCTGGTATTTTGGAAGAGAAATTTTACAAAATTACAAATGTAAAAGCATCTAACTTACTGCACATAACTATGTATGTGATATTTATGTATCTACTTATGCAGACCAACAAGATAATTTCAACCACTTATTTATATTTATATGAAGTGTTGCAGTAAAATCCTCATATCAATATGATCTTCCATTTATAAGGAATAGTGCCAAGATTTTCTGCATGTCCTGGTGGCACCCTATTCACTCTGAACCAGCTAGACTGTGGGATAAATGTGAGTACAAAGTTTCATGTCAATCCTTCAAAAGGTTTAAGAGTAACAGCAATAACAAACTTGTTCTAGCAGACAGACAGATAAACAAATGAATGACAGACTGTCTAGTTTATGAGCAGAGGAGCTAAAAAGATATTAGACAAAAGCTCGTGCTTAGCACAATTTGTACATTTTAAACTTAAGCATGAAAAGTGAATCCATTAGTAGTGGTATTCATCAACTGCACATTCACCAGGAGTATTTAACAAATTCATATATACAACTGTAGAAAATTAGAAATAAATTAGGATCTGGAAAACTAACTTAAAGATCAATATGAAAATGCATTTATAGCAAGCCTAATTTGCACGAACTTAAATACTCCATTACTTTTTCTCCCCAGTGAAATCTGCGTTCTTATTTAATTTGCATATACCTTGTTTTTCACCCAAAAATTCCTTGAAGAAAATACTGAACCTATATAGTTTGCACATTCCCCACGTCGGCAAACATCAAATTACAAACCATGTGAAGATAAAAATGTAGATATGATGATACAGACTTGCATGGAGACTCTTAATGAATGCATGGGTTGCTTTCTTCATGTATTGTCCTGTCCTGTTTTGATGCTAATGTCATAAAACACCCAGTTCTGGAAAGAACACATCTCTCAACAATATCATGACCACATCTGTCTTTGCTGGTCAACAATGATTCATATGACAAAAAAAGTCAAAAAACCCTATTACACGTACTAAGATAAATACCATAAAGAAAAAAAACTATTTACAAATTTTTCTTTTTTCCATATAGTTTCCTGACAAAAGTTCTCTGACAGAATGAATCAACTACCTGCCATAGTATAGTCATCTGGTCAGCTACAAAGCAGGTGACAGCAATGTGAATCGCAGTGACTATCTGCATTAGTAACATATTCAGAGTTGTGTACTGTGTTATCACGTTTTATGTGAAGTGAGGTCAATACTTAATTCAGAGATTGATCTATGCTGTTATAATTGGTGCATATTTACAAGAAAAACAGACTTTTTACCATATATTTTATAGGTCAATCAATATCCTTGACAGTGTTTCTTTTTATATCAAATTATTAGCATATTCTATTTGATGGGAATTATCAAATTTACTTTAACAGTAATTATTTTATTATCCTTTAATTGAATCTTGATATTTAACTTCTTTTCACATATTTAATTTTCTTAATTAAGATAGGAATGAAAGTAAACTTAAAATGAATCCTTTCTCCTGTAACTTCATGGCTTATGGCCCTGATTATTTGCACTCCCACAGCAATGAGTTATAAAGAATGCAAGAGAATTTTCAAGTTCCAAAACAGTACATTCAAGAGTTTTAAAGTTCCACAAGGCATGTGTTCAAGTGAGTTTTCAAGTTACAGAAAAGAATATTCAAGATAGTTTTAAAGTTCCAAAACAGCACAATCCAGAGAGTTTTCAAGTTCCAAAACAGGACAGTCAAGAGAGTTTTCAAGTTCCAAAAGGAACACATTCCAGACTTTTCAAGTTCTAAAAGGAACACATTCATGAGTTTTCAAGTTTCAACAGGAACACATTCCAAAGAGTTTCAAGTCCCAAAACAGCATATTCAAGAGTTTTAAAGTACCAAAATAGCACATTCAAGAGAGTTTTCAAGTTCCAAAATGAACACATTCAAAAGAGTTTTCAAGTCTCAAAAAGCACACTCAAGAGAGTTTTCAAGTTAAAATGGCATATTCAAGAGAGTTTTCAATTTCCAAAACAGCACATTCAACAGTTTTCAAGTTCCAAAAGAAACACATTAAAGAGTTTTCAAGTTAAAAAAGGAACATATTCAAAAGATTTTTCTAGTTCCAAAACAGCGCTTCTTTTCTGTATACCCATACTGTGAACTATTTGTTAAAACAGCTCATAAGCTGAATCAAATAATTTTTGCTTACAAGTTAACTATTTTTTTACAATACCATCATGATTTTCCCCAATTTGATAATTTCTGCTTTTCAGAAAATAAGATCACCCAACACTACATATATGATAAAAATAAGAAAACCTTAGGAATGCTAAATCATGTGCTTGTTCCTATAATTGTGCATTTTCTATGTGCTCCTGAAATTGCTATGCAATAAATTAATGTTGCAGAGCATATGTATGGCATTGTTAAGTGGCAGAAGTTGATTTATGAAGTGTGTTATAGTACACAAAGTTTCCGACAAGGGGTTAACTGGTTGTAAGCATGTCAAAAATAGTTTGAAAGAATAATCATTGTTGTTTGATATGCATTCTTTACTAAAATAACATAGAAAATAAAATGAGAGGTATCAGTAACAATGGAGCATATTTCTGAAAATGTGACAGTAAGTGCTCAAGTGCATTAAAACTGAGGACATCAGAATATACAGTAAAACTTGTAATGAGTGAATTCAACCATGAACAAAAACTGGTTATTTACATCCACAACTGTTGTTGTTGTTGTTGTTGTTGTTGTAGGGTTTAACACCATTTTTCAGCACAAGATAGGCTATATATAGTGGCCAGTATAACTGGTAGAGGAAGAATCATGGAAAAAACCCGCAAGAACCACCAAACCACCAAGCCATGAGAAGCTACTGGCAAGCTTTCTCATATACCCATATTAGCCGAGCCTGAGACTCGAACCACATGGACAGAGGTGAGATGGCAGTGATCCGGAATGATAAGTGCTTTAGACCACATACAACCACAACAGTAATGCTTGAATCTTTTTTTTGTTGTTGTTGTAGGGTTTAACGCCATTTTTCAGCACATGATAGGCTATACATGGCGACCAGTATTAATGGTGGAGGAAGAACCCGGAAAGAACCACCAACCCACAAGAAGCTACTGGCAAGCTTTCTCACCTATCCACATTAGCTTGAATCAATATTATTACATAAGCAAAGTCATTAGCAACATCCTGCACAATAAAATGAATGACCATAATATTTTTGCAATATATGCATTCTAACACTGCTATGAATGACTGCATCACACACACAGACAAATACCACAAACCGTGATTTAATCTTTTGTAACCATGACTGCTTATGATGGTATAAATGCAAATTGAAGATTACTCTAAATAACAATGCTCTGAATGAATGTACTGCAAGAAGAGAGACAAACACCACTTACGTTTATTTAATCCTTTGTAACCATGAAGGTTTAGAAAGAACAGACTGTCCTAAGAAATAAAAATAAAAACTAGGTTGGCTACCAGTTTCCCCAATTTTACAGGCAATGCATTTAGTGTTGTCTCTTACTGATTGGAAGCCAGTCTAAAGTACATGTCACTAACTGCCACTGTAGTGCCAAATTCATAAGAATGACCATTATGATTATGATTAACCATTCTTTCTTCAAATGGGAATAGTCAAGGACATATGCATTCAGTTCAAAAGATTTATACTGTTTCTTTATCTTTTGTGAAAACCCACAAAATGCAGATAATGTCATACTGAGAAATTTTTCTATTGGGATTCAATGTAGCAGTCTAATACATCATTTGTCTTTGGAGATAATCCATAAAACCTCTGGTGAAAAAAAAATAAAAATTCTAATACTGGAGAAACACTGTCTGTGTTCACTTTGCAATTCATATGATAATACATGCACATGTGATCTTCAAATATAAATATGATTCATGTGTAATGTATATCTTATTGTGATATGAAATTATTTATAGACAAATGCATGCAACATTTTAAGAAGAATCATGAATAAAGAACATAGTTCATATACAGGGGCTCCGAGTGGTCTAAAGCGCTCTCCGTTATGGATCACTGCCATCTCACCTGTCTGCGTGGGTTCGAGTCTTGGATTCAGCCAATGTGGGTATGTGAGAAAGCTTGCCAGTAGCTTCTCGTGGGTTGGTGGTTCTTTCCAGGGTCCAGGGTTTTCCCTCCACCATTAATACTGGCCGCCATGTATAGCCTATTGTGTGCTGAAAAATGGCGTTAAACCCTACAACAACAACAAAGTTCATATACAGTAATTGTGGTTAATTTTTTCTTAAACAGTACTTAATTTTGACATAAGAAACTGATCCTATCACACAAACCTGTTATCAGAGATCAACGGTCTTGAGAGACCACTTTTATTGGCAGAAAGGCTCTCAATACAAGCCCCACTGTGTACAGCAATATGATCAAATAAAGCAACAGTTGGATTTGTCAGAATGTATTCTGAGCTAAATCTATTCCACCCTCATGCAAGATGACGAGAAACAAATTTGAAAAATCTAAACTGATCAGCTTTTGTGCATGCTGGCGTGACCGAAATTGCTGGACACAATATTTCTTGGCTTTCTATTTCTATATTATTTGTGCATCCCCAAGAACAAAGCTATAATTTAGACCCCAAAAATGCAAATTATAGGGGTTGATGGGCTATATAAAAATTTACAATGCAATCTTTAATCTGAGTATACATGCATGTAAAAAAGAAAATTAAAAAAGAATTTATAAATAACAAATTATTTTCACATTTTCCAAATGTTCAAAATACAAATGAAACAAATATTTTTGCACTAACACCATGCCATGATTTAACCCTGCTGCAACTGACTTCCAAACTAAAACATAAAACCTGAACATGGAATTTAATATTAACAATGTCTCCATTTTGTTATTTGAAGCTAATATAAGAAACAGAAATGATCAAGTCAGTTACGTCCCCAGTGCTGCAAAATGTCTGTAAGCAGACAAAAGTATGCAAAATGTCTGTAAGTAGACACAATAATCTTTCAAAGATTTCATATACAGGAAGTGTGTCTGTAAGTAGACACAAGGATCTTTCAAAGATCTCATGTACAGGAAGTGTGTCTGTAAATAGACACAAGGATCTTTCAAAGATCTCATGTACAGGAAGTTCATATCTGTAAAGTATATGGTAAAGTGGTTGTGTGTGTATGTGCATGCTTGCTCAATTTGGATCAATGTGTAAAGTTTCATAGAGATATCTTGAAAATTTTTGCTCCAGAAACAAAAGTGTGAAGGATATATGGATGGATGGAACTGCACACAGCCAAAGGCACATCTAATATTACTAGTGCAATATGTGTACCAAATTTCAGAGCAATCTTAAATGTTTTTTGAGATTTGCATCTTTAAAGAAAGTATGAATAATCAACTGATGTTTGCATGTAAAATGGACAAAAATATTTAAAATATTGAAACAGAAGAAAGTCTAGTATGTCTATCTTAAATGTCCCAAAACTTTTAGTGAGGCTAATTGATGGATGGATGGGTAGAAAACAGGCAAAATATTAAAAATACTGAAACCGAAGAATTGTAAATGACAAGGGGCACATAATGAGGTGAAAACTAATGTATATCAATTCGTATAGTGTTTGGTAATTTGATTGAACACAGTCCACCAAAAGATAAAAGAACTGAAACCATTATTATTGGTACAGAACAATGAATATCCACGAGCTGACCAAATACCACATTGCCGAGAATTGCTGCAATCCGAGCAATACCTGTCATCACACCAAAGGCTGTTGATCTAAAAACAGAAAGTTAAAGTCAATATCAGAATCAAAATCTATCAATTTAACTTCACAAATTTTACAAGTTGTAACCATATGGAATCCTGAAGGTGCAGATGTACTTTTTATGTTTTTATTTTGCTCAAGACAACCAATGAGTCAAGAAAGTAATCACTGATTCTTTATGTAGAACCATTAAAAGTGAACAAGGAATATGACTCTTTACTGATAGCTACTCTTTAAATATGAAAAACAGTTTTACCCATCTTGGGTAATAAGGTATGACTGAAGAAGGCCCATTGTTACATTATGTACAAAAGTTTTATTAAAAATTAACAATCACCCTTAATAAGACGGACAAACTTAGTTACTAGAGTTGATGACTTTAAGCATTGTTTTCAATGTGAAAAACATTCCTTTCCTTGCCAGACGTCAAGAACATGCACTAATAAATATTATAATACATTTTCACAAAGTTTTGTCTCTACCTCCATCACACATACATGCAATATGGAAACATTATAATGAATAGATATGAAAATTGTTCAAGATGTATATCTTTTTCATGAGTGTATTCTATCATTACAAAATTTCTGATGAAATAAAACTTGAGGAATGGTGAGCATTGTGTTCATGTAAATATACCGCCGATTCTCCTGAATTCCATATCTATCTTGATGACAGAGATTAAAGCTATAGCAAAACCAAGAGGCCCAAGTGACCCTGATATCACTCAACTTTTAGTTGTCAAATGTCAGCCTGTGAATGCAAATTTACACACAATTAGGTCCTCACAAATGGAAGCTGCAGTAGCTCAGTGTTTAAGGTGTTGGAGTCATGACCTATTCTATGATCTGCCAGAATTCTCATTAATATTCAATGGTCTTGATCATAATTGAACTCATCTGAGATCTTAATGATGCAAGCTTGCATACAAAATCATATCAGAATTATGGCCTCTGGAGTGTTCATAAGCTCAGTCAATTATATGATTTCACCTCATTAATAGGCTTCATCAAAATCTCAGTCTGTGACTGATAAGCTCTTTTAAAAGAATACGCCACCTTGAGATGATGGCTGCCTAAATATCAGAGGTTCTCTCTTTTGATTGACCTAAATAAAAATGTAAGGCTCTGACTAGACAAAAGGAGTCTATACGGATCATCCCAAGCACAGATGCAACTAAGACTAGGGATTACAATTGGTTTAGAGGCTAATGATTCTTCACTTAAAGGACAAGTTGGCAAAGAAGAGAAACTGAATAACAGTTGTCACTGAATCAAAAGCAACCCCTTTCCAATGGTAAGGCATGAATTTCAGACCTTCTGATGAAAGAAAGAAGGAAGACCATTCTTAACTCATTCAGCCCCAGCACTGTTATCAGCATCTCTGCTGCTATGCCCCAGAAGCACTAAGCCGTGTCTAGCTGCTTGTGCCCCAGAGTTTTTAACTGTTTGAAAAGTTTTGACAACATCATGCACATGCATTCACTCTTACATAATTTCTCTTCTTATATCCAACTAAAATTTGCACAATTTTCACCAATTATTCCAAATGAATTTGTCTACACATTGATGTATTTTTTTCCTATTTGTCCAAGTCTTTCACAACTTATTTATACACTATTTACACAATTATGTGCAACGTTTATCTGCAAGAACTCTATCATCATCGCTGTGAGCATCCTCATCTTCTGATGATTTAATCTCAGAAATTTCTATGTCCAAATCTAAATCTCGCAAAATATCCAACTGGCGAACATATCTTTCCACAGCTTGCTCAATATTTTCAAGATCAAACCTGAGAAACTCCTCATTTTTGCACTCATGAAAAATCACTCTTATGTCTGCCATCATTTATGATTTTCATGAACAGAACACGTGTAGTGAAACTGCTCTCAAACAGTAACCCTTGGCTTCTGAACAATTCAAATTTCTACAAATGAAAGTAAAATCATTTCTGACTGATTTTATAGTTGTTTAGTTCTTGGAAAAAAAACATTTGTAACCAATCAGAGACGTTGCATCTAACATACATTCATCATGATTGCAGATGGGATCAGCCATTGAATGCAGTAAACAAACCACGACTACAGGCAGGATCGACCATTGAATACAGAAACCGGATCACGCTTACAGACGGGATCGGGGCCGAATGAGTTAAGGAAAGGTTCTACAAGCAAGTCTGATCCAAGGGTTCATAAAGCTGTTTAGATTATGATAAAAGAACGCATGAAAGTTTCATCAAAGCATTAACACGTGATAAGACTGAAACTCAAATTACTTGATCAGTTGTGAAGGATGAGGGTCTAACCATAAGGCGGAGAACATAGAGAATTTAAGAGTATTGGAGAGGTGGAGACCAGTTGATTTTTGTTGTTGTTGAAAAGATCGAAAAGAAAATCTGCAACTGCAGTTAAAGGGTGACAGATTGGATCAATGCATTGTTTACTGCACCAATTACAGAATATTCTACACATGGTATCATAAATCTTTGATATAAGTTGTGTTCTAGCCTGGGTGATACAGATGGCAACCCTATTCAAAAACTGATCTTGTGGACAGATTATTTAAGCCAGACATGAAAGTGGAGAATCTGTGGATTGTTGTACAGGAGGATACCCCTGAAAGGTGAGAAGGTGTTTATGTCCAATAAATCCCAAATGAGACTGAAGGCATCCACCACTCCTGCAGATAGGTCCAGAAATGAAGAGGCATTAAGTGGTAGCTTATTGTTCAAACTGGTTACAACAAAAAATTCTCTCTGCGACCAGCTAGTGCAGAAAGCAATCTGTCAGGACTGCCAGGTTGCTTGCAAGAATATTTATCTTGTCTGGAATATGGTGGAGTGATCCACTTCAAAACTGTCCGAGGTTTCTGACTTTCTGAACAAAGAAAAGGGTCATGAGTGCCCTGATGTCTGTGGTATGCCATAACTAACATGTCTGTGGCAACCATAACAAAGCTATGCATGATGAGTTGGTGTAAAGTGCCAGGAAGATGATCTGCATTTCTAGATTATTAATATCAACAGGAAGACAAACCCTGATGAACTACCCTTGGGCTCTAGGTGAATACTGGACATAGTAAGGTTCTGGGGCATGTATAAGAACTCCATCTAAAACCCTGGCCTGATAAAGCTACAAACTCAGTAGGTGACAATATCTGGATCCTGAAAGAATGTCCTTGTAGTATCTCCAGTTTCATAGCAGCATAATCTGGAGGTGTCATATAAAGATTTTTGAATGGGGGAACAAAATCTGATGCTGCATTCAGGGTTTCCAGGAGCAATAAGTGGATGAGGTCTTTTCAAAAAAATTCTTGTTATGATGAACAGCATGTGATCCTGTCAGATAAACATGAACTGCTCCTTAATTTGGGATGAAATATATCCCTGCGTAAGTCAAGTTTTGAGGAGGAATTAACACCAGGTGATTTAAGGTATTCCAGCTGAGTCAGGGGCCTCTAAGAATGGCAGGCCACAAAACTCTGTATATCAATCAGCTGTCAACATAATGGATGATGAGAGCCCTTAACCCTTTAAGCCCCGATCCCGTTTCTGCATTCAATGGCCGATCCCGCCTGTAGTCGTGATTTTTTTACTGCATTCAATGGCCGATTCCGTCTCCAAGCGTGATGAATGTGTGTTAGATTCAACGTCTCTGATTGGTTAGAAATGGGTTTATTCCAAGAACTAACAACTATTAAACCAATCAGAAATGATTTTACTTTCATTTGCGGAAATTTGAATTGTTCAGAAGCTAAGGGCTCCTGTTTTGAAAGCGGTTTAACTACACGTGTTCTGGTCATGAAAAATCGTAAATGATGGCGGACGTAAGAGTGATTTTTGATGAGAACAAAAATGAGGAGTTTCTCGGGTTTGATCTTGAAAATACTGAGCAAGCTGAGGAAATATATGTTCGGCAGTTGGATATTTTGTGAGATTTCGATTCAGACATAGAAGTTTCTGAGATTGAATCGTCCGAAGATGAGGATGCTGACTGCGATGATGATCGAGTTCTTGCGGATAAACGTTGCACATAATTTTGTAAATTCTGTATAAATAAGTCGTGAAAGACTTGGACAAATAGGGAAAAAACATACATCACTGTGTAGACAAATTCATTTGCAATAAATGGTGAAACTTTCTTGGATTTTAATTGGATATAAGCAGAGAAATTAAGGTAAGAGTGAATGCATGTGCACGATGTTTACAAAATTTTTCAAACAGGTAAAAACTCTGGGGCACACGCAGCTAGACATAGCTTTGCGCTGCTGGGGCGTAGCAGCAGTGATACTGATAACGGGTCTGGGGCTGAATGAGTTAAATGAGCTGCTGTTAGTCCAATAATCCTCACATACTCACATTAACCGAGCCCAAAACTTTAACCCATGTGCACAAAGATGAGATCGCAGTGATCAGACCACTCAGCTACCCAGAGGCTCTAGAAGGTGTTTTAAAGCGGAAAAAATAATTTAGATTACATTGCATACAATCTGATAATATTTCTGTGCTGAATTTCAGTGTAAATCTTGCTCATAATTAAACTCACTGGACAACTTGACGTTGATTCAAAATTGGATTTAAAAAACAGCCCCTAGAAATATATAAGTTGAACCCATTAGATAGAAGATCACTTCATTAATATGCGTGACTCTCACTCATTACTGAAATCATGTAAGATAAGGATCATATAAGCTTACATTCCAAGTCTGATCAAAATCTTTTGAGAAAAATGGCCTCCAGAATGGTAACAAGTCCAGCATATCAGAAGCAAGATCACCTTTTTAACAGGAACAGTGATCTCACTCAACACTGAACTAACCCAAGAGCCTGATGATACAAGCCCAAGTTTGTTCAAAACTGTATCAGAACTATGGCTTCCAGAATTGTAACAAGCTCAGCCAATTAGATAAAAGATTATGTTTGAAACTGTTGATATAAACCTATATTCCAAATTTGATCAAAACGGGACAAAACACATGGCCTCCAGAGTGGTAGCAAGCAAATGTTGAGTGACAGATGATAAATGAACACAGAGCTGGCTTTATGGTCAGATGAACTAAAAATACTCAAGTAATGCCAGTATGTTGACAATGCATTATGTAGGTGCCATCTGTGATGTATGGTACTCTGCTATATTATTTTTACCTCACATATTCAACCAATCAATCATTATCCTCCCCAAATAATCTGACCAACCAATCATGTCACCCCACTAGTTCAGACCAACCAATCATACTCCCACACATATTCTGACCAACTAATCATTTTTCTCCATGAATTCTGACCAATCAATCACCCACCCACCCCGATAATCTGAACTACCAATCATTCCTCCCCCCATATTCCAACCAACTAATAATACCCCCCCCCCCATTATGACCAACCTATATTCCCCCCACGATTTTTAAGTGTTCTGACCTACCAATCATTACCATTATGTACCATCTGGTATCACTGGTGATCTCACATGCAATGTGATTACAAAAACAACCTCAGACATGGCAGAGGTCTACCAAGCACTTATAAAGATCCAACTTCATTCATGGTAGAGGTCTACTAAGCACTTATAAAGATCCAATCTCAGTTATGGCAGAGGTCTACTGAGCACTAATAAAGATCCAATCTCAGTTATGGCAGAGGTCTACTAAGCACTAATAAAGATCCAATCTCAGTTATGGCAGAGGTCTAAGCACTAATACAGATCCAATCTCAGTTATGGCAGAGGTCTACTAAGCACTAATAAAGATCCAATCTCAGTTATGGCAGAGGCCTACTAAGCACTAATAAAGATCCAATCTCAGTTATGGCAGAGGTCTAAGCACTAATACAGATCCAATCTCAGTTATGGCAGAGGTCTACTAAGCACTAATAAAGATCCAATCTCAGTTATGGCAGAGGTCTACTAAGCACTAATAAAGATCCAATCTCAGTTATGGCAGAGGTCTAAGCACTAATAAAGATCCAATCTCAGTTATGGCAGAGGTCTACTAAGCACTAATAAAGATCCAATCTTAGACATGGCAGAGGTCTACTAAGCACTGATAAAGATCCAATCTCAGTTATGGCAGAGGTCTAAGCACTAATAAAGATCCAATCTCAGTTATGGCAGAGGTCTAAGCACTAATAAAGATCCAATCTCAGTTATGGCAGAGGTCTACTAAGCACTGATAAAGATCCAATCTCAGACATGGCAGAGGTCTAAGCACTAATAAAGATCCAATCTCAGTTATGGCAGAGGTCTACTAAGCACTAATAAAGATCCAATCTCAGACATGGCAGAGGTCTACTAAGCACTGATAAGGATCCAATCTCAGTTATGGCAGAGGTCTAAGCACTAATAAAGATCCAATCTCAGTTATGGCAGAAGTCTACTAAGCACTAATAAAGATCCAATCTCAGTTATGGCAGAGGTCTACTAAGCACTAATAAAGATCCAATCTCAGTTATGGCAGAGGTCTAAGCACTAATAAAGATCCAATCTCAGTTATGGCAGAGGTCTACTAAGCACTAATAAAGATCCAATCTCAGTTATGGCAGAGGTCTACTAAGCACTAATAAAGAACCAATCTCAGTTATGGCAGAGGTCTAAGCACTAATAAAGATCCAATCTCAGTTATGGCAGAGGTCTACTAAGCACTAATAAAGAACCAATCTCAGTTATGGCAGAGGTCTAAGCACTAATAAAGATCCAATCTCAGTTATGGCAGAGGTCTACTAAGCACTAATAAAGATCCAATCTCAGTTATGGCAGAGGTCTACTAAGCACTAATAAAGAACCAATCTCAGTTATGGCAGAGGTCTAAGCACTAATAAAGATCCAATCTCAGTTATGGCAGAGGTCTACTAAGCACTAATAAAGATCCAATCTCAGTTATGGCAGAGGTCTACTAAGCACTAATAAAGATCCAATCTCAGTTATGGCAGAGGTCTAAGCACTAATAAAGATCCAATCTCAGTTATGGCAGAGGTCTACTAAGCACTAATAAAGATCCAATCTCAGACATGGCAGAGGTCTACTAAGCACTGATAAAGATCCAATCTCAGTTATGGCAGAGGTCTAAGCACTAATAAAGATCCAATCTCAGTTATGGCAGAGGTCTACTAAGCACTGATAAAGATCTAATCTCAGACATAGCAGAGGTCTACTAAGCATTAATAAAAAGATTATGTTCTGCTGACCTTTAAAATTCCACTAATGTATTCCAGCCAATCAGATTAAATGTGTGTATCATGCTGGCATACTATTATGGCACTGATAGTTCTCCTTACCTGATAGCTGTAGGGAAGAGTTCAGTCTGCAGAACATCCAAAGCATTCCAACCCACTGTAGATACTGCCCCAAATGCACAGGAAATAAGCAGATTTTGTACTTTGTTATGTACAATGGGGATGAAGAAAACACAAATTCCTGATATCACCATACTTGAGGCTGAAACAGAAAAAAATGAAGGCCTTTAAATAAGGTTATCAAACAAATTTAAATTCTAATAATCCCTTAAAGGGACCTATGCTCTATTAGCTGAACTTCTTTCAAAGGAATCTACATTAAGTTTGTTTCTTCTGTCCTTTTATTCTTTGTAACTGCCGCAAATAGAAACACATCTCTGATATTGTGAGAAACACCAATGTACCAAAATTGGTAACAAAAATAATTTCTTACAAATCCAAGTTAAGATGTTGTCAAGATACCTTTAAGTGCAATACGAAATTATCTGTCATAGCCACTGACCTTGAATCTGACATAAAAAACAGAAGGTCATTGATTTATCTAACTCAGATATGACCATTCATTCAGACGATCATTGATTTATCTAACTCAGATATGACCATTCATTCAGACGGAGTAGTTATAATAAGATTTTCATGTTGGCTGTTGTGATGGCCATATTGAATGACAGATCAATGCCATTTTCATTTGGTAGCAACTAAGTATCATAAAGTCTTTTACTGAAAACTCCGTGCTAAATATGACCATCCATTTAGGAGTTGCGATAACAAATGTTTGAGCACAGCTTAACTGAGTTTCTTAAACTCCATTTTGTAGTATGTACTTAGTAACTGATCAGTAAGGATAAAAATCATACATGGTTTGCTATAATAAAAAACCAATCACCCATAATGCCCTGGCAAATGTTTATATACAGCAGGCTGTTTATGATTCATTAATTAAATTCATGTTGAAATTCTCAGAACAGTATTTTCTCAGCTTCTTCATGCCAATATCCTCTTAGATCTGGCACGTGTTTGGAGCAATACCTAAAGGTACATATAATGACTTGTCTACAGAAGTACATTAGCAATCTGTCTCAAAACATGCTGTGAACAAATTACAAGTTGATACAGAAGATATCTGTTATATATCTGTATATATATTTCTGTATATCTATCTTGTGCTTAATTTTTTTCAGTGATGAGGGAACTGTCTACATGATTTTTGTCATGATTCTAATAAGTAAACAAGATGTTTACTTGCATCTGAGTTCAAAACCTCATTTTTTTCCCTAGGACATTCGAGTGTTTAGATTAAGTGAAATTAGTATGTACAGGATGTGGTAAATAATTATTAATTCCTCTCATATGATCAGTCTGTGGAATCACTTATAGTTGTGTTCAAATATAATCTGAGCATAATCATTTAACTTATTTTTTGAAATTATAAAGTGCTCCTTGACTTTGTAGTCTAGAACACTTTTTTGAGATTATTGAAGACTCGTTCAAAGATATTCTCACTAATATCACTGTGATAAATCAAAACAATGAAGACTAAAGAAATTCATTCAGAACATTCTATACTTTTGGACTTGTGAAAGAACATTAGGATTGTTTGGGATTTAATTCACAATACAGTGTCTTTTTAATTTTCACTTTGTACTATAAGAAAATATATTATTTTTTATTTTACTAACCTGTTTGGTTTTGCTCCTTTTCTGTTACATAGTTTAAGACCATTGAGTCACAATACATACATCAGTATTAATTAGATATTTATAGTGGTATATAAGACTTAATTGCAGGCATGACAAACTTGTCAGAAAAATTTCTGTCAAATAATCAGCACATAACAGTTTTTTAAGTTGGGGGAGTAAAATTCTTGTGCACTTCTTATCTGTATACAGGTTGTTCCATTAATTGCCTGGCTGTGAGTGGTGGGTTCAGAAACCCATTATATGTTAATATGAAAGCAGCTTCTCCTTGGTTTCCAATTCACTGTTTGAATTTATTTGGTGCTGTGGCTTGGTACGTTTCATATTTGTTGAGCTAAAATCATTCATTTCTCAATTGTGGGCCACATTTCTTGATTCCTGCAGGTGATGCACATTTTTTCTGACATTGTTTTCAGACCCAGAAAAAGAGAGTGACATTCCCCTTTCTCTCCTCCATGTGCAGTGTTGATACTAAAATTATGCTTCCATGTCTTGGTTTTTGACAATTTCAGTCTGCACCTGCCCTAAATTCTTTGATATACACTTAATTTACAGTGTCATATGTTCATATGTCAAAATGGAATTTTCTGTCAAGTACACATATGCTGAATGATATTCAGGGCTTTCTATTCCAGTTACAAGTATTAAAGGACATTTTTTAAAGATAAAAACCACAATATGAATCAATATGTGTAGAATTTGTGAGTCTTGATAACAACAAGTTTGGAAAGCTGTTTAGGACTCCAAAAAACAGAAAGCTTCAGCAAATGAAAATGGCCTGAATACAGTATACACATACACTTCTCCCTCGATAACTCATGCACAACGGGGTCCACAAAGATAGGCCACACTATAAGCAAGGGTGCGAGTTACCGATGAACCTCCAAAAATTGAAAAAAAAATCCACTTAAACATCTAGAAAACAGCAAGTAGGGGAGTTAGAGGACTGGGCTTTTAATGACTGAATCCTTGTTTTACAATCACGTCGATATTAATTGTTAATAACGTGCTTTTTCTAATTCTTATTCTGTATAAATAACATTTATTTTCAAAATATCCAACATGTGAAAGATCGTTCCAACTGGTTTTAACAACCATCATGTGCACACGAAAACATCTGTGTATTACATCCCTGCTTTTTGTTTTGTTGATTAGTTTGATTCCTGGAGTGGTATTTAATCATATCCTGCCAAATCGGGAGTCTATTAGCAAGGAACTAGAATAACTGTTAATACATGATCTAACAAGATTCCTTTTTTTTAAAAACAATTTGTTTCATGAGACAATCATCTACGTCGAAACTCAATTTCTGATTTGTTCAATTAGTACATTATTGATGTCATGATTTCATTGGAAGTAACAGTGAAACTTCTTATCATCCTTTAGGATATCTCTTAGTGCCAGTTCAGGAATTCTCTGAAACTCTCTTGCCCACAACGGTCTGTATCTGTGAAACCAAACTCTTTTTTTTATGATGTATTCTTTTAGCTTGGTTGCCTTGCTATCTTTGATCACATTTATGAAAAAGTTGGGTCATTTAAGGTAGTTTATGTTACACAGTATTATTTTAACAGTGTTTGATTGATCCATGAAGTGAGTTCACCCAACATGCAATCGGGCCACTAGATTTTAAGTTTGTAGGATTTGTGTGCCTTTTAACTTTCCTTTAATCCACCTCCTTTATTTGATTCAAAAGACATAATTAACATCATAATACATAGGAGGCCAGTTTTTAATTCTGTGCAACACTACAACAAATACTTCCGCAAGTCAGTTATCAAAACACTGTCAGCACATAATTAGGTTCTGAGAGAAACACTTGCGTACATAGTTTTTATGGTAGATTGACACACTTTACGTCTAAATACACATTGCATTTATGATGAGTACACTTAAGAGGAACTAAAAGATAGAATTACAAAACAAATTTCACTTAAAATTATTTGTATTTAGGTATTAATGTATTGCCTACACTAGGCATAAGTGACATTTTCATTGATCAAAATTTCCTTGAATATCTTTAATTACGGTGTACTAAGAATGTCGTATTGGAAAGAAAATGTAACCACTTATATGACTTCTTATTAAAAGTTGATAATTTCAAAATGTTGATTAAAATTTTGAGGTCCTATCTACCGTTTTTGACTATAAAACAAGTGATATATCAACGTTCAAGTTACCAATTTTGATCGCAATTTACTTCAAGATTTAAGAAATTGGGATCATTTTTTATTTTATTTTTTAGTTTAAAAAATGGGATCCATGCCTGACCCCACATTATAAGCGAGTTCGTGAGTTATCAGGCACGAGTTATTGAGGGAGTGGTGTAGATAAGTCAGATTTCAGAGTGCCATATTGTATCAGTTTTTAGATTTTAATTACCACATACTGTAAATACATTGTTTTTCTCAGAGATGTTGTTGTGTTATAAGATTAGGTCTTATCTTTCAGTCAGGTAAATTATCTTTACTGATGTAACATTTATAAACAGTGTTTCTATATTCTGTGTTTTATTATGCTGTAACCACCTTTTATTTCTGTTACTAAATTTCCTTGTTTCCCAATTTCAAACTAGGTCACAATGATTTCTGGATCATACATTTAAACCTTGATGAGAAAATAATAATTCATGTAAATCTTTTGACAACAGTCATTAAAAATATCAACTCATGAAAATATCCAGTTTACATGCAGTGAAAATAAGTTCATGAAAATAAGTTTAAATGCAATGAAAATAACAGTTCATGAAAATATGTTTTAATGCAATGAAGTAAGTTCTGATAATATCATGCTTCAATGCAATAAAATAACAGTTTGCAATATCATGTTTCAATGCAATGAAATAACATTCTGCAATAATATCATGCTCCTGTGCTATGAAATAAGTCTGCAATAATATCATGCTTCAATGCAATTCAATTACATTTTGCAATAATATGCTTCAATGCAATGAAATAACACTTTTGCATTAATATCATGCATCAATGCAATGAAATAACACTTTGCAATAATATCATGCATCAATGCATGAAATAACACTTTGCAATAATATCATGCGTCAATGCATGAAATAACACTTTGCAATAATATCATGCATCAATGCATGAAATTACACTTTGCAATAATATCATGCATCAATGCATGAAATAACACTTTGCAATAATATCATGCTTCAATGCATGAAATGACATCTTTGCAATAATATCATGCTTCAATGCAATGAAATGACATCTTGCAGTATCATGCTCCTGTGCAATGAAATAAAAGTTTGCGATAATATCATGGTTACATACAGCAAAATTAGCAGTTCATGAAACTATCCAAAAAAATATGCAATGAAATTAAGAGTTATTTAAACTATCTTAAAACAGGCAGTGAAATTTACAGTTCGTTAATACACTGAAATTTACAGTTCTGTAATGCAGTGAAATTTACAGTTCCTTGATACAGTGAAATTTACAGTTCAGTAATGCAGTGAAATTTTCAGTTCTTTAATGCAGTGAAATTTACAGTTCCTTAATGCAGTGAAATTTACAGTTTGGTAATAAAGTAAAATGCACATTCCGGTAATGCAGTGAAATTTACAGTTCCTTAATGCAGTGAAATTTACAGTTCATTAATGCAGTGAAATTTACAGTTTGTGAATACAATGAAATTTAGTTCCTTGATGCAGTGAAATTTACAGTTCAGTAATTCTTTAATGCAGTGAAATTTACAGTTCCTTAATGCAGTGAAATGCACATTCCTTAATGCAGTGAAATTTACAGTTCCTTAATGCAGTGACATTTACAGTTTGGTAATGCAGTGAAATGCACATTCTGGTAATGCAGTGAAATTTACAGTTCCTTAATGCAGTGAAATTTATAGTCCATTAATGCACTGAAATTTACAATTTGGTAATGCAGTGAAATGCACATTCCTTAATGCAGTGAAATTTACAGTTCCTTAATGCAGTGAAATGTAGAGTTGCTTAATGCAGTGAAATTTATAGTTCTTTAATTCAGTGAAATTTACAGTTGCTTAATGCAGTGAAATTTTCAGTTCCTTAATACAGTTAAATTTACAGTGGCTTAATGCAGTGAAATTTACAGTTCGGTAATGCAGTGAAATTTCCAGTTGCTTAATGCAGTGAAATTTACAGTTCCTTAATGCAGTGAAGTTTACAGTTCAGTAATGGAGTGAATTTTACAGTTCCTTAATGCAGTGAAATATACAGCTTTTTAAAGCAGTGAAAATTTACAGTTCCTTGATATAGTTAAATGTACATTGCTTAATGCAGTGAAATATACAGCTTTTTAAAGCAGTGAAAATTTACAGTTCCTTGATATAGTTAAATGTACACTGCTTAATGCAGTGAAATTTACAGTTCCTTGATATAGTTAAATGTACATTGCTTAATGCAGTGAAATATACAGCTTTTTAAAGCAGTGAAAATTTACAGTTCCTTGATATAGTTAAATGTACATTACTTAATGCAGTGAAATGTACAGTTACTAAGAGAAGTGAAATTTACAACTCCTTGAAATATCCTGATGCATAACATTCTACTCACCTAACAATGGTTTCCTCCCTAATTTATCCATCACAAGGATTGTCAACAGGTTTCCTGGTAAATTTGATAATGCAGTCATGAACCCATCAAAGAAAACCCAGTCATCTGGAATGGGGTTACAGGATGTTGTAGTGTTGTTCTGGTCAGCTGGCATGTTTTCTTTAATACCGTCACATGGGGATCCACCATATTTTTCTACTCTGTTAAATAATTCTGGAAACCACATCCAAAGACCATAATATCTGCAAAAGAGGGCAATGTACTCTTGCAAGTTGACCTTCATTTTTTTCTTCACAATTTAACAGAATTTCCTAACAGTACATATACTATCTATATATGCCTTTAAGAAGTGTGTCCTGTTACAAACAACAAAAGACCCTGATTTGACATCACATAATGTGCCACCAGATCAGTGTCTATGTTGTTTGTTGTATTGATTACTCCTAACAAACTTCACAGATCCAAGTTTGTGCAGTTTGCAGTTGGATTTGACTCTATACAAGCAAGTCTACAAAGTATGTTAAATCTGGCAATGAGTATGAAGCAGTCAATGATAGCCTTTTCTTAGTGATAAAATGTCTTATATTAATGTGCATTATCCAAATGCAATTTATTTTTACCCAATAAGAGTAAAGATAGCCATCAAGAAGTCCAACAAAAAGCCCATGGCTACCACAGTGTGGAATAATTGTTGAAAGATTTTTTATCCATATAAATAGAGTATGGTTTTATCATCCCAACAGCTATGATATCCCGGTCAACTGTTGGGGTTTCTAATAAAAAAAAACTGCTGTATGGCAATAATAGAACCACTGACAAAAACTTATTAGAAGGCATTTTTGTGAGAAAAAGATATGGCTGATGCTGGGGTTTTGCAACTGACATGCAGTTTAAAATATCTGTGATTCTGCTGGACTGCAGAAGTAATTTAAAGTTGGATTCTTCCTTTTTTGTGATAAAATCAAGAGATGCTGACGTTCTGGTCCAAGTGGTTGATAAGGTAAGAAAAGGTGGGCAGAACTCCAGAAGCAAAAGGCGCAAAGCTTCTTCAATGGAAGCTCTGAAGGCTGAGTCTTCCCACAACATAGTGAAATCAAGATGTGAAGAAGGAATATGCAAGCAAGCATCGTCATCTTTGCTTGCATGTGGTGAGATTGATGTCTCTTGAGTTGCCTGAGAAGGAGCTGGCAAAGAGTGTCTGCCACTGACAAAGCTCATGGAGCGCACTGAAGTAGAAACAGTGATTTCCAATTGGTCACCAATTAAAAGAGTCCTTCCTACTGACCAAGGATTGTGAGAACTTAGAGGTGGCATCTGTTGGAAGCTGAGGTACTAAGCTCAGCATCGTAAATGGAGAATGCAGTGAGGCCATATTTGGGTTAGACTGGTCTCCATAACTGCATGTATACACCAGGTTTGGGAAACTAATGACAGACTGATTTCCGGGAACTTATTGTGTCAAGATCCCTTGTAGTAGGCCTAAGCCAGTCAAAACAGAAATATGACATGTTTGTAGAATGTTGTCTAAGTCATAATGCTGGGACAAGTTATGGAGTGTTTGATTCATATGACCAGTCTGTGTATCAGTGACAGGAGACTTTGTTTTGCTCATTCACTCACTGTTTATAATCCAAAAGCTGTCAAATGGTACCCTGATGAGGCAATGCATAAAGTAAGTATTGTCCAACATGAGGAGTCCTGTTGTGCTGACACAGATACTGGGGCTGTCTCTGATTGTGTAGATTTCTGGCATTTTGTAATTGGAGAGCCTTTTTGTTGATTTATCTCCCTTATCTGCCAAAAATTCCTGCACTGAGGTTATGTCAGCATGTAAGCTTATAGTGTCTTCGTCTTTAGACATGCGTATCTGCGTTTTGTCCATGGTCTAATCTGTAAGACACAAAGAGCCAAAATGTAAAAACCTGTTGTAGCTCTGCACCTGTCTTTTATTACTGAACATGAAGTTAGTACAGAGCTATGCCATATCGCGTTACCTGGAAAATAGCAGACGAATTTAATGAAGCTATGAAGCAAGAGGTAAGAACCAAATAATTCACCATACTACCTGTGAAAAATTAAAGGACAACCCATAGAGGAAAATCAAATGAAGCATGGAATCCAGACACTAAGTGTATTAGCAGAGAAAAACTCACCTGTATGTAGCCAGCCACTGTGGAATTATAAACATATTAAGAGTTTCCTATAGGTCTCAGAGACTTGCATATACATAAAAGTACAGCCCAAATTAATTGTGAAGTCACACAGGCTACCCATGCAAGTACCTAAGTCCAATTAAATGTGTAAAGATGACAAAGTGTGGGGTAAAATTGTAAAGGCTGGACTTCGTCGACATAACAAAGAAAAGTTGGAAATATTGATGGTGTATACTTTCCTTGTAAATGTAAAGTAAGAACTCCTCCAACTTGTATCAAAGTTGATTCAGGATTTTGAAATTGCATGTGGCATGAGTGCAAGCAGTAACTGAGATATTCATGGGTTTTGTCACCAATCCATATATATTTAGCTGGGAGGGATGGATTTGATGTTGTTGTTGTTCTAGGGTTTAATGCCATTTTGCAGCACAAGATAGGCTATACATGGCGGCCAGCATAAATGGTGGAGGAAGAACCCTGGAAAACCCAGGGAAGAACCACTGACCCAAGAGAAGCTACTGGCAGGCTTTCCCATGCACCCATGCTAGCTGAGCCTTGGACTCGAACCCACGTGGTCAGAGGTGAGATGGCAGTGATCCGCAATGTAGTAGTTCTTGTAAGGTAATATGATTGGGTAACATATTTCAAGAAGAAAGAAACTTATACTTTTGCCAAAACCTAGGGGCTGCCCACTAATGTTACAAACAACAAAGATATGTGCCATTATCTATTTACAAGTGTATTGAAAGGTTGTTGAACATAAAGGTCAGATATCCCTTACCTGACTGCCAGCTTTATGTCATTAACAAATTCAAATGGAGGTAACTTCAATATTTTTCAACTATTTTTCACAAAATATTCAATGTATGTGCAAACTTAACCTAAATTTATGCTGGGGTAATTTTCAACCAAAAAATGGCACCATATACAAATGCTTAGTTTGCTCTGATGATAATAAATCAAGTTATACAGAGGTGACAATGCAAATGTGTAGATGTGCGAGAGGCTTGTACTGTGGTATCTGAATTATATGAATTTTATTATTCCTTTTAATTCTAGGGTGAGGGAAAACTGTGTATCTGAATTTAAGCAATATGGCTTATTATATAATCTGAGGAAGTGTGTGTGTGTGTGTGTCTGTGTGTGTCTGCATGTGTGTGCATGTTAAAAACATATATACTCATCCAAAACTTAATGTAAAATTAATTATCAACAGTATCATGGCCTTTCTTCTGAGACTGGGGCTTTTATTCTATGGTGAGGGAAAACTGTATTTGAATTTTAGTAATATGGCTTATTACTAAATGTGTGTGTGTGAAAAACATATACTTACCCAAAACTTAATGTAAAATTAATTATCGACAGTATCACAGCCTTTCTTCTGAGACTGGGGTTGAACACATCCTTAGTTTGAGACAACATCTGTCAGTAAAAAAACATGGTACTTTTCACACAATGAATAACAGTAATATTGTAAAAATGTCATGAATAATGCTAATAATGTCCAAATATCATGAACAGTAATACTGTAAAAAATAACATTAATAACAATAATATTGTAAAAGATATCATGAAATCAAGGATATTAAGACAAGTCATGGCCAGACTAAAACTATATTAAAAAATTTTGATGTTTTGTTGTCAGTAATTTAGCAATGGCCAAGAAAACATCAGAATGTCTGTAAAGGTTCATAGCAATCCCCCAAGCAGTCTAGGGGAAGTAGCAATAACAAACAGATGGAAAGATAATGAATGACGATAACACAGAATATCTCATAAGCTCTTCTGTTTCAATACCAATAAAACAAAAAAGTAGAGGTCCAGGACAAGATATGGGGCCCACTATGGAGCTATGGGAGGCAGCTTACCAACAGTTTTGGAAATTACTGTAGAATGAAATTAAATATTTTATTCAATTGTACTTAAAGAAAGTACAAAGGCAGAAAAACTGAAAGAATAATTGAAAAAACTAAAATGTGTACACCGAACTTGGATACTCACAACAAGGCCAAAAAACCTAATCAATGTGTGACAGACATGGATGAATGGATCTTAAAAGTTAAAAGTACATGCTTCTACCACTATCAAGCTGGAGCAAAACAAAACAAATTATTAGGAAGAAAGACAAAGAAACAATAAGAGGGATAGATTGAAGGTCTTTTTTAAAAAGAAAAGGAATAAAGAAAGACATTTGTTCTGCAAATGAGTGAATTTCTTCACCTAAAGACTAACAAATCCAGAGAAAAAAGAAAACGAGAATATGCACATAGATTGGAGACTTACAAACTTACTAATTTTGCTTGTGAGGTAAATTTATGATAACAGGAAATATCCTTATTTCTGGCTTCAGAATCATTCAGTTGTACATCTTCTTCATCTTCAGATATCTTTAATGATGTGATCTGAAATAAAAATGTCAACAGAGAATCTAAGCAAGAAACATCATTCAACCCAATGTTACTGATTTCTCCATAATCAGTTACTTTCCACATTTAAACCTTTATTTCTAAACGAACATTGTAACTATTAAACAATAACCTTTAATAATTTTGTTAAAGTTCTGTACCACATGCCTATTATTAAAGTTACGATTTTATTTTAGTGTCTCAGGCACACGATCCATAGAGATGCCAAGGATGGTGCCCTGGCTCAGATCTTTACAAAACTGAATTTTTTTGTATGATAAAAGAGAAAATACTCCATCAGTAACTGCAGACAAAAATACATTTTTTTCTCAGATATGAGAGAGACAAAAAGAGACAGAATATGTGCCACATGATTCATAATGAAATTACATTTACATTCCTTCTTGTATTATATATATATATATATATATATATATATATATATATATATATATATATATATATATATATATATATATATATATATATATATATATTGTATTGTATTATTGTTATATTTATATTTCTTTCTTTTACTTTTTTTAAAGATCTAATTTGTACTTTTATCTAATATTCAAAACTGCTTGTATTAAACTTTGGTATACTTTACTACTTGTTTAAATTATTAAATCACTGTCCACTACTGAAGGACTGATGGATGGACCAAATCGTAATACACTAAACTTTAAAAAATTAATTTATAAATTTAAAAAATCTACTTAAAAATTAATTTATAAATTGAGAAAATCTACTTAAAAGTTCATTTATAAATTGAGAAATTCGACTTTGATGTATTTATATAAAATTACTAAATATTCCTTGGTTTTATTGTAAAAGTTCATGCTGAGGTGATATCTGTGACCCATCATCACTTATTAACACAGGCATAATTTTACAAACATATTTTCATTTTTTTTTTACACATATAGAAATATTTTGTATCCTTTACTGCTTTATCAACCCATTCTGCGTTTAAAATTTCATAACCCCATTCTTATTTTTTGGTACTCCATTACATCTTAATTCTTGTTCAGTTCTAGAGAATTATCAAATGTTTCCAATTTTTATTCCAATTCACTAGTTTTGTCTAAAAACTGCTGTATGTTTAATGTGATCATTTCAAAGGTGGCATAATAGTTTTATCCCTTCTTTCCAATAATAAATTTTCCAAAGACACTAGATAATTTAACACAAATGGAATGTGATATTTGTCCATGAACCCTTAAGTGGACTCTCAACATGGTTCTATAAGGCCATGTAAAATGTGTTCAGATTCTGCATCTTTCAATAAAGAATTATTAAATTTCTAAAGACCTTTTCTTATTGGTAATTTTTCAAAATTCAAATTTAATTATCACAGATGAGTGATCTGTTCTTTGACAAAGGTTTAATCAAAGCATACTTCACATCCACTAATATTTATCCATCAGAAAAGAAATCAAACATAGCTTGTTTTTAAAAAATGCCTTTGTCTTTCTCCATGTATACCTTCAAGCATCCACATTTAATTCATGCAAACTATCAAATCAAATTCAAAACATAGGTCTAACATTTGTTCACTTGCCTTGAAATTAATGGTATTAAAATAATTATAAGTATCTGAGTGGGGTTCAAAGTAAGATTAATAAGATCACTAGCCTAAATTACACTTTCATCATGCAAATTATCAATATTCCTCACTAGTTTTTCATAAAATATGGCATATATTTGTTGGGGCCATGTCATTTTGCAATACTGAATACTAAATATCCAGGTGAGCTGATTAACTTTAATGCCATGTAGTTTGAATTATAAAATAATTTGTAACACCTATAGCATTAGATGTATTTGAATTCAAATAACATTAATATCATGTGGGCCTAATATATTTTTCACCCCCCTCTTCCCAAATCTGAATCTAAAAAAGAAAATTATTTAGAAAGTGTTTTTGCTTCTAAAAGTTAGAAACATCTCTTCCAATCTCCTCTCTTTTTAGGTGTCCCCAAATTCCTAACAATTTATGGTACAAATGTTAATACCTTCCATTTTGTTACAAATGTTAATACCTTCCATTTTGTTACAAATGTTAATACCTTCCATTTTGTTACATCATGTTACTACCTTCCATTTTGTTACAAATGTTAATACCTTCCATTTTGTTACAAATGTTAATACCTTCCATTTTGTTACAAATGTTAATACCTTCCATTTTGTTATAAACGTTAATACCTTCCATTCTGTTACATCATGTTTGGTCTTTATCATCAATGAATTTAAAATGAAAAATGCCAACTCCAATATGTGCTGACGATCTGTTATTCTAGATAAGAAAAAACTATAAATCAATACTAGAAAACTGTAAAGTTTCAAAATTGCATACATATTTATATACAAATCTCAGATCAGAAAAAGAGCCACAATGCTGCACTCTTATACAATGTTGTATTCTTATACAATGTTGTAATCCTATACAAGTTACATGCTCTTGAAGGATGCATGGTACTAATTCAACTCCAATAGTAAACATATGGAAACACCATCATATTCAAAATTCAATAACTTAAAATTTCTGGGTGCTGATGATGAGACCTATAGTTCTCCATGCACATCTAACCTTGGTGCAAGCTTATGTGTGGAGAACACCATATGAGCCGCTGCATTTTGTTTACATACATGTGCATGAAACACATGTTATTGATTCTGCACCAAATGAATCAGGTGCTACTTTCATTATTGAGTACTCCTGAGTCAAGCCTGTAAAAAGACTAAAATTGCATCAGTAGAAATTTTTCTATATTTTTTAAAAATTACATAAAGAATAAGCTCTCAAAAGATATTTTTACTAAAATTTTAATTTTCATTATTAACCAATTATGGACCACCAAACCCATAAATACTCTATTATTTCTTCACCCATTTCTAGACTGGTTAACAGTTCTTCCATATAATTAGTACCATGTGTCCGATAACCAGATTTAAATTTTTTAGAAAAAGTTGTATTTTACTCATTGATATTGGAGCATAATTGTAAGAAAGAATTGGCCATACTTGTGCATGGATAATAGTGCAATAGCATTTTATGTGATACCAATGTCTATAGCTAAATTGCATCCTCATTACATGTTGCTGTGTTGTATTGTACTTATTAGTGGCTTATTCTTGTTATTAAAATAACTGTTTTCTGCCTTTGTATCTTCATGTTATCTTTCTATGGCATGCATGCTACACATAAGAAACACAAGCATGCTGACATCAGCAAGTATGACATCACAGGGTATAAAATTACATGACACATTGTATTTTCATCTCTCACTGGCTATAAGACAAGTTTTAAATGTTTTAAATTTCAAAATTGCATTACTTTTCTTGCTGACTCTCACAGAAATAACATGCAGTGCATCCCTATTCACATCAATCAAACAAAACAAATAAGTGTGCCACATGACAGGTCAAAATGATAAGAGGCCATTGCCCTTTTGTGACTAAAACAAATACACACACCCATGAAGCATCAAGAGATGCTGACATTCCAAACTTATTTAAACTATCATCACATGTGATTCATCACCCCCAAATCTTAATAAAAAGGTATAAAAACCAAAGAAAAGTTCCATAAGCTTTATTATACTGAATAATTAAATAACAGAGTGCTACTTTTTAGTATAAAACTATGGGGAAGGATGAGGAAGCAAAGAATAGACAATAGAGTAATTTCTTCAAGCCTGGTAATGTTCCCCACAACAAGGGGGAAAATGTGCATCAACCCAAAAGACACAGCAACATGAGGTCTGTTACATAAGGACAACAAGAGACAAATTTGAAAAAGCTATCCAAAGGTCCTATAATGCTGACATTGATGTTGGAGACAGAAAGTGTATGAACAAACTGTTGCGGCTCAAGCTATTAAGTAAGCTGGAGGTGGAGAAATGTGTGAAAAGATTTGTGATGCCAAAACATGTCCATGTCTCTATGCATTATTCAGACACTGATAAAACTTATCACTGCATAAACTCATTGTTAAATTTAAGTAATAGAATTGAATTGCATATTAAAGTTGTCTAAAAGATAAATCTATGCCTACATTTACCCAAAACTCATAAAAAGTTAAGAAAAAGTCTCAAAATCATTACTGTGGCTACTTTCCAATATAAGCAGTGTTAAATTACTTACTTTTTAATATAAAGCTGAATAAAATGCAGAAATTATTGAACAAAAGAGAAACAAAGCAAACCTTGCAATCACTCGATTACAGTCAAAGGGGAGGTAATACACCTAGATTTGGCAAACCAAATAGCAAGCTCTAATTTACAGCTAAATGATTCCTTAATATTACTTGATAGTAAGTACAGAGCAATGTTGGCTTTATAAATAGCTTTTGTTTCAAATATGAAACCATATTTCTGACATGAAGCTTGTTTTCATCTATTCACAACAACATATCTGGTGAACAAAACACATATCGCTTAGTGCACACAGGAACAAAAGCTGAGATGTGGAATAATGTGTTCTGACAGCACCAGTTCCAACACCCCGACTATAAAGGTTTTAATCATGGGACTTGGTACATGAAGAAAAAAGAGGTCTGGTGTGGTGGGAGAGAGCAATATGTTCACCATGCAGTTATACATCAAGAATGCTTCAACTGTATGAAGAGAGGTTGGGGAAGAAAAACTGTCTGTGTAAATAATGCAATACATATAGGACTTTTGCAGACTTTTATTGAGAATGAAGGGTTGAAAACTATTATTTTAGGTGAAAATGTCCCTCCCTGCTCCCTCAACAAAAGGGATGTAGAAAAGTTCCAATACTGTTTGCCAACAAATTTAATGTACCAATATGAGAAACATGCTGAATTTAGAATACGTGTCAATGAGTTTAATTCTGTGACAAGAAATAAGACATATATAATTGATATTCAATGTGACTCGACATATAATAATGCAATTTACAGGTTGAGGCAATGCAGCATGTGCAGTTTTGTGCACAGTCCTTGATTTTTACAATGTTCTCTGCTTTGATCTGCTGAAAGTGTCTCTAAAGTTAAATGATCAGTATTGATACATAAGTGATTGTGACATAAGTGGCTTACATATAAAATCTTCCCCCACCCCCTTTTGGGGAATTGTTGCATGTGTTAAATGGTATTTAACCATATAGGCCAATCTGTGGGCACCATCATATGAAATTCTACCATCAGGTCATACTATGCTCTTTTCCCCATGGCCTGAGCTATCTAATGCCACTGTCCAGTGTATAAAACCATCCCCATCTGCCTTTTGTATAGATTTTTCTCCAAAATCACATGCAAACCATGCAAAATAGACTCCATTATGAATGTCATATGCAAAACCCACCAAAATGATACTCTGGATGCACATGGTAACCATGGAAACAACAAGCTCCTATTATGGTATAGGTCGCATATAGGACACACAGTACTAATTCAACTCCAATAGTAAACATATGGAAACACCATCATATTCAAAATTCAATAACTTAAAATTTCTGGGTGCTGATGATGAGACCTATAATTCTCCATGCACATCTAACCTTGGTGCAAGCTTATATGTGGAGAACACCATATGAGCCGCTGCATTTTGTTTACATACATGTGCATAGAACACGTTATTGATTCTGTACCAAATGAATCAGGTGCTACTTTCATTATTGAGTACTCCTGAGTCAAGCCTGTAAAAAGACTAAAATTGCATCAGTAGAAACTTTTCTATATTTTTTTAAAATTACATAAAGGATAAGCTCTCAAAAGATATTTTTACTAAAATTTTAATTTTCATTATTAACCAATTATGGACCACCAAACCTGTAAATACTCTATTATTTCTTCACCTATTTCTAGACTGGTTAACAGTTCTTCCGTATAATTAGTACCGTGTGTCCTGAAGACTGGGTAAGGTGTATGGAAAAAACTGAACCGTGTCATTTTCTTTCTGACTATGGTGATGAAGAGAGCTCTAAACGAAGCGCATAATTAGTTTCATGCCTAATTATTTTGATCAGCAGACCTGGCTCTACTAGGTTGCTTAAAAACTCTGTCTTCAAGAGAAATATTCTGATATTGTTAGAAAAAAGATAGTTACCCAAAACAACCCGGTATAACAGACTGATTCAATTTATTGACATAAACATTGCAAGTGGTACATACTATACCTGAAAAGTAGATTTTTCACAATTCCAACTGTGTATTGTTCTCAAAACTTCAAGGGCCATCTCCTCTCTATTTTGCTGCATAGAAAGAACATGTATTAGTTGCCTTATTAATTTATTTAAAGTCTTAACACTTTTTAATTATTCATTTCAATATCTCACATTATTGCATAGCATTATCATGATGAAATATGGAGCACAATGACCTATATTTAAGATGACACTGTAGTACCCTCTTACCAAGTTTAATGATTCCTCATATAACAGTATTATATAGGAAGTAAAACAACCAATGTGGTCAGCTACCCAAAGATGTCACTGATCAACAGCGCATTAATTGATATACACGTGGGAAATGGCAGGGTATCTCAGTCCAAGGTTCATAATGTCATGCAACATCAATATTATCTGGTTTTAATGTTTACTGGAACCCAATGAAGTTGAGGACCAATATCTTTCAAGATTCAATATTATTCATATGGTCTGGCATATGCAACATGCTGCATGTAAGGGAGTCATTGGGGTTTTAAGTGAGTCAATAATAATAATAATTACTATAATTATTAGAGTGACCATCATAGGACATAACTTGAGTGACTAAAACATCCCTTTTAGTTGCAAAACTTCTCTTTCAGCAGAAAAGCAATGTTCAGGTTACCCTGTATTGCAAGCTATGGGGTCAGGTTATTTGAGAATGTTCTCAATGATCATCAAGATCAAAAAGCAATAGTGTTGTTTTGGCAATCTGACCATCACACATCACTGATTATTTTTAATTTGGGCTTTAAATGGCTACTAACATTAAATCTTTGCCTCAGGTTCTTGGTGTTGAATTAATGGAGCAATTCTTCTCCAAAATGAAAACATAAAAAAGTAACACATATACATCGTTATATATTCAACAGCCACTTTAAATGAGAACTGCATTCAGAATTGGGGGCCCCGAGTGGCCAAGTGGTCTAAAGCGCTCTTCGTTACAGATCACTGACATCTCACCTCTGTCTGCGGCGGTTCGAGTCTAAGATTCAGCCAATGTGGGTATGTGAGAAAGCTTGCCAGTAGCTTCTCGTGGGTCGGTGGTTCTTTCCGGGGTTTTCCCGGGTTCTTCCTCCACCATTAATACTGGCCACCATGTATAGCCTATCGTGTGCTGAAAAATGGCGTTAAACCCCACAACAACAACAACAGCATTCAGAATTTACAAATCTTAATCCATAGTTTACTTCCTGTCAGTCAGCATCAAAGATGTCAACTTGTGCTGCATGAAGCCAGAAATACTGCTTACATTTCAGAAGGGTAAAATCAGAGGTTGTACCAACTGTTAACTCCTGCTACACTAAAGCTGGTTCAAGATTTTTTTAATATCAAGTTATCTATTTGGAAGACCACAACAAAACAACATCCACCAAAAAATATACTTTTAGTCATAAATGTTACATGTAGACTATTGAACAAGCACTATTATTATTATTATTATTATTATTATTATTATAAGTATTATTATTATATTATATTCAAATGTTGCTATGGGATAATGATCAAACTTTATAAAGTCTCCATAATGGTCTCTCACTTCTGCCTGTTCTACCAGTGGTGACTACTCCCTGCTGTGAGAGCCAAGGATGGTCTCTGGCAATACTTTGT
The DNA here is from genome assembly GCA_028554795.2 of Sinohyriopsis cumingii. Taxonomy (NCBI): domain Eukaryota; kingdom Metazoa; phylum Mollusca; class Bivalvia; order Unionida; family Unionidae; genus Sinohyriopsis; species Sinohyriopsis cumingii. The sequence continues at coordinate 3,272,755 of JAPYKE020000077.1, read as the reverse complement.
TTACAGAGGGTACAACTCTTTTAGCTAATTACCAGCTAATTGTCCATTAGGTTCTCAAGAAGCATGCATGTACAAGGTAAAATAATATCCACCACCCCACAATCAACTTCTAACATTCTGAATATAGTGTTCAATATATCACAAAAGTTCATAAACATCAAAATTGAGTATGTAGCATGTTAGTAACAAAATCAATTGCTAGAAAGATTGGTTGGAAACCATTTTGGTGTGCACAACATAGTAAAGTCTATCTATTCAACTGATTTATGCGAATTCAACTTACTTGCATCTTGTGTTTATGTCAATTAATCTTAAAACCCAAGCAGAAAAATACACCCCCAAAACGAATTCATGCATATGAAGCAAAAAATGCCATTTTTTATGAGTTCAGCCAGGATGAAGATTTGGCTCTCTAATGGTGGATGGATTCAAACTGTATGAATCTGACATAAGCAAGGTATCTCAGGAAAGCAATATATGCATAAATTGGGGGTTTACTGTAAGTAAATTCTGAATTAAAAATTTACCAACCTGTAGCAAGAATTTTGGACTCTCAGGCATCAGGTAATACAAAGCTGCTGATGTCAGACTTGGTACAGTACATATTGCAATGAAAATCCTCCAACTATTGTACTTGAAATTTGGAGAAAAATAACCCAGATCTGCATGTGGAATCACTATCCATGCCAGCCCTGAAGATTAACATTCACTCATGAATAGGCCATCTCAAAAAACATTTTCAATTAGTAGTAAACGTGATATATATTTGTATGGTCAGAAAATGTGAAGTAAGTTACTAGTTGAATTAAACAATACAACAGGTTTAATAAATACAAAAGCTTTAGACAATTCCTATACTTAATGCTTCACATCAAGGTACAATGTAAATAACTCATTTCAGATTCATTTAAATCATCCACAGTCACGTGGTCTTCAAACATTCTGAATAGAATGTTCAAAGCTCCCAATCCAGAATAATTGAAGCCATATCACTGATATTCTGTAATAAACAAGCAGATATGTATTTTACCCAACATTGATATGACCATCCATTCAGAAGGATATGTGTTGATATGATTATTAAGATGGCTACTGTGGCTCCCATACTGGATAACCAAAAGGCAATCTGAAGGAGCAACGATAACAAACAAAAGCTAATGGGTACCAGATGCAGGACCAATTACATAAACTAATGGACGTCAATCAGCAGAGCCAGAAATATCTGAAATTGCTGAAATGGATTGATGGAAGTCTCTTGATTTGCAGTAAATTTTGGATCAAACTTGTTTTCAATAATATTGAACTTTAACCCTATTTTCAGCTTCCACTCTGTTTCCAATCAAAATCCAAGTACACTCAATTTAAACTCACACTTGTTTATATATATATATGATTAAAAGTGTATGGAACAAACTATAGCACTAGATAAACCATTATCTTTTTTTAAAAAATATTTGCACTTATAGAATGAACAACATATTTACTTTCCTAAAATATTATTAACTTTAGAAAAAAATCTTGTATACACCACTCCCTTGATAACTCGCACCCTGATAACTTGCAAACCCGCTTATAACATGGGGTCAAGTGTGGATCCCATTTTTTAAACCAGAAAATACCCCAAAAATTTATCCTTATTTGTTGAACTTGAAGAAAATCGGTAACGGAAACTCTGATGTATCTTTCGTTTTATCGTAGAAAACGGTAGATAGGACCTGGAAATTTTAATCAACACTATGAAATATCAAATTTAAAATTAGGCCATACAAATTTATAAATTTTCTTTCCAAACAACATTCCTAGTACACATAAATTAATGATATGTAAGGAAATTTCGATCAATGAAAATGTCACTTACGCTGAGTGGAGGCAGTACTTTAATAAATAAATACAAATTAAATAATTTTTTTATCAACTGAAATTTGTGTTCTAGTTCTATCTTTTAGTTCCTTTTAAGTGTAATTGTCATAAATGCAATGTGTCCTCTTGTAATTAAATGTAAAATGCATCAATCTACTGTAACAGCCATGTCCACGAGCGTTTCTCTGAGAACCTAATTAAGTGCCAACTGCGTTTTGATAACTGACTTAGGGAGTTATTTGTTGTATTGTTACACTGAATTAAAGTTGGCCTCCTTTGTATTATCACATTAATTATGTCTTTTGAATCAAATAAAGGAGGTGGAATAAAAGAAAAGTTAAAAGGCACGAAAATCCTACAAACTTAAAATCTGGCAGCTCCAGTCATATGTCGGGTGAACTCACTTCAATCGATCAAATGAATGCTTATAGATGTTAATATGTAACATAAACTACCTTAAATTTACCAACTCTTTCATGACTGTGATCAAAGATAGCAAGGCAGCCAAGTGAAATGAATATTTCATAAAATAAAGAACTTGCTTTCACAGATACAGACCATTGTGGACAAGCGAGTTTCAGAGAATTCCTGAATGGCACTTAGAGAAATCCTCAAGGATGATAAGAAGCTTCATTATTAATTCCAATGAAATCACAACATCAATGTTGTACTAATTGAGCAATAAAAAAATTGAGTTTCAACATAGACGATTATCTCACAAAATAAATGTCATGTGTTTTTGGAAAAACAGGAATCTTGTTTGGAGGTGTAGCAACAGTTAGTCTAGTTCCTTGCTCTGTGGACTCCCGATTTGGCAGGATAATATTAAACACCAGTATGGGAACCAGACTCATCAAGAAAACAAAAAGCAGTTACGTATACACAGATTTTTTTCGCATATGTGTGATGGTTGTTGAAACTAGTTGGAACAATCTTTTATATGTTGGACATTTTGGAATTTGTTTTTATTCAAGCAGAAAAGCGTGTTATTAAAAATTATTATCGACGTGATTGTAAAATGAGGGTTCAGTCAATAAAAAGCCCAGTTCCCTAACGCTGCTTCCCCCCACGGTTTTCTTGATGTCAAAGCCATTTTTTCTCTCAATTTTTGGAGATCCCTCAGTAACTCACGCCTCGCTTATAGTGCAGTCTATGTTTGTGGACCCTGTTGTGCATGAGTTATCGAGGGAGAGGTATAATTATTAAATTTAAAATAAAAAATATCTTTAAAACAAAATACTATGAAACCTTCTTTTATTCAGCATGCTTGGGGTTAACACTTTCAAACCAAATACTTCTTTTTATTGAATACTGATTTAATCTTAATACATGGTTTATCTAGCGTTCAATACAGATGTTCAATCTGTACTTCTGTATCACACACCCAGACTAAACTATTTAGGTGTTTTCAATGACATCTGCATGTTGATACTCTTTCCTATTTTGTTTTTAACTCTATTCACACCATATATCTATAAAAAAATTTGGAAAGCATTAGAACACCATGTATATAATAAATACAACACTGCATTCAGGTTTTGTTCCAAGTAAACATAAAGAACTTGTTTGATATGGAGTACAAAAGTCTTGACTGGATGTCCTTGTATCACTTCAAAATATCACACTCATTCTTTCAACTGGCTTCAAACAAAACGTGTCTAAACCATGAAACTTTAGAGTGAAACCTGTCCTTGTAGACACCTCCATCTCAAAAACACCTCTTTCTCTTACTGACACAGTGCATTTTAAAATAACACCAATCCACCAAGGACAAAACCATGATTTCTTAAGTGTTCTTTCATTGTATTTTATAAAAATGGTTATGCATGTAAATTCTTTTAAAAACTAAAACTTATTATACAAATTAAATGAAAATCACACAAAAATATCAGGGAGAGTGGGATACAGGATCAAATTTATATCGTAATAAGCATTTTAATATAACCTAATGTCAGTGATGCTGCCAGGAATTAGATGGAGAAGTGGATTTCGTTGTTGTTGTTCTAGGGTTTAACACCATTTTTCAGCACAAGATAGGCTTTTCATGGCAGCCAGTATAACTGGTGGAGGAAGAACCCTGGAAAACCCAGAGAAGAACCACCGACCCACGAGAAGCTACTGGCAGGCTTTCCCATGTACCCACGCTAGCCGAGCCTTGGACTCGAACCCACGCAGACAGGTGAGATGGCAGTGATCCTGAATGGTGAGCACTTTAGACCACTCGGCCACTTGGGGCCCCTGGAGAAGTGGAGTACCCACCTATGGTGAAATGAAGGGGAAGGGGTGTCTGGAAAATTGCAGGTGGTGTAGTCTTACCCTTAATACTTGAACATGTGTCATTCCATTTCCCTTCCATGTTTCCTGTGTTCAACTGAAACTGCAGTTATCATATGAACCATCTTGTAGCCATATTAGCAATATTCTGATGGCATTTTCATGAGTTTCATATTGCAGAGTTAGTCTGTACAGTCACAACCTACAGTTTGGAGAGGCATGAACAAGGCTTGCTTTTCTAGCTTGATCATTAACATGAACTTCTGAAATATTTACTCAGATTTTTTCCTGGTCTTTGAGGGGCTCATCACATGAAGCTGGAGTACTAACTAACTCTGATTATGAGAAACTTCAGTTGTTTCCATTCAATCAGAGGTCCCCAATGATGTGTCTGAAGCATTCATAGTCTCCCAAGTTATCAACATCATTTTCAAAATCCTGATCCAAGTTAGAAGTCCTGCCAGAGGGAACTTTCATTTGTTTTCATCTTGTGACCTGCTATTGTCTTGAACACAGATGAATGGATTACTGGTCATGTGCAGTCAGGCAGTGCGAAAGCTGCATGGCAAAGGCTACCAGACACATGTAAAAACACCTTGGTAATGAAGATGAAAGCAGTCAACTTTACAAAGAGCAAAATGTGGCTAGACTTTGTTTAGATTACATATGCATCATAGATTTTAATTTGCAGGACTTCAGGTTTCACTGCATGAATTCTTAAACAGTAAATTTCAAAACGTATCAGATGATCAAGGTTTCATTGCATGAGTTCTACAACATAACTAATTTCAAATCATGTGTCAGATGGTAAATTTGGCTTGATTAGCACACTACTGGCCTGGCAGCATCACTGCATGTTTTCAAAGGGTGCTGCACCCTGCCATCCATAGGGGTGCCTTCTTTGAAATTTCTTGAGGTTTTATATCTGGCATATGGGAATATTCTAGATGTGAATGTTGGGTATCAACTTGGCATAAATGACCCCTATTATCCACTTGCAGAGAAAAAATTATATTAAAATTATATTAAATACATTAATGGAGAGCATAAATATGTCCATTTTGGAGGATGGCTGCTCTCAGAGAAGACTTTACCACTCTTAAAATGACCTGACTGAGAAAAACCATCATGCTCTTATGCTCTAATTAGACAAGACTACTAAACAGGTTTCATTTCTGTGTCCTAAGTTTTAGGTCTATACATCTATCATATCTGATCAGTGAAACTCAAGTAAAATATAAACTCAAGTTAAATATAAATGGTGCTGGATGCTACACCAAAGATCTATTTGTGAAATACAGGCCCAGAAACATCCTCACCTGCAGCAATGATATTCCCTCCCATCCAAAAGGTGGCCAAGGCACTGATCATCCGGCCTCGTCTATCTTTTGGCTGGAACTCCGTGAAGTATGAGAATATCACTGGCATGCTTCCTCCAACACTGAAAAAGAAAAAGTAAAACTAATTTTAGTTATGCAATACTTACCTGCTATTAGTGCATTGCCATCTCTTTTCCTGGCACTAGTCTTAAGTCTATGGTGATTATTCCACCTCCATTAATTATTTGGAGGTCTAGAAAAAACAAGAACATGATCCCAGTCTGATGATACATAAGTCAAATTCCATCATATGGAATATTATCCATCTTTAACTCCTTTATTGTGGAAAGATCCATGCATCATCATTGTGGTCTGACCAAAAAAGGGATAATCTGTCACTTACTAAGTAGGGGTGCAATCATATGCCCAAATGTGATATAACAAACTCACATAGCCATAGAGTAACAAACACGTAATGAAAACAATAAAATAATCACCATAATATTTAGAACTTGAATAATACAACATCTCTAAGTCATGTTACTCTGTGTGTGTGTGTGTGTGTGATTTGGATTTTTAATGTAGCTTTAACAATTTTTCAGTCATATCGCTACGATGTCTGCAGTGTGACAGTTTATAGTGATATCTAGCACTGGGGCATCATGCTGCAGACATATAGCATGATGTCCCATCCAGTCACATTATCCTAACACCAGGCCAACCAGTCCTAACACTAACCTCTTAATGCTGAGCGCCAAGTGAGGCAGCTGTTAGTACCATTTTTATAAGTCTTTGGTATGACTCAGCCGGGGATTGAACCCACGACCTCCCGCATCTGAGGCAGATGCTCTAACCACCAGGCCACCCGAGCTGATGGGAGGAGGGGGACAGGACTTACCTCTCTTCCTCAAGTAGGAGATTGATAATCTCTTCTGATCACCAAATGAGACAAGCAGCAGCATACATTTTCTTTGATAATGAAATCAGAGGGAATGGGGTCCAAGGCCTGTCCAGTCTGCCTTTCTCCATAGGAAGGTCATCCATGGCATCGTGGGAGGAAATGGAGACATGGCCAACTCGCCATCACGTTATAAGACTCCCCAAACTGCAAAAGGGTTGAACTTGAACATAGTAAAGGGTGGGTGTGGGACCTTATCTCTCACCTGAAATGGGGGAATGAAGCCTGAAACCTGTTCCCCATAGGGACTGAACGATAAGAAAGTGGAAAGGGAGGGTATCAATACAATCCCTTTGCCTAGATTGGTGACCTGTGTCCAAACCTAGTACACATTTGTCCAAAATCTTGAGACATAATGAAGTGCTGAAAGGAAATATAATAATAAAACAATTAACCAGAACAAGAAACAAGTGGAAAATACCTACCCTAATACCAGTTATTAAGACATGGATACAAAAAGGAAGAAGCATTGCTTCACTAGAAAAAAACAACAAACAATCCTTAAATTCAATGAAAATAGACACACAAAAAAATTACACTAGGATAGTGGAGAAAATATTAAATACCAAACAGAAAAGTAAATGACTTAAAGCAATTTTGCCAAAAGAAACTGAATAATGAAAAGAATGTAAAGCACTCAGAGTCATGTCATAACAACAAGAAGTCTAAGAAAAAGAAGGATGATATTCCAAATGATGGAAGTTGACAGAAGTATCAGACCGGGGTCATACTGTTTTTATCATAGACCTAAATAATAAATGGCAGAGAAAATAATCACTTTGGACTGGGGATTAACACCAGAAAAGATAAAGCAATGCAATAATAGCATGTAAAATATAACTACTACTTAAAAAATAAACCTACCGTATATACTCACGTATAAGCCCGTTCGTGTATAAGCCAACCCCCCAAACTGAATTGGTAAAACTGTTATAAAGTGCATGACCCGCGTATAAGCCAACCCATAATTTCTAGACTACCAGTACATCACAAGATGCACAAAGTGAGTTCTGAATACATTTATTTAGGCAAATCACTATATTAAATAAAATGAAAGTAAGAAAGCTAATTTATATGTTGAAATAAAAACAATTCTAAAGTGTTAAGTCTTAATGGAAATTTAATTAATCTTCATTCTGATATCATGAATTATAAAAGTTCTATCACTTTTAGAATCCTTCAAAATCTGGCTCTGTATCAGACTCGCCAAACAGTTCACAAAACTCGGCTTCTGTTACGGGCGTGCTTTCATCATATACGTCATCATTGTCATCATGGTCATCCGATAGTGTGTCGTTCTCCTTCTCGCTCTCCTTGTCATTGTCGGATTGAAATATAGCATCATCCTCTGTTCCATCCATGGCATTGATTTCATGCTTTTCAGCAGCGTCTTCCTTTTAAAAATGATGACAGGAGGCAGCTTTGATCCATCAGCTAAACAGGCCAATACAACCGTGAAATGCATTTTTTCTTGGCTGGTCCTTTTTATCAGAATAGTTTTCTCACCAACAGCATTGATTGTTTTATTGCTTGGTAAGTCAAAGGTCAGAGGCGTCTCATCCATATTTCCAATTTGTGATAGTCCAAATGAGCACTCCTTTCTGCGTTTAATGATGAACTACTGAAATAATTCAATTTTTTCTTCCAAGTCTTTTGGTAGCTTTTGTGCTATCTTCGTTCGCTGCCTGAGGCAGAAACCATTCCGGTTCATAAAACGAGAAAACCAGCACGTAGACGAATTGCAGTTTGTGTGACAATGTATCCATTTTGTCGACGTTCACTTACAAAATCACTGAGTTCTTTCTCCAATTCAGGGAAAGAGGCAATCCCAGTCCAACAAGCCTTCTTGATTCCTGGCATTTCTTCTAATGCTGCTTTGCTTTTCCGTCATTCCCGTACTTGCTTCTTGTTCACAAAAAATTTGCATGCTGCAGCACAGTTGTTATTTGCTTCTGCATATTCAATAACTTTGTTTGAATGCTGCATTATAAGCAGAATGCTTTCTTTTACTTCCAACACTATTCATTTTATCTGATTGAATTGAATATAAACTTCTAGAGAGATTAAACTGAAATAATTTCTTATAGTGGTAGTATACTATTTATATACCTTATCCTGTAATTATTTCCATGTGTGGTTGGTTATCAATTTGTATTTGATAATTATTTATCATTGTTGTTTATTTGTGGGGTTTTTTTTTAAACTACCGGTAATGTGATTCACTTGATCAAAATATGATTGGTTTCAGTGTGGACATTATTCAAGTATTGTGACAGTTTATAACTTTGAGCAGAAACCATGTCCACTACCATATCTCATTAAACAATACATCTGAGAGTCGGCATGTATTAGTAAAGTCATTGGCATTGTGCAACAAAACAAACCTATTATCCCCGAGGCATTTACCACAGATTACACATATGGTAGCTATTGTACAACACTCTACCGCTAACAAAACACTTTGCTTTACAAACAACTAAACAAAAGTGTATATAAACTGTGGCTGCCAATTACTTCTAAAACACCTGTCAAAAAAATCCCATAAATTATATTGTTTTACAATTATTCATGCTGACTTGTATACTGCCCTGTTATTTACCCTTCCTAAGCGTGTGCACAACAAACCCCTATGGAGCATCTCGCTATTGTTCCTTTAAGACTATCATACATGTATTTTTACTCTCGATCAAAATGTTTGTCATATATACCTTCAGCGTGCATTTGTACGATACCATAGAGTTTAATGATTACTGATTAACTGAGGGTTAAATACCTGACTGGAGATTACTAATATGGCGGTTCTTTTCGAAAATACACGTACCACCGTGGCTCAAATAACATGTATGGCTGCATTTTCTGGTGGATGGACATCTGTCAAATAGATGTCAAGTACGTTGAAACATGTTTTTCATTCATTATCCTATCACTTAAGTTAGAAAAAAATATCTGTTTCACTTCACGACAGTACAAATCTTATGAGCCATGTGGCATCATTAGGCATGTGATCTCATCTTCGGCGATCGCCAGAAACAATAAATACTGGAAATCGAAGGAAAAAAGCGTTAAAAATTTCAGACTTGGACCTTGGCCCGCAGATAAGCCAAACCCCCTTCTTCCAGGCCTTATTTTTTTCCTAAATTTTTTTGGCTTATATGTGAGTATATACAGTAACCCATGCTTCCAAGCTATGCCATTAGGGATACAGCCTGATCCAGTGACCAATATTACACACTGCACATCATTTTCCCTTCATGTCCAGTAAGTGCCTATATTGTTATATGGTGGGGATTTTCATTGTTTCCAAGATGTGATACAGGGGTATGACCCCACCCAAGGAATATGGCCCATGGCCTGAGTGGTATGCATATGGTAATTTATCTCCTCATGCCCATTAAATGTACACATGATTATAGTGTGTTGACCTAAACAGTTTCCAAACTATGACTCATGGGAAAGTCCCCTATCACATAAGCAAGACCCTGGGAATGTACTGCAAATATGTCTGTTTTCTTCTTCTTGTATGTGGTTAAAGGGTAGGGGTCAGAAGAATTTCCTAGTGATGACCCAGGGACAAATCCCCTATACGAGGGGCATAACCCAGGGATAGTATTGGATGCATATTTAAATTTATATCCTCGATGTTTATCATTAAATGTATACATGGTTATGGTGTTGGGACATTAGCAGTTTCTATGTTAGGATCCACAGGCAATTCTCTACCCCTGAAACGTGACCAACCACCTGTATTTGAGTTATGTCAGATTTCTTCTCCTCATGTGCATCAAACCAATATGGTATTTACAGGGTGGGGATCTGAAGAGTTTAAATGTTATGCCCCACTCCCCCATGATTGTGCTGGTTAATGGTGATAGTGGATTAATCATAAAACCCATTATAACACCTACTATAAAGAACACAAAAATTACTTTTGATTTTTTTTGGGAAAACCATCCCTTTCTCCATACCCTGTCTCCACGGGTCATATCACATTTTTTAAACTATTGTTCAAATCTAAGACTGCACCCCAACCATGTCCCAAAGTTTCAAGTCAATATCTTTACACATGTAGGACACTACATTACTATTGGATGGAGTGTCATACTGACTGCCAGGAAAAAAAGATCAATCTGCAGGAAAACATGGAATTATTCAATCACCTAACAAATGATCAACACTCAGCTTTCAAAACAGAACTAAATTTCAAGATTATTTCTGGCCAGAATTTCCATAACAGATATTTTAAATATGGCAGATAACATGTCAAACATATGTCTCAGAACAAATGAACAAAACAAGTCATTTTCACTTTCAATCTCACATTAAATACGTTTGAAATACTAGAATCTCTTAACAAGGCTACAATATGAGATAAATATATAAAGTGAAACTGTAGAGTGCTGCATACAACAACTGTTTGCTTAACAACATTACTGAGCAAGACAGCAGAGTGATGCCAGCTGATCGATGTTCACTATACCTCAATTCACTAGTTTTCATTGGGGTGCCATAAACCATGAATTTAAAGACTTAATGGAAACAATCAGATAACATCCCACATTGACAAATCTAAGTACAGACAAATATATTCCCAAACACAAACATTTATTCCCACAAAAGAAATGTTGTTGTTGTTGGGTTTAACGTTATTTTTCAGACACGACAGGCTAAACATGGCGGAGGAAGAAACCAGGAAAACCCTGGAAAGAACCACCGACACACGAGAAGCTACTGGCAAACTTTCTCAAATACCCACTTTGGCCAAATCCGAGATTCAAACCAATGTAGACAGGTGAGATGGCAGTGATCCGTAAAGGAGGATGCTTTAGACCACTCGGCGCCCCCCAAAAGAAATGAATTCTAACAATAAAGTTTTACTACAATTTACACTATATACACCTATACAATCCATTATTAGGAAACTGACTGGGAATACTTTATCATCTCAGGTGTGTATATTATTTTTGTTGTTGTTGTTGTTGTTGTAGGGTTTAATGCCATTTTTCAGCACATGATGGGCTATACATGGCGGCCAGTATTAATGGCGGAGGAAGAACCCAGGAAAACCCCGGAAAGACCACCGACCCACGAGAAGCTACTGGCAAGCTTTCTCACATACCCATATTGGCTGAATACAAGACTTGAACCCATGCCCGGTGTGTATGTGATACCAGCAAATTTAATGAAATAATATCACATACTCACAAGATGTTTTTCTATGGGGTTTAAGGGCACTGCTGAAACAGGCAAAAACAGATAAAAGTTGTTTGTTCTATAACTCACAATATGGAGAAATTAATTAACACTCATGTCTTTCACATACTTGTAATGACACTTATTTTGTTATCACCCGAAGGAAAAACTATGTGTCGTCTGAAGCAACAAGCTGATTCTGTGTGTTCAGGAAATGTACTAAAAATAGTACAAGTACACAACCTTTGCCTGTTCTTGAAATACAGAAATGAATTTTCTCATTGCAGCATTACTATTTTTTCTGAATTTGCAAACTGTAAATTGTCTAAGAACAAAATACTTTCTTTTATAGTAAATTATGTTTCTCTGAGAATACTTACCCAAACACATTATGTTAGCCTGCTACCTCATGAATCCAACTTTGCAAAAAGATGAAGATCATTTTTTCATGTCTATTTCATAAAGACGACAGGCAATAACTCTTGCCCATTACCTCCCCTTGCCAGCATCAGGTGTTGCTATTTTTAGCCGAGCAAAATATTAACAAGGATGCTCGCAAGGTGGGATGGTTGGGAGGGTTTTTCAGTAATGTGATTGGTTAATTGTTCTTGGAGAAACATAATTTACTTAAAAATTTGCTTTCTCCACTGATGTTGTTGTTGTGGGGTTTAATGCCATATCTCAGCACACGATAGGCTATACATGGCGGCCAGTATTAATGGTGGTGGAAGAACCCAGGAAAACCCTGGAAAGAACCACCGACCCATGAGAAGCTACTGGCAAGCTTTTCTCACATACCCACATTGGCTGAATCCATGACTCGAACCACCGCAGGCAGCAGTAAGATGGCAGTGATCCGTAACGGAGAGCACTTTAGACCACTCGACCACTCGGGGCCCCTCCTTCTCCAATGAATAAAATCACTCTCAAATCACAATATGTTAGAAGAATAACAGGAGGGGATGTTTTCAGCATCCGACCTCTACCTCGAGTACCTTTGTAGGTAATGATGGTTGGCTCCCCATGTGAACAATAACCTGTTCTCCTAATTAGATAAGCAACACAGCCTGGGTCAACTGACCTGTGACCCTAACATACAGTTAAGAAGACAATATTGAAATCTTTATGTCTACAAAATTTCATGTGTTAAACCAGCAAAGTAAACAGGTTGTGTTGATTGACCTAGTTGGGAATGGTGGCTGACTGTTCTGCCACCACCAGACCAAACATAAGTAAGATTTTTCCTCTGCAACTCTAAATCTTTGAGATAAAAACTCAAGAAGGTTGACTCCGCATGCCAGCCAACAACTTCTTTTACATCTCTGATTGAAATGTTATGTCTGAATGCGAGGCTCACAGAGATAGGTCAAAGTTTCTGGGCTGTTATCTTCATGAGGTGACTCTGATCTGGGGAGACTAAGCATACAACCAACTTAATCCAACATCAGAGCATGCTGAGCATACAAATCCCTTCAGCCATGAAGCAAGGGGTTGAGGGGTGATATCCTGTGTCCCGGCTATCACCAAAAAGAAGAGGCATTTGCTTGTGCCACAACTTGTCTCTGTGCATTTCAAGTAGTGTTTGAAAGTGTGAACAGGAACTTGAAGGGCTGCTGTTCACAACCTGACCATGGAAGGGTTCAAGTGAGTGATGACTGTTTGGTTACAGGCAGACGGTAACCTACTTTTGGCTACAAAACCTGGTTGCGTCAAGAGAACTACCGAACCTTCCAATCTGAACTTTAGACTTTAGAAAGTTCTGGTCAACAAAAATGGCATGAACCTCACTTACCCTGCATGTGGAAGCTAAAGCTATCAGGAAACTTATGATAATTTTAGTGGAGGGTGGGTTAGAGGCTCAAATTGGTTCATGTTAAACAAGAGGATTGGTTTCATTTGGAAACAGTGATGGATTTTGGGTGATTGAAACCAAAATGGGCTAGATCTGATAAGTCATTATTATGGCCAAAATTGTGGTTGTCATGATGCTGGAATGTGTCTAATATGGAACAGTAGCCTTTGATAGAGATGGAGCCAAGCGTTTCTCCTAAAAAAGCCAGAGAAAAAAAGTCAGCCAGTTGAGGGATTTAGGCACTCAAAAAACAATGTCACTGATGTGAAACCAGTCTCTGAAAACATGCCCATTTCCACTGTAAACCTTCAGAGTGGAAGGCCTTGAAGGTTTAAAATGTCTGTCTTGTAAGGCTCTCCAGATGTGAAGAAGAAGACTGTCTGGGCATGAAATGAACACCTGTGACCGTGGTGGTTAAGAAGATTTCGGTTGGCCAGAATCTTCCTAAGCAGATTGATTGCTAGATCAGTGACTCAAGACTTGTCCCATCTGAGAGGGGCTATCAGAATCATCTTGCAATTTTGACCATATATCTTCTGGATTATTTTTGGTAAAAGGACTGCAGGAAGATAAACAAATGCAGACAATCCCCTAACAAGTGACTGACAGTGCATCCATGACCCAAGCTTCTGGATTTGGAACTAGAGAGACGAAGGTGGGTAACCTGTGAATCCATCTTGTCACAAAAAGTCGATCATTGGATGCCCTCAAAGTGTGCAAATCGGAGTGAAGACTGATTGATGGAAAGACCATTCCGTGTAAAGGACTTGGTTTTTCTGCTGGGAATATGTCTGATTTGTATGTTGACATGGAGATTGTTGCACTAATGTAGAAACTGCCAAATCAGAACACATAGGTCAGATAATTTGGTGCCATGCTATTTGAGGAGACAGGTGATCACCAGAGCTGTTGGACCTAATGGTGACCATTTTGCCCAAGTTTATCTTTTCAGAAGTGAAAGGTGTTAATGACAGCCTTCATTTCTAGGATATTGATGTGGCTTCCATGTGCTGCTGATGGTAGTGAAGTCTGGCAACATTTGGGTAACCCAGCCATGTGCATTGGCATTGGTACATGCTATTATTTCCATTTGGGGCTTCTCCAGCAGGATTCCCATGGTCAGCCAACCTGGGATGGGCCACTGATGCAGGAATGATTAAATTTGGGTGTAGTCATGACTGTTGATCAAGAAGACTTAGAATGGGGTGTCCATTAATGTTATTGTAAGGGGTGCATAAAAAGAGGGTCTAGCAAGATCAAGTCCACTGCCACATTGAATAAACCAAGGAGCTGCAAAAACTCTCTCGCTGAAATCTAAGTCCTGTTGGCTGTGGACTTGATATGGTTCCGATTACAGGAACAAAAGGAAGTCACTACTAAATTCTAGTTGATTAAAATTCCATACCCAGATGGACACAATTCTGGGATGGATGGACGTCTGACTTTCCCAGTTCACTAGAAAGCCTAGATGATCTAAAGAGAGAGAGAGAGAGAGAGGAGATTGTTCCTGCATTGGGGTAAGGTAGAATTTACCATGTGTTTTGGAGGATGTCACCCAGGTACGCTGCCGTCATTGTAGATGAGCAGAAGACATCGATTGGAACAGGCTGACAATGCAATCTTGGTAAATTCCAAGGGTTGATGTTAAGGCCAAAGGGGAGGACTCTCAACTGATAAACTGTGTCGTGGCAAGCAAAACGGAGAATTTTCATCAGAAACATGGTTGATTGGGAAGTTAAATGCATCGATCAGATCGAGACTGAATGCATATTCATTCCTTTGAATGGAGAGGCTGGTTGATCTCACCATCTCCATCTTGAATTATAGGGGTACATTAATTGACTGAAGAGCCAAGGGGAGGGGTTGATGACGAACGAAACCAAAGCCCTCTTAAATGACTTGGACCAAACACACCCCAGCCCTGTTTTTTCTGAGTGATTTGGGGGAGATCTAGCAAGCTCAACATTCGTTTATTACCAGCTCTGTACAAATGCTTCTTAGGGATCAATATTGGTGTACATATGACTGAGAAGATACTCTGTCTGAGACTGCTTAACATACCTTCACAATGGCAGGGCTGAGTGGTTTCAAATGTCCATGTGGGTTGAATCGCAGGGTGGAGGAGCAGTTAATGAGCTGCCTGCTCTGGAATTCCTCTATTCTTCCTCCAACAGCAATGCTGACCCAAACAGGGTTGCCCAGAAAGGGAGAATTATGGCGAGGTTTGAGTGATGTGAATTGCAGACATGGGACACATCATATCAATCTATCAAGTATTGGCCATGGTATGGCAAGCAACCCTGATCAATGACTCTAGCAATCTTGGCCATCAGCTCCTATGCGTGGCTAGAGCCAGGTGTCTCCATCAGGGCATAAAAGTGCCAAGGAGACAAAATCCCAACAGCCTGAACGTGACATGGAGCACATTTTGTCCACATCATAAAACAGACGAGTGGACATAGGAAAAACTACTATATTCTTGTCAAGTGCAGGGAGATCAGTAATGAAGGCATCTGTTGTCTTAAGTCTATCTGATTGGGGAAGGAACCTGAGAGACAGTGTCTCTTTCTCCTCATTGAGGTCTACTGATTCTTAAGCATTACAGTCTGAAGTAGCCAACACCCTATAATTGTCCTCGATGGTGGCTTGAAAGCTAAACTTGAGTCCATTCTATGGTTGGATCTGAGTATGATATGAATGATGGTTGATTTGAAGGAGTTTGAATATCTGCATGATTATTTTAAAAATACACTTGCAGTGAGAATTGGGTGGAGTGGGGTCATTCATATGATGTCTTCTAGTTTGTTAGAATGTGATGATATCGAAAAGGAAATCACTTGCAGGTGTTGCAATAGTGCATATCAGATTATCAGAATGTGAAGATATCAAAAAGGAAATCACTTGTACGTGTGACAAAAGTGTTACAGTAGTGCATGGCAGATTGTCAGAAAAAGATTAGTTGCAGTATTTATAAGTATATAATAAACTATTGTCAGTATTTCACACATATTTTCCTGAGCAGATTTCCATATTACCCAATTCCACTGATGAATCTCATCAATAAAAACAGCCAAAACACTTGGGATGCACTTGATGCCAAAGCACCCAATCCATTAACTGTTAGTGACCACATCAAGATTGATCGACGTCCAGCCCTATCTGCCATTGAGCCCCAGAAGTAACCACCTACCATCATTCCTGTAAAAGCAACACAACAGTTACACTACAGTTTAATATTTATCTTTATTCATGTTCACAGTATACACAAATTCTAACTGTGTAGACCAAAATCTGTCAGGGTATTATGTATCAGCACACCATGATGTTTCATCAAGAAAAAATACAGCATATGGTATAAATCCTGATTAGACAACATACAGTGGGCCCTCACTATAATTCTCTCATGGGAAACCATAAAAGTGCAATGCATTATAAGTGAGGCTGCCTTATACTGAGGCCTGTTCAACAGAAAAACTACATGCATCAAACCCACATTACACAAGATCATGGTATAATGAGTACATGAATCATACCCATATATGATATCATGGTGCAATGAGTACATGCAATAATGCCCATATATGAGATCCTAGTATAATGAGTACATGCATCATACCCATATTATGAGATCACTGTATAATAAATACATGCATCATACTCAAATTATATGAAATCATGGTGTACTGAGTACATGCATCATAACTATATTATATGAAATCATGGTATAATGAGTACATGCATCTTACCCAAATTATGAGAACATGATGTAATGAGTAAATGCATCACACCCATATTATATGAAATCATGCTACAATGAGTCACTGTACATTGAGGGACAATTGTACTATGTATTGGCAGGTCTTGGTCTACTCTGTTCCCAGGCAAGTACACACTTTCTACATGCCAGTAAAATGGGAAATGTAGGTCATTGTGACCTTTCAATATGAGTAGTGAGAATAAAAAATTGCAAATTTAGTAAGAACATTAACTTTCACAAAAATTGTATTTACACTCAGCTTTAGCAATGGAAAGATCATAATGTATATAGTATAAATGCTTAGGACTGCCCTGACAGACAGTTCTCAAAGTTTCTGACCAAGGTCAGATGCAAGTAAATAGAATTTCAATAAGCAAAATTTTCAGACCAGTAAATCCTGCTGTAAGGAAATATGGTAATTTTATTGGCACTTTCATCACTTTCAGCAACAATTCCATTATTTGCTATTTGATAATTCCATGTGTTGAAATAAACTTGATTTTCTTACATTCAAGCACATCTAACTTTTGTTGATATAGTGTATAGCTACTAAAAAAAGATTCATTGTTTAGCGTGATAAGTAGTTTGCTATAATGTTAAACTGTTAATCTAACAAAATCAAAGATTTATTGTTAAAACATTAAACTGCTAATATACCAAAATCAAAGATTTATTGTTTGCACCATAAGAAATTTGATAAAACATTAAACTGTTAATATAACAAAATCAAAGATTTATTGTTTGTACTATAAGTAATTTGCTATAATGTTAAACTGCTAATATACCAAAATCAAAGATTACCTAAATTTTACTGACACTAAATTCTGTGATTATGGACTGGATTTATCTGTGTAAATTCTACATGAAGTAACATCTGATTTGTGCAGCAAAAGAGCAGCATGCTGACTCATCTGCATGTGTGTTTCTGTTCTGTCATTGTATGTTTGGAATCATATTGTGGGAAAAATATGAACTTTTTCAATTGTAATTATCAAAAAGATGCTATGGAATATTTTGAGTGCAGTAAGGAGGATGTTATCGCACTTGGAATGTAGTCAAAATTACAGTACAATTTCAAAATGTGTAATCAAGCTTTGGAACCCTTGACATAGCTCATGTAATTTGGATCTGCAGAACTAAGAAACATTTTGAAGAAATTTAGGATATAAAGCTGTAAGTATATTTTTTACCATTCTTATTACAAGCTAAAGACACATTTATGCGCTGTCACTTGCATGCTATTTGTAGGGACTCCAGCAATTTTATGACCTGTCTGGCATCTATTGCTAGCCTAAATCTAAAACACTGTATCAAAAAAGTTAACATGGAATATTGCAAAGCAGCTGGTATATGGCAGTCTACGAAACAGCTGCTTTAGTTCATTCAGAAACAAATTTAATCAACCAAAATGTAAAGCGCCTACTACAAGAGTGTACACTATTTGTTTACAAAGTAGTTTCTAATACACTATACTACTATTAGACACACATGAGTGCAATATGAAAGTGTAAATATGATAAAATATTACATAATTCTGACTGTAAAGTTAATGGAGTCAAAAATGAGCATAAAATAATAAATAATAACATATAATCTTCTGAAAATATGAACAAGATTACCAACAAAAACAATTGCATTAAGCCATCCTTTATCTGCAGAAGAAAGGTGAAGGTCACACTCTGCTGATGGCAGCATAAAGGATACGGACAGAATCTCAATGGCATCACTGGACACAGCCCAGCCACACAGCAGGAGAAGGACAACATGGAACTTTCCATATCCTGTAAATTAATACAAAAAGATTGAAACCGCAAAAACAAGCAGTAAAATGTCTACCTTTCCGTTCCTCTCATTCAATCAATATTCTTACAAGACATCTCATCCATTTCTAAGACCATCTAATAACTATCCAAAGGATTACAAAACATCCAAAGGTCTGAAGTCTCTATTTAAAAAAAAGGCATTTGAAGGGTTTACATAATATCATACTCTTTTACATGCAAATATGCACACACTGATTCACACAAATATGCACAGTGATTCATGCAAATATGCACACACGGATTCATGCAAATATGCACATGCTGATTCATGCAAACATGCACATGCTGATTCATGCTTAGATGCTCACATAGGTCTAGTGCCTTGTATCATGTTTAGTATAAAACACATGAGGACCAACTGACTCTAAACAAGAATGTATGATCTGTCTTGTAGATGGAAGTCTGTCTCCCTATTTGTGTCTATAGATCTGTGGAAAATATTACCTGCCAAAAATTGCCAAACATTTACAAGCAAAACCTCCCATTGTGACCACTTCCAAATAGCAACAATTTTTGTTAAGTCCCATTTACTACATAAAAACTCAAATTTACTTTCCAACATCAGACCACCAGCCACTTAAGACCACTTTTCACCAGCCTAAACAGTGGTCTTATGTTTGTCTGCTTTTGTAAAATCAACACTTGTTGTGCAGCTAAAATGATGTGATCATTAGATTATGATCTCATTCATATGTCACTTTTTACTTAAGTATATAATAATACAATGAAGTCCTAGAGGGTGGACAGAAAATGATGTAGTTGAGACTTCTTTCACTTTTTAAATAATGTAAAAGAAAAACGTTTATACAGTTTTAATAACTGAAATAACTGTCCTGAGAAAAATGATAAAATCAAGAAACATATTTATGACCTTCCATAAATCATCCATGCAGGCATTCTTTTGTGAAACAGATGTGATCTGAATAATTGTGTCATACTGTTAAAACCACTCAACATACCCTTTTCAAGAACATACCCTTTGCACTGTGTATTTGATAAGGAGTCTATGATCTTGAAACTGCATATTTGATGAATGTTTAAATTATCATTCTCCTATTATTTATGTAAAAACTGATAAATGATATTTTCCCCATACTTTACTTTAAACCATCTTTGGGACAAATATTCAACTAAAGGTTCTGCAAGAAAAGGCACATGAACCAATATTGTATTATTGATTCTGGATTTCATGGACCATAGCTATGTATAAATATAATTTTCTTACGGTAAATTATTCCAGCATTTCAAAAAATGATCATCCTTGCCTGGGGTGGGGGTAGTACTGCAGAGTCTCTGCTAGGGCTTGATTTGATTCTTCCCAGATAAGCAAAGACAGTGGAGTTGACTCCAATTTTTTTTTAATTCTGCACTAATCCAGCCCCATTCCTTGACAACTGGATGCTTTTGCAATCTGAGTTCAATAACAACTTGTCTTTTGGCTGTGCTAAGACCAATGTGAAACAACTGAAACAGGGTTACTGCAGTCTTTACAAAATGTAATTCCATGACTTTTCCCAAACTTTTCCAAGACCTTTTTACGAATTTCAAGAGTACATACTTCATAAATTTATGATCTTTAATACTTACCTAACATAAATTTAATATAAAAACATATTTTACAGCTAGCAAACTTCATCCATTTGGATAGATCAACCTCTTTTAATTTCATTATTTAATCTTGTAAAAGTAGGTAGAATGTGCATACACATCAATGGAACCCATTTTCCACAGAAACATATTATTGATGATACCAGCTTTTGCACACAAAAAGACATACAAAAATTGTGCTGAATCAAACTAAGAAATCTGTATAATTTTTAAACCATACAATGCAGATTTCTTTTGGGTTTTTTAAAATTATGTGATTGAAAAAATTAGTAGCATGCCTGTTTTATATTAATTTTTTGAACATTCAAATTTTTTACCTCTCTAATGAACTTCTGCCTATTTTCCCACCACTCTGCCCCATTCTGGATGGGGAAGAAAAGTTACTGCCTGTGCACAACATTTGATGTGAGGGAAGGATTCATCTGCACTGATATAATCACTTAATTGGCCAATGATGATGGAAGCTACTGTAGTGATGTTATATATCTTTCAGTCATTTCCACTACCAGCCAAAATAGTTAAACATATTAGATTTTATGTTTAACATTCTTGTGAAAAATGGACATACCATTGAAAAAGAACTGTCAAATTAACCAGCACCCATCTAGCGTGATCTAGGCCTAGATACAAAGATCATTATTTGGTATCACTAACAGTGCCAGTGATTCTGATTCCAACATAGCCATTGTTGTTGTTGTGGGGCTTAACGCCATTTTTCTGCACACGATAGGCTATACATGGCAGCCAGTATTAATGGTGGAGGAAGAACCCGGAAAACCCCGGAAAGAACCACCAACCCATGAGAAGCTACTGGCAAGCTTTCTCACATGCCCACATTGGCTGAATCTTAGACTCGAACCGCCGCAGACAGAGGTGAGATGGCAGTGATCCGTAACGAAGAGCACTTTAGACCACTCGGCCACTCGGGGCCCCCATGGCCATTGTGATTTCTCCACAGAAAGAGGTTAAGCAATGAAGGATGGAGTTTAACACTGGATGGAAGACTTTATACCCTTGGGTGGAAATTGCTGGATTGGAAGAGCAAGTTTTCCATAATTTTAAATTTTGATTCAGATCTTAGTTACCGATAGGTGATATTGGGCTGGTAGCAGCAGTTATAGTTGCAACTGTTGTCATCCTTATTAAATTGTCACCAGGAATGAAAGTTGCTTTTTATTTGTAAGTTGCTCTTGTACTTACATAGTTTACTCTCAGCAAGAGAAATATAATTTGATCAGAAAATCTTTAGTGGGTGCTGCCGTATTTATTTCTGGTTTATCTTTTCTGTCAATGCAAGTAATAAATGGAACATTATTATCTTTTATTTTAAAATATAAATAAAAAGTGTTCCTTCATTTATATTTAAAATACTTCTCCAATAAATCTAGTTCATGTTTATTTTTATTCTTCCAGATTGTGAAAGGTACAGATTGTGAAGAGAATAAAGAGTGTTTTATGGAACATGATGACAAAGAGTGCACTGAATTACCTGATGACAATCATATTGAAAGACAATCCCTAAAAGATTTTCACTTTGACGTGGCAATCAGTATAAATGAAGATATCATTTATTGCAATTAAAAAAGAAATGATTTAATGATTTTGACATTAAGTCTAAGGGAAATAAAGACTGCTATCTAACTATTTCAACTTCTTTTTGATTTCATTGATCTTAATTAGTTTTACTTTGATGATGTTAATGCATGCTTTGTGAAACATTTTATGACTCTAATGCACTTATCCTGATTCAATAAAAATATCTAAGGAGATTATTGGATCAAGTACTGAAAATATAAAAGGTAACATCAATGCACACCATGGCAAAAATACTAAATTTCAAATGTACCAACTCTACAATCATGCTTTCATCCCATTTTTATGTTGATACTTAAGTTAATTAATGGACGTCAATGACAGTTACAATAACATAACAACTGGGTCTATCAAACATTTTTAATGAGTCAAGTGTGACCCCACTATAACAGGGTAGTTGGGAGCCATAGAACCTGATCATGTTACAGACCAAACTGTGTTATAAGCAACCAGATCAGTCAGCTGAAGAAAATGATGGATGTACCCCAAACAAATTGCGGTGTGTGTGTGTAATAAATGTGGGTTGTAAAATACCTGTTTCATTGGCACAGTTACCATCTTAAATCAATGCATATTAAATGGGAAATACACCTGTAGTGAAAACAGAGAAGGCACATATATTTTATTTTATTTAGAGAACCACGGGTTGGTACATATATGTGAACACTATATATATATATATATATATATATATATATATATATATATATATATATATATATATATGTCTTATGTATAGTATGAATAGAGTATCAACACTATGTACTCACCTGCGAATCTAATCACATGCATTGAATCCACAATAGAAGTAATTCCATTGAAAAAATGCACACACAGTGATTTAAAATATTCAATAATTTTGTCACTGGTCATATAGGTCTAAATTCAGTGGATAAACATAGCACAATCACGTAATGAATGATGAAGGACATTTACTTTTCAGTATGTTCCAAAGTTGGCAAAAGTTAGTTTGCATTTTAAGCTGATGTTGGTAGTGTTCATAAGCATAAACCTTTTCCCTACAAAAAGGAAACTTTCATGGCACAGTAAATGTGTTCCAGTCACGTTGGAAAATGAAAAATCCATCAGATTCCATTGCTTTTAATTAAGTTTGGTGCTGACTTCTTTGAAGAAAAGTACTTTGTTTTTATTGAAGATTGTAATCAGCTTTCTTTGATAAAAGGTGCATGCATTATTGAAGTCACTGCTAAAGGCCTGCTCTGGAGAACCAAACAAATGCCCGTTTCTTATTGTGGCGGCAACATCAAAAAATTGTACTGCATGATTGAGACTGATTTTTTTTCTGCATTTGCTGAGCACGTTTTCATAACAGTCGGTGCTTCAAAGGTAATGTTTTCTTTGATATTTCAGCTAATTTATCTGGGTATAATTTTAAAAAAGGAATTGGATATCGTTGGATCAATTGTAGTTACAATTCCTCCCTGACTATTGAATAGACCAACAAGTAAGATGGGTTATTTTTTTTTAATATTTTTTTTTAAAATTACATTTGTGGTAGTGGAGTGATGCTGCCTTCCACTCATGCATCAGAAATTAAACAAAGGGTCAATGGATGATAGAGATGCAGGTGTTCTGGTCTGATGACAAGGATTAATACAGAAAATGTGGGTGTTCTGAAGGATTTAATTCTGAGTGGAAATAAGAGGAATTTTACTTACCATCCACACACAAATGACAGTCTATTTAAATATATTAATTACTAACAAGCAGCAAAAAATCCGACGAAAGATAGATTCTAAGATAATGCCTCATCCGGTTGATATTTATTACCAGAAATGTCAACAACAAAATAGCTAATTATGATTTAACAATGCACTGTTAAGATGGTTTGTCAATATGGACAATGAAATTGTTTATATAACAATAGATAAATTTCAGTGCATTTTATATCAAGTTTGTGGCTTCCTTTCATAGGGCCTCTGAATTTCTCCACTCCAAACCAATAGTTGTATATACAAGTTTAAACAGCCAACAATGTTGCGAATAAAATAATCACCAGATGGTATATTTTGCTGCCAACAAGGAAAATAAAATCGCAGTTTGCAAAATTGGCAAAGCCCTACGCAATCCTAGAATAAACTTTTACACTTTATTTTTCATATTTTTAAGAAGAAACAACTATTTTTTCATGTACAAGAAAAACACATATAAAATTTCAGGAGCCATGCTACAATCGTCTTGTATTATTCATGTGCAATCTCTTCCCCAAAATGATAATAAACTTTTTACCTTTTTTTTGGTACTTTTAAGAAAGAATTTTTTTGTGTGCAAGAAAAATACATGTATATAAAATTGCAAGAGCCATGCCGCAAACATGTTATTTCCAAATTGGTGTTATAATGGAGTGTGTTATAGCGGGGTGACACTGTATCAATGCCCATTTTCAATGAATAAAACTAGAAGAGACTGTATGTAATAAATATTTGTCATGTAAGGTGTGTATAGATATGAAGATAAGTATTTTTGAAAACCCCCCCCCCATTTTCAACATTTTGCGACTACATAGTACACCTTACCAGCAAACCATATACTTATAAATATTGATATTATTTATAAAAAGGCTTCAGTCTCCACCAAATAATTGCTGCCTTGTTGAAAATGATAATCATAATACCTGTTATAATAATTACAAAGAATGATGATACTCAAAAATATAGTCAAACAGCTTTCATCCACACACTGGAAGATATGAATTCTGTCCAAATAAATAATCCCCTGGATAAATGATAATATACAATACAATTTGTATATCTAGATACATTTTATTGATCTGGATTAGTGCATTACAATATAGTTACTGTCTTGTATGGCCAGGAATTTACAAATACTCTTGCCTGACAACCAGGAAAAGCTCTAATTTGGTTTGGGCAAGCTCAAGTTTGCATGGCACTTGACTGTAGGCAAGTAATAAAAAAATTTGAGAAAGGTATATAACATACAAGAAATTTTATTTAACATCAGTGTTCTGGGTCAAATACATAACTGTGCAAGCTACTTAACCAACAGTTTCTTCCATCTAATGTATGTGTTGTTTCCATTTTGTAAGGTCAAGGTCAGTCTCACATTTTCTCTCTCAGATGTGATAATTACGAGTCTTTACTACTAGTCTAGTTTTGACAAATAAAGAATAAATACTTATATTTTAACTCATAAGTTCCAACTTATGAAATTTCTTTTGACAGATTTGTTTGGTAATAAAAGTCACTGCTCCCTAATTATTAACCACATGGCATATTTTGTTCAAAGCATGAATAAAGTTATGAAAATATAGCAACCAGAAAGGTTGTTTATGTTCAGTTCTTTACATAAATACAAGAGAATGATACATTGTTATTGCTTGGCAAACAATTAAATCAACAAAAATGAGTGTTTCAAATCATTCTCAAAAGTCAGACTGTCAAACATGTTTTTGCATGCTGCTGATTTCAAGGCGATCTGAAGATAGTTGTTAAGAAAATGGATAAAACTGATGTCCACAAATTCTTCAGTTATAAGCATAAATAAATCATTACAAACAGTCTGACATTCATTCTCTGTCTCTCTCTCCCTCTCAAAAATCGAGCTATTTCCAAACCTTTATCTACCTATCCATTTATCTATGTACAAGTCTAATGTTGCTCTTTTAACTAGATCTGCATACACTATACCAGGGATCAAGCCAAAACTGAATTTTAGGGAGAAGTGATGTCTCCCTTTGGACAAAATAGTTGGAGCTAAACAAAGAGAAGAAGTAAAAGCAAAGCAGGAAACACATCAGATGTGTAATAAATGTGTGTGTGTGTGTGTACTTTTTCCTTTAATTTTAATGACGTCCTCTATTTCTCAGCATGCATTTGACATTAGTTTTAAGCAATACTTTTTTTTAACAAGTTGAAATATCTGTGTTGTATGTTTATTATCAACACAATTTTATGTGTATATAAATTATTATATTCATGCTCGTTGTATTCATAGTTGTATATTTAAACTGAGATAACATGCAGTGAATTTTGGCCATATGACTTTAAAAGAATACAGCACAAACTATACATTGTAATTAATTTAACTGATATGAGTAATGAAATTAGAGTCTTGTAATAATTGCAAGTCAGTAAAATGCTTAATAAACTACAACTTTTGTCTAAAATTGCAGTCAAAAATATTTCTGAACTTCTTTTAAACAACCTCTATTTCATGTACATAGGAGAAAATGCACAAGTAATTTCATACCATACTGTTCATCATAATTTCATTGTTGCTGATAAAACAGTACTGTGACTATTCACAGACAACATACTGAAGCATTAATGTCGATATATGATTGAACCTTCTTTCCAATTGAATCAACACAACCATTGTAAATCTATTTTTACAAAGTGTGATTTTCTTAATACAACCACTAATTTTCTAGCTTCGCTATGACAAATCCATTGACAGGACTGTAAATTTATGGGTTTTTTATTTGCCCACATACAAGTAGCAATGACATACATTGATTAAATAGTATTTGCTTTACTATTGTTTTCGTATTTTCACAAAAGTGAATAATGTCAGTAAACAACCTTGACCTTGCAGCGTTCATTCAAATTCCACAACATTGCATTATCTCATGTGTTTCTGATCTATTTGATTAAATATTTAGGCTAAATGTTCTATCAAATAATATTTTGACTTTGCTTTCATTGCACTATATATTTGCTCTAATCTATTTACCCAATTATTTATGAAAAGAGACAATCTAATGAAGTGGTATTTCATAGTCACTGCGATGTCTGTCATTGCAGGTTCACTTACACTTTCAAACTAAAAAAAATGCAAACTCTTCATTTAAAAAAACTACATATTGTCATTTAAAGTTGGAATATATTCATCACCAAACAGCCATTTAGGAAATCAAGCATTGATATCTTGCTCAAGAAAGGGTTAATGGTCAGTTAGCTATTAAAAAATACATCTATGACTACACAAGAATTTGCCAGCATAATTGGTATCAACACTGAATATATTTCACCTTATGACACAACACAACAAAGAACTTACTGACTACAGCATGGGAGTATCTCAAAAGTTATAAACTACAGTCAGTCATTGAGTGTACAAACAAAAGTGCTGGGCTATGTTGTTTTCACTTTCCTAACATAAGAAGGCGAAGTTTACATTTTTCAAGCGACCCACTTTGCCTGGTAGTGCAACCCCTGATATGTTGTTGTTGTAGGGTTTAACTCCACTTTTCAGCACACGATAGGCTATACATGGTGGCCAGTATTAATGGTGGAGGAAGAACCCGGGAAAACCCCGGAAAGAACCACCGACCCAAGGGAAGCTACTGGCAAGCTTTTTCACATATCCACATTAGCTGAATCCGAGACTCGAACCCATGCAGACAGAGGTGAGATGGCAGTGATCCGTAACGAAAAGCGCTTTAGACCACTCGGCCACTCAGGGCCCCGCAACCCCTGATATATATATATATATATATATATATATATAAATATAATCTTAATTATCTGCATTTGGTTTCAAGGTGCTGACAAAGGTAAAAATAAAAGACCAGTTTAAATGAATCTAAAATATATCATTCTTAATTTTATCTTGTTGTATTACTCATTTTGGGATATTATGTTTAGGTCAAGCTCAAATTTTCCGAAGGCAAGTTCAAATTTCCAGTCAAGTTGCACTGGGTAAGCTGACATTTATAAAATTTGTAAATCTTGATGACTAGTCCTCACTATTACCATCTTTGACAGTGACTTTCACTAATGTATTATAATTCTAAAATAAGTAGCTTACCAACTTGTTTCAAGGCAGTCTCATATGGGACAGCAACAGAGTCTCTGTCTGCAAAAAGAAATGAGAAATTATTGATGTAATATATAATTTTATTTATATTACCTTCAGATATTGCAAGATTTTCCTTCCCTGGTAGATTCTGACATGAAGACAGATCAATTTTATTCTTAAAGTTTTGAGCAAAACAATTAGTATTTAAATTCCTGGAACTGCCCCTGATGGGGAAAGGGTCCCACTGTCTTTGCTGAAGGTTCATTATTAATTAGGTCTCTTGTGGGGGAAAGAGTCCTGCTGCCTTGACAGGTGGTTCATTGTTAGTAAGGTCTCCTGCTGGAAAATGGGTCATACTGCCTTTACGGTTATCCTGTGACTGCAATTTCTTTGCCTGTGGTAATTATGGAAACCATGCACTAAAGCAGACAACTATCAAAACTGCTGCTCCGGTGAACTTAAAAAATGAGTTGGCACTAGTCCAAAGAAAACTAGCTTTAGCAGTTATTATAACTAAGAATATTAATTTTTTTTAGAGTAGACAATACCAGCTTCTGAAAATAAAATAAATAAATTATGTAATAAATATATATAGCTTGTTTTTTCCAAATCTGTCTTTGAAGTCCAGGAAGTGAAAAAGATCAATTATAGCTAGCAGTCTTTTGAGACATACACATCTGAAGCAAGACCAAGTAGTATACTCTGTAACCCAAATAAATTTATTATTTAATAGCAAGTGGCCCATTAATCCAAAGGAATTACACAATTCTGTAGGCACTCCAACATGAACCGTGTCTATACCCAGTTCTTTTCGACCATGGATCAAGTCAGAAATTAAAGGTTGGTGAACAAATTGTTAGCCTACTAGTCCTACAATGTAAGACATCTACTCTGATATTTATGGTGCTTGAGCTGACGTCTTCCTGCCTAAATAAATGGCATTGTTTAGTGTGTTCCCCAGATGACTGACAATGGAATCACTGACCCAATATCCACGAACATCTCACACACCTGGCAGCCCAGCAACTTTTCCACAAATTTCAGTCTAATTGCTTTAGTAGGACTATACTTACTCTGATGTCATTTTCCCAATGATTTCAAAATGTTTAAAAGTTCCGTTGAACTACATTTCAGTTGGATGAAATGCAATGGAAGCAGCGCATGCCAAAACTGGTTAATGGGATGATAAATACCTTTAACAAAAAGAAGCTATGTAATCACTTTCATCAATATAAGTATATTCTGATTCATTTCAATAAAGAAACATGCTTCACCTTAAACTGACTTTAGCATTCTTCAGCTCACATCACTTTTCAACCAACTGAAATGTAGGTCAAATGAACCTGAAAACATCCATTTACTTGGGCCAGAATTTGAATCCATTACTAAAAGATTACATCAGTATGCATAGTAAGAGTAAAACAGACTTTAATATGTGGAAAGGTGTCAACATGGGCTGCCAGGTGTGTGAAATATTCCTGAAAATATGGCTTTTTTTCTCTTGCTAGTTAACCAAGGAACACACTAGACAATGCCACTTATTTACGCAATAAGACTTTGAACCAAACAATATAAATATTAGGGTATACATCTTACAGTTAAAGACTAATTGGTCTACTGGCTACCATTCATAGTGATCAATAATTTTTGCATATAACTTTCTTGATAACAGTTTAGTCAGTGTTTCCTCTGACCCTTGCCATCCCATTTTCGATATTTGGTCATTTTTCTTGGGGTGTAGGGTCAGAGTCCACTGGATATCAAAAACTTGGAATTTGCTGACACCATTTGGTGTCAGCATAGGGAAGCTGCTTTCTAGCCAGCCTAGCACACTTGAACAACATTTCATTGAGATATACCTGCATGAAATCAATAGGAATATGATTTATTTTCTCAAAAATCACAAGCATGGCATTCATCATGTCTATAATTGTTGACAGATGTGATGAAAGTACATCGTTTCTGAAATTTGACCTGGAGCTCTTCATTTGCATTCTGAGTCACATGACTATACAAATCTCGCAACCAACATCTCAATGCTATCAGGGGTAAAATAGTCACATGATATCAACAATAAATAAATTTCCAAAGTTGTTGTACACAGAATCTGAAAATATTATACAGAAGTCACATAATGTTTGGAAATAGATATAATGCACACTTAATTCTAAACATCTTCATTCTGAGAAAAATGACCAGAAACTTGTTGGTATTGCAGCAGGGTGGAGAATACTATTTTCAACAAGTACCAAGCACACATCAGCTACATTTTTGCCGGTATCACATGACCACCGTACTGACTTTGCTTTCACTGAACTATATATTTTTTCTAATCTACTGAACTATATATTTTTTCTAATCTATTTACCCAATTATTTACGAAAACAATCTGTGCTTTCTGCTTAGTGAATTTGGTTTTCTTTAAGTCGCTGCAACATTTACAGATTTCCAGTTGTTGTTTTCCAAATAAATATTTTGACAAGTTTGTGTTCTTTCATTTTTCAATAAAGATTACATGACTTTCATTTATATGTTCAATTTGTTTTTCTACAGCAACACTAGTTAAGGTTTATCATTGATATCACGTGACTATACGACCTCTGATGTCATTTTCTATAGGTGTGTGTGTGTGACTTAGATTTTTAACGTAGCTTTAACAATTTTTCAGTCATATCACTTTAATGCCTGCAGTGTGGCAGTTTATAGTGATGATTGGCACTGGGGCATCATGCTGCAGACATGCAGCATGATGTCCCACCCAGCCATATTATCCTGACACCAAGCCGACCAGTCCTAACACTAACCTCTTAATGCTGAGCGCCATGCGAGGCAGCTGTTAGTACCATTTTTGTAAGTTTTTGGTATGACTCGGCTGGAGATCGAATCTTTTCAATAGGTAGTGGTCTCTGACCCTACACCCCAACATAAATGTCCAAATATAAAAAATGAGATGGCAAGTCAGAGGAAACTTGGACTAGATGACAGTTAAGGTGCAGAGCATTCCAAAATCTGCACTGAATAGACTTTGGTTAACTATTAGAATTATATTTTAGAACAATTAATATTTAATCTGAGTAAATGCACCTACAGAAATTATACATTGTTGAATAAGATGATTAATGCATACAATTGATACATGTCATGTATGCATTCAGAATCAAATATTTGAGTAATGGGTGAAACGTGTTAGAATTTTATTGCAAATACTTTAAATGGTAATTATTCATTTTATTTGGACCATCATATATATTATCTATACTCCTTTCGAGGATCAGTGTTTACACGATCCGAAGTTAGGTACAGAAAACTCAACAGTTAGGTTTATTTAATAGGTGTAAGTTAAACTATTTAAGACAAAAATTTTAGAACTTTCACTAGAAGTTATGTGCATTTTTCATACCCTTGATGCATTGCGTTTTAAAAGCGGTACGGAGTACAACTACGAATAGTCCTACAACGTAAGACACATCACCCACTAAAACAAAAACATGTGATATGTCTTACACTGTAGGACTAAACTACGAACTGCCGGTAGAGTATCAACTAAATAATGGTGGGGGAATAAACTCCAAAGCCCATTTTTAACAACTCAGTCCCAAAATAACTCTTACGCCTGTGCAACAGTCTTTCCCTGTCTTCGGGATATGCACTCTTGCCTTCGTCTTCTACAGCTTCTTCCATTACTAACTGCTCTTGAATCGATTTATGATTAAATTATTTTACAGAATGATAAGCGTCCATAACACTTTGACAATATTCCTCTGCAATCGGAAGCTTATCTGGACTGGTCGCTTGTAGTTGTTGTCATTGAAGTTGAGGACATACGAACCATAACATTTAGGCCCCAAACCAGGTCGTCTTGTTGTTCGGCCCAACACTTTTTCGGCCTACTTTCATGTAGCTGTGGTCTATTTTTAGAACATTTTCTCCTCTCTCATTTTGGTGGTTTTATTTATGCATTTTTGGTAGGGATTTAATGGTAACTGTTTATTCTTGATAATATTAGCTCAGGGTGTTGTTGTCTGTGTGTATTTCGACGACAGTGCACAGTGAGTAATAAGGCCTTGGTGATGATCCGAAGTGAAATCTGTGTTCTGTTTACATGCTGCTATGTTGACAGTCTAGCATCTCAAAAAAGAGCAGGTCAACCTTTGACAAGAACTTCACCTTGAAGTCATCTTTGACGGTATTTTAGATTAACATATGATTTGCAATGATTGTCACACAGTGGAAAGGTCAGTACTGAGAAACAAATGTAGAGAACATATAGTAAAATTAATTATGTTCTATGTCCACATTAAGACTTTCAATTCCCACCCACCCCCACCATTCAGTGTTGTATCCATTCAATGGAGCTAGCGCAAAGCTTTGGCGGAATATTAACTACTGACAAGGAAATAGGATTGATGGGTATGATAACTAGTTTATTCTCGGGAACGAACTTCTTTTGACAGAATAATTCACACGCTTTAGCGATGGTAGAAGCTTCTGTCAGAGAATCGATACCTCGTTGATCTAGAAATAGTTGTCAAAATTCCCCATAATATAATCATAAAATATCCACATCCATGGCCGCAGGGAGCGATCATGGGTCCTGGGGTAAGAAACACCCTGCCCTCTCCTAGTTCGAACTTCTTGTTCAAACAATTTTATTTATTTATATAAAATTAAAAAGTGTTGTTTGACCCGGGCTCTGGGGATATATGCCGTTTCCCCCCCCCCCCCCCCTCCGTCGGCACTGTCCACGTCCATATCAACGTTTCTTCTAGAAAGTCAAACGCGTATGAAAAGTAAGTTTGCTACCAGGATTAGAATGCTTCTCGTTGTTTTGTGCATAGCGTCAGGGTCGTAATAGCGAATGTCCGGTAAATGTGGGAGCACAATGTTTGGATTAGCTTCGATATTGAAAAAGTATGGAAAATAACCTATGGTCATTCCAAATGGCCCAATAACTCGTGGAAACTGCATTTGTCCCGCTCTCATGTAAATGAATTTAGAAATTTTCACGGTGATTGATGGCATTTGGTATCTTGTTCTGAATAATATTTCAAAAGAAATTGCTCGTCATATCCCAAGAAATTGCGAGCCATGATTGCAGCTTATCGATGACTTTCTTCGTAACGCTGATTGCAGCTTATAGATGACAGTCTCTGTAACGCTGGATGTCCTTGTCATCTGTATGGTCTAAAATCCATTCCGCAAAATTTGGAAGAGTACGACAGTCGCTTTTACGTCCCTTGGAATCTTACTACAATTGGGACCAAGAAAAATCTGTTGTTTTTTTTTTTAATATGTATTTCTCACACACACGATGAGCTATGAAGAAATTAAAGATTTGAATGTCAATCTCTTGTGTACACTCAAAGTCAACAATTTGCAAGCACTTTTCTGCTGTTGAACTTGTTTCGTGTAATTTTCTTCGTAACAAGTGGCACTGTTAAAGGTTTGCTTGCAAGAAGAGCATCGAATTCGTTCTACTTCATGAATGGATGGTCTGTACGCTAAACACCCACAATAGTTCTCTCCACAGTGAATGTTTTGCTCTCGACTGGTAAAACCTTCATTACATTTCTCACAATAGTAAGTTTATCCAAGAAATCCCGTGATACTATTAACGGGATCGAAATGCTCTTGATGATGATACACGAGCTATTTTCAATCTGGGAAATAGGTATTCGAAACACGAAAGCTCCAAAAACTACTTTAGTGTACACTGGCAATGCTTATCAATTTGCAAACATGTCTTGAAGTTTCTGGATTTAAGGGAAGCCACAGAAGGTCACTTTGGAAATGATGGCTTGCTTCAAAAGGACTTCTTTTCTTTTTGTTGTTTGACTCTGTCTGATTTTTATACGTTTTTCCATGTTTTTTATCCACTGTATAGCTCAGTTCTACTCTGCAAAGGATTTCCCTGTGTCCCCATACCACCCCTTCATATTAACCTTTTTTATGCTGCTCCGGTAGCCTAGTGCTAAGAGCGTTCGCCTCGGATGCAGAAGGTCGTGGGTTCGATCCCCAGCCGAGGCATACCAAAGACTTACAAAAATGGTACTAACAGCTGCCTCGCTTGGCGCTCAGCATTAAGATGGCAGTGTTAGAACTGGTCGGCCTTGTGTCAGGATATTGTGACTGGGTGGGACAGCATGCTACATGTCTGCAGCATGATGCCCCAGTGCTAGACATCACTATAAGCTGTCACACTGCAGACATTGTAGCGATATGACTGAAAAATTGTTAAAGCTACGTAAAAAACAATCCAGATCACACACACACACATTAACCTTCGGCATCAAGTTAATTCATTGTGTCCACCAATTCCCACTTACAACTACTCCAGTTCTCTTATACGTCCTTTGTTTTTATTCATGATTTGTGTTTTTTTTTCTTCCCATATGATAAAAGATTTCAGAATTAAAATAATTGTTGTTTCACCTACTGACATAGTGCATGTTTTTTTTTTTTTTTTCTTGTTTATTTTTTATTTTTATTCTACTCAACAAACATTTCAATAAGACTGTCGTTTACTACCTGAAATGTATTCACTACATTACTAGTATGTAACCGTTTTAGGGACTTCATGCTTGGATTTATTTTACTTTTTTTATATACAGCCTTCTCTTACTTAAAAAAGGTAGACAATCCTATACGCAATAAAAATGTTTCTGTCACCAGCTTTCATGTATAATATTTCAGCTCTACTCATGAATTGGGATTCAAAAAAACAACACAAGCGCCGAAAGTTCTGTGCAACTAGTTTCGCATTTATGCTTCTTCAAGCACGAAATGTTTTGAAAGAAACGGATGACTCTTTTATTTTAAAATAACAATTACGTCATTATGTAACGTCAATTACGTCATTACGTAAAGTCATATGTATGTATGTATGTATATATGTATATATGTGTGTGTGTGTGTGTGTGTGTGTGTGTGTGTGTGTGTGTGACAGGATCTAAAAGATACACGAGTCTCTAACGAAACCTGAATCAGTATTATAATAAAATAAAATAGAGACAAACAGTCATACATATAATTATATTGCTATAAAGGATATACAGAATATCAATTTTAACAAATACAATTTTATATAGTGCATTGGCATTAAGGCTATTATAATACAAAGTATCTAACTTATGAATCCAATAAGTTTCTTTTATGAGTCTATTCATGTCACCATGTACAATATCTATTGGCATGAAAGAAAAATCGAGTAGAGAGTGATTATTGGTGTTAGAGCGAGAGACAACATTGCCATCGCCACCTGGAACATTAGAACTCTGGCGCAAATTGGAGAACTCCAAGAGTTGACACATGAGCTGGAACACTACACATGGCACATTCTGGGACTCTGTGAAGTTAGATGGAAATCCCTAGGAGAACACCAAACTGAAGATGGGCATATATTATACTATAGTGGAGAGTGTGACAAGTCCATAAATGGAGTAGGCTTCCTTGTAAACAAAGCCATCAAGGGATCTGTGCTTGAATGCTGCCCCATATCTAGCAGAATCATTTCCATTCGTCTGAAAGCATCTCCCTTTAACATCACAATTATCCAAGTCTATGCTCCAACTACCGGTCATGATGATGAAGAAATAGAGGAGTTTTACAACAAACTACAGGGTTTTCTAAACATGGTCAGTAAGAAAGATATCCTCATCGTCCAAGGAGACTGGAATGCCAAAGTTGGCAAAGATGCTCTAAGAGACTGGGAAGTACATTGTTGACCTTCTTGCAATGAGCTTACCAATGAAAAAGGGAGACGGCTGCTCGAGTTCGCAAGCTACAACAACTTGGTACTAGCCAACACCCTGGGACAACATAAAGCTTCACGATTCTGGACATCGCACTCACCAAACGGAACCCATCACAACCAGATCGATTACATACTGGTTCAAAACCGTTACCGATCTGGCATCAATAGAGCAAAAACAAGGACATTCCCAGGTGCTGATGTTGGGAGTGATCACGACCTCGTGATTATGAACTTCCGAGTGACGCTGAAGAAAATTAACAAGCCAAAGAACATCAGGCTCAAATTCAACCTTGAACAACTGAAGGACCCTAACATCTGCAAGTCATTCCAAGCCACAATTGGAGGAAAATTTGCTCCACTCCTTGTGATGGATGGTGATGTCAATGAGATGACAGACACATTCAACACAGTTATGACAGCAGCTGCCAAGGACATCATTGGCCTCCATCGCCCGAAGAAAAAACCCTGGGTTACAGAAAAGATTCTGAAGTTGTGTGATGCCCGAAGAGAACTAAAAAACACCAGACACACAACAGGGGCATTGAAGTACCGAGAAATAAACAAGAATATCAGAAAAACCTTGAGCAAAGCAAAAGAAAATTGGATTGGACAAACGTGCACAGAAATGGAGAACAGTCTGATAAAGAATAACAGCAAAAAGGCATTCCAAATTGTGAAAGGCCTCACCAGATAGAAACAACCAAGAGTCAGTACCATTCAAGACAAAAATGGAAAATGCCTCACAGAAGCGAGTGACATTGTAGAAAGATGGACTGAGTATTGCAAAGAACTCTACAACTATCAGTCCACAGGAAACCCAGAGGTGCTTGAAGTTCCAAACTCCTCAAATGATGATGACTTCCCCATTCTCAAAGAAGAGGTGGAGTCAGCAATAAGAGCACTGAAGAATTGGAAGGCAGCTGGAGTAGACAACATCCCAGCTGAACTTATCAAGAATGGGGGAGAATCAGTGAAAGAGCTACTAACAAAAATCTGCAACAAGATCTGGCAGACAGGTGAATGGCCAACACAATGGACCCAGCCACTGATGATAACTCTTCCCAAAAAAGGCAATCTCCAGCTGTGCCAAACATACAGAACTATCAGTTTGATCAGCCATGCTAGTAAGGTAATGCTGAAGATCATCTTGAACAGACTGAAACCACAAGCAGAAGAAATAATCGCTGAAGAACAGGCCGGGTTCCGGAGTGGAAGAAGCACAACAGAACAAATATTCAATCTCAGGGTTCTGTGCGAAAAGTACTCTCAACACCAACAAGACATCTATCATGTGTTCATAGATTTCAAAAAGGCCTTTGACAGAGTGTGGCATGAGGCCATGTGGGCCACAATGAAGAAGTATAATATGGGTCAAACGTTAACCAATATCATCAAGCAGCTGTACGCCAAGGCTACCAGTGCAGTAATTGCCCAAGGTGCTGTGGAGGAATGGTTCCAGATAACAGTGGGAGTGCGTCAAGGCTGTCTCCTGTCACCCACGCTTTTCAACATCTACTTAGAGCGCATCATGAGCGAAGCCCTGGAAAACCACTGTGGGACAGTCAGCATTGGAGGGCGTAACATCACCAACCTCCGCTTTGCAGACGACATTGATGGACTGGCAGGCAGTGAAGACGAGCTGGCCACCTTAGTGAAGAACCTGGATGAAACATCTTCCAGATTTGACATGGAGATAAGCGCTGAGAAGACAAAACTGATGACAAATAGTGGCAAACAAATCTCAGCCAAGATTAAAGTCAGAGGACATGAACTGAAAACAGTGAGCCAGTTAAAATATCTTGGTTCCATAATCACTGAAGAGGGATCAAGAGCAGAAATTTTGTCAAGAGCAGCACAAACCATGGCAGCTATGTGAAAGCTAAGACCCATCTGGAGAGACAAGAATATCTGTCTGAAAACTAAAATCAGACTGTTGCGAGCTCTAGTCATCTCAGTCTTTTTGTACTCATGTGAGGCATGGACCCTGACAGCAGAATTACAACGAAGAATCCAGTCACTTGAAATGAGATGCGACAGAACCATCCTTGGCATCTCTTACATGGACCACATCACAAATGAAGAAGTGCGTAACACCATTAGGCGCGAAGTAGGCCAATATGAGGACCTCCTCACCACCGTCAAAAAGAGAAAGCTGAAATGGTATGGCCATGTCACTAGAGCCAACAGTCTATCCACAACAGCCTGCAGGGCAGCGTCCAGGGTGGCAGAAGGAGAGGTAGACAGAGAAAAAAGTGGACTGACAACATCACAGAATGGACCAGGAAAAGTTTTGTGGAGACACAGGCATTGGCACATGATCGAATCAAGTGGAGGGAACTGGTCAGATGTTCAGCAGCACAGTGCCTCAACGACCACACTAGGTCATGAGACTGATGATGATGATGATGATGATGATGAACCAGCTGATATAGAAATGACGTCATTGTTGTGCTAATGATGTCACTAACTAACGACTAATGAGACAGATTTTATAGGTTACTGTCTATGATATTGGCTTGGCAATTTAGGCTGGTACAAGCCTTAAGGTGGCGCTCTACGGTTTTATATTTTGCATAGGGTTAGCATTGAAAGAAAAAGAATTTCCCCGGCTTCCATCATTGGTTATACTGGCTATTTAAAAAAGACCTTGTATATCTTAGGTATAATTCAAAGAACCTTTAATTCACTTTATTTTGGAGTATGATTGATGGGTGTAATATGGGCTATAGAATATACAGCTTGGCCTTACTCCAGATGTGCACCTTTCAAAAAAGTGCTAGCTCCACTTGGTCATTTTCACTTCCTGAACTTCAGAGTTAAATTGTATAAAAAAGAGCCGACAACTTTTTTTTTTATATACATTTTATATACTTGGTAATTCATTCATTGCACTTTCAGAAACTGGTATTTTCTATTCTGGCAAAATTCATTTTCCCTATTTTAATAGCTGCTATGTATAGGGTACTTTAGACTAATTCAGGCTGATTTTTTAGCACAAGGGAGAAGTCATTTTAGTTAGCAGTGTGTTTAAATCATGTACAATGTCCAAAAGTACGATATCCAAAGAAATATCATCGTCATTACATTAATGTAGCATAGAGGTATGCCAACATTCTCTCCATTGTGCGTGTTTTAAATACAAACAATTTCACCTTACATACGTCACTCTCTCAAAAGTACATAATAACTGGTGATCGCCCCCATAAAGAGAACATAGGTATTATTATTGTATGATTTAATTTTGATTGTATGGCTGAAAAATTTAAGTCGCAAGCATCAAAACAGTCCTCTTGAATAATTCTCCTGCATTTTCCCCACAGAACAATATTTATGAGTGCCAGAGTCTCTACCAAGTCCAGCCCCCCCCCCCCGATAAAAAGTGAGCTATTTTAAAAATGCATATTATATTTTGTTAACATAACAACAAATTTTATGCTGAATGACAGAACATGAAACTAGCCAGAATTATTTCTGAGACATCAACAATGAATTTTACAGTTTGAAAAGGGATGGAACAGAACAGGTTCATAAGGTCAAAGTGTAAAATATTTGCCTATTGTTTAATATGGAAGAAGCGAATTCGCTTTCTCATCATTAACTTTTTTTATTTCATTACAAATAAATGAAAAGAAACATTTTCACTATATATTTCTTTTACTTATTCCAACAGTTTGAAATTTAAGTTGACTCTTTTCATATATTCTAAGACTTCTAATTTCCCCATAATTAAGGTCACTACTCACACAAACATGCCTCATGGCAAATTATGTAAGCAAGAGCAAAATGAGCATAATTAGCTTATTTTCATGCTTAACATCAATATGAATGTACCCTTTTATTCAGAACATAATACATAATTATATGAAAATAAAAAAATAATTGCATACATGTTAATATTTGCTTAAGGTGGCGCTCTACAGTTTCATAGTTTGCATAGGGTTAGCACTTTAAAGAAAAAGAATTTCCCCGGCTTTCCTCACTGGTTATACTAGATATTTAAAAAAAGACCTCGTATATCTTTGGTATAATTCAAAGAACCTTTAATTCACATTATTTTGGTGTATGATTGATGGGTGTACTATGGGTTATATAGTATACGGCTTGGCCTTGCTCCAGATGTGCACCTTTCAAAAAAGTGCTAGCTCCACTTGGTCATTTTCACTTCCTGAACTTCAGAGGTAAATTGTATAAAAAAAGAGCCGATAACTTTTTTTTACATTTTATATATTTGGTAATTCATTCATTGTACTTTCAGAAACTGGTATTGTCTATACTGGCAAAATTCATTTTCCCTATTTTAATAGCTGCTATGGTTAGTGTACTTTAGACTAATTGAGGCTGATTTTTTAGCACAAGGGAGCAGTCATTTTAGTTAGCAGTGTTCATAGATCATGTACAATTTCCAAAACTACAATATCCAAAGAAATATCATCCACATTACATTAATGTAGCATAGAGGTATGCCAACATTCTCTCCATTGTGTATGTTTTAAGTGCAAACAACTTCACCTTACATACGTCACTCTCTCAAAAGTACCTAAAAACTGGTGAGCGCCCCTTAAGTGGCTGAGGCACGTTTAAATGTGGCGGGGGGGGGGGGGAGAAAAAAAAGCAGCTTACGATTCTTACGCAAAAAATAGTACGTAACGTAGTAATACGTGAAGTAGTATAAATACGTGATAGCAGATCAATTAAACATGGATACTATAAATATTTGAATCTTATTTTTAATGAAATTTTTTTCGATATGTCTATCCAGGTTTGGATTGCTTTTGTTTTGGACGCAAAAGGTTCATTATGCTTCGATTGTCCGTACCTCTACGGTACCAGACATGTAAAAACCTATCACATATCTTTAAATACATACTATCAACGGTGTCGTCATCGCCGCCATCAGGAATGTGATACCATTTGTTATCTCAGGCGTGACAAAATGTGACATTGACAAGAAAAATATGTGTACTGACCTGGCTTATTTTCAAGGTAAGTATAGTTACCAATAAATCCATTACTAAATGATAATGACAAACGTATGCATTAGGTCTTACGAAGTTACGATACCAATGCAATTAAAGTGGTCATTATACATGACTGACCTCCCAATCGTTTCATAACCGTCCGATAGTCCAAGCTTATTTTGACATTCAATTACGTGGGAAATGAAATGAAAGCACTTTCTGAACATCGTGTCATTATAATTGTGCAAAGAAGCAAGTTTAGCAAATGATTAACACCGCTTGATAGTCGACCACATTGACTTAAAATCTATAAAATATGTTCAAGGACCATGAAAATCCAGGCCACAACGACCTAAACGCAAAATTCAGCTGGACGTAGACTTGTTATGAGAACACTATTATTTTCCATCCATGCACATGTCACGCAAAATTTAAAAAAACCAACATGATTTCAAAATGATAGTTTAAATGCACGAGACTTAACCTCTTCCTTTCGCCTCCCAGTTAATAACGGGGTCGTACTGTCATATTCCATATCTAAAACTTAAAACTCGGTGCACAGTCGGCTAGAACTGGATGATCTCAGCCGATGTATATTAATACAAGTACACTTGTTTCAGATACTGTGGTAAGTTGTTGTTGTTGTTGTAGGGTTTAACGTCATTTTCAGCACAAGATAGGCTATACATGGCGGCCAGTATAACTGGTGGAGGAAGAACCCTGGAAAACCCCGGGAAGAACCACCGACCCGGGAGAAGCTACTGGCAAGCTTACTCACCTGACCACGTCAACCGAGTCTGAGACTGGAACCCACGCAGACAGAGGTGAGATGGCAATGATCCGTAACGGTAAGCGCTTCAGACCATTCGGTCACTCGAGCCCCTCTGTGGTAAGTAAGATGTGCAGAAAAGAGCACATATTCACAGTTATTCATAAACATAAATAAAGCGAAGATGTTTGTCTTAATTGAGAACGTGTTGTTTTATCAATCATTAGATGCAAGTATATTCATTTCGCCGATAGCCGTTAATGTCAATGTATAGTCCGGTGAATGAGTCGATATGATGTGGGGTGGAAACAGATTCATTTCCGTTTAAGACCCCATTTTTATTATACGAAAGCTTCAAGAAGCAGTCCGCAGTTCTCGTTTATCCGTCCGTTCTCCTTGCTTCACCTGTATGTCTTACTCAAAATATCAAACGCATATATTTAGAATACACTAGCAGTGATGATGCAACTTGGGATGAAATTATACCGTAACCTTACGCTGTTAAGCTATCATCTTTTCACAAGATTTGTTCAACGCTATCACATAGTTCACATGATTTATTCAACACTACCTTAAAATCGCGCGTGGGTTCTAACTGCAATGCTGTTTTCATTTACACCAATAGCCAACAAAGTTGCAATGACGGTGCATCTCGACAAGTAGGCCTACTTGTACCATGAACAGGTTCAATGTGACTTATTTAACGTGTCCACCACTGCTTAAAGTTGACTTAAACCATAGAAGAGGGTGTATCCTTCGAGCTTTAAAATCGTTTTGTTCAATGGAGAGAGAGAGAGAGAGCACTAAATTCGCAATAAGGCTATTTTCATCCCTCTTTCAAAGTGAGAATTTTCGGGAGCGATGTACGGATACAGTTCAATCTGATTTTACTTTAACTTTTCAGAAATAACCAACAATATGGAATAGAGATGCAACGTATGTACATTTGTGTTTAAATACGGCGTTTCTCTTCGCCTGCAAATCTGTAAATTATCATAAATAAACAAAATAAATGTGAAAAGTGGACATATGTCATTCACTATGGAAATATGCAAAGTCCAGACCTTTTGATGTTGTCATAAATACAAGTACAATTACCCAATATCTGATGTCCCGAATAAATTTATGTATAGGTAATTTATAAACAAACCTGAGTTTCCAAAGTTTATTCCCTCACGAGCCATTCGACTTACTTGAAGTGTAAATCGAAGCTGTAAATATGACCTTAAACACGAGTTAGTGGATTGGGCTGAACTGGATTAGATTAGATTGCGTTGTGATATATATTGTACATGTTGGGAACTTTGATTTACTCTTGATTATATTTTATGACATTATACTATGGAAAACAATTTATTAGAACTATCCCCATATAAAATGCTTGAAAAAGCAAGTCATTCTTAGATTGGTCCGAAATATTTTGCTATTATTACTTTATTGAAAGACTTACTTGCATATCCCCAACATACCTAAAACCCAATGGGGCTATGGGTAAAGACATTAAGGTATACACTTTAGGGACTGCAATCTCCACAGATTTTCCAGATACCAGGCAATCAATGCGCTTTGCTCCATTGGATAAAACAAAACAGAATAGGTAATAGCACCATCTAGCTATTGAAACATTTTTTTTGTGTGGTTACATTGGTTGCAGATAGAATCAGAGAATCTATTATTATGAGGTCAAGAGGAGTTATGAAGGTTGTAGCTATCGATACAAATATTCTTGTTTAAATGTTGCCGAATTTATGATATCAAAAACCGTACACGTTACGGATTGTGACGATTACTGCTCTGGTGAGGACACTGAAAAGCATCTACAGAATTGTACTTAGAAGTAAATGACATAACACAATAAACAGCCCCCCCTCCCACAAAAGCAGAACTGTACTTAGATGTATATAGCACAAGACAGTGAATAGCCAAATCTAAAGAATTGTGCATAGGAGTAAATGACACACCACAATGAACCGCCAAATGTAAAGATTTGTACATAGAAGCAACTGACACAACGCAATGAAGAGCCAAAATGTCAAGATTTGTACATAGAAGCAACTGACACAACGCAATGAAGAGCCAAAATGCCAAGATTTGTACATGGAAGCAACTGACACAACGTAATGAAGAGCCAAAATGTCAAGATTTGTACATAAAAGCAACTGACACGCACGTTAACATTGTTAAATGTGCCAACCTGCAGGTATTCTCATGGGTATGACTTCATCTTTGTCCAACCACGTGGAAACACTCTTCACAAATGTGTCTAGGACAACAGAAATTTTAAAACGTTCTAAATATTTTATGTCGGATTAGATAATCAGAAAATAGTACAGTACAGTTGTTTGAATTTTGCTGCTGTTTAATGTGTGGTGAGTACACTGCAATTCCACTTACGCGCAAAGATTAATTATACAGCGTACACGTCTACATCATTTCTTTTCAACTTTCTTAGATGGAGGCCAATTATGGATTTTATGTTTTTAGCTTAGAAGGAAAATAAGCACAAGGAGTGCACGGTCGAGTGAAAACTATGATTAATAAATACCACAGGTTCGGCCAGAGTATAGAAGACACTTTTGCTTACGCCGGTACGGTTTAATGGAATAGTTTGCAGCATGTTATCAAACAAGCACCGAATGTTTCTGTTTTTAAGAAATTATATATCTACAGCTATGTTCATGAGCAGTCCTGATATGTTTACCGAATACATTTCATAAGAAGTAGTTGTAAAATATCTAGGTGATGTTAACCT
Organism: Sinohyriopsis cumingii; assembly: GCA_028554795.2. Taxonomy (NCBI): domain Eukaryota; kingdom Metazoa; phylum Mollusca; class Bivalvia; order Unionida; family Unionidae; genus Sinohyriopsis; species Sinohyriopsis cumingii. Next base: position 3,228,508 of record JAPYKE020000077.1, on the reverse strand, counting down.
TTAAAAATTTGCATTTACTGCTATTATATTTGTTTTCTCGAATGCAGCTTAATTTGTAGAATTTTACTAATTGCACGTATATTGCTGTATGTTAGTATTAATTGCAGGGACATGATGTAAGCCAGCTGTTAGGTCAACATGGATAAATAAAGGGAATTATTATTATTATTATTATTATTATTAGTAGTAGTAGTAGTAGTACTAGTAGTAGTATAAAAATTGTGTATATATTGTGCACCATTATATCAACTATTTTACGGAGATGCTGCGATTGATAATGTTCTTTATAAGTCCGTCTGTGGTCTGTTTTCTTTATCCTGTACTTCCGTCCGTGCATTCATGAGTAGTTTTCTTTGTATGATATTTCACGAGGATGAATTTGATTGGCTATTTATCCAGCTATCTGTCTGTCTTTCTCTCTGTCGGTGCATGCATATCTATATTTTTCAACAGCAGTCAGATTTGATGACGGAACGGGAATCATTTGTAATCATCTAAAAGTCCATTATGCCAAGATGTATTCTGTCAAATTTGGTACAAATCCGTTAAGCGGTTTTTAAGAAGACGTTTGAAAGTCTTTTTACTTGTAGCAATGATTTCCATGCGCGATGGCGGATTGGCATCGTCTGTCATAAAGTTTAAAAGCCTCTCAAGCTAAATTGCTCCCTGCCAAGTTCGGTTAAAACTAGCAGTGATTTTATTTTAGAAGAAGTTGAAAACAGCAAATGGTAATGGACTCACACCAGACAATCCACGACATGCACAGGTTGAGGCTAAAACTATCCAAGTTACGTCACATGGTTTTAAAGTCTTACATTTTAAATCATGGTTTTACGAGACTGTTAATCTCATAAACTCGTAGTAATGCTCATTCCCATGACCGAGAGAGAGAGAGAGAGAGAGAGAGAGAGAGAGAGAGAGAGAGAAGTTCAAGTTCTCTTGAAAGACGTGTCACTTTGACGGCGTATATATGGCTACATCTTGGGGAATATGGCAAGCGGAGGTACTTTGGGATCGACTGTAACGATACAAGCCTCTTTGAGATTCCGCCGAATGGACTGACTTTATTAAAATACTCAACATATACAATTGCATTCCAATATCAATCTACATAGACTGAAATTACGGATATAAGAGATACATATAAAACCACCATATTCCTTCACTTACCAACATCATACATTTGTATAATTTCTGCCTTTCATAATACAATACAGATAATTAAATATCGAACAAATTCACGACAGTTAAATAATCTAAAATTCAATATTTCAGACTAATCATTTAATATAAATATATTTTACTGAATTGAATCTAAAATGTCGACATATTAAACTCTATTATTTAAAGAGTACTTTTTCTTAAATTAACTATTACTGAGTATGAAGTTGGCAACGAATGTCGTTTTTATATACTATAATCTATAATATAATTACAAAGAAATATAAGTTCTTCAACGATTAAACTTTCCAATACATTATATTAAAGAATAGTAAAGAAATATTAAAATAATCCAATGTTGCAACGTTCCGATCTTACATTAACATCTTAACACTAAAATTCCTTATACTATATGAAAAACCCCAATCTTACCTGTAACGACACAAACCTCTTTGAGAGGTCCTTACACTATATGAAAAACCCCGGTCTTACCTGTAACGACACAAACCTCTTTGAGATTCCGACGAATGGACTGATTCGTCCGCAAAACCCCTCTCTTTTTTACAGTTTCTTAGAACGCAGCCATATATAGTCATACGTTTAGTTCTTGGATAACGCCAGAATCTCAAAGTGAGGCTCCATGGTTTCTTACAGACTATAGTCTGGGTCTATGTACGTCATTAGACAGACAATTCTGCCACGTTAGCTCATTTACCCATTTAGAGGGAATCTTTGTGTTTTTTTTTTTTTTTGTTGGTTCTGCTACCTACACAACTCACCGAGTGTAGCTTTTTGCTGACTTATGATACAAGAGAAATGTATAGTGCAAGAGAGTTTTGCTTTTTGCTCACAAGGGCGCAATCTTTATTAAATAGTTTATACTTGTAATACCGAAATATATGAATTTAATCTCAATATATTTTAATGGAAAATTACTTCAATATAATTTAATGAAAACTAATTTTTGACATAATTTAGAGAAAATTTCAATCTTATTACTTTTACTAAAATAGTCCGTCCTAATAAAGGTATAAAAAAAACTGGGGTAGTGTTAACATTTGGCAAACGTACAAGCTCAAGTATAGGATAAAGATATGTTATACTGCATGTCATCTTCATGGATTTCTGGACAACATAATTATTGTTACCCTTTATTTATGATCGCAATGGATACAATACCATGTTTCCAGTTGCATACTCTTTATATATGATTGGAATGGATAAAACACGCAGCTTTCCAATTACATACCCTTTATTCATCACTGGTATGCATAAAAAACACGCTTTCCTTAGGAAATCAACAGTTTTACCTTTCTTCCCAATTTATGTTGCATGGAATTAAAATTTTTTTAGAAGGACTTTCAGTTTTAAACGTGGACTCTTAATTTGCGTTTGATTTGTGATAATACGGTGTAACCTGCTTATACAGCCAGCGGCGATTTACTGAAAACATGCAGTGCACCTTATTCAGTGATGGCATTTAGATCCTGGGTGTTGCCGTACCCATTTTCTCAGTATAGACCGAGATATTCAGATTTAAAAACTAATTATAGCTGATGGATGGTCTTAAAAATGATTATAATTTCTATTTTGAAGTTCAGTGCTTAAAGTAAGAAGAATCATATTTTTATTGCAGTACTTTCATTTCCACTAAATTAAGTCTGCAAGAATCCAAGTTAAAGTGTCATTTTTACGTAATGCGAGTCAAGCACTGGCACATTGTTCAATGTAAATCGCTTTGTTCAATAAGAATAAATAAATAAATTGTTATATATAGAACAACTGTTATACTAAATGTGTTATTGCTCAACGTCTGGTATACAAGAAAAATGAGGTTAGATTACATGGTAAAGTAAACAAGCCTAGATATGCAGTCAGGCCCGTGTAACACCACTTGAAGTGTAAATTTGAGCCACATTAGTTTGATCCCAAACGTTAGTGCAAATATTAGATTACACGGCATTAGATTAGATTGCCTGGTGTTTCAGGTAAATATGCACATAAACTAAACCCAAATAAGTGTATTGATAATGCTGATGGATAACATGGTTGACATGATAATCTATAGTTGAAAATAGTCAAAGGGATTAATGCATATACATCCCCGTCAATGGAATGTTTGACATATACAATTGTCTCGAAAAACCTGTTTGATGATTATTTTAAGCTACGAAATACCGTTACTGCTGCAAGTAATATACCTTATTAACCATATTATTTTCATCATTAAAACTGTGCCCCTCTCCCCCACCCTCGAAACCTTGGCTTATTCCTTTATCAAAGATATTTATTATATTTTAAAAAAAACAAAAAAAGCAATTGAGATCATAACCGGTAGAAATTTATGAGGTTCATTTTCAGGACAGGTTGATCATGAATACATTTTTTTAAATCTTAAATACAGAACGTTAAAGGATGCCAAAAATATTTCAATCAATTGCATAGTCTGAACTATTAAACATACATTTTAGTTATAAATTACATTTTATGAATATTTCTTTTCTCAGGAGAAAATTTGTAATATAAAAAATTATTACTCCTATTTAAAAAAAAAAAACTCCTATAGAAAGTCAGTCCTGATGGAACGCATGACAGAAACGCTGTGAGAGTCTGCAAGAACAAAATATTATAGCCTTCTGTTGTGAATACACCATTTGGAATTGTATTTTCTTTCCAAATATAGTCTTGCCACGCTCAGCCAGACTATGAGGCGCCGTGGCGGACAAAAGCTGGTCCAATGAGAAGGTTGTAATTGAGAGTTCAATATCGTATGTCGAGAAATCCAACACGATGTGTTGGATCAAACTGCATGTCCTTAAAGTTCCACTTTCTAGAATTAGATTTTAGAATTTATATGTTATATGTCTAATAGAATGCTTCATCGATCACCGCTTCCGACAGAAGGCAAATCAGTCTCATTTGGAGTCTGCTTAGAGGGACTAGGCCATATTTGCAGAGAGAATGAAACTCCAGTGGGAGACATGTTGTAGTTTCGCTTCTGGAGAGTCAGACCGAAACGCTTTTTTTTTCGGTAAGAGAGATCAATTAAAGCCACATTTCCTCAGTTTTTTTTCTTCTTATAAATTTCACGATTTCACCAATCTAAGTAAAGTTTGGAAGGAAGGAAATTATTTTTTTTCTTAAAAAAACTATCTGACACAAATGGTTTAAAAAGTAAATAATCAGATTTAAAGAACGTTCAAATATTCAGGTTAGAATTAAGAGGTACCACCCCTTAATTAAGTCACTCCTAATTCCGATCTTTTTTATAAGTGCTCCAAAGGTAGTGATGTGATATATTCAACAAATTGTTATGTATATTTAATTTGCATCGTTTGTTAGTTATTTTCATAATTTTTTAAAAAATTTCATTACTTGCTATTGTAATGTAACACTGTATGTTGGACATGACCTTGTCCAAAATCGAGTTCATTTCTCCTTGACCTGAATTGACTTTTTTAAATTTTATTTTGTAAACAACTAATGCATAGCTAAAATATTCTCTTTGAGTATTGGCTTAATATTAGGATCAATATTAATAGAAGAAGTAAATATGTTTATTTGGGTCTAGGTTTTGGAATTTCTTTGGTGTATTTTGACATAGTTGAGGTTCTATATTAATTTTAGCAATAGGTTTCTAATAATAACTACACATATTTAATTTTTTAAACATCAGGATCATTCTATAATGTTATTTTCCATTAGGTAACACTTTTTATATAGAAAATGCTAATCGTGACCTGAGATCAAGTAGGCAACTAAACAGTGTTGTAACTGATAGGATTTTTTCATTCTTGCTTTAAGTTCAAGCACAATCAAGTTGTATTATATGTTGTGTCCAGCATTATTTCGGGCTGGGGTCTATTTTCTTCAAATTATTGAATTCAAGTGATTCATTTTTCTGGAAATAAAAAGTGCTCTGATAAAATACTTGGATGGAGACATTCACTGGAATTTATAGCGAATTCGTACCTGGATTTATATTACTGTGATTAAAAAAAGAGTGTTGGCACATCAATTTTCTACAAGCCACCACAGACATACCATCATCATCAGCTTTTGATTTAATTTGTACTTCTACTAAATTGTATTCAGGACTTTAAATTATTAGGACTTGTGCTCTAATTCTATGATTATTTGGGATTTAATTCGCAATACCGTAAGTTCCTTTTCAATACATTTTGACTTTGTATTGTAGGAAAATACATTATTTGTTGAATTTCACAAAGCTTGCTGCTAATAGCTCTTTTCTGTGCTTATTTGAAGAACATGGACTCGTAACAAAATTCCGTTAGTGACTAATATAATAACAGCATTCGCACGTAGCGGACAAATCTGTTCGAGGTGGATTGAAGAGATGCAGGCCCGCTTATTGTTTTAAAAAGCGGATCTGAGAAGAAGAAAAAATGCTCGGATGAATATGCGATCCACTGGGGCGCTGTAATACTTTGATAAACGAACTTTGGCTAAAGACAAGCCCAGCCGCTGCAGATTTCCATATTTACTGATAAGCATACGATACAGACTTGTAAAAACAATAATGTACGTCAGTTCTGCCTTTAAAGAAAAAATACAAGTGCTAGGCTGAGTACTGCATCATATCAAATACAAAACGAGATTGCGCATCACATAAGGATCATTTACCGTATCCAACATGTCGTGGTGTTGGCTTACTAAGTTTACAATGGTGACGTAATCAGATCTTGCGTTCTAGCGTTCGGCTATAACTGATTGACCCACGGTCGTTGCCGATCAACATCTGATTAATTCGTACACATGTGAAAAATTGCCACATTTCTCAGTTCGGGGGAGAAATTACATGGCTCATAATGAGATATTATCTTGTTTTAATGGAACCCAATCAAGTTTAGGACCATTATCTTTTCAATATACAGTATTATTTAGATGATTTGGCATATACGTATTTTTGCACGTAAGGGCGCATTCATTTGGCTATATTTAGTATATTCGACCATGCGCATGATCTGTTTGTTCTGCATTCATAAATATTTTTGAAAAACCAAAGTGTTAAATGGTGCCGGTGCACGGAAATTAATGGTTCAAATTTTAACTGTTTGAACCTGTCCCTATGGATTACGTACGTACAATCGTGATGAAGAGTGCACCAAAGTCATGTGAACTTGATCCAATTCCAACATCACTGCTGCTTGAGTGCTTAGATCCAGTATTGCCTTCACTAACTGATGTTATTAATACCTCTCTCTCATCCGGGGAATTTCCATCATTTTTCAAAACTGCCATTGTAAAGCCTCTGCTGAAGAAACCAATACTAGACAATAACTATTTAAAAAAACTACCGCCTAGTTTCTAATCTCCCATTCATATAAAAAATCTTAGAAAAGGTTGTTCTATCCCAGCTTGTATCTCATCTGAATTCAGTCTTTTTAGCAATGTACAATCTGCATATCGCCCTTACCACAGTACTAAAACTACTCTTCTAAAAGTAGTTAATGACATTCTCTCTGCGTTGGATAGCGGAAAGATTACAGTCCTCACCCTCCTTGATTTGTATGCAGCATTTGACACAACAGACCATGATATATTACTTCACCGTCTCCAGCAAGTCCTACTTGGTTAACATGACACAAATTGTATCTGCAAATGGAATACACTCCAGCCCAGTTGATCTATGTTGTGGTGTTCCACAGGGGTCTGTTCTTGGACCTGTTCTCTTCATTCTGTACACTCAGTCGCTCTCAAGTGTCATAGATCATCATCCAGTGTCTCACCAATTGTACGCTGATGACACCCAAATATACAAATCTAGCCACCCAACTGAAGTTGATGCTACCATCCAAGGTGTAGAGAGTTGCATTTTGGATGTGAAATCATGGATGACATGTAACAAGCTGCAGATGAATGATGATAAAACTGAGGCCATTCTGATCACAACACAAAGACTTTCTCATTCACATCCTTTACCTCAAGCAATAAATATCAGCAACACCAACATTTAATTCACACAATCAGTACGAAACCTGGGTGTTACTCTGGACAGTACTCTCACAATGCACCAACAAGTCATGAACATATGCAAGGCTGCATATCTTGAGCTGAGACGCATCAGATCCATTCGCAAATATCTTCCAGTTGATGCCACTAAAACACTTGTGTGTTCATTAGTACTTTAAAGACTGGACTATTGTAACTCAATTCTGTCTGGTTCATCTCAATATCTGCTCCAGAAACTGTTAAATGCCTATGCGCTATTAATAACTCGCCAAGATTTACAGGTAAAATAAATTAATAATTGTATATTTCACAACACACGCTCTAAAGAGATCAGTGCCTGTTACATTAAACATAAAAATTAAAATACTAGAACACTTGATAAATAATGATAAGATCTAAATATGTGTGTGTGTGTGTGTTTATGTTGAATGTCTGCCTGTTTGATATAGTTATATATTTAAATTTAGCTGTATATATATAAGAGTCTGTTTGCCGAGTGGTTAAGGCGTACAGACAAACGTTCGATGGACAAGTGAAAATGACTTCATGGGTTCGAATCCAAAATCGCGAATGACATATTGTCAGCGTTGGCGATAATTGCTATTATAGTGGACGGGGACCTGCGATGCATCGAAAAAAGACGAGATATACTTAAATGGGTAATTGTAAACTTTAATTAAAAGAAAACAAATCTAGGTGCAACTCTCCTGGCCCTCACAAGCCTCAGAGGAGCATTCATTTTAAATCGCCCGGGGTTCACTTGGGGGGGGGATGCTTAATTACAAATTAACAAACCAAAAACACTCTTCCGCACTTAACGATCCAACAATTACAATCGGAAAAGAAAAATTCTCTGAATTTCTAAACGATCAAACAATTGCAAAAAGAAAAATATAACAATTACCTAAGATTTATGAGATATACATCGTCATTCAACCTGGTCGCATGTACTTCTTTTTGCTATTGTTTTACAGTACGGTGGCATTGTGAGTCTCGTAAGTAGTGAAGGGGGATAGATTAGCGTCAACGGGAATTAGCATTACAGACTCCCCTGGGACAGATTAGCGTCAATGGAAATTTAACATGGAGAAAAATCGTGGGACATATTAGCGTCAAGGGAAATTAACATGGGAATAGGGGACTGTATAGCGTCAAAGGAATTTAAACAGGGTGGGACTTTATAGCGTCAAGGGAAATTGAACATGGGATTTTTTATATATTTTTTATAAAAAAATAAAAAATAAAAAAGGGGTAGGCAATTGAAAAGTCATTCTCTTTTCGAAAAATATGGCTGGCCCTGAAAAGGGCCTTTGGTTTCATCATTATCTTCTTCTTTTATTTCCTCCACTTCTGTAGCCATCTTCTAACTTTTGCCATTATTCCTGTCTTCTTCTTTATTTCTGATTCAGGCATCCAGTCCGGGTGACCCATAGCTCGGAACTTCTCCTGTATTCGTATCCAATTATTGTTGAGTTTCTCAAAGCTTTCTTTTCTCTTTCTATTTTCTTCTTCTTTTCTTTCCTTAGTCCACTTTTCTTTGATGTTCTTTACCTCTTCCGTCATCACTTTCCTCATTACTTCTTCCGTTTTTGTCAGCTGGTCCAACCTCCATTTCACATATCGCCACTCCGTCCAATTCAATATCTTTTCTAAGAAGCACCTGACTTCAATGACATTTTCAAGTGCTTCCTTTAAACTTCCCACTCTTACATAAGGCGGGTCAATCAATCCTCTAAGTCTCTTTTCCTCTTCTTCCATCATTCCTGTTACTATCTCCTTTGCTTCCTTCAAATTATTGAAACAGTCGAGACACTTTTCTAATTTGAATTCTTTCTCTATCTTTTCGATGACAAACGTAACATCTACTATCCAATAATAAATGCCTATCAAATGATTTAGTAACGCTGTTGCTACCACCATTTTCTTTGTCTTTATTCCGTGGAATGGGTTCTAATGGCTAAACTGTTAGATTTATAGTTAAAGTGCGGACGTGATTGAAAACATCCCCCAAGACATAAAATTGATCTTACCTAGATCATGACCAAAAACAACAACGCGCGGACGTGAAGGAAAACATCCCCCTACTTTCTCATTTATTATAATAAAACCCAAACTATACTCTTCACATACGCTAAGAAACAATAAACAAACCCATAATCTACTATTCACACAAACATACCTGAGCTCTTACAAACACTAACACACAAACACATACCCTCACATTTTTTAAAAAAGAGTTAGTGTTTATATTCACACTACTCTACCTACACACACTGGCAAATGGATCGTTATTTCTTTTCTAGAGTATTGGGTAGCCCTGAAAAGGGCTGTTTTTTTTGGAACTTCATTGACACCTGGTTAATGGTGGCACCTTCCAGGCCTGGCGCCACATACACATCTTGTCCCCCAGTTACTTTTTACCTTTTGGGGGGAGAGAGCAGAGGCAGGATATGTGGCTTCAGAATCCCAATTTTCGGTTTCTGGGATTCTGAAATTTCTTCTTCTCTCCTTTTCCTCCTCCTCTTCTTTGTATCTTCTCTCCTCCTCTTTGTATCTTCTTTCCTCTTCTTCTTTATATCTTCTCTCCTCCTCTTCTTTGTTTCTTCTTTCCTCCTCCTCTTTTATCCTTCCCTCTTCCACAATGGCTTCCGCGGCCAGTTCATTTAATATGCGCCTGGCATATTCCAGATGCACATGAAGTTCCAACAGTTTAGACAGTCTCGTGTTCATTTTTGGTGTTGATCAGTCAACAAGGGTAGCTAGACTGCCGAGCGAGTTTCAATTTATACTGAAAGCGCGGACGTGATGGAAAACATCCCCCCTAAAAACATAAAATTGATCTTACCTAGATCATGACCAAAGAAACAACGCACGGACCTAAAAGAAACACTCACTCACTTTTTTATGCTACCCATCACTATTTTAAAATTTTTTATAAATCACTTCAATAGATTATCCACATACGCAAAGCAATCCAATCTAACTCCAAATATACACCTCAAACACCAAAAAAGACATCATTGTAATCTACTATCCATACCAACTTACTTAACCACTTACAAACACAAACACACAAACACATACCCTCACATTTTTTAAAAAAGAGTTAGTCTTTATTTTCACACTACTCTACCTACACACATTGGCAAATCGATCGTTATTTCTTTTCTAGAGTATTGGGTAGCCCTGAAAAGGGCTGTTTTTTTTGTTTGCTATGGCATTCTTTTTTAGTTTCTAAGAATGCGATGTCCTCTGAGGATTGACTTTCTGGCGATAGGTCTGCTTCTTCGGAAAGAGAAGAAGAACTCTTTGGTGTCGATACGACAATCGACAAAGCCTCTGTCAGGTTCAGGTTGTTGCTGCTGTTGTTGTTGCTGCTGTTGCTGCTGTCTCTGAAGTCTGTACTTCTCTGTCCATTCTTCTTTTTCCCTGTTCATTTCTTCTCTGAAGAGCTCTTCTATCAGGTCTTCAGTGACTTTTAACATTCTCACATTCTCTATTTCTTCTGGCTTCGGTATCAGACTGTGTCTGACCCTATGCAAATTCACGTAGGCTTCGTTGAGCTTAGCTAGTTTGGAACACATCTTCTTAGGAGGATGAGTCGACAATGGATGGTTAGACTGGAAACAACCCCGGTTCTTAAAGTCAAAGCGCGGACGTGAAGGAAAACATCCTCACACGGTTTTCGAGCCGCAACGTTCAAATAGTGTTATGGGAGGGACAGAGAGAAGTCAAAGAGCATCAATCCAACAGTCTTATAGCTAAACAAACCACAAAGGCATTTTTTTCAAAACACAACATTTTTTATTCAAAAATCGCTTAACACTGAACAACAACTCTAACATTTTTAACAATAATCCAACAATATAACATCAAACAATTGTTTCAAATCACAAACATTTTTTTCTCAATTGACAATCTACTTTAAACAGGGCTGACAACGTTGTGAATGAAATTGTGATTTCCACTGTTGGAAATCATTAGGCCATTGATGGACACTACGTTTCCTAGCTTGAGACAAAAGATAAGCATAATGGTCACAAAACCATCGATCTACTTTCACATCGTTTCTAGCAGAAGAACGAGGATCAAAATGAGTCACTAAATGTTCTAAGGAATAGCCCAGGCTGCGATGATGCAGAAAATACACACAATATTGTCCACACACCAAGGAATCTGTGCCTTGTAATTTCACATTATTGAATCGGGTGGTTTGAGCATTTCTTCTCATAAAGTCGATGATATCGTCTTCCAAAGGGGGCAATCCATACGAATCGAAATATTCCACACATCCTTCTTGAGGAAAGTAGACGGCTACCCAGTGGGTTCCTGGGAGATGACTGTCGTCCGTGTTGATCACGTAAGCTTGATGGTCTTGAGGTTTGCGATGAGGGAGTTCATCTTTAGCACAGACGACAGGATTCCAAGAAGCCGTATACGAACTGTGGTTCAAAAGGTAATAAAGTTCCCAGGTATCCATGTTTTTTTTCTTCTTCACAGGTAATAATAAGTCGTCAATTCGATCCTGACTTTTTGCTTGAAAATGTCTGACGAATAAACGGTTATTCGTTCTGTTTCCTCACTCTGATTCAGGAGAGCTTCGATACGATGGATCTCTTGAGTGGTTAATGGTGGACAAGAATGTTCACGCAAGTCTTTATACCACTGATACAACACGTCTTTGTTCGAGATGAGACTCCAAGCTTCGTCCAGATACTCGTCCAATTTTTCTTCTTGACTCAACATCAGGCATTTATCGTGTTGAATTTGACTCGGATGATCGTTTTGACATCCATAACAATTTTTCTTGATCCAATTCCGTCATTTTTTCCACCAAGTGTTTGGCAAAATAGGAGACTAAATGGGCTTCTTGTTCTGGCCATCTCGACTTCATCATGATCACTTCTTCTTTTTCCACGGTCTCCTCACATTTCATCTCCAAAGTTTCTTCACTAGGTAAAGAGGGATAACAGTCTTCCATGGCTTCTAATAATCTAGGATGACTTCTCTCAAACTGTTGATTTCTATGGTATTATCGAATTCTGCATACAGGATGACGTTCACCGTCACATCAGGGTCTCGGTTTGCAAACTGAATTTCCACACGAAACTGGCCGGATTTTATAGGGTGGAAATGTCCCTCGTCGCTGCCTTGGTCTGGAGTGAAATCGAAAGCCCACAAAGCATAGCCTCCTGCATAATCCTCGTACGTAATACCGTGACTGGTATTGGTTCCTAACTGTCCGGTGGCTTCGTACAGGGACAAGTACGATCTCAAGTAATTCTTCTTGGTAAAGTCAGGTTCGAAAGGTCGGGTACACAAGGTCTTGCCATCGCGACTGACTTCGATCTTGGACACGCCAAAGTGTTGAAAGTAGAAAGGATTTTTAGCGATAGCTCCGTTGAAGGCTTCATTTTCGACGATACCAACGATCAAACGTTTGGGTAGCTGTCCTTGGAACAGATGATCTTCGATCATGGATCGCTGTCCCTTGGGAATGGTGAAGGTTTTCACTTCCACGCGTCGTATGCGATACTTGGCGGTCGTTCTGCTCAACGTCTGACTGATGTCGTTACCCACTTTAGGTAACACTTCCATGCGGCGTACGTAGAGTCTGGCTTCTTCGATTTTGGTTTTGTAATTATCGTCAGTATCAGCCAATAAATGGAAAGCGGTACTGCTCCGATTCAGTCTCAGACGGACATTCACCCCGTTTAGCAAATATTTCTCTTGCAACCACATGTCCAAATGCAAACGATCCATCAGTTCTAAACTTTTGTTGGGTCCCGTGATTCTCTTTCTTCGTTCTACAAATCCATCATTGTTGTCTTTCTTTTCATCAGTTTCGAAATTTTCAAACTTTTCAGCTTCGTCAGCTTCCCATAGCACACAGGCATTGAGATGAGTGTTCTTGGCATCTATTCCGTACGTCAAGAGATTTTCCAGGTAGGCACGATAAGGGTAAGTATCCATGCTGCTACTGACTAGTTTGTTGTTCAAGTACAAGTCCACTCCACTGAACAAGGAATGCATGATATTGTTGACGGGAGCTACTGGCTCAGTGTCTATATCAGTTCCAGTCTTATCTTGAACTTTGACTTTCAAGTACAAGTAACTGCTATTCAGATCGATGTAATCTTCAGGCTGTCCTTTGATTTCAAACTCGATGGGAGCGGAATCGGTCAATGAGGAGACGGGGTGAAATTCCACCCATTGGGATTCTTGCATGGTCATCATGGTGGGGGGCATGGCAAACAGATCCAGTTCCGTCTTGGAACAAGCGCAAGACTCTCGGTGCATCATTTTTTTGTCTCTTTTCTCAATAATCGAAAACGTCTAAGTCTCGAACGGTTCTTCTTTTCTTGGCCTTTCTAGCTTGAAGTCTGGTGAAAGGGTGTTTTCTTCTTCGTCGTCTCTTTCTGCCTTGTCCTTGCTGAATGCCTGACTCGCTAGCGTGCAGGGCATTTATAGGTGTGTCTCGTCGGCCTAAAATGTCTTTGCCTGTTTGTAGCAAGACATTTCTGCCTGCCCTCATGAAGGCTTCTTTAGGGTTTTGTTTGTCGATGATGACATTTTGGAGAAATTCTTTGCCTTGCGTCAGTGCCGCATCTTTCAAGGCGTGCAATCCGCGTGTCACCATCGGTTTCAACACCGGGGCCACCGAACGAAAGGCTGATTTTAACATATCTCCTAAACCGTGTCCTCGCTGTCGAGCAACCCCTCGGTACACTGGATACATGACTTACTTACGAGTCGTGAGAGAACCGTTTTCGAAAATGGAGTTTCACCGTGACTTTTCCTTTGGTGAATGGAATATTTTGTCCCAAATCTCCTTTTATAGTAATGTTGACCGTGTCCAAATACGACTTGCTGACCGGCAGATAGTGAGGATGGACAAATTCGCGGTGGATGTGGTAAGTGTTTCCACCTTCCTCGTCAGCGTTTGCGGCAGAATCCACTTTGAAAGGAATGACACGCAGTAACGGCACGGAGGTGTGTCCCACCACGTTGTACTCCACCACATCGGAATACACAAACATCAAATTCAGTCCTTGGTTCAGTTCTACCGGGGTACGAAAATACTTGGCAAAAGAATCGTTGTCGTAAATGACTGGTAATTCGGGTTGTCCTTTTAGTTCTACTTTCTTCCTCAGCTCCATGTCTCCGCCCAACATGTCAAACAATTCAGGACAAAATAAGAACGTCATCATTTTACGCCCTCAAGAAATTTCATCAGGAAGCGACGAGCTGTTTTGTGGTACTCCAGGGTGACGATACCTCTATTGAGATTTTCCAAAGCTTTCAGAAACACGCCATTAAACCTGGTGGCTATGGTGCTGACCAAATGTTGGCCACTAAAATAATAGCCTGGGGGAATGAACAAGTGATAGATGGTGTACCTTTGATTTTTTGTGCTAGGGGTTTTCTTTTCATATTTGCTATGGGTATCCATCCACTGTTGCAATTGCTCGTCATGAACTTCCACATCAAATTTATTTTGATTGGGAAGGACATTGAGGACTTGGGTCGGGTGAATCATTTCTACTAAAGCCACTTCCCAATGGGCTTCGTGATCTAAGGGGATGGCTTGAGGTAATTTGGCCGTGTAACAGCACAACGTGTTCTTGGGAAACACCTCAATGGAACTGTCACTGGGTAAGGTTAATTAAAATTGGTTTTCGTGACTCATAATTCCAGAGTTCTGTGGCTCTCCGAGGGGTTACTGGACGTCAGAGGCGTGTCTCCGTCTAAAATGGGGTTCTGATTGTGGTTGGAGTGGTGACTGACACTGGCACTGGACACAAGGTTCCCGTTCGAGGAGAATTTCAGGGAGGGATTAGGAAGCAGGTAACCGATGCAACTGCTCAATAAAATGGTCCACAATTGTTTGTCTCCTTGTTGCAAACTCAAATTGGCGATGGCTGCACCGATGACACAATACACCACGAAGATTTGGCAGAAAAAGACGATTTGCGTTTTAGGCACACGTTCTCCACACCACACCCACAAGGGTTTTTGTAAATCTTGCACAGAAGAACTAGGTGAAGAAGGAGTGGTCGACGTAGCTGCGTCTGCTGTGTGAAAGGGCATGATGGTCACTTCTTTTTATAGTCGATGACTTGCGAAGCGTCGATCCAAGAATCGAAACTGGGTGGATATCCTTTCCAACGTACTTTGACTTCTTTGACACGTCGTTTGCCCACTTCACGGGTTCTGCGTTCGAGAATGCTTTCGATGTCGTACACGTCGTCTTCTTTTTTGGTGACACGTTGTAACTCGGGCAAATAAAACGTTCCTTTGAGCACTTCTCCGTTCATGTCTTCCAATTTATAGACGGCAGGATGACGGCCATGCACTCGTCCAGTGACGCGAAACAATTCGGTCGTCCAGTTAGGTAAGTAACCTTTGTCGAAAGTGCGTTTGGTTTTGCCAATGCGCACCCAATCTCCTACGGCCAACATTCCACTTTTCTTGGGGGCAGCCCTCGTCGGGGACGTACCAAACAGACGCTCAAACACCAACACTTCGTTGTCGGGAGTCACGTCTTGCGGGGCACGTCCAATGCTTCGATGGTAAGATTGGTTGTACGCTTGCACCAGGTGCGGTAAGATGTCGATGTACTTCAGAGTGTGGTGATGCGTAAAATATTTCCACATACGTTCTTTCAAAGTGCGTTGAAAACGTTCCACGATGCTGGCTTTGGTTTCGGGATTCTCGGCGGTAAAAAAATGAATGTCACGTTTCTTTAATTCTTTTTGGAAAGCTTGGTTCAGAAATTCAGTGCCTTTGTCCGTTTGCCATCGAAGAGGGTGACGACCGCTTTGTTTCAACACCCGTTGCAGGGCTCGCACTAACTCGCTGCTCGATTTGGAAGTCAAGGGCACGACCCAGGCAAATTTGGAAAAGACGTCGATGACACAAAACAAATATTTGTAGCCACGATTGTAGCTGGCCAAATGAGAGACATCGGCTAAATCGGCTTGCCACTGATGATCGATGACTTCCACTCGGGTGCGACTTCTGGCAAACTTGCGTCGAATGGGTTTGTGTAAAGTGTAGGTAGCTTGTTCTTGTAACCATCGTTGCACTTGAGGTAAACGGAGACTTTTCAGTCGAGTTTTGGCAGCACGATACAATTTTTGAACTCCTGCGTAACCTGCAGGATGCGAGGGATCGTAGTAAATGCTGGCTAAGACTTTTTCCATTTTTATTTTTTTTTTGTGTTGGTTGGTGTGTTAATAAAGCACCCACTCTTGGAGGATGCTACTCTTTTTCTCTTGGGGTATTTTCTTGGATTGCAATGCTTTGCGTGTGTGACCGGCAATAGGTGTTGAAGAGGAGGATGTCTGAGCGGGGGATATCGGTTCTTGTTTCACTTCTATCTTCACTTCTGTCTTCACTTTCTTTTTCTCTTGTGATGAAGAAGGGGTGGCCATCATCTTTTTAATCCATCCAATTCTGGAGGTAGGTGGTGTTGTTAACTTTTTCTGGTGGAGTTTGAAACCCTTCTTCTTCTTCTTCTTTTCCTTTTTCTGTCTTGGTCACTGGTACTGGTGGTACTGGTACTGGTACTGGTACTGGTGATGGTGCTGGACTTTTCATCAAGGTCTTAAAATCTTTCAGAGTGGGTAGAGCTGTTTCGTCTAAAGCTTTGTGGTGAAAGAGTTGCAGTCGTTGCAAGAGTTGACCGTACTTTTGTGATTTTTCTGTTTCGGACAAATCTTGGCGATCCATCAAGGACTGCAATTCGTGTTGTAACTGGGACATCTCGCTCAGCTTGGGATTGGGAAGTAAATGCGGGGTGCGTTGTTCTTGCCACCGATGGTATTCCATCCATCGTTTGTAAGGCACTAAAGCTAGTTTTCGTCCTTCCATGGGGTTGTCAGGGGTCGATTCTGAGATCTTGGGACTTCCGAGGGCCTTTTTATCTTGCTCCCACCAGTCCTCCAACATGGTTCCCAAGACTCCTTTCAGTATGGGACCTAACAAGAGGGGTAAAATGCCTCCACGTTGGACCAACATCTTCTTTTTTTGACGAATGGGAATTTTCTTTTGAACTATTTGGCGAAGAACGTGACGATGTTTGCCTAAGCATTGTTTCTGGTGTTTGGACAAAGGGATCGTGCCTTTCAAGACGTTCAAACAACATTCGCACACGGTATCGATGACCTCTTTGGAGGCCGATTGAATGAGTTTTTTTTCGTAGAGGTGGAGAAGCTTTGGACAGGACAGATAACATGTCCCCATGTTTGACTAAACGTGGTGGTAGTTCTTTCCTTTTCTTTCCTTGGGGTTTTCTGGAGGGTGACATCTTTGAGTCTTCAGTAGCACCAAAAAAACACTGATACCCTACTTGGTCACAGACCTTTTTTATACTGGAACGCGTCGCCACTGATTGTCTTTACGTCGTATCAGTTTGAGGACAGGCATGACACGTCGTGCAGGGGTACGTAACGGACTAAATCGAGCCAGTTCTTGCTTGGACAAATCCAGTAAACTTTGTAACATGCCCGATCTTTCTTGGACTTTGATTTTGGGAGAAGGTACTTTGTGAGCAGCAGCCACTGCCGCTAAATTGGAGGGTCCTGCCACTGGGGAAGTTCTTTTGAGGGTCATCAACGGAGAAGTTCTTGGTGTGATCAACGTCTCCAAGTACTCTTCAGTTCTGGGTGTCATTAACGGAGAAGTGGATAAACGTGAGGCTGCCGGAGACGCAGTCACCGCTGTGGCAGGTCGTGGTTTGCGAGTGTAAGGTTGCGTCCTGGCCGAAGTACCTTTCTTGCGACTAGTTTTCTTCTGTGGACTTTTCTTTTTCTGGGGACTTTTTTCTGTTTCTTTTTCTGGGGGCTTCTTTTCTTTTTCCGGGGTGGTGGTGTCTGGTCAGAGGAGGGTCCTGCCACTGGAGAAGTTCTCCTTGGGGACCTGGTCTTTTTCTTCTTCTTCTTGGGGCTTCGTTGGACTTCTTTCTTGGGGATAACTTTGGGGGCATTAGGATCCCATCTTAAGAGAGAGCGAATGATGACCCCTCCTAGAGTACCGCTCCCTCCAGGTTTCAAAATGATTTGTTTTTTGGTTTGAGTGTCGATGCGGGGATCGGCCAGTTGGACCAAAGCGACTTTGTTTCGATCGAAAAAGCGTTTGGTTTGATGAGGAATCTGAATGATTCCTTGGAGTAATTGACGTGCCGTCACCGTGAACCATCGTAAGACTTCTTTGAGACTAGCTTCTAAGACACGAGCTCGTGTTTGTGGATTTTTTTCTCGACTGATGCCATACAAGGCACGAATCAATTTGACGGGAAGATGCGACTGAAGGGACGTCATGTTCACACTGTGTGAGACAGACGAAAAAGGGTCTGAGGTTTTTATAGATTTTTTTATGGGGAGTGAAATGAAGTCGAGGACGGAGACGTGTACAGGACAGGCCCTCCGTCTTGGCACCAGTGGTGAAACAAGTGGGTACGAAATCGCAAATCCTCGGGGGTCGTAGGTTTCAAATCGACGAGTAAATAGGCGTGTGGAGTTTGAGTGGCATCGTCGTACGCCTGAGTCAGCCAAGGCGTTCCTAACTGTTTGGCTAAGACTTGCACTTGCGATTTATCTCGAGGGCTTTTAAACAAGACCACGTAATGCGCATTGAGACTGATGGTGCGATGGGCTTTACTTTGTTGAAACAAATTTTGGGTGATGTAAACGACACTGGCATTACGGTGATGCCCTTTGCGCGTGAACCACAATTTAATTTCTTCTTCGTCTTCTCCTAACATGTCGTCGAAAATGACCAAATGGGTTTGACGGGAGTCAGAGACGATGCCGTCGTCTTCTTTAGGAATGCCTTCCACAAACACGATGGAATCGCCTTGACTTTCTCGCAAGAGGCTGTACGCCGATTGCCACTCTTTGTAACACCACACGATCCGTTGAGGTGGCCGATCGATCAAATGATGTTTATGTTCGATCAAACGTTTGACGAATTCGGTTTTGCCTGAACCGCTAGGTCCAGCAATGAGCATGTTAAAGGGATGGCGAAGATACAAAGCCTCCCAACTGGCACGATCTAAGTGTTCGTCGATGACTTTGACAGTAGAGGAAGAGGGAGCAGAGACAGCAGAGGTAGCCATGGTGTGAGAAATGTCACTTGTGACACGAAAAATAAACAAGACAAGAGTTTATATACTTTTTCAGAACACGTTTATTGAATGTTTTTTTCAAACATGAATACGAAAGACAAAAATACATAAAAGCCAAAGGCTTAAGTACAAGGATAAAAGGCACATGATAACTATGAACGTGGAATAAACACAAGTGTCTGTACAACAACCACATGTTTTGGGTAATGTTCTAACCAGTTCTATAGTAGGGGGTAAGGTCACACAAGTGTCCTCCCGAAAGGGTCTTTCAGGTCTGTCCACGACAGTCCTGTCCTGGGTGACGGGTTCTTCTGGCACCGTCACTAACACGGGTTGAAAAGTAACTTTTTTCCTTGAACAACTCTCGTGCATACTGGGCCACTTCTTGGGTCGAAGCCTCAAAACCCCATTCTTTCCAGGCACGGACATCTGTCCAATGGGGATGTAAGTCACAAGCTACACACACATCATCATACACGTCTTGGGTAGCTAAAAGTTGACGAATCTTTTTTTCCTGTTGAGGTCGAGAAGTATCCAAATGAAAACGCAAGGCTTTGAGCAAAAGGAGTTTTTCGTGACCATTTAAGGCCATGGAGGTGGTAAATACTGATCGTAAAGAGTCCACAAAGAATCGGCTGGTAAACGAAATCCCAGAAAACAAGTCACTAAGACACACACCACTTGTCCAAAATTGAATGGATAAAATTCTTGTAATAATTGATGGTAATGATCCACGGTTTGAATATGGTCATTGAGTTCCTTCCACGGAATCTGTTGGATGACATGTGACATAAACCGTGGCATGGCAGCCTGTTTTTATATTCTCTTTTTTTTGGATGCAATACACGTACTTTCTAGCCAGAGATCTTCGTTCTCCAGTAGGGAATCTAAATCTTGCATACTGTAACCGAAACGTCAGAGTTCGTTTAGAAGTTTCCTCTTCCGCTAAGTAGATTCCACGTAACAAATGTTGGTAATCCTTTACCTTGTCTTCCTCAATGTATTGCTGTAGGTGAATCTCGAAGTAACCATAATTATGAACATGTCGATCATTAGCGACCTCAAAGTTTTGAACAATGTCTGACCATTGAAAGAATTTCTGACGAATCAGTTCTCTTATACCATTCAGGTACCAGTGGTTAAAGATCTGGTGACGTAACGGATACAATTGTTCTTTACGTTTCACTTGTATTTTCACCAGCTCTCGGTAAATCCTTTCTCTCAACTCCACAGGCAAGCCCAAAATGTTCTCTTGTAAAGTATTCATAAGTATATACACTGTTTTTGGAATCGTCGGGTGGTGTCCAATAGCCTCGTTTAACTTTGTGCCTAATGTAATATCCACTCATAATCAGTCTTCTTGTACTTTGGAACAGAGCATAATTTAAAAACGGACGAATCACTCTGAGTTTGCGTTTCACTTGTATTTTGATCAGTCCTATCCTCCTAAGACGAACATTGTTACATTTTTTCCTGAACCCATGTTTTGACTTTAGAATTCAGAGTTAACCATAGGCAGGGTTATACAGTGCAATGTCGCTTGCTTCATTCTTGAAAAAGCCGTGTGATTGTCTTTTTTTCTGAAAAACTGTAAATCTAATGTTAGAAGAAAAAAAATTCCGGGACATGTTGCAGTTCCAAAATAGGATAAAGTTAAGATACCAGAATTGTGCAAACTCAAGCTTTTATTTTATTCAAAGATTTACTGATGGAAGAAAAAAAATCGTTCTACAATTTTTTAGAGTGTAAACTTTTGAAAAAAATAAGATGACAAACGGAACAGTTCGCGTAATTATGGTGACCACTGATCACAATTTTGGAGAGGTATCTTCAAACGGGAACATATTTCATTAGGGTATAAATCAAAACCAGAGAGAGAGAGAGAGAGAGCATGTATTCCTACTTTAAAAATATCACGACACGTACGTTTGTTTTTTTTACGGTATATTTGCCTTATGAAAGTTTCAAAGAAACACTCATTCCACTTACATAAGATAAGATAAGAATTCTTTATTTCAGACTACATAGTCTATACATCTAAATTAAAATACAGATATAAAGTAAAATCACTGAAAACATAAAAGAACATATAGAACATAACAATCACATCCATAGAAAAAATACACCCTTTAGAAAACATGACAAGAGTGAACTGAAGACGCATGTGATTAAAGAGTGACCACAGAAAAGTACATCCAAACAAGTCGTGATATATTTCGTAACATGACTAACATAATTTCCATGAGTCGCCCACGGCGTGATCATTTGTGTGTTAGTTTTATTGTTTGTGAAGTGACTAATGGTCAGGTACAGAAAAACGCGTCTGATTATCTCGCGGTGCGAATAACAAGTGAAACCAATTTGAAGCTAAGGCGGTGGAAAATATCGACTGACCAATGAAGTCACTTACAATGTGCAACACATTGTTTGGTTGTAAATTCAGGGCAAGTAGAGTAGCGACCAGCCGCAGAATAAAAATTAAAAAAAACACGTCCGATCTTGTCACTGTGCGAAACGGTACTGAAGTCAATTCGAAGCGAAAGCGGTAAGAAAATAAGTATAGCCAATGAAATCGTTTATGATGAGTGATGCATTGTTTTTTTTCTTAGGTAGTGTGGCAAAATAATGCCAACGCAAGAGCGTTGTTACCATTGCAGTGCAGACAGATTGGAGAGTGTAAACGTACAATCCCTTTGTTGCGTATTGTACCATTTCTTCTTGCCAGATCAAATACTAAACGGCCACAGTACTGGTTCGCGTTTTGAAACTGACAAACATTTTTAATCTTACTCAAACATTTTGACAAGCACACTCATATGAATAGAGACAGAAGTGTAAAATATCGGTTGGCCCAATGAAGTCACTTACAATGCGTAACACAATGTTTGGTTGTAAATTCAGAGCAAGTAGTGTAGCGACCAGCCGCAGAATAAAAAAATAGCAAAAAACACGTCCGATCTTGTCACTGTGCGAAAAGGTACTGAAGTCAATTCGAAGCGAAAGCGGTAAGAAAATATGTATAGCCAATGAAATCGTTTATGATGAGTGATGAATTGTTTTTTCTTAGGTAGTGTGGCAAAATAATGTCAACGCAAGAGCGTTGTTACCATTGCAGTGCAGACAGATTGGAGTGTAAATGTACAATCCCTTTGTTGCGTATTGTACCATTTCTTCTTGCCACATGAAAATATTAAACGGCCACAGTACTGGTTCGAGTTTTGAAACTGACAAACATTTTTAATCTTACTCAAACATTTTGTCAAGCACACTCACATCAACAGAGACAGATGTGTTACAGTACCAGGTGTCAGTTTTTTGTTATTTTTTTCCCTTCAAGCTAGTGATTTTGGGGTTTGTATGAAGTAAAGAAACTAAAAGTACAGTGAACCTCAAGGATGATAACCCAAGCTGTCTATCCATTGATGTATGTATTTACATCAGAAGAAATATGATCCTAAAACAAAAAGATATAAGGCAAGCATGATTAGAACGAACACAAAGACAGCAAATTGTAGTAACAAAGGTATGTTTTCCTTCACGTCCGCGTAACTTAAAGTTTCAATCCCTTTGCAAGACAAACTTGGTACCTTTTGTAGAGCTAGAAATAAAAAACTGAACAAACTGAAACACTTTGCTATAGACACATGCATTTTCTTTTTTGCAGCAGCAGACTAAACAACATAAATAAATTAAATCTTCTAGCAAAAAAGAAATACATCATAAAAATAGAATTAAAGATTAACGATGACTAACCAACAAAACCGAATTTAACAAAGGCAATGACATGTGTAGAAATGCCTCTCAGTTTGAGAAAGTATTTGGATGTCATATGCCATGTACCAACAACTTGAAAAAAAAATGTATAAACAGAGAGAAACCTTAATTCAAAATTTAATTTTGTTCCAAATTGTTTGTGTTGTTTAGGGAATATACCTAAGCACTAATAAAGGGTGGAACAGGGAGGATACACATAAAAGCTTTGATATTTCTGAGAAAAAAAACGAGGTGATATTCCTACAGTTCTTAACCAGCTATATATGCTGGGACGGGTCTGTTGGATATCCACAAATAAAGAAGTACAGATTCTGGTCACGTTGCAAGTGTGTGGGTGTTTTGGAAAATGGTAAAACTTGGATACACTATTTTCTCGTGACACTTATAAAGTGAAGAGTCTGTACAACTGTCAGAAGCCAAAGTCATATAACTTTTGTACGGTTTGTAAAGATTTCCACTTTAGAAAATGTGAAGTATCACAAGTTATTATCACAAACAGAAATGGAACATAGAGGCTTGACAGTTGTTGTTTAGACACCTCCGCTCAACTTCACAACTTACTTGCTCTGTCTCATATTTTGATCTTAAGGAAAGATCATCTTTGTGCAGCAACAGTGGTAACAGCAGCAGGAGACGCCGTCACTGCTGTCGAAAAAGGGTAGTTCTTTTAAAAATGCGTTTAGTATATTTTTTAAAAATATCAGATGAAGAAACGTGTGTTAAAACAGGGTTGGTAGAATGTATTCAGCGACAAAGTAGAAGTGACTGAGAGAAGGAGACAACGTTGTCGAGTGGCGTAGTTTTCTGGAGTACGTACGTGTCCCAGCGACACAGTGCCGGCGTCTCTAGCTCTCTTGAAGACACCAACTGTCTGGGTTTTTTTCTTGCAACTTTTTTCTTTCGTGGTAGGGTTTGAATCGAAGGGTCATCAAGATGCATGAGGTGTTTAAGACGCACCGCTGTCGTTGGGCTCCTATATGCTTGGCTTTCACTTGCCCTTGTGAAATATACCAAGTCACTGTGACAACAAGAGGTAGAGAGGGTATATATGGAGAGAATGAACTTGGTTAAATCATTTCTGAATCAGCAATCGAGATGAAACGATCGCACGATTTCAGTGAGAGAGAAGAAGAACGTAAGAGGCAGCGAAGTGACGTATCGCCTCACACACGAAAAGAAGTGTTCGCTCAAAACGAAGACATGAGCAAACCTGAACCAACACCCTCCATGTCTGCGACCAGACATAGAGAGCCCACTCCAAACCAAAGTCCACCAGTTAACCCTGAAAAGTACTATCACATTCGAGAGACGGAAAAGCGACCCTCTAGAAAATTTAGAACCACGACTTACACCTACACGGTGAAGTTTAAAGATTTCAAGTCCGACGTACCATTGGAGAAAGCAGAAGGGTTTATCACCGAGATGTGGGATTCTTTGCTCACCACACTAAAGCAACAATGTCAACCCAAAGAAGACGATTTCTTGACACTATCCATAGATCACGACAGCTTGAAATCCCCTGTTTGGATCGAGTTTAGCAGACCCGCAGAACTAACCCCTTCCAAAGTCATGGACAAGATTCAACACGTACAACAATCTAATGACCAGTTTGACATCACCGATGGTAAAGCCACACTGAAAATGGCCCACGTCTCTCCTCCTCAAGGGACTGGACGCAAAAAGGTCTTATTGGTGGACGACCTTCGCAACACCAAAACAAGTCTCGTCCGAATTAACAACCCTCAAGACCAGATGTGTTTAGCCCGTGCCATCGTGGTGGGACGAACCTATGCCAACAAGAACGACACGGTAGAATGGAAAAGAACCTGGAAAACTATTCAACGATCCGATCGAGCCAAACAACGAAATCAAGCAGAACTCCTGTTACAACAAGCCGGACTGTCCAAAGACACACTATGTGGCATTCCTGAGATGCGAAAATTGCAAGATGCCCTAGCTCCACGCTACACCTTGAAAGTGCACCCTCAAGAAGTGCGCGGACCTCTGTTGTTTCGAGGACAAGACTTTAAGGACGGAAAATACATTCGTGTCTATTATCACGATGAACATTTCGATACCATTACCGCCATCCCCGGATTCCTGGGATACAGATATTACTGTGAGAAATGTGACTATGGTTATAATAATCGTGGGGTAAAATGGCACAACGACCGTGTTTACCCAAGACGGAATATTTGACAGAACCTTCCCGCTACTTCCAGATGATTCACGACAAAACCAAATACATGAAACACGTGGACGTCGTTCGAGAGAATTTGATCTTGGTCAATTACGAAGAAGATCTGGACTTTGTACAAGACGACCCTTTTGGAAATGTCATCATTGCGGCTTACGTGACAGCTCATGCTCGCTTAAAATTGTACGAAGCTTTAGAACTGTTAGGGGAACGCGTCCTGTACTTTGACACGGACAGTTGCATCTACATCGATCGACCGGGTCAGCAACACCCTAACATCGAAGAAAACCGTTTAGGAGCCTGGACAGGCGAACATCCCGACGACAAGATTCTAAGTTTCGCGAGTGGAGGTCCTAAAAATTACGGCTACCAATACCGGGACAAACAAGGAGAAGTGCACACGGAGTGCAAAGTGAAAGGACTGACTCTGAATTATCGTACCAGTCGAGTGGTCAACTTTGGGGTATTGAAAGAAGCCTTGCAATCGGGAGAGGATGGAAACTTTAAAGTGACCACTCACCAACCGAACAAGATTGTACGTTTACCCACTCACCACATCGTCAGTCGACCCCTGGAAAAAATCTATCAAATCGTGTACCAGAAGCGAGTGAGACTTCCCAATCACTTTACGTTGCCGTACGGTCACATCGATATTGGTCAGCATATAAAAAGGGACAACGTCCAAGACCAATAGTTCATTGTCACTACCAAGACCAATCGACAAAAATGAATCCTTTCAAACAGCAAGTATAGAGCGTAAGACTCAAGTCCAACGAGAAACTCGGGTGTGATTCTATGCCTCACGATCACATCACCAATGCAATACCACATCTTAGTTGTTATGTACTAATGCCATGACAAACTACGTGCAACCAGTGAAACTTCCAGACCACAAAACTTTACCTTATGGACATGCTGATATCACCCAGTATAAAAAGGGACGACTTCCAAGAACGACACTTCATTGCGAGGACAAGCGACGAGAAAGATGAATAACTCTACGCCGAAGAAAAAAGAGAAGGAACAAACATCATTGACCTCTTTCACCACCATACCGTCACAGCAAAGTGCGTTCAAAAAGAAAAAAAATTCAATAGACCTAAAGGAGTATTTTAGCATCCAAATGACCCAGACAGCGACCTCGAGAAAATTTAGAACGACAACTTACACCTACACGATGAAATTTAAAGACTTCGCGTCTGACGTTCCAGCCGAGGAAGTATCAGGTTTCATTACGGATCTACTTGACTCACTGTTAGAGGAATTCAAATGTCATTGCCAAGTCAAAGATGAAGGTCGTTTGAGCCTATCTATGTATCACGACAGTTTGAACTCGCCTGTATGTCTCGGATTTAGCACACCTGCAGAAATAACTTCTTCCAAACTTTTGAGGGCTATTGAAGACGTGCGGTCGGTGAGAGAAAAATTTGACATCACCGATGGAAAAGTGACTATTCATATGGCATATGTTGCACCTCCATGGGAAGAAGACGATCACTGCTCTTGATCTGCTTACCGATAAGTGTACCTAGCACGATGGACGTAACAGCAGATTTACGACTGACAGGGAATACGAGATCGGAAACATCTATGCTGGGACACAAGTGGTAGCTGACCAGATATTAAACAACGTGTGTAACGGATAGAGAGACAAACACGAACTTTCTCTTATTTGATTGTTTGTTACTTGTTTTGTTTTGACTTTTTCTTATAAACGAACATTTAATGTAAATTCGTTGCATATGAAGTGATTTTAGAAAGGAGTGAACGTTAATTTTAAACATTAGTTTACTAGAGTCAATAACTAAACAACTCGTAAATATGTTTCTTTTATGTTCAAATGTTTATGTATTTAATGGATAGTGCTTAGACCAAAGCACAGGCCAGAGAGCCCATGTATATATGTACTTGAATAAATGTTTTGAACCCATACAACAGACTTTTCTTTATCGAGTCTCTATTCTATCTGTGAGTCTTTCTTTAGAATATTTCTGTCCTCTTTTCTGTGTGTTTCAATGTGTATTTGTTTGTTTCTGTATGTCTATGTTTGTCCCTATCAACCCTTTGTCCCTACAAATACATTTCACCCTATAAAAGGTTTTGACCCTATAAACCTATGACGTTACCAATGTTTCATTCCCACTGATCCCCAGGTGACATTCCCATGTTCAGTTTCCATGTTCAATTCCCCTTGTCACTAGAGTGACCCAGGGTTTTTCTCCATGTTAAATTTCCCTTGTCGCTAGAGTGGCCCAAGGGATTTTGTAATGCTAATTCCCATTGTCGCTAGGGTGGCCCCATATACTACTGATATTTATCAAGCGTTTTACGGTAGACGAGAATTATTTGATCTTTCAGATTATCCGAAAAATAGTGGATTTAAATGCAA
Organism: Sinohyriopsis cumingii; assembly: GCA_028554795.2. Lineage (NCBI taxonomy): Eukaryota > Metazoa > Mollusca > Bivalvia > Unionida > Unionidae > Sinohyriopsis > Sinohyriopsis cumingii. The sequence goes on along the minus strand of JAPYKE020000077.1, from coordinate 3,200,884 downwards.
CGACAACAACAACAAAAATTAATAGGAAAATTTATGGATGAAACAAAGTTTGCTCCTATCGTCGAGCTTATCTGATTGTGAAGTAAGATGTGTTGCTTAAAACTGGCAGATAATAAAGTTAAAAGACGAGCAAAAGGCATCAAAAGAAGTGGAGTAGGTAAGGTGATAGGATTAGATTATTATTAGGCGCGTTGGACGGATTTTCTGGTTATGTTGAGATGATGGAAGTAAGAACAAATTGTTATAAAATTGAGACTGGTGTTATCATAAAATCTGGTCTGTGTAATTTTGATGATAAGCGATATCGTTCTGATAGATTTCGCGTTAGGATATAAGTAGTTTAATGTTGACTTTAGCAAGGTGGACTTTTTTAGATTGGTTTTTACAGTAAATTTTATGTGAATGTCAAAATTAGGAATAGTAAAATTTTGTATGAAATATAACAGAAATACCGCAGTAATCTTGTAAGTAGTTAAGTGGGCCACTGTACGTACAATGGAAATTAGCATTACGGAGACCCCTGGGCGAATATACGTACAATGGAAATTTAACATGGCGAAAAATCGTGGGTTAATATACGTACAAGGGGAATTAACATGGGAAAAAAATTGTGGGCCGATATACGTACAAGGGGAATTTAACATGGGGAATAGAGTTTGGGGGTTGTTTAGGGACAAAGGGGAATTGAATATGGGATTTTTTTTTTTAAATTTTTTTTAAAAAGGGGTAGCAATGGAAAGGCTATCTCTTTTCGAGAAATATGGCTGGCCCTGAAAAGGGCCTTTGGGTTTATGTTAATGTATTCATTAACATAAAGGGTACCGCATTGGTCTTCTTCTTGTCCTTAGGCTACGTCTCACTGTTGGTCCGTAAATCAGCACTCTTTTCAGGCATCCTTGTCTTTCAACGTAGATCCTACGTATCCACAGGCTGGTGTTTGTCCTGTGGACAACGGTCCACTTGGATCGGACATACATGAGCATGTCCGTCCGGAACATCATGGAAGACACAAGCGTAGAAGATTGCACATCGGTCCACATCTTGAAGCGACGAGAACAAGTGAATCAATGCAGTGAACTGCGCTTATTTATAGGTACAGGAAGGATTGAAACGGATTGAGTTCATTCACCAATCCAAACACGCGTTACAAAATTCAGTCAGCCCGCATCCAATCCGAAGAGAGTAGTCTGTGACGTCAGTTGGTCTATATAGATTCGCTAGCGCTTGTGTGCAGTCAATCTATGCGACAGTGATTCAACATGACGGAAACTCAGAAAACGATCCATTGGGGTGCACCAGCAGGGGAGACTGCCCAAGGGAACCCGGACTTACTTTCAGAAAAGGTACATTGGGATTTTGTGGATTTTCTTACCTCGCAAGAATTTGTTCCGGAACCTTCGTTACCTTCTTCATTATCGCAAGTGGAGAATTTTAGACAGAGACAGAAAGAAGAATTGGAGAAATTTATGCAACGACAAAAGGAAGCGGAACAAGCTTTTTTCCTACAGCAACAGCAACAGCAACAAGAAGAGGTAAGAAAAAAACAACAGCAACAACAACAAGAAGAAGTAGCAGCAAAGAAACAAGAGGGTGAAAATCAAACGGCTACGGTACTGTTGGACATTTTAGCGGAGTTAAGAAGTCTGAAACAAATGTATCAGACTTCTCTATCACGACCGAAGAGAATACGACCTTCCCGAGCTAAACACGCCAACCCTGTGACTAAGCCTGTCGTACCACCCTTAGTGATTTCAAACCAATCATCAGAAGTAGGCCTTGGCCGTGGCAAAGGCTTAAGGCAGTTAAAGTTGATTGGTTAAACTCACCCCTACACCAAAATAAAAAGGCCCTTTTCAGGGCCACCCACATTTCTCGAAAAGAAATACAATTTCAATTTGCCAATAACTCAAAAATAAACCCCACCCATTTTACCCTTATAGTACGTGTCTGTGTATGAGTGCGTGAGTGTAGCTTCTTATTTTAAAATCAAAACTCAAAGACATTTACCTTATATCATTCATGTATTCTTTTATCCACTTTTTTACAATCCAATTCACAATTCACCACAGAACACTTTAATTAAAAGTTCATTGACTTCTTCTTTCTCCTTGTTTAGTCTCTCTGTTTTTTGAATTTCTTCACCGTTTTTTCCTCATTTTCTTCCCTTCTTCTTTTCTTCTCCTGTTTCTTTGCTTCTTTTAAATAGAATTGTCTTCTTTCTTCCTCTTCTTCCTCTGAAGAATCCCTCTCTTCTTCCGAAGAATCCCTCTCTTCTTCTGAAGAATCCTTCTTTTCTTCTGACTCCTCTTGTTTCTTTTTTGGGCAATCTGGAGACCAATGTCCTTTTTCTTTACAATAATAACAGGTATCTTGACTTTTGTCTCTTTTAGTCCCTGTTTTTGTTCTTTTTTGACGGTCTGGACACTCTGAAGACCAATGCCCTTTCTTCTGACAGATATAGCAAGTATCTTGACTTTTATCTCGAAAGGAAGGAGAGTAGTCCGTCGGCTGGTCTGAAGAGAATTTTCTAATGACCCCTCGCAAAGCTCTGACGAAACGTTCCATCTGGGTAGTCTCTTCCATCGTTGTGCTCGGATTGAGAGTGAAATGAATAGTGAAAGGACAAGACACACACCCTTTTTATATACGCTGGTTTGCCAAGACTATAAATTAGTCTATGGTGTTTAAACTTGAGTCATTTGACGTTTTGCACTCAAGATGAAACGATCCCATTCATTCGAGAAGAAAGAAGAAGAAGAAAGTAAGAGGCAGAAACGTGATCTATCGCCTCGTACCAGGGCTGAAATCTTGGCACAAATTCATGCCAGTGATTTTGAAGAGGACATGAGTGAACCAGAATTTGAAACCTCTAAACCAAGTTCGTCACCCTTAGTCAACCCTGAAAAATACTATTCCATTAGAGAGACGGAAAAGCGCTCCTCTAGAAAATTTAGAACCACGGCTTACACCTACACGGTGAAGTTTAAAGATTTCAAGGCCGACGTACCCTTGGAGAAAGCAGAAGGGTTCATCACCGAGATGTGGGATTCTTTGCTCACCGCACTCAAGCGACAATGTCAACCCAAAGAAGACGATCGCTTGACACTATCCATAGATCACGACGGTTTGAAATCCCCTGTTTGGATCGAGTTTAGCAGACCCGCAGAACTAACCCCTTCCAAAATCATGGACAAGATTCAACACGTACAACAATCTAATGACCAGTTTGACATCACCGATGGTAAAGCCACACTGAAAATGGCCCACGTCTCTCTTCCTCAAGGGACAGGACGCAAAAAGATGTTATTGGTGAACGAGCTTCGCAGCATTAAGCGTAGTCTTGTCCAAATTCACAATCCTCATGACCAGATGTGTTTAGCCCGTGCCATCGTGGTGGGACGAACCTATGCCAACAAGAACGACACGACAGAATGGAAAAGAACCTGGAACACTATTCAACGATCCGATCGAGCCAAACAACGAAACGAAGCAGAACTCCTGTTGCAACAAGCTGGCCTGTACAAAGACACACCCTGTGGCATTCCTGAGATGCAAAAATTGCAAGATGCCCTAGCTCCACGCTACACCTTGAAAATGCACCCTCAAGAAATGCACGGGTCTCTGTTGTTTCGAGGCCAAGACTTTAAGGACGGAAAATACATTCATGTTTATCATCACGATGACCATTTCGATACCATTACCAGTATCACCGGATTCCTGGGATACAGATATTACTGTGAGAAATGTGACTATGGTTATAATAATCGAGAGCAACACAAGCATTGTGGATGGAAATGCCGAGGATGTTTGGCCTCTCCACCCTGTCTGAGCGAAGAACCAGTGCCTTGTTCGACTTGTCTGCGCACGTTTGTCAGCCCTACCTGTTACCAACAACATTTGAAAACACAAGGTTCACAGAAGAAATGTGCTTGTCAACTCCTGAGATTGTGCCCTACGTGTAGACAAGGCATACGTACCAACAATGCCAAGGCACACGTATGTCGAGGAAAGAAAAAATGTCACATTTGTCACCACATCGTGGACTTGGAACACCAATGCTACGTGCAAAAATACCAACCCCCACCAGAGAAAGAGGACGGTCACAAGAAGAAAGGCAATTTCATCTTTTTCGATTTCGAATGCATGCAAGAGACCGGCATTCACATTCCTAATTTCTGCGTGGCTCATCGAGCGTGCGAGAAGTGCATTCAAGAACCTATCTTCAGTCATTGCCCTCACTGCAGCAAGATTCCTGGAGGACGTGAAAAAATCTTTCGGGGACCGAACACGTTAGCCGATTTTGCCCGATGGGTCTTAGACCCCATCGACAAGACGTGGAGCCAAGAGGACATCGAACGTTACGGAGATTGTCATCGTCATGCCACGGTGATGGCTCACAATTTCTCCGGATACGATGGACAGTTTCTTCTCAGATACTATACGGAACATGGCACCGAACGTCCTAAAGTGATTTTGAACGGAGCCAAAATCATTTTCATGCAAGTGGGACAAGTGCAGTTTAAAGATTCGATGAGTTACTTGGCCATGCCTTTGAGTCGAATGCCTAAAACGTTTGGAATGACAGAAATGGCTAAAGGGTACTTTCCACACTTTTTCAATACGGAAGCCAATCAACACGCCGTTCTACCCCATTTACCTGAGGCTCACTATTACGATCCCGACAACATGCGTACCGAACAACGAGAAGCTTTCTACGCTTGGCACCAGGCTCATGCCTCTGACCCCTTCGACTTTCAGGAAGAAATGTTAAAGTATTGTCGTTCCGACGTGGACATTTTACGGCGTTGCTGTGGAAAATTTCGAGAACTGTTCATGGAACACGGAGGGGTCGATCCTTTGAAAGAAGCTTGCACCATTGCCAAAGCGTGTTCCTTAGTGTACCGCCAACGATTCATGCCTGAAAACACCGTGGCTGTCATCAGTCCTCAAACGACCCACTATGTCAAGCGTCAATACTCGGTCAAAGCCCTACGTTGGTTACATTACTTGTGCGACAAGGAAGACAAATGGATTCAGCATGCCCGCAACGGAGGAGGCGAAAAGACCATCGGAACGTATTCGGTCGATGGCTGGGACTTAGAAAACCCCAAGATCGTGTACGAGTTTAACGGTTGCTTATTTCACGGATGTCCCGTCTGCTACCCTGACCGTGACACTAAAAATCAGTTTTTGCAACGAACCATGGAAGACTTGTACCAGGACACTTGTCAGCGACGCCTAAAGTTAGAACAGCAAGGATACCAAGTGGTGGAAATGTGGGAACACGAGTACGATCACCGTATGAAAACAGATCCCGAGTTTAAACGCCTCGTGGAAAGTTACCAGTTCATGGACCCGCTGAACCCGAGGGATAGTTTGTACGGAGGAAGGACCAATGCCACCTGTTTGCTGTACCAAGCCGACGAAGAGAAAGGAGAAGAAATCAAATACTTCGACGTGTGTTCGCTGTATCCCTACGTGTGCAAATATTGTCGCTTTCCTGTAGGGCACCCGCAATTGTTGACGGAACACATCGACCTGAAAAACATTCGAGAATACGAAGGCTTGATCAAGTGTAAAGTTTTGCCTCCCACGAACCTATACCATCCCGTCTTACCTCACCATTGTCAAGGCAAACTGATGTTTCCCTTGTGCCGTACTTGTGCCGAAACGTGCAACCAGGACCAACCTTGCCATCACAGCCAGGAAGAACGTGCCTTGACGGGAACCTGGGTCAGCGTGGAATTGTTCAAAGCTCTGGACATGGGATACCAACTGTTAGAAGTGTACGAAATTTGCCACTTTCCCAAGACACAACAGTACCACAAGGGTGACCCTACTCAGAAAGGCATTTTCGCTGACTACGTGGATGCCTTTTTGAAACTGAAACAAGAAGCTAGCGGCTATCCTTCCTGGTGTCACACTCCAGAAGACCAAATACAATTCAAAGAGAAATACTATGCACAAGAAGGCACCTCTTTAGACCACATCGAAAAAAACGAAGGCAGGCGATCGTTTGCCAAAGTGATGTTAAATTGCTTGTGGGGTAAAATGGCACAACGACCGTGTTTACCCAAGACGGAATATTTGACAGAACCTTCCCGCTACTTCCAGATGATTCACGACAAAACCAAATACATGAAACACGTGGACGTCGTTCGAGAGGATTTGATCTTGGTCAATTACGAAGAAGATCTGGACTTTGTACAAGACGACCCTTTTGGAAATGTCATCATTGCGGCTTACGTGACAGCTCATGCTCGCTTAAAATTGTACGAAGCTTTAGAACTGTTAGAAGAAAGCGTCCTGTACTTTGACACGGACAGTTGCATTTACATCCATCACCCGATTCAACAGCACCCTGACATCGAAGGAGACCGTTTAGGAGCCTGGACAGACGAGCATCCCGACGACAAGATTCTAAGTTTCGTCAGTGGTGGTCTCAAAAATTACGGCTACGAATACCGGGACAAACAAGGAGAAGTGCACACGACGTGCAAAGTGAAAGGACTGACTCTGAATCATCGTACCAGTCGAGTGGTCAACTTTGGGGTATTGAAAGAAGCCTTGCAATCGGGAGAGGATGGAAACTTTAAAGTGACCACCTATCAACCGAACAAGATTGTACGTTTACCCACTCACCACATCGTCAGTCGACCCTTGGAAAAAGTCTATCAAATTGTATACCAGAAGCGAGTGCGACTTCCCAATCACTTCACCTTACCGTACGGTCACGTCGGTATTGGTCTGTATATAAAAAGGAACCCTAGGCAAGATCGATAGTTCATTGTTCATTGAAGTAACTTACCATGTCGTTGACGAAGAAGAAACCAGATTGGTTAGGAGTCAAATGTTGGACATCACCGAGACCAGGGTTTTGAGGCTTGGACACAAGAGGTGGCCCAGTATGCACGAGAGTTATACAAGGAAAAAAGTTACTTTTCAACCTGTGTTAGTGACGGTGCCAGAAGAACCCGTCACCCAGGACAGGACTGTCGTGGACAGGCCTGAAAGACCCTTTCGGGAGGACACTTGTGTGACCTTACCCTACTATAGAACTGGTTAGAACTTTACCCAAAACATGTTGTACAGACACTTGTGTTTATTCCACGTTCATGGTTATCATGTGCCTTTTATTCTTGTACTTAAGCCTTTGGCTTTTATGTATTTTTGTCTTTCGTATTCATGTTTGAAAAAAACATTCAATAAACGTGTTCTGAAAAAGTATATAAACTCTTGTCTTGTTTGTTTTTCGTGTCACAAGTGACATTTCTCACACCATGGCTACCTCTGCTGTCTCTGCTCCCTCTTCCTCTACTGTCAAAGTCATCGACGAACACTTAGATCGTGCCAGTTAGGAGGCTTTGTATCTTCGCCATCCCTTTAACATGCTCATTGCTGGACCTAGCGGTTCAGGCAAAACCGAATTCGTCAAACGTTTGATCGAACATAAACGTCATTTGATCGATCGACCCCCTCAACGAATCGTGTGGTGTTACAAAGAGTGGCAATCGGCGTACAGCCTCTTGCGAGAAAGTCAAGGCGATTCCATCGTGTTTGTGGAAGGCATTCCTAAAGAAGATGATGGCATCGTCTCTGACTCCCGTCTAACCCATTTGGTCATTTTCGACGACATGTTAGGAGAAGACGAAGAAGAAATTAAATTGTGGTTCACGCGCAAAGGGCATCACCGTAATGCCAGTGTCGTTTACATCACCCAAAATTTGTTTCAACAAAGTAAAGCCCATCGCACCATCAGTCTCAATGCGCATTACGTGGTCTTGTTTAAAAGCCCTCGAGATAAATCGCAAGTGCAAGTCTTAGCCAAACAGTTAGGAACGCCTTGGCTGACTCAGGCGTACGACGATGCCACTCAAACTCCACACGCCTATTTACTCGTCGATTTGAAACCTACGACTCCCGAGGATTTGCGATTTCGTACCCACTTGTTTCACCACTGGTGCCAAGACGGAGGGCCTGTCCTGTACACGTCTCCGTCCTCAACTTCATTTCACTCCACATAAAAAAATCTATAAAAACCTCAGACCCTTTTTCGTCTGTCTCACTCTCAGTGCGAACATGACGTCCCTTCAGTCGCATCTTCCCGTCAAATTGATTCGTGCCTTGTATGGCATCAGTCGAGAAAAAGATCCACAAACACGAGCCCGTGTCTTAGAAGCTAGTCTCAAAGAAGTCTTACGATGGTTCACGGTGACGGCACGTCAATTACTCCAAGGAATCATTCAGATTCCTCATCAAACCAAACGCTTTTTCGATCGAAACAAAGTCGCTATGGTCCAACTGGCCGATCCCCGCATCGACACTCAAACCAAAAAACAAATCATTTTGAAACCTGGAGGGAGCGGTACTCTAGGAGGGGTCATCATTCGCTCACTCTTAAGATGGGATCCTAATGCCCCCAAAGTTATACCCAAGACAAAAGTCCAACGAAGCCCCAAGAAGAAAAAGACCAGGTCCCCAAGGAGAACTTCTCCAGTGGCAGGACCCTCCTCTGACCAGACACCACCACCACCCCGGAAAAAGAAAAGAAGCCCCCAGAAAAAGAAAAGTCCACAGAAAACTAGTCGCAAGAGAGGCACTTCGGCCAGGATACAACCTTACACTCGCAAACCACGACCTGCCACGGCGGTGACTGCGTCTCCGGCAGCTTCACGTTTGTCCACTTCTCCGTTAATGACACCCAGAACTGAAGAGTACTTGGAGACGTTGATCACACCAAGAACTTCTCCGTTGATGACCCCCAAAAGAACTTCCCCAGTGGCAGGACCTTCCAATTTAGTGGCAGTGGCTGCTGCTCACAAAGTACCTTCTCCCAAAATCAAAGTTCAAGAAAGATCGGGCATGTTACAAAGTTTACTGGATTTGTCCAAGCAAGAACTGGCTCGATTTAGTCCGTTACGTACCCCTGCACGACGTGTCATGCCTGTCCTCAAACTAATACGACGTAAATACAATCAGTGGCGACGCGTTCCAGTATAAAAAAGGCCTGTGACCAAGTCGGGTATCAGTGTTTTTTGGTGCTCCTGAAGACTCAAAGATGTCACCCTCCAGAAAACCCCAAGGAAAGAAAAGGAAAGGACTGCCACCACGTTTAGCCAAACATGGGGACATGTTATCTGTCCTGTCCAAAGCTTCTCCACCTCTACGAAAAAAACTCATTCAAACAGCCTCCAAAGAGGTCATCGATACCGTGTGCGAATGTTGTTTGAACGTTTTGAAAGGCACGATCCCTTTGTCCAAACACCAGAAACAATGCTTAGGCAAACATCGTCACGTTCTTCGCCAAATGGTTCAAAAGAAAATTCCCATTCGTCAAAAAAAGAAGATGTTAGTCCAACGTGGAGGTATTTTACCTCTCTTGTTAGGCCCCATACTGAAAGGAGTCTTGGGAACCATGTTGGGAGGACTGGTGGGAGCAAGATAAAAAGGCCCTCGGAAGTTCCAAGATCTCAGAATCGACCGCTGACAACCCCATGGAAGGACGAAAACTAGCTTTAGTGCCTTACAAACGATGGATGGAATACCATCGGTGGCAAGAACAACACACCCCGCATTTGCCTCCCACTCCCCATTTAAGCGAGATGTCCCAGTTACAACACGAACTGCAGTCCTTGATGGATCGCCAAGATTTGTCCGAAACAGAAAAATCGCAAAAGTACGGTCAACTCTTGCAACGACTGCAACTCTTTCACCAGAAAGCTTTAGACGAAACAGCTCTACCCACTCTGAAAGATTTTAAGACCTTGATGAAAAGTCCAGCACCATCACCAGTACCAGTACCACTACCAGTGACCAAGACAGAAAAAGGAAAAGAAGAAGAAGAAGAAGGGTTTCAAACTCCACCAGAAAAAGTACGCAAGCTAACAACACCACCTACCTCCAGAATTGGATGGATTAAAAAGATGATGACCACCCCTTCTTCATCACAAGAGAAAAAGAAAGTGAAGAGAGAAGTGAAGACAGAAGTGAAACAAGAACCGATATCCCCCGCTCAGACATCCTCCTCCTCTTCAACACCTATTGCCGGTCGCACACGCAAAGCATTGCAATCCAAGAAAATACCCCAAGAGAAAAAGAGTAGCATCCTCCAAGAGTGGGTGCCTTATTAACACACCAACCAACACAAAAAATGGAAAAAGTCTTAGCCAGCATTTTCTACGATCCCTCCCATCCTGCAGGTTACGCAGGAGTTCAAAAATTGTATCGTGCTGCCAAAACTCGACTGAAAAGTCTCCGTTTACCTCAAGTGCAACGATGGTTACAAGAACAAGCTACCTACACTTTACACAAACCCATTCGACGCAAGTTTGCCAGAAGTCGCACCCGAGTGGAAGGCATCGATCATCAATGGCAAGCCGATTTAGCCGATGTCTCTCATTTGGCCAGCTACAATCGTGGCTACAAATATTTGTTTTGTGTCATCGACGTCTTTTCCAAATTTGCTTGGGTCGTACCCTTGACTTCCAAATCGAGCAGCGAGTTAGTGCGAGCCCTGCAACGAGTGCTGAAACAAAGCGGTCGTCACCCTCTTCGATGGCAAACGGACAAAGGCACCGAATTTCTGAACCAAGCTTTCCAAAAAGAATTAAAGAAACGTGACATTCATTTTTTTACCACCGAGAATCCCGAAACCAAAGCCAGCATCGTGGAACGTTTTCAACGCACTTTGAAAGAACGCATGTGGAAATATTTTACGCATCACCACACTCTGAAGTACATCGACATCTTACCGCACCTGGTGCAAGCGTACAACCAATCTTACCATCGAAGCATTGGACGTGCCCCGCAAGACGTGACTCCCGACAACGAAGTGTTGGTGTTTGAGCGCCTGTTTGGTACGTCCCCGACGAGGGCTGTCCCCAAGAAAAGTGGAGAGTTGGCCGTAGGAGATTGGGTGCGCATTGGCAAAACCAAACGCACTTTTGACAAAGGTTACTTACCTAACTGGACGACCGAATTGTTTCGCGTCACTGGACGAGTGCATGGCCGTCATCCTGCCGTCTATAAATTGGAAGACATGAACGGAGAAGTGCTCAAAGGAACGTTTTATTTGCCCGAGTTACAACGTGTCACCAAAAAAGAAGACGACGTGTACGACATCGAAAGCATTCTCGAACGCAGAACCCGTAAAGTGGGCAAACGACGTGTCAAAGAAGTCAAAGTACGTTGGAAAGGATATCCACCCAGTTTTGATTCTTGGATCGACGCTTCGCAAGTCATCGACTATAAAAAGAAGTGATCATCATGCCTTTTCACACAGACGCAGCTACGTCGACCACTCCTCCTTCCCCTAGTTCTTCTGTGCAAGATTTACAAAAACAACCTTTGTGGGTGTGGTGTGGAGAACGTGTGCCTAAAACGCAAATCGTCTTTTTCTGCCAAATCTTCGTGGTGTATTGTGTCATCGGGGCAGCCATCGCCAATTTGAGTTTTCAACAAGGAGACAAACAATTGTGGACCATTTTATTGAGCAGTTGCATCGGTTACCTGCTTCCTAATCCCTCCCTGAAATTCACCTCGAACGGGAACCACGGGAACCTTGTGTCCATTGGCAGTGCCAGTCACCACTCCAACCACAACCAGAACCCCATTTTGGGCGGAGACACGCCTCTGACGTCCACTAACCCCTAGGACAGCCACAGAACTCTGGAATTATGAGTCACCAAAACCAATTTTACTTAACCTTACCCAGTGACAGTTCCATGGAGGTGTTTCCCAAGAACACGTTGTGCTGTTACACGGCCAAATTACCTCAAGCCATCCCCTTAGATCACGAAGCCCATTGGGAAGTGGCTTTAGTAGAAATGATTCACCCGACCCAAGTCCTCAATGTCCTTCCCAATCAAAATTTTTTTGATGTGGAAGTTCATGACGAACAATTGCAACAGTGGATGGATAGCAATGTCAAATATGACAAGAAAACCCGTACACAAAAGTACACCACCTATCACTTGTTCATTTCCCCAGGCTATTATTTTAGTGGTCAACATTTGGTCAGCACCATAGCCTCCAGGTTTAATGCCGTGTTTCTGAAAGCTTTGGAGCATGTTAACAAAAGTGTCACCATGGAGTACCACAAAACAGCTCGTCGCTTCTTAATGAAATTTGAACGGAGTAAAATCCTGTCCATTTTATTTTGTCCTGAATTGTATGATATGTTGGGCGGAGACATGAACCTGAGAATAAGCATGATGAAGAAAAGCGAATTACCCATCGTTTACGACAACGAGTCTTTTAGCAAGTTATTTCGTGCCCCGGTAGAACTGAACCAAGGACTGAATTTGATGTTTGTGTACTCCGATGTGGTGGAGTATAACGTGGTGGGACACACCTCCGTACCGTTACTGCGTGTCATTCCTTTCAAAGTGGATTCTGCCACGAACACTGACGAGGAAGGTGGAAACACTTACCACGTCCACCGCGAATTTGTCCATCCTCACTATTTGCCTGTCAGTAAGTCGTATTTGGACACGGTCAACATTACTATAAAAGGAGATTTGGGACAAAATATTCCATTCACCAAAGGAAAAGTCACGGTGAAACTCCATTTTCGAAAACGGTTTTCTCACGATTCGTAAGTCATGTATCCAGTGTACCGAAAGGTTGCTCGACAGCGAGGACACGGCTTAGGAGATATGTTAAAATCGGCCTTTCGTTCGGTGGCCCCGGTGTTGAAACCGATGGTGACACGCGGATTGCACGCCTTGAAAGATGCGGCACTGACGCAAGGCAAAGAATTTCTCCAAAATGTCATCATCGACAAACAAAACCCTAAAGAAGCCTTCATGAGGGCAGGCAAAAATGTCTTGCTGCAAACGGGCAAAGACATTTTAGGCCAACGAGAAACACCTATAAATGCCCTGCACGCTACCGAGTCAGGCATTCAGCAAGGACAAGGCAGAAAGAGACGACGAAGAAAACACCCTTTCACCAGACTTCAAGCGAGAAAGGCCAAGAAAAGAAGAACCGTTCGAGACTTAGACGTTTTCGATTATTGAGAAAAGAGACAAAAAAATGATGCACCGAGAATCTTGCGCTTGTTCCAAGACGGAACTGGATCTGTTTGCCATGCCCCCCACGATGATGACGATGCAAGAATCCCAGTGGGTGGAATTTCACCCCGTCTCCTCACTGACCGATTCCGCTCCCATCGAGTTTGAAATCAAAGGACAGCCCGAAGATTACATCGATCTGAATAGCAGTTACTTGTACCTGAAAGTCAAAATTCTAGATAAGACTGGAGGTGCTATAGACGATGAAACAGTAGCTCCGGTCAACAATTTCATGCATTCCTTGTTCAGTGGAGTGGACTTGTACTTGAATAACAAACTGGTCAGTAGCAGCATGGATACTTACCCTTATCGTGCCTACCTGGAAAATCTCTTGACGTACGGAATAGATGCCAAGAACACTCATCTCAATGCCTGTGTGGTATGGGAAGCTGACGAACCTACCAAGTTTGAAATATTGGAAACTGATGAAAAGAAAGACAACAATGATGGATTTGTAGAACGAAGAAAGAGAATCACGGGAGCCGACACAAGTTTAGAACTGATGGATCGTTTGCATTTGGACATGTGGCTGCAAGAAAAGTATTTGCTGAACGGGGTGGATGTCCGCCTGAGACTGAATCGTAGCAGTGCCGCTTTCCATTTGATGGCTGATAGTGACGGTTACAAAACCAAAATCCTAGAAGCCAGACTCTACGTACGCCGTGTGGAAGTGTTACCTAAAGTGGGAAACGACATCAGTCAGACGTTGAGCAGAACGACTGCCAAGTATCCCATACGACGCGTGGAAGTGAAAACCTTCACCATTCCCAAAGGACACCGATCCATGATCGAAGATCATCTGTTCCAAGGACAGTTACCCAAACGTTTGATCGTTGGTATCGTCGAGAATACAGCCTTCAACGGAGCTGCCGAAAAAAATCCTTTCTACTTTCAACACTTTGGCGTGTCCAAAATCGAAGTCAGTCGCGATGGCAAGACCTTGTGTACCCGACCTTTCGAACCTGACTTTACCAAGAAGAATTACTTGAGATCGTACTTGTCCCTGTACGAAGCCACCGGACAGTTAGGAACCAATACCAGTCACGGTATTACGTACGAGGATTATGCAGGAGGCTAGGCTTTGTGGGCTTTCGATTTCACTCCAGACCAAGGCAGCGACGAGGGACATATCCACCCTATAAAATCCGGCCAGATTCGTGTGGAAATTCAGTTTAAAGACCGAGACCCTGATGGAACGGTGAACGTCATCCTGTATGCAGAATTCGATAATACCATAGAAATCAACAGTTTGAGAGAAGTCATCCTAGATTACTAGAAACCATGGAAGACTGTTATCCCTCTTTACCTAGTGGAGAAACTTTAAAGATGGAATGTGAGGAGACTGTGGAAAAAATGTTGTGTTTTGAAAAAAATTGTTTGATGATATGATGTTGGATTATTGTTAAAAATGTTAGAGTTGTTGTTTAGTGTTAAGTGATTTTTGAATAAAAAATGTTGTGTTTTGAAAAAAATTGTTTGATGTTATCATGTTGGATTATTGTTAAAAATGTTAGAGTTGTTGTTTAGTGTTAAGTGATTTTTGAATAAAAAATGTTGTGTTTTGAAAAAAAATGCCTTTGTGGTTTGTTTAGCTATAAGAATGTTGGATTGATGCTCTTTCATTTCTTACTATCCCTCTCATGACACTCACTAAACGTTGCGACTCGAAAACCGTGTGGGGGATGTTTTCCTTCACGTCCGCGCTTTGACTTTAAGAACCGGGGTTGTTTCCAGTCTAACCATCCATTGTCGACTCATCCTCCTAAGAAGATGTGTTCCAAACTAGCTAAACTCAACGAAGCCTACGTGAATTTGCATAGGGTCAGACACAGTCTGATACCGAAGCCAGAAGAAATAGAGAATGTGAGAATGTTAAAAATCACTGAAGACCTGATAGAAGAGCTCTTCAGAGAAGAAATGAACAGGGAGAAAGAAGAATGGACGGAGAAGTACAGACTTCAGAGACAGCAGCAACAGCAGCAACAACAACAACAGCAGCAGCAACCTGAAGCTGACAGAGGCTTTGTCGATTGTCGTATCGACACCAAAGAGTTCTTCTTCTCTTTCGAAGAAGCAGACCTATCGCCAGAAAGTCTGTCCTCAGAGGACATCGCATTCTTAGAAACTAAAAAAGAATGCCATAGCAAACAAAAAAAACAGCCCTTTTCAGGGCTACCCAATACTCTAGAAAAGAAATAACAATCCATTTGCCAATGTGTGTAGGTAGAGTAGTGTGAAAATAAACACTAACTCTTTTTAAAATAAATGTGAGGGTATGTGTTTGTGTGTTTGTGTTTGTAAGTGGTTAAGTAAGTTGGTATGGATAGTAGATTAAAATGATGTCTTTTTTTGGTGTTTGAGGTGTAAATTTGGGGTTAGATTGGATTGCTTTGAGTATGTGGATAGTCTATTGAAGTGATTTATAAAAAAATTTTAAAATAGTGATGGGTAGCATAAAAAGTGAGTGAGTGTTTCTTTTAGGTGCGCGAGTTGTTGTATTTTGGTCATGATGTAGGTAAGATCAATTTTATGTTTTTAGGGGGATGTTTTCCATCACGTCCGCGCTTTCACTATAAATTGAAACTCGTTGGGCAGTCTAGCTACCCTTGTTGATTGTTCAACACAAGAATGAATAGCAGAATAAGCAAACTTCTTGAACTCCAGATACATCTGGAATATGTCAGGCGCCTGTTAAATGAACTGGCCGCGGAGGCTATAGTAGAAGAGGAAAGAATGAAGAACGAAGAGGAGGAGAGAAGACAGAGGGAAGAGGAGGAAAAGAAACTAGAAGAGAGGATGTCGTACAATATTCCCGAGACAAAGGATTGGGGTGTTGAAGCGAATCATCCTCCCTCTGCGCTCCCCAGAAGAAAGGTGAAAGGAGACTGGGGAAGAAGATGCGTGTGTGGCGCCAGGCCAGGAAGGTGCAACCATTAGATAGGTGCATCTGGAGTTAAAAAAAAAAAAACAGCCCTTTTAAGGGCTACCCAATACTCTAGAAAAGAAATAACGATCGATTTGCCAATGTGTGTGTGTGTGTGTGTGTGTGTGTGTGTGTGTGTGTGTGTGTAGGTAGAGTAGTGTGATTATAAACACTAACTCTTTTTTCATAGTGCGAGGGTATGTGTTTGTGTGTTTGTGTTTGTAACTGCTCACGTACGATTGTGTGGATAGTAGATTATGGATTTTGTTTATTGTTTCTTAGCGTATGTGGAGAGTATAGTTTGGGTTTTGTAACCGCTCACGTACGATTGTGTGGATAGTAGATTATGGATTTTGTTTATTGTTTCTTAGCGTATGTGTTTGTGTGTTTGTGTTTGTGTGTTTGTGTTTGTACCCGCTCACGTACGATTGTGTGGATAGTAGATTATGGGTTTGTTTATTGTTTCTTAGCGTATGTGGAGAGTATAGTTTGGGTTTTGTAACCGCACACGTACGATTGTGTGGATAGTAGATTATGGATTTGTTTATTGTTTCTTAGCGTATGTGTTTGTGTGTTTGTGTTTGTGTGTTTGTGTTTGTACCCGCTCATTGAGTCATCCACCCTTGTGTCTTCCATGATGTTTAGGACGGACATGCTCATGTATGTCCGATCCAAGTGGACCGTTGTCCACAGGACAAACACCAGCCTGTGGATACGTAGGATCTACGTTGAAAGACAAGGATGCCTGAAAAGAGTGCTGATTTACGGACCAACAGTGAGACGTAGCCTAAGGACAAGAAGAAGACCAATGCGGTACCCTTTATGTTAATGAATACATTAACATAAACCCAAAGGCCCTTTTCAGGGCCAGCCATATTTCTCGAAAAGAGATAGCCTTTCCATTGCTACCCCTTTTTAAAAAAAATTTAAAAAAAAAAAAATCCCATATTCAATTCCCCTTTGTCCCTAAACAACCCCCAAACTCTATTCCCCATGTTAAATTCCCCTTGTACGTATATCGGCCCACAATTTTTTTCCCATGTTAATTCCCCTTGTACGTATATTAACCCACGATTTTTCGCCATGTTAAATTTCCATTGTACGTATATTCGCCCAGGGGTCTCCGTAATGCTAATTTCCATTGTACGTATAGTGGCCCACTTAACTACTCTTGTATGAATGTTTCTGAGCCAACCCTATTTTGTATGACGACCATGATGATTCATTGATAGGTCCTCGAGTTGGGGAACGATGATGAACTCGACGTTGTTGCCTTAACAAAGTCGTTTTCGTATTTGTTGATATTAACACGGGATCTAAGAGTGGGTAAGAATCATGCTGTCCTCCAAGTACAAAACAGGGGTTTGGCTGAAAAAATCCCCTTACAGAAAACTGCTCTGCTTTGAAATTATTTCACTATTAAATCGGCAGTGTGACTGTCAGATAAAAAGTTTTACCTAAGATATGTATAACGAACCACGACATTACCTCAGATACTATTGGGGTTTAGTTTCCTTAAACGAAGTTTTAACTGCTCATTGTACACGAAAGTAATGAACAATATCATGTTTTCAACAAATGTAGACGCCACATTAAAAAAAGGAAATCGAACTCGAATATTTCACATAGTCCAAATCAGCGGGTAAGCAGCAGGGAGGGTGTACAGACCAGGTGGCTCAGATAAATTTAACCCTCCCACCAAACATTTCTCCGTAGAAGCCTCAGATTTCAAAAATAAACCCTCCTACGCAAATTAATCCGCAAAATTTCAACCCAAAGTGCATTTTCAGACATAAAAAAAAGGCAGCTTTTTTGGGGGGGGGTATTGTAAAATTTGTTTGTGATTGCAAATTCCGACTGCGGATTTTAATTTTATTTCACAATAAAACAATATAGTTGAAAATAAGATGAGTCGAAAAGTTAGCACAGTTGGAGAACCTCAATCTGCTAGATTAGCGCGAGAGCAATTAGCGGCATTAAAGAAGTTTATTCCGACGAAGCGATTATTTAAGAAAAATGTTCGTGGTTACGAAGATATGCAACATGGAATTTCAGAAACTTCGGCAAAATGGTTGAAGCCAGTGACCGGAACAATTGAACAGGTTGTATATGGCGACGAAAAAGATCCAGATGCCAGAAAACGTGGAATATTTCCTATGTTGAAAGGTATTGAGGATCAATCACAAACATTACCCGAGCGATTAGCAATAGCAGCAGCGGCGCAACAACTTGCAATTGATGATGGAGGACAACCTGGAGGAAAAAAACCTGGAGGAAAACCTTTAATGATAAAAGGAAAGTTTAATATTGAGAATTTAAGAGAAAATTTTACCGAGGAGGGATGGGATATGATATCGCGACCTCTCTCGGCATTGTATACTATAGAACAAATTGGTGATTTTGCGGAAAATTATTTTAGCGATCGAAATGAATATTTGACTCCAATAGGAAAAAAAAGATATGGAACTCGTGATAATTGGTACAGCATGGTATATAAAGTTTATACGGGAAAAACACATGTGAGTGTAGTAACGGATCCGCGTTACAGAAGATTTTTAGAAGCGGCAAGAGAGACACAAAGATTTAATAAGCAAGTAGCGGACGAAAGAAAACAAGAGGAGAAAGAAAGAAAACAACAGGAAAAAGAAGAAAGAAAACAACTGGAAAAAGAAAGAAAACAACAAGAAAGAAAAGAAAAAACTAAAACACGAGGAAGAAAAGCAGCACCACAGGAAGATATTCAACCACAGGAGCCAATATTTCAACCAGAGGAATTAGGAGCTAGACCAAAGGAAGATATTCCACCACAGAAAAAAGAAAGAAAATCGAAAAAGAAAAAAGATCAAAGTGATGAACCGATAATTGTACCCGAATATAAATCATCACCGGCTATTAGTTCGTTTACAATTGATCCTAGTGTATCAGCGGATAATTATTTGAATCCAATAAGATTTTATTTACTTGGCAACTATGATTCAGTAGTTCAAATGGCTGCGGATGATTCTACGGAAAATAAAAGATTCTTTTTGCGAAAAGAATTTGATGCTGATAAAATTAAAACTGTTGATTGGTATGCGATAATGTATTTTGGTAGTTTAGGAAAACCAGTAAGATATTCCGATGAAGGTTTTGGGAAATTTATATCGGATGTTGGTAATTACAGAATAGAGTTATCAGAGGGAAAAGCAATAGCAAGAGCAAGAGCAAAAGAATTTTTAGCAACATCTAAAAAGGATATTCCTGCATCAGCATACTCCTACCTCGATCCATTACCTACAGATGTTTCTACTTTATTACAACCTCTTCCTCCTCGTCCCACTCCTCTTTCATTACCTACAGGTAAGGAAAGTTCGCCACCTGAGAGAAGTGGTACTCCTGAAAAGGCTCAACTGGGTAATCTTCTTACTATAAGGGAAAAATATCCTAAACAAGATAGTCCTACAAGGGATTTGCCACCGAAGTCATCGTCGTCAGGGACATCTTCAACGCCGTCAGACGATTTATTTTACGTAACGCCATTACAATCTCCAGAAACAAAAAAAACAGGAAGTGGATATTCAGTTTGTCCCGATAGTGTTGTCAACGATGTATCTCGTCTTGAAGTATTAATCGGAGGAAAGCGAGCCGGAAATAACTCCCGTGAGATAGTCAACGAAGCATCAGATATTTGTCAGCGATTATTCCGTGGTGGTATCATCGATTCTCACATTTACAAGGAGTTTGTCGATGAACTCATCGATTAAATCAACACAATTGAAATAATATGATTATTCATAAACATCAACGCAGACCTAATCAGGTCCGCATAGTAAACTCTCGATTGCCAGTATACAAATATATTCACGGTAATGGATTCGGCGATATCATTGGAAGTCTTGTCACGCGAGTAATACCTAAAATTGGACCAATGGTAAAACAACTAGGATTGAAAGCGATAGGAAAGATAGGTGAGACTGCTGTTTCTGGTATCGGTAATTTGGCCAGTAAAGGCTTCAACGCTATCAAAAATAAAATATTAAGTTTAGTACGTAAAAAGCAGCCTGTCAAATTACCCATTACCAGCGAAATGCCACCCGAAGTTAGTAAGGTCATAAATGATGCGGCAAATAAAAAAATAAATGATCTAGCACAGGAAGCTGCTATAACAAATCTAGTGCAGGAAGTTGCTAATATAAATCCAGCACAGAATGTTGCTAATACAAATTTAGCAAATACAAGTTTTGTTTCAGGTAGTGGTCTTCGTTTTAGACGATATTATTAGTAATAAATGTTCGCACAAGTGTCAAATGAAGTATTTGATATGGACGAGCCAGTAGGTAGGGACACATCAGTGCGAGATTTTCAGTATTTCTCGTACGATGTAGTTGAGCCAGATTCAAGAAATCGGAAGGAAATTCAAGTCCACGATACAACAAGATATTTTCTTCCATCTGAGGCGTATATCGAATTTGTTGGAAAAATTGTAAAGGCAGCTGATGGTACCAACTACGATGCGGATTTTGGTGTTGGGTTTGTCAATAATGGTATCATGGCATTATTCAAGAATGCCACTTACATGATTGATGGAAGAGAGATTGAATCAATTACGAACAACGTTGATATAGCAACGACTATCATAGGTCTAGCAAGATACTCGGATGATTTTACCAGATCAGCCGGTCCTAGTATGATGTTTGCCAAGGATAATTCCAACTACCCTGAACATTTACCATTTGATATTGGTAGACCGGTAGACCCCGCTGGCCAACCCGCTGATGTTCGTTCAGCGATGATTGCCCCCAATGGCAATTACAATCTTGGATTTGCCATAAGAAAAAATATGTTGAAGGGAGCTGAACGAAAATTCTCCTGTGCAATTCCATTATCTCATATTTTTGGATTTTGCAGACATTTCAGAAAAGTTATTTACGGAGCGAAGCATACAATATCTTTCGTTCGAGATGCCAATGATGACAGAGCCATTTGGCGAGATCCTGGTGATCCTGGTAAAGTTGTCCTTGAAAAAATTACCTTGTGGATGCCAGCAATAGTTCCATCGATGATCATAGAAGAAAAATTATTATCATTTATGAATCAAGGAGGAAAATCCATCATGTCTTGGTTGACAACAATGACTGACTCCAACGAAAATGTTAATATGGACGGAATATTTACTTGGCGAATTGCGTCACAGCAGGGCTCTTCCGCACCTAGACATATCTTTGTTGCCCTGCAAAGCATGATTAGAGACGATCAATTACATAGTAACATGATATTCGATCGATTAGAGGCAACAAACGTATCGTTGAGAATAAATGGCCAACAGGAGCCATCCGAGGAAATAGCCATCGATTTTGAGAACAATTCGACGGCACGCGCGTATCATCGATTACTAAGTTTTATGGGACGTGATCAAAATATTGATACCGGATTGCAAATATCACAGTTAGATTTTAATACTCTCTATCCCATTTATTACTTTTCCCTGGAACATCTCGATTTGGTAAAGCAGTCGGTTGTCGATATTCATTTCAAAGCCAGAATTAACACAGGAGGACCGGCAAGAGCAATCGCGGTTATTCTTAGTGATAGAACGATGATCCTGGAGGGTATCAGTGGTAGAATGAGAGTTATCGACGCACCCGTAGAGAACATGTAACAAAATTCTAAATTTAGATTAAGTGATTATTAATATGCCATACGATCACGTCAGCGTAACTCTGACCCCCGGTCAGGTGAAAAAACTTCATGCAGCAACAACAGCGCGACGAGGTTTAAGTTTAACCTTAAAAAGTAATCAACTTCACGGTGGACCTAACAAACTATCGTTAACTAAAAATCAACACGGACATTTCACCAGAGCCAGATCAGCAAATACTGGTATTCGCTTGAATCTCTCGATAGGTGCAATCAGAGATATGATCAAAGTAGGTGGTATTTTTCCATTGGCTGCGCTTATACCCGCGTTAATAGCAGGCGCAAAGGCAGTAGGATTAGGTGCACTTGGTGGGATAGGTTCCGCAATAGCAGGAAAAGTTGTTGGAAGAGGATATCGCAAAAAAAAGGGAGGATTTCTCTTCCCCTCTCTTCTCGCAAAATTGTTGCAGCCGCAACAAGGATCCGGCCTTTACCTAAGACGACCCCCGTACGGATCCGGTCTAAGTCGAGCCTACCAGCCTCAAATTTAGATTTAATCAGTGAAGCAAAAAAAAAGAAAATAAAATTTTTCAGAGGCGTATTTATGCGAGATCAACTACCAGATAAACCAAATCCCACCGAGACAGGAATAATAAATCTTGATAAAAATTCCGGCCCTGGCACTCACTGGGTTGCGTATGCGATTAATCCTCGCGAAGTTATTTACTTCGACTCATATGGATTAGCACCGCCAAATGAATTTATCAAATACGTGTCAAAACTAAAACTTCCGGTTTGGTATTCAACGCTTCCAACACAAACATTAGCGGATCCACCAATATGCGGTCCAGAGACAATTAACGTCCTTGATGCAATTTCAAAATCATCTCGTCCTTTTCGCAAAATTTTATTTGAATATACCGTAGATAAATATCATGGTTGACATTTACGGTAGATCTCTCTTTAGGAAAGAAAAAAAAGACGTAGTCGACATCGATACATCAAAGTTTGCAACCAAGAGTGATATTAATAATCTTTTATCGCTGTCAGAAGTTGATCCTGGTGAAGTTGCTGTTTTTCAAAATACCGAAGGGCGATTACAAACTAGCAACGTTAAAATAACTGACATAATCAAGCGAGACGAATATCGCGATCACATTAGTCAATTTACTCGCCAATCGGAGATGGTATTAAAATCTATTGTTGATATCGCCGATATTATAGCAAAGTTACCCCTGAAGGCCGATAAAGCATTACACGACGATCTTCAGGACAGAATGACAAAAAGACTTAACAGGCTAAATAACGACCTTAAAAAACTTGACGATGTTTTAGATAAATTTAGCAAAAAATTTGACGAGAATATAAAAACATCCAGTGATACTTCCTCCGCCGCAAACGAACTAGCAAATAAGAAAGCCGATCAAGCATCACATGACGATCTTAGCGAGAAAATAAAAAAAATCAACGAGGAAATTACTAATATTCTTGCCGAAATTAACGAAGTAAATATCTCGATGAGTCAGAAAATCGATAAAACATCAATCGACGATCTCAACAAAAAAATAAAAAAAATCAACGAGGAAATTACTAATATTCTTGCCGAAATTAACGAAGTAAATATCTCGATGGGTCAGAAACCATCGATCGACGATCTTAACAAAAAAATCAACGAGGAAATTATTAAACTCGGTAATGTTGTTGTTCCTGAATTTACCAAGGGGATTAACGTGATGCAAGGACAAATAAAATCCATCAACGATGAAATTAACGTGGTACGTGAATTAGCGCGTCAAAAGTTAGATACATCAACGTACGATGAAAAAATTCAAGATTTAAACACGAAACTTCTTGCTGCAACAGCAAAAATTGACAAATCCGTCGATAAAACTGGTCACGCCACTGACGTAAAGCAATTAGGTAAAGAAATTGACGATATCAACACAAAAATATCGTCAATGAACCTTGGAAGATTATCGCGAATTTCGATACCAAAAAAAGCAGAAATACGTAATGTTACCTGTAGTGTACCATTTGTGGTAGAGACATATAAGGGTATATGGACACCTGGGGTTGACCCATTTCCCCTTCAAGCGCTAATTACGGGTATGTATCGAATATATATTATCTCCAGGATAAAATTCAATGCAAAAACCACTAATGCAAATTTCACTGAATATTATCCCGGTTTTATTATTGTACCCTTAGATGAAGGGCAAGTATTTTTTATCGAACTGAAACCACCAGATAGAACCATAACAACCCCAATTCCTTTTTTTGTAGTTTTCGAATATTTATCCGAAACACCCCCAGAATTGTATAGAGAATTATTTATATATGAACGCATCGGATTACCGATATAATCAGGCGCGATCATGGCAGGATTCGTTACGAAAACAACTTGACGATTATCAGATAAAAATAAATAAATACCAGCGCAAATTAGTTATCATTGATGTTGCTGTTTACGCGGTATCTGCTGTGGTCGCTGGTGCAGGAATAATTCTATCCGCGGTAACAATGATAGCGCCAATCGTTGCAACAATAATAATCTCGTCAACAACAGCAATCGCGGGTGTTTTAAATATCATCGCGAAAAAGATATCCTCGTGCACAAGTGAAAAGTTATCTTTGTACAAAAATAAACTAACTAAGGTAAATGACGCGTACTCGAAGTTATCATTGTTACTTTCTGAAAGTCTCAACGATGGTATTATATCCGATCTAGAATTTTCTTCAATGATTAGTATTTACTCGGAGATTGAACAAATGAATATTAATAATGTCCGAGTTAGCCCAGATCGTGACAAACACAACACCGCCAACAACAACGTTAATATCGCTAAGTTCAACGAAACCCGAGTTTAGTATTAATTTCTCAACACCAATTAGCGTTAATGAAATTGCGTTAACACAGTTGCGTGTCTACAACAGCTGGCCTAATGTTAGATCGACATCATTCGGTAATTTGATGTCAAATAATTCACTTGTTTTTGCAAATAAAAATAAACCCGATGGAACACCCGATTGGATCGTCGTTGGTATACCAACGGGCAGTTATGAAATTGATCAGCTGAATAATGAGTTTACCACTAGAATATCAAATTTAACCGGCGATGCTACTCCGGGAATAAAGATATCTTCACATGATCCAACACTATCGTCAATGATAGAAGTGAAATCACCGTACGTGGTAGATATTTACCAATCATCGATCAGGAATATATTAGGTTGGCCCGAGGTCGCACCTCTGATAAAACCAAAGAAATCGGATGTTATTATTCCAGGTTGGTATGATGAAACCCTTCCAGAACTACCGGAACCAAAAAAGGAAGATTTTACAACCAACGAAGGATGGTATGGAGATATCAAACACAAACCTTTGATCCACAGCGCCATCAATCTCATGAATAACCACAAAATTAACCTAGTAATATTCGCTTTCACTTTTATTAACGAAAGAATTCTCTCATGGCTGCCTCTTCCTAAAATCCCCCCAGATGTGAAAATCTTCGACGCTACCCACATTAACAGGATAATAGCCCCCATAGACGGTATCTTGGTAAGAAGAACATTAGACGAGTTTATTCAAGAACACGAATTACAATTAAATTTATTGCGCGGATCATTTCATGAATGCATCCTAAATAAATCTGGTTCATGCAGCGAAATTATAAAGCACGTGAAAATTTTAAATCAACTTGCGAATGATATTGAATATTATCATGATATGTTTATTCGGGCGATAGTCGACGATATATCAATTGCCGACTATGTTCTTCCTATTAGCAAATTCGAGTTGATCAAGAACTCGGGTGAGAAACAAAAATTCATGAGAGTATTTGAATTAACCGAGGAAACACTACCAAAATTTAAATTTCCTAATTCTGATTTTGATGCGATGAGAAAATCCGTCACTGATACCATTGATGATTTATTTCCGAAATTACATGCCTCATGGACCAAAAAAATACATTCAGAATTGATTCTTAAACACAATAACGATCCTGACAAAGGTGGACGACATATATCGCCGGGTATCGTTAATATAACGGAAGTTATCGCGATTTATCTTCACGCGGATGTTGTCGAGGGTAGTTACAATGTTGATGCGTCAGAATCAAATCAAGCTCATCAGGGTTTTATATTGTATTCATTTTCACCTAGCGCATCTCCTGGTTATTTGATAATCAAGGAGCCAATGAATCCGTTTTACCTGCGATGTCATAATCGATTGTTGACAAGAATAAATTTCAAACTAACGGATCAGAAAGGAAATTTACTTGATATACGCGGAGAAACTGTAAGTATCAATCTTTTGGTGAAATCGTGAGAATCTCTGATTTTTAAATCGCAAGTGAGATTTTCCAAATCTGTCTCCGTGGGAAAAATGGGCGAAAAAAATAAATAAAATCCAGGGAAATTTTCAAAATTAATCTTTTTTTTTTGTTTTGTGGAGATATTCAGGAATCGGAAGATTCCCTAATTTTACTTTCATCGATAAGTCTTTTCAATTGTCTGACACGCGAACTTGTAATTTTTCGTGATTCATATGCGTCAGATAAAGTCAATCTAGCATTCTCCACCAACATCGATAATTTAACAAAATCTTCAATTTGATCATCGCTGACTGTCGAAAGTGATTGGTATATCGCAATCTGGATTTTCTTTATTAATTTATACTCCGACGGTAGCGTGTATTTGTATTCAAGTTTTCCTTGAACAATTGTTTCGAATTCCGATCGAATTTTATTCGTGTCTAACTCCGATGAAAGATTTATTTTTTTCTTCAGATCATCAATCGCTCCAATGATGTCGTTTATAGTTTCCTCATTCATTATATTAATTTTGTAATATTCAATTATTCTTCGTCGATTTCCGAATCAAATATTATTCGAGTGTAGGAAAACTCGATCCACTCGCCAAATCGATAAGAAAATGCTGCGCTAGTTATTTTTTCTGCCGCACGATACACCGATGCTGAATTAATACTGAAATGTTTTGCTGCTGCAGTCATCGATTCGAATGCAAGTTCCTCACCTGTTTCTAAATTTATCGATTTGACGGCCTTAGCTGGTAGCCATATACCACCAGTATTGCCAACCCTTGAATTTTCACTCGGAGTTACTACTCGAAGATTAGAAAGTTTGTTGTTAAGTTTATCTCCGTCGATATGATCAATGACAAGTCCTTTCCTGATATGTCCTTTGTGACATTCGAACACAAATCTGTGATTGTAATAATTTGTTTTGTAGGCGGTAAATTTGAAATATCCTGTATTACAAATATGACCAACACGTTTCTTTGTTCTGATATGTCTAACGGTACCATCGGTAGATGCCTCGTATCCCTCGATGGTT
Source organism: Sinohyriopsis cumingii (assembly GCA_028554795.2). Taxonomy (NCBI): domain Eukaryota; kingdom Metazoa; phylum Mollusca; class Bivalvia; order Unionida; family Unionidae; genus Sinohyriopsis; species Sinohyriopsis cumingii. The sequence goes on along the minus strand of JAPYKE020000077.1, from coordinate 3,173,912 downwards.
GGATGCGATCTATACTCGTGTGAGATTTTCATTGCAGGAATCGTTGATTTCATTTCCATATATGATATTCTCTTTGTTTAAATCATAATTTGCTTTGAAACGATTAATATAATCTTCTTCACATTTTATCACTGACGAGGATCTTTTTTCATAATATCTTCGTAACTCACGATATTTTTTCCCTCCACAGGAGAAACACAATCGTGTCTTTCCTCGAATACCAACTTGGCAAACTAAACATCGTTGTGGTCCTTTGTTGCCTCGTCGAATTTCGTATATGTGAGCGCCACAATATTCACCTCTGCAGGATTTGTCACATGATTTTGTTGATCCGACTGTTATCCACGCACATTGTTTCATTATAATTTAAACATTTGTCTAAAATATAATAATGGATTTATTTGATCTCGATGAGGCAGAATATATCATTCCTGAAGTTGATAGTGCGAAGAAGGAATTTTTTGATGATGGAGCGATTCATACCTGGTCAACTTGGAAAACTAACTTTGTTGATGCTACGATGAATCTGGAGCGAGCGAAGAAGATAATCGAACATATAAAAAACTCACACAAAGAAGAGAGATTTATTTTCGGAATAAAATTTATTGCACAAATGCCCGATGACATTTGGATTATTCGTGATAAACGAGATCCGGTACGCGGCGGTAAGAAAAATGTTGTTCTTGATAAAAATTCGAAACCGGGATTGCTGCTGGGGATTGATGGTCCTTATTATGCTAGGGCGTATCCTTCTAGTGCTGTTGTTTATGGAATTTATCGGCTGAATAATAATCCTGATGTGAAAAATCTACCTGCGATGAGGGAATCTCCGATAATAAATTGTGTAGCTGAGCGAGTTATCGAACATATGAAAAATGCTCGTCGTGGATCTGGTCTAACTCAATTGAGATTGGATAAAATTAACACGTGGGCAAAGACAGTTACTGATGGCGCATCAATCGATGATGTTGCTGCGTTAAGTAAGAAACTTAAATTTCCTATTACGGTTAAAACACTATCGGGTGAAATATTATATTCATCGCCGTATAATTCTCGAGGAACACCAATCGAAATTGTTGATCATAATTCACATGCGTGGAGTCAGTCGGTAATGATATTCCCGCGAGATCGTGTTGTTAAGTTTTATCCCGTGGAATCTGGGAAAGATAGTTCCGATGCAATGTTTAGATATATCAAACTATTAGCCAAGTCCGATCCAATATCGATTTGGTTATTTTCTAGCGAAGAAAGATACGATCAATTTATCTTACCACGCGGAGATATTTACCGAGATGAAATATTGCATGAATCGATGAAAAATATCGCGGAGAAGTATTCGTCAAATCCAGATCAGTTGCTGACAAATTGCTTTACTGTTCCGTCTGTTGCTGCTCACGCTGCTAGAGAAAGAAATTCGTGGAAACCTACAAGAAATGAATTTCTCAATGATATTCAACTTAGTTGTATCGAATACGGCCATGGAGGATTATGGAATACCAAATATTATTTCGAAGATATGATTTCCGTTGATATGAGCGCATGCTATCCTGGAAGTTTTCTCGGATATGGCGATTGTGCAAATTACTTTGCTAAATTCGGCCATCCCACCAACGAAATGACGAGAGTGGCAATTAACGGACCGTTACCCGATTTTGTAATGACAGGATTCGCTCATGTTACTTCATTCGAACTTGCTGAAAATTTGCATAAAATTTGTTATATTTGGTTTGGTCGGCATTTATCTCAGCGAAGATGGGTCCCTACGGTATTGTTGAGATATATGTTGGATTCGTCGATGTTAATATCATTGACGGTAAGTGAAGCAATTATATCGTATAGGAAACAAACCGAAGTGTGGTTGCCGACAGATTGTGAAAATGCGAAAGATATTGGAAGAAAAATAATTGGTAAATTTACTCAAGGAGGATCAGTTGATCATAAACATCGCCACGCTAGGTTATTTATCAATGATGCTGAGATGGATTTTATTATTGCTGATACAGTATCGCGTGGAATATTTTGCAACAGAGAAAATATTATTATTGATGGAACGAAGTTAGGTACAGTGATCACTTATCTTGATGGAGAATCAGCACAGTATACTCATTTAAGATCATCAATGCTCGCTTATGTGAGTATTAATTTGCTGTCAATGATAAATAAATTTTCTGATATCGCGGTAAGGGTTGCAACGGAATCATTTTATATCAATAAGAAATTTCAATGTAGATTGGAAAATTTAATTACCGATGGTTCTTGGGGAACTTGGAGAATAAAAAACGAGGATATTCTAGATTATTGTGAGGACGCGGATGTAGAAGATTGCGATAAGTTTCATAAAGACCAATGTGATGAAGTATCAACAGCAGTATCAGTGTTTGATCCAATTTCACGAAACAAATTCGTTTACCTAAATGGTCCTGGTGGTAGTGGTAAAACAACACGAGCAATAAACTTATTTTCAAACTCTGATATGATCGTGTTGACTCCAACTCACAGACTAGCGAGAGAAATAAAACAGCGTGGTGTTAATTCTTGTACTTATCATAGTTATTTCAAGTACAGCGGTGGATTGTGGGATCCGGCTCGAATGGGAAATAAATATATCAACAAGATTATAATATTTGATGAAATTTGCACGGTAAATTTAGTTGTGTTAAAATTATTCCTGGGTTGGCTAGAAGAAAAAAATACCGCTGTAATAATGTGCGGAGATCACGGCCAACCTGATCCTATTGATGGTGAATCTCCTCACAGGTGGCTTAGAAATTTTGTAGATTATTATGAAGAAATTGACGCTGATTATAGATCCAATGATAATTTACTGACCGAGTTTAAAAAAATGATTCGATTGCAACCTAATAAATTTCAATGTGATGTGATGAGAAAAATAATTGACGAAACTTCGATGGATAATTTTCTAAATTTGTGGCGTCCAGATCATTTGATCGTTGCTAGCAGAAAAATTATTCGTGATAATATTCAAGAAATACTATTTAAGCTTCACTGTGAGAAATTTCCAACGTTGCAGGTGCCGTTGTGTTATAGGCCAACTGATACTAGAAAACAAAATATCAATGTTATTTTGCCATGTGGAGAAGAAAAAATATTAGTTTTGAATGATATTATTTTCGTTGATATTAATCTTGTCAATGATGCAATAAATGCCGAAAAATCACCATGGAAACTCGGATACGCAGCAACGATACATTCATCACAAGGATTAACAGTAGATGGTCAAGTCTGGATTGTCGATGATAGAATTTCCTGGTCAAATTTAGTTTATCTAGCCGTGTCTCGAGTAAGAAAATTATCTCAGTTAGGTAGAATTAAATTTCACATTAACGACGATGGTGGTAATTGAGTATCCTTTGGTATTATTTGTAATTCTTCTTTGGTAAATCCGCGTTGTGGCGCTAGTGAATCTAGAAAATAAATTGCTGGCCTTCCTGATGATCTTGTTACAGCTGATATTTTATGTGTCGTAACACTCCAAGTTGGATCAGTTGCTCTTTTTCTTCCTCCCTCGGATTCTCCTTCCTTGTATAAATATCTAACCGTGACACTACCTAGCACAGGTGGAATAGTAGAATCTCGCTTTAGTGGTATATTTGGTTTTGTAATTGCAGTTGCGGGTTTCATTGATATTGTTCGTGTTACTTCGTTATTTAGCGCATTAATCACGTGAGGTAATCTTGTTACCCAATCGCGAGATCGTTTATCTTGAATAAATTCTCTCGCGTACTGATATCCGAATAATCGTTCTGCAAGAGTTTTATTGAATCTCTCAACGATAGCTTGATTGTGATGAACACCTACAATACCGCGACGGATTTTAACATTATTCTTTTTCATCAGTGAAGTAACCGCGCCAAGAAATTCTCGACCTGGATCAACCTGGAGAAGCTTCGGCCATGTTAATGGAGATCGTGAATAAATTTCGCTAAACGCCTTAGCAATATCTGTTGCTGTTTTATTCGATAACGGTTCCGCTTCCTTGTATCTGCTAGCAATATCAACAACCGTCAGAACATATTTGTATGTAACTCCGTCAACGGTATCGTAAGGAAGAAACATAAGATCAGCCTGATGGACTTCATTAGGGACGCTGACAGAGAAACTCGCATATGATATTTTCTTAGGCGGAGGAAGATAAATTTGCCAGACTGCTTGCCTCGATAGCCACGATTCAGCGACAGATTGCTTTACTTTTGCTGCCTTAGCAAGTTTGGCTATTGCTGATTTTCCTCGCCAAAATCCTCGCGGAGAATAATATATTTGCTCCATTATAAATTACCAGCACCTAGTACTAATTTACCTTTCATTGCTCCTTTTATTAACCAAGTTGCCAATTTCTCTTTGAAATTTTTATCAGGAATAGCATCTATTGCGTGAATTAATTTAATATCAGCGAGATGTCTTTGTTGTAAATCTCCGCTGCGATATGCAAGATCGTGATAGTAGCATGCGTTATCGATAGCATTTACTGGATCCTCGCCAGGATTTGGTTGATTATTATCGTTAAGTCTTATATCTAGCCTTGTACCAGGTCCGCAGTAATTATATCCTGGTAAATGTTTCTCTCCGGGATATTTCGCCCAGGGAGCTCCAGGCAGATTTGTTAAGGAGGCGGCGATATCTCCTCCGGTTCTACTTTTTTTTTTACAAATCTAAACTTAATTGTCTTACAAACTTCACATTCTCCCTTAATTGCATTCCTGTTGTTGCGTGTAACGACTTCGATTGGATTTATCGTAGCAGTTCGAGTGCGACACTTAACACAATATGAATCCATAATATTCTAATAACATGAATGTAATTGATTTTTCAGCCACGAAAAAACGCGAGCAAGTAAAGCACACCGAAGCATTACCGAATTCGATAAGAATGATAATTATTGGACCATCTGGTTCTGGAAAAACGCAATTGTTGCTAAATTTGATAATGAGATGGCTAAAATGGGATAAATTATATTTGGTTGCGCCATCCGTTGATGATCAGCGATGTTATAAAGTACTAAAGGAATTTAGCGATAAAACTGAGGATGGCACAATAGAATTTATAACGGATATCAATGAAACTCCATCAGTGGAAAGTTTAGATGGTGATGCTAATAATCTTGTTGTTTTCGATGATGTGATGCTGGATAAGCAAACTAACCCAGCTAGGATATTCTCGCGTGGCCGACACAAGAACACCGATGTGATTTACGTGACACAGCGATATACGCAAATTCCAAAGGTAATTAGAGATAATTGTAATATTTTATCAGTTTTCAATGGCGTTGATACTCACACGCTGAGGAATATTCATCAAACTTGGTGCAATGGCGACATGGATATAAATAAGTTTAAAAATTTCTTTAGTCACGCTCAGGCAACTCCACACGGTTTTGTCACGATTAATCTTCATGATCCGCGTAGTAGATATCGAGTCGGTCTTGATCAGATTTACTCATAAAATTGCAACCCAAATTTGCAATCACAAACAAATTTTACAATACCCCCCCCCCCAAAAAAGCTGCCTTTTTTTTTATGCCCGAAAATGCAATTTGGGTTGAAATTTTGCGGATTATTTTGCGTAGGAGGCGTTATTTTTGAAATCTGAGGCTTCTACGGAGAAATGTTCGGTGGGAGGCTTAAATTTATCTGAGCCACCTGGTCTGTACACCCTCCCTGCTGCTGCGGGTAATATGGTCCGAATCAGCCTGATTTTGGCCCGTCATCCATAATTTTGTCCCGTTAAGCCCGATCCAAATCAGGCACGGTCCGAAACAGCCTGCACTATGGGGGAAGGGGGCTACATACGTAAAACTTAATAGCTAACCACTACATGTTTGTTTGCCCCCCCCCCCCCAAATTATTATGCAGGTACCCCTGGTCTGCGCCCACTCGAATAGTTTTTCCAGGTGCCGCCAGTCTTACATTTTATACTTAGTTTTGAGATATGAATAATATCCTTATATACTTCGACAGTTTACACGGCACTTCTGTACTTCTACATTAATAAATTGTTAAAGGTGACTGGATCTTAGCGCAAGTAAAATTTTGTTTAAACGCTGGTTATCTGCACTACTAAAATCATCAGCAAATCCCCCCGGTCCAAATAAAGACCCGAAGACTATCCAAACCACCAGAAGACTGTAACATAACACTTTAAGCTACCCAGCAAACATGTCTACAATTAAACAAACAAACAAACAACATCAACAACAAAAAACCTCAAAAAACAAACAAACAAGGAACTACAAAAAAAAAACCCACACACAGAACAGAAAAAAAAAACAATTAAAAAACCCAATCCTGTGATAAAATTTTAAAAATCCTGCATTGTATAAATTATGGAGCAAGGTTGGTACAGTTTTATTTCCCTTGTCAGTATTCACTTATATTACAGTACACAAAATTACGATATCTTAAAGAAATATGCGAGTTTGGCGTCTGTCTGTCTGTCTGTCTGTCTCTCTCTCTCTGATGGTAGAGAACGACACAAGATTTTCTAGAAAATTAAAAGTAAACAACTTCTAAGTAAATCACGTGTGTGTGTGTGTGTGTAATTAAACTAGAAGAAAAACAGCACCCCACCCGATGCAACAATGAATATAAATATAAAGAACCATGTAAAGAGCGTATCTTCGCTGCGTAGCTAGGATGCAGATGGGTAAATGAAAAAGTGAGTATCAAATGACTTTGCAGCGCTGTTGGTATGCAGATATCCATATGATAAAGAACGCTCTAATACAGTAATTAAGAATCGTATGCAACAAGTGACCAACGATAACTCTATCGTCACTGTCCTGGACAAGCTTAAAAACATTTCTTGGACATTTAATTTTCAGTGTTGGTGTATTTTTAAGATTAAATTAAAGTAATTCTGTTCCACTTAAAAAAGAATATCAAATGTAAAACATAATTTTAGGGGTCTTAGGGTGTTTTCAAGAATATTGGGGACGTTTTGGGTGATTGGCCGCTCTCGCAAATCCCCGGATGACGGCGCCATGTGGAAATTGTGATGATGGCGGACATACGAGTGAAATTTGTGTCGCAAAAAATTAGTAAGATTCGATGGAGACCTGGCTCAAGACAGGGTCTTGTTTCATCAGATGTGTTTGCTACAGGGAGCTGGGACGATGAGGTTTATTTAAACACCGACTCTATTCGCAGGCTTTTGTGTATTTTAATTGAGAAAGACTATTCCCACGGCGGTCATGTACATGAGTTGCAAAAGGCTATTCGCACGACGGTTGCGTACGTCTGCCGTGCACCAGACCCGACGTTTCTTTTTTTTTTCAAACGTTTGTTGGTAAAACTAGTGCTACATGTAAGACCTTGACGCTGATATTTATGTTTTGGGCGTCAGGGTTTTTACTGCCTAACTAACAGCGCTGTGTATGTTTTTGATGTCGACTAACATCGTAACGAAAGTCAGATTTTCAGAAATATCTCACACAACTGGCAACAAAATAACGGTGCTTTTCTACAAACTAGAGTCATAATGTTTTAGTCAGACTTTACTTACTCTGATGTCTTTTCGCTAATAAATTAAAATTCTCACAAAAGAAATGGACTTGTTTTCAAGTTTTGTTGGGCTACATTTCAGTTTACCTGAAAGCCGAGAATGCCGAAATCTGGTTATGTTGACATATTATTCTTTAACAAAACGAATAAAAAATATATTATGCCTAATGGAACTGTAAAGCAACGCTTTGTTTCGTTCAAGAAACATATCCACCACATGAACCTATTTAAAACTTCGGCATACCTAGACTACCGTCACATTGCAGCAAACTGAAATGTATGTCAACGGAATATGAAAATGCGTCCCTTTGCTAGTGTCATATTTTCATTCCGCCAGGATAAAGACAGCACAGTAAGTATATAATTACACATAAATTAGTGGAAGAGTGTCGATAAATGCTGCCAAATGTATGAGATATTCCTGAAACTTTAACCATTATGCTATACAAGGCCATTACTTGGATAGTAAGACATGGCACTAAAACAAAACCAGCCTGTGCTATGTCTTACATTGTAGTACTAGTAAAACTTAAAATTCATTCCAGATTAATGGATGTGCAGATGGACCAGTTGCTTCTGAGCTCCATGCATGTCTCCAGCCTGAGCCAACACCCGCCATGGGGCACAGGGGCTCGTGTCATCGCTTACAATTGACCTGTCATACATGTACTATTTACCACCATGTCTGCCAATTCTGTGCAACGATACTTATTTCTGTAAACACTGGATCGTGTGCTAATTTGGGTCAAAAATCCATTTTGTATCAAGAAATAACGATCATACTTTAATCAAGAAAACTGGTATTCATAAAGCGTACAAAAATATCCCACATATCAACTCAAAAGACATGAAAATATGATTTCTAAATGGCAGCATGAAGACCCACTCCATGACCTTCTTAAACCTGTAACCCAGAAAATCCTATTTACTATGTATCTTTTAGAATCATGCAAATAAATGCATTATATAAAAAATTCTGCATCTTAATCCAAGTTTCCAATTTTGCAAGTTGTCCCACACGTACAATATCGTCTGCTACCCAGCGTGTCAACTTGCCACTAGAACGGCATTCTCAAGAAATTCCCCAGCATATAGTCTGTTAAATTCTTGAGTAATTCTTCCCTATAATCAAAACGTAAACACATTACATACTATTCATTGTTGTTTCTCTTCCAAATAATAGTTTTTTTTTTTTTCTAAAATGTTCAACTTTACAAATTTTTTTACATGATTGGTTTTGTTTGCTTAATAAGTTAATATCTCTTGCCATTTATTGGCATAGTTACATTGAATTTTGTAAAACTAGCTATAAACCTGATCTAATTACTTGACTGAAATGCTGACAGAAACTGTCCAAAGTAACATATTTCATTTCTGTAGCTCGATGGATAAACATTACATCTTTTAAAAGCTGTGCGCAGAATAGTCCAGCATATTGCTAGTCATGGAAACAACTGGGTTGTATCCCATATGTCCAAAATTAATATTATTTTGAACACAATATTCTAGTGACAATTGCCTCTTTTCAAATGGTAAGCATTGCAGTATTTTATTTTCGTCAATCGGTCGAATTAGGTAAGCATTTTGTTTCAGTATTGGAGATGGAAACTTTAGGTGCACAGAAATGCCCGACAGCATTGTAGTAACTACAAGGGAGGACACTTATCTCCTTGCTCGCATGACCTATTTAAGAATAAACACTTATATTTCAAGCTATGCTTATTTTATAATGAATGCTGTAATAAAACAGATAAACACTATGCCTGCCACATAAGCATTTCTGAACATAATATTTTAATTAATAATGTCCATAATACTTTTACATTTATCAAACTGTTAGTATGTCACTCGTATCACATGTTCCCTACTTTGCAACTTAAATTTTAAAAAAAGTTTTATACATAATTGTACCAATAAAGAAACTCCTTGAAAATATAACATGCATGCTACCCTTGGAGATTTGTTTTCCTCTGGCTAACAGCAGAATTTGTGAGCACACTTCGATAATTAGTTTTTCCACAAAGCAGTGCATTTGTAGATGTTACTGGCAACATCATGTATATGCATATTGGTTACTTTGAGAATTAAGTGCTCATGATAAAAAATGCAGAAAAAATGGACAATAGAAAGTGCCACATCTTAAATTGGATTTAGGTGGGATTTTGCAGGTGTGTCAGTGTATATATTTCCAGTTCACTTGTTGATAACCGCTAAATCAGAGTAATATAAAATTTCATTTTATAGGGCTACCATGCAGACAGTTTCAAGAGTACCAAATGCAAGGCAAATGCCTATTAGTGAATTTAAAAAAAATGATAATTAGCATTCTTGCAACAAGTTAAGATATTGACTGTATCATGTAATCACTGCTCATGATCAGAAGATACCAAAAGTCAATGTGGATTGAGGTGATTGTTCCAAGTGTTTATTTTTCCATGTTTATTTCGTTGCTGTGTCCTGCTCTGATTAATGTAAAAGTTTAATTTTGGAGGAATAAGTGCATTTTAATGCAGCTAAATATTTTATATTACTACTTAAAATTGTTGTGAAGTGGCAAATTTTATGTCGATCTAACAAGAATACCATTAGCTGAGACCAGACAACCATTAATTAGATTTATGGAGACAAGCGCGTATCATATCGCCATACTACCGTGTACGGTAATGTCCTTTAGAGGGAGAATTCTGTTCCTAATTAAACATTTGTTTATACAGCAGCCAGGCGGACACTTTAGGACAAGGAAAACTTCATTTTCATGGTAAAGTTGTCACAATTGAGAGAATGCAGAAACTCTGTTACTCAAACTACCAGGGTCAAGTTGACCCTGACTTTGGCGCCTCTGGAAAAAGGCGGCAGAGATATTTGATTCTGAATGGTATGTTAAATGAGAGGGCGTGTTCCAACGCAAAATTTCATAGGTTTTAATATCGCCCGCATCGAATTTTAATCAGTCTAAGCTTTTCCTACAAGAGGAAACCCAAAGGTTACGACTCCGGGAATTTGCAAGAAATTTCCGTAAAACTGTTGTCCAAAAAGGGGATGATTGTCGAAAGGAACCGACGAACTAATCTACCGATTAGAGGGAGAAAAACGTTGACAGCAAAGGTAGTGTGACAATTCCATGTAATTTGTTGATGCCATATATAATGCTTTGCTGAAGTTATTTATTTGTATCTGCATGAATCTTTTTTTCTACATTCGTGTAATAATTTGCTTTATGAAGTATAACTGTGTTGAGTTTATGCATAGGAAGTTGTATATTAATCTTCTTTAAATAAGTTTGACGAATTGTTTGAAATTGTCGTCTTGTTTGCATAAGGATTATGTTCTAAGAATTTAATGCATTACATTAGTTAATATGATTTCAAGAATCTGTGAATTCGCCGAATTTAGAAGATTTCACGTATGATTAAGAATAAGTGTGTATTGACGGAAATGATCTAGTAATTGATTGACGTGATGGATCCTATTTATTCGCTGTGTATGTGGTAATGTGTAAGGTCAAGGCGTAGCGAATTAGCCATTTGACTAACTAGGGTCATTATAGGACATGTGGAGTCGATTGATAGCCTTAGCGTCTGTTTAACACTGATAGTGAAATCTGATAACGAGGGAGAATAATGAAGAATTAACCGTTTCATAAATAACGGGAAATTTAGGTTGTCTCTATTTATATTTATTTAAAAGGGAGAAAATAGCTCCAGAGACATATGGAACGAAGGAGTGATGTTATTCTGAGACCTATACGGAGAAGCATAGAGTAGAGTGCAGTGAGACATATCCTGTGACGCAACCCTGCGACGTATTAATTTCTGAAGAAGTATTTTGAGAGTGTCCTGAGACGGGTGGCAGAAAGTATCATCCCGAGATCCAAGGGTCTGAACAGCGACAGAGGAAGCAAAACAGACTGAGGACGAGCAGGTTATGAAACCATACAAGACGTTGACTTCAATTGTTCACTCGATCCTATGATGAACTAAATCTATCAGTAACAGATCGACTATCTTATTTTAATCTATTTGCATTTTCTTTGTATTTCGGTGAAAGTTAAATTTCTAAAAGCAGAGTACATTCCTGATGTAATGAATTTTCACAGTGTTTGTATGTAATTGATTAAATTGTTTGTTTACGTGTACGGGGGCTCGTGTTGGTTTGTTCTATATACCTGCTCAGATCTCTATCTATCCCACCTATAAGTTTCACCACTTATATTTACTCGAACTGGACAATAACATCGAGGGCGGTCAACCCCTAGATAACGAAAACCAAATACGGAGGGACATTCACTCCCCCCATGCAACAATTGTTAATATGTAACAGAAGACAATTATCGCTGATGATTCAAGCTGGTTAATGCCTATGATAATACAGTTTTATTTTGTAATAAATAGCAGAAATAGGTTACATTTTGGTTTGGTAATATTTTGACTGTGAGTATGTTTTGACTTGGATACATTTCTGCATTCATAGGTATGTTTTGATTTTTACGTTTTGAGTGTATATCACCCTATGATGTCTACCGTGATGTTTATGTTGTTTGGTCAGCGTGTTACTTCTGGGGAAAAAACGGCATCATGTAGCGTGTTCCACAGTTGACCCAAGGCTCCCTTGGAAATATTTTTCTTTGTGCCATGAAATTTGTCAAATTAAAAAATTGGAGCCACTTTTCAGCAATGGGGCCCATTTTATGACATGATGCAAGGACTTAAATATATACATTTAATTTATTGGCTCTATTTTTAATCTGTATAAACATGAAAATAAAACAGTTTTTACATGTTTTTGTTACATTTCAAAGTACAAGAATAATTATTAATAAATATAACAAGACCATTATATAAACATGAAGTTCATTGTATAGCATATGAAAAGCAGTAGTGAATAATAATGTTTCTTTATAACTCGTAATAAAAAATACTGCATAGCCTTTATGAACAATGTCACTGACACTTTATCAGTATCTGTCTCATTATTTTCCCAGACCATTTTTTAAATGCCTTTATGAAATCAACATTCTTAACAGGGGGGCCCATCTGTAGAAATTCTCATTAAAAGTTTTGTCCATATACCCATAGAATTTCGTATGTTTGTTTTTACGACAAATTCTAGTGACTGAACCCCCTGTCACAATCTAGTAGAAAAAGAGGCAACAAGTAACCTGGTAGATGCCTCAGATGCAGCTGGATATAAGTCTTCGTTTTTCAGAGCTAGATTAGCCAGATTCTTTGTACTTGATACAGGCTAGTTTTATAATGTAAATTTTTTATTGGTATAAATGACTTGGGCCCTTAACAGTAGGCGACCAGCATCCTTGTAGTGACATCCTGTGTTACTTAGCTAAGTTAGACCACAAAAATATGTTATCATAGTAAATAATCCTTAAAACACTAAGCAGTCCCAGGTGCATCTCACGCTCAGTTTGCAATAAACATAAATTAACAAGTACAAATGACACCAAGAGGATCTGAAAACGTCCGGTACACTAACCACAAAGTCACCCTCGACTTCTTGCCTCATATGACATTCAGCAGATCCACACTGGTTCTCAGTTTTGCATCCCCGAACAAGCAGGGGATGAAACTAATGAAAATATCTGCCATTATGATAGGTATATACTAATGTACAAGAATGCAAATTGAACTGCTTCCGTTTCAGCGCTTACCCTTGCAAACTTACTTAGAAACAAACTGTATGTTTTGAAAGTCCTTGACTCTGAATGCTGGGAAAAAATGCTGGTTTTGTTTTGTGTTTTCTGTACAACTGCATTCAGAACTATGAAAATACTAGACTGAGACATACAACTCTCCCTCATTATAGCCAGGGTCAATAATCAATGACCACATTACACACAGCAAAGTGTTATCACCAAATCTTTTACCAACCTGTTCAACAATAGACTATATCCTCCAGTCATTCCCTATTTCCTACTGATCACATCTATTTGCTTCTCAAAACGGAGTCAATTTGCAGTTAGCTGCAATCATGTTTGAGTAACGTCTTATTCATCATCGGCCGATACTGATAGATGACCACTCATTACTGTGAATACTGGTGGGGACTTTAGGTGGCTGAGTGATATAAGGCATTCACCGCTATCCATGTACATTTGAGTCTTGGCTTGGTCAGTGTGGATATATGAGAAAACTTGCTATCAGGTTTCCATGCATCAGTGGTTCTTCCTGTTGTCTTCCATGGTTCTTTCTCCACTAATTATACTGGCTGCCATGTATACTATCATGTGCTGAAAAATGGCATAAAACCCAAAACAACCAAATTAAAGAAGTACAAGTTTGGGGGTAGAATTTTTGTACTTAGTGTCTTGTTGCCCATCAGTTTTCTAGTAATTGGCCACCCCTGACCAGAAAAGTTTAAGTGTCATAGTCAACCACATGCTTGGTTTTCTTAAACTGGCATAGACCAGTAGCAGTGCACTGGATGAATGTCTGTCATATCTCATTCCTGGAAACAAACCATACATATGCACATTCTTTAGCCAAGTACACACAGTTGTGAGTACAACTCTTGCAAAGGAGAACCCAACAACTAGGGATAGATATATTGTGAGATATCACCATAGCTATATGAAAGCAGGGGATGATGATTGACTAAACAGGCCTGATCAGTGGACAACAAGCCAGATACTGAAAAATATGAAAATGAGAGGGAGGCTTACAATTCACTGTATCAAGATGGGTTGTCCTCTGATTCTCAATCTGGTACAACACACTGGGCAACCTGGTGAGATGGAGATGGACTAGGAGACAAACCACAGTACCCAGCACTTGAAGTACTCGAGGATGACAACAAGTTCAGCAAGAAGGTGAATATAGATGTCAACTTGAGCAAGTGACAGGAGTTGAATACTTATGAAAGGGCTGCAATTGTAAATGATTCTTATTCAGCAGAAACCAAGAGTGAAATTGACCTGTGAGTTGAAACAAAACAGCATGAAGACAGTTTGATGAGGATGTAGACCAACTGTAGGAAGATTGTGTGTGTGTGATTTGGAATTTTAATGCAGCTCTAACAATTTTTCAGTCATATCACTACGATGTCTGCAATATGGCAGTTTATGAAATCCACAACAAGTGGGTTGCCTGGGAAGTATAAGGTCTGGTATTACCACCAAGGTATTTTACCAAGAATAACCAGACAATTTTGATAACAAGTCCCATTGACTAACATAGAAGCAATTGAGATATTGTTCAGTACATATCTATAGTGTTGGATGGGAATACCAAGAAGCTTTGGTAGTATCAGCTTGTACATCACTAGCAGCAAGAAGCAGTCCCCCACCCCATCATCTGTGATAGAGGAGTGAATGGTGACCAGGGCCAGGCAGGTGATGATGTGAGGGAAGCAGCAGTAGAAGGACTTGCATGGAAAGTAGCAAGAACCAAAGAGGAGCATGCCATGGTCCAGAAAGTTGTATGCCTTGGATAAGAGGTAGACAGGCAAAGATAAAGCTATCAGTTTGAGGAAGCATGGGGATTATTCTACACTGGAAAGCTGCAAGGTCCAGGCAGCTGTCTTGGAGTGACATCTGAAGTTGATACCTAGAAAATCAGTTTCCTCTTATGCTGATTGTATGATGTTCTCCCTACATGCCAGTATGAATAAAGCCAGGAGAAATAAACATCAAGCGAAAAGTGTTCCCAAATTCATCTTTGTGAGGAGTGCCAAGACAGAAAGGCAGAAGGCTGAAGCAAGAGAGTGTAGAAGTGGGAGATGCTATATCATGCAGGCAGATAAAAAAAGAACAGTTAAAGTTCCCAAGGGACATCTGTGACACCAACTTTGATATTGTACTTTGGATAGGAGGAACCAAGCAGGTGATTTTGTTGAACTAACAGTGTTCTGGAAAGCTAGAATGGAGAAAGTCCATTAGAGGAGACTGGCCAAGTAGCAGCCACTCATGTGAGTGCCAGCAGAATGGTTGGAAGACATGGAATAGAGTGGAAATAGGATGCCATGACTTTGCAGCACAGACCTTTTAGCATGCCATGGCTAGTGATATGGATTACAGGACCTAGACACTGGAATTATAGTTACCAACCCTGGTAAACAGGCAGAGGAAGTTTCACATTAAATTTGGCAGAAGAGAGATTAGCAATTAGCTGAGTGTGATCAACTCCTGGAGACTGTTGTGGGTCAGTCTCTCTATAATAGGGTATAACCATTTGATGATGGAACTGATTGCGGTGAAGAACTACATATATCTGTATATCAGTTGTTCATCCAGTATGGCTGCCATAATGACTGTCTTGAGAATCTTCTTTTCATGACTCGCCCTAAATGGATGATCATTTATGATTTGAGAGTTTTAACTAATACACTTCTGATCACATTTAGTTTTACCAAATGAAATTAGTGCCTAGGTAACATCTACACTATGCACCACAGTGGCTAATTTGAAGATCATGTTATCGCTGAAGAATACCAGAAATAGTTTCAGCACTCAACAGTTCTAAGGAACAAAGGTGTTATCTTGAATTTCTTAAAATTATTTCACCCACTCAAGCATCAGTTTCTTAAGGGAATCTTGTTCCCTTTCTACTCTCTTACAATCCTACAGCCACCCTCCAGAAACTCGAGTGGCAGGTTAATGTATTACTAATGTTTAAAATGTTTTGGTAGAGGGGTTTAAAAGTAATTTTAATTGTGCATCCTGTCACTATTAGATTCCTTTCCACCTGAGTCTGATGACTTTATTAGTTAGGGCCCTAGAAAAGAATGAAGATGTGCATCACCTGATGATGGCAATTCCAACTGTTGATACACATGTTCTAAGAATTTTTAGAACAGGAAGATGGTACATCTAGCATGTACGATGATTTTTCCATTGTGGAAAGGGTAATTGTTGTTGCTATGGGTTTTATGCCATTTTTTAGCACATGATAAGCCTTACATGGTAGCCAGTATATTTGATGGAGAAAGATCAAGGTTTGGAAAACCCCATTAAGAACCACTGACCAATGAGAAGCTACTGGCCAGCTTTCTGACATATGTTGACCAAGACTTGAACCCACACAGACAGGTGAGATTTAAATGATCTGTTATGGCTTGTACCTTAGACCACCTGGAGCCTCATGGAAAGAATAAGCTAAACAGTTGTGACAGGTAAGTATTACACAGTTGAAATTTGTTTACCCCCCCCCCCCCTTTATATTTTCTACACACAGTGCTTAAAACACTGTCTTCTCTTGAATTCCTGGAGATTATTCTTGGTCAGAAGAACATCCCTTTGAGGGACTCTTGTTATATATTTGATGACAAGACAGACAATAAACAGATGGAAAATGTGACATTATTCCAGCCAAATAATTTTGATGATGGTTGTAACAGGATAGACCTGAATGGATGCATGGATCAAATGACAACACAAAACAATGTGATGAAAGATGGAAGTTTATGATATGAATATATATATATATATATATATATATATATATATATATATATATATATATATATATATATATATATATATGCTACAAATACAGTGACTCTTTCAGTTACTTTATCCAAACATTTATAAATAGGAAAAAAATGATTATCTCACGGAATGAAAGTAAGATTCAAATTATCTCTTGTAATCAGAATGACCCAATTGTACTCAATTGGTACAAAAATCAATTGAAACAAACATGACTCGGTCATTTGTACAGCCATATGATTCATAAATATTTGTAAAAACTTGCAAATGTGTCCATTGACAAACCACACAGTTCTCCTGATTTCTTGGGTTGGCCCACACTTGTATTGGCTGTACAGACCCTTCATAGATCCACCATTTGCACAAGTTTACAAATTAGCGGTTTTGTCTTCGTATGGCACACACATATGCACCGACAGTACACAGTTCTCCTAAATTGGGCTGGCAAACTTGTATTGGCCACGCCCACCCTTCATTACAGACAGCTACAATAAAACCAAACTGGTTATAATAACAGGTACAGAATTAAAATCTATTGATAAATGCTACTAAATTAAACCCCTAATAGCAATTTGTAACAATTCAGAAGTTTACATTTCAAATCTGCTTGGTAGTTAAGGCATTTCACGATACGAAATTAAAAAGTGAATATGCTTCACATATCAAATAAAATACAAATGTAACACTTACCCCTATGGCTGGAGAACAGAATTGAGAACATTCACTCCTTGACAAGATCCAAAGACCAGTGTGTCAGTTAGAAAACAAACTTGCCTTAAATATACAGGAGAGTGAGTATAGGTATGGGTAAAATACCCGTGCTTTTAGTGTCTCACCTCAAGCAATCTATACTAAGATACATGCTAGTTCGGTTGCTTACCTGGAGAAACACTTATCCACACTAGGTACCGTACGCAGGTACGATGAAAATGAACAAATTGTTCTTAGGTGAAACAAGTTATTTCTTGCATTATTTTGTGACAATGGTGATGATTGTTTTCATTGGTATTCCGCAGAGTAATTCAGTCAGCATATGGCATCTGCCTGGCTCCCAGGGTGATGAAGACATGGAAGATGATGTCTTGGATGAATTGGTCGAAAAGGAACCACGTCTTCTATGTGAAACCCTACACAGAGGAGATGTGCAGGACTTGCAGGTATAAAAAATGCACCTTGCTTGAGTACTTAAGAAGTATGAATTAATTATTTAAAGATTATGGATTTAAACCCACAATTTGATATCCATTGTTTATCTTACTCATTGTGCAAATAAGATCATTACTAGCAAAGGAAGCAAAAAGAAAACTGGGTGCATGAAATACTTGGTTCTACAGATAGGATCCATTATGGATAACTTTTTTTACAGTGAAGAATCTTGTTTTATTCTAAACAACAGTAACACTAGAATGCATCCATATTCATATGCAAAAAGCAGTGATGTAATAAAATGTATTTGCTGGTACACATGATGGGTGTAAAAACTGCTATTGAAAATAATGGTAATTTTTTTTTTATAGAAAAGTGAAGAACTTCATTTGCAATAGTTATTTATTGACAGTTATTAACACATTAACCCCTAGTGACGACTTAACGGGGCAGGAGGTAGTAGCCTACTGCCAAGCTCTGTAGCGTCATGGTCATGCATGATACACTAAAGTGGGTGGTATTATAGAAAGGTAGACAGATGTAGCTCTACAATGATACCCAATAATTTGGAATATCTAGTTGCACTACAATATACAGAAGAAAAAAAACACATTTTTTGGACCCGACTTTTTTCTACCGAAAATTCGCCCATGGTTGAAATCCGATTTCTTGTTTGGATTTTAGACTTTTTGGTCTCAGATCTAAGGCAAACCGGTATGAACTGCAAAAAGACAGATGAGCCTTTGCAAAAAATAGGATCAGATGGGCATTTGGAATAAAGAGTGGTCTCGATACAAAAATAATGGCTCCGTTTAGCAAAGAAAAGAAAAAAGGAACTCCAACTTTTACCCTTCTGCTCATGCGCGAGTGAAATAGCCAATGAAAAACGATGTTTCTAACACAAATAGGCAGTATGTTATTGAAAGATCACACAGGTTTTGGTGTTTTTGGATCTATTCAGAAATAGCTTTCAAAATGTGTTTCCTACTCGATTTTCAGGCAAAAATGACAAAAACCTCCAGGGGTTAATGTGCTAAACAAGTAATCAACCAGTTTACACCCCCCACTCATGCACACACTGGAGATGTCCATCCCTTTCATAAATTTTCTGGTCTCAAACTTTCACCCATGCTTATGCTGTTTTGTCTTTTTGGACGAGGCATAAATCTGCTTCATGGATGAGATATCAAAGTTCACTAGTGTAGTACAGTGATATCTAATTTTCCTTATGGTCTCCATGACCTGTTTAGCGTACAAATTGTGCTAGTTTGATTTCAATTCTTTGTAGTCTTTATTTAGTGTCAATTCTAGTGATTGAAGTTGGTTCGTACATGAAGCAGGCTTACATAAAGGAGTGATACCATTGTCTTACAGTTAGCATCTTTGCACTTTGAGGGACTCTGAACACAAAAAATATTGAAACTACCTGCTAATTGCATTGAGCAATGACCAGCAGGACATATGTTTGGTTCACATTTGGAATGATAACATTGTCCAAACTAATGAGGGATCTAAGTTGAATTTTATCACTCTTAAGCCACTGTGTTAATGGCTTAATGCCTTGACCATCAGAAAGTACTGATGGTGCAGTTTTATAGACAGAGGTTTAAGTAAGAGATCATTTGTTCTTTAACAGTCAGTTAGCTGCACCACCTCCCCTTGACAGATATTTGATTTGTGCTCATAAATGTGGTAATTTTAGCCATTGATGTGACCACTGTTGTCTGTCTAGTTTTGTTCTTTTATATTTATTTTAATTTTGGATTGTAATAAATTCATCAAACCTACAATTAAGTCTTACATAATTAAAATTAGTTTTACCCCCACCCATCCATACATTGTAATACATTACTTGCTACTATTGCACTTCTAAATTTGCCATTTAGGAAGGAGGCTGATGACCTCAACATATATAGTATAGAAAGCAATTGCAGTGGGAGTAAACACTACTGTAGGCAAATATAAGGATGGGCTAACAAAAAATGCATGTACTGCAAAGATTCTTCTCTCCCACCCCACTTTTTTTTTTGTACAGTTAGTCAAATCAAAAGATGAAGGTATTTTTTATTATGACAGAAATCTGGCATGTTCTTTTAAGTTTTAACCCTCTGATACTAGTTGGAGGAGAGACTAATTAGCTAGGAGTCGTGGAAAAGGAAAGTAGTTCAGTTGTACCTGATAAGTATTACATAAGTAAAAATTTGTTAACCCTACCCCACCCGCACAATTTTTGAGATGGGAAATGACATTATTGGCTAGAGCTAATGACTTTAAAGCAGAAAACTGGTTTAGTGTCAGAACAAATGCAATTCAAACTAATCAACATAAAAAATTCTGATGAATATTGATTTTGTTCCCAGTACTGAAAGTTGATTTGAAACAAGATGGACAGCATTGGAATAGGAAAAATTAATGCCTGATAGAAGCAAAGTATTTTTAGAAACTGAGATGTGCAGAGATGTTGCAGGACACTTCCTCAACCATCATTATGTGGACAGTTTTATATAAAAAGTGCCATTTGCCAAATTGTACATGTTATCTAATTCTCATCACTGGTGCAACAGTTTCTGTCTTTAGATTTGGCAATCTTAAAATTATTCATTTTTGTGTATTGATGAATTGCCTTGTGCCAGTCAATTTTCAGAATTGCCAAATTGTTAAAATATTTTTAGAAATGTCTTCCCTATGCTTTACAGTTTTTACCATATCTGTTGGGACACAATAAAATAATTTTGTTGGTTTCCTGTTCCAGAACTTAAGTTGAATTTTTTTTTTCTCACCTTGGTCATATGTCCCAAGACTTGATAAACAAAATAAATTCATGTTGAATTTGCACGCCACCCCCACCCCACCATGCACATTGCTATAAAATAAACAAAACACTTACTTGTTGATAAGATGAAAGAAAATAACCTTGTATTGTTGTTATTTATTCCATACTTTTCATAATGAGCAGTAAAAAATAAAATGTATCCATGAACTCCGTATATGTAACATAGGCATCCATACTGTAGCATGTATTATATCCAGTAACACAAGGCAGATTGTTCATTGACGTGAAATCATGTTTGCTTATACTAAATGGTTTGAACATGTTATACGACTGAAAACTGGATCCAACAAAATCTCATCTGATTGCTTGAAGATAACTGCCATTCACACATGACATGGTGTTAGGTGCAAAATAACCAAGATTGAATTATATCCAGGTCAACTATATGACAGTCTCTTGCAAATAAAAATTATTATTTGGAAATACATTCACTTGAGTGCAAGTGACAATCTTTTCACTGGCATCAGTTACAAAAAGTAGTATTAATGCAAGTTATTGCTGTGTATACTATTTACCCATAGACATCAGTGCCTGTTTGTATTAATAATAACTATAGATGCCAAGCAAATAGAAGTTCGGGTCAGGTGGTGAATGAACAAAACTGGCAACGAGCAGTAAACTCATTGTTTGAACTGAACGACAGGACATCAAAGATGAGTTATTTTTATTACAAAACAAGCCGACCTCAGGAGCCAGCTTTGAATACTTTTAAGAAATTTTCTTTTTCTTCAAAAAGGAAATCAATACAAAGGTTATTTTATTAATAAGCAAGCCAACCTCGGATGCCAACTATGGATTCTTATAAATGTGCAGATCTTTTTCATTAAAGACAAAGTTGGCCAAGATATGGAAGCTAACTTGGGTTCCTTTTCACCAGTATTCATGGGAAATTTGAAAATAAATTGAAACAATGGAACAATTTTTAAAGTGACATGGTATTGTGCATCCTGCATGGACATTGATAACCCAGTGTCGCCCAGATTATTTAGAGAAAATAATATCATTTGATGAATTTGTGAAGGCCAGAAGAGAAGATGATTTCACTGACAATATGATCATTAACATGGATGAAATTCTAGTGTACTTTGATCTCATTCCTGGACAGACTGATGAATAAGATGGGGGTTCAAAGTGTGAGAATGAACACAACTGGTGCAGATTTTTAAAAAATCTGACTTTAGTCCTTGCAGTTTCTGCTTCAGGAGATATTTTCCAACATGCAATTTTCAAATGATCTAAAAGTTGTCCAACAACTTGCAACTTGTAAAAATGTCTCAGAACATACAGTGAACAACAAAGTTACTTTAAAAATTAATTTATGGTGTCCCATCAAATATGGTATATGTAACATGCAAGAAAGAGAAGTTAAAAATTACCATGAATCTCTGGGATAATATATACTAGTGACTGAAATATAAGTTGGCAAATGATATGATGTTGTGCACTATGCATTTGGGGAGTTATGAAAGAAAGTAAGATTACAAAAGAAGGTAAATAATGGTGATCATGGGGAAAAGAAAACCTGAATTTCAAGCCCGGGTATGGACATTGATTTTTCTATACCATCTCTCCTTAAAATATCATTATCATACATCTCTTCCCAACCACATAGGATTTTTGAAGCTGACCAGAGGGATGGGAGGTATGACTCGTACTAGGAGAATGCACACGTGGTTCACATGCATGAGATCTGCACATGTCAACTTTTGCATAGTGACAAAAAGTTCATTTGTCCATTTTCTTAATGACAAAAATTCACTTGTTATAATAATAATTTATAATAATAATAACATTACTTAGAGAGGGCAACTCAGTTAGTTATAGAACTAATCTACCTTGAGGCCTTCTATATGTTATGTACAATATATACAGTATATACAACATGATGTGAAGAAGCTGGCTTGACACCTAATAATTAAGTAATTTTAAAATTGAAAGTATTAAGCCTGAAACATCTGGCTTGACAGTAAGTAAGTGATTTTAAAAGTCTAAGTATCAAGCCTGGTATATGTGAACACAAAAACATTTATAAAATATAAAAATATCATCCTGCATTGAAAAATTTAACTGTGAAAATGATTTTAAATTAGAGAAAAGTGGGCAGTATTTATTGTACTAGAACTGTTCAATGGTCTAAAGATCTAAAGATTTTATCCATTTGAGACATTGATTATGAAAAGAAGAAATGCTAGGAACTTGCCTTATGTCACTGAGAATGTTGTTCCATACCAGTGGGCCAGTATATTGAAAACTTTTTTAAAATAATTCTTTCTTTGGCTATGGTATTACATAACTTTTACTTATGGACCTTAAATTTGGAGTACCATCAGCATCTCTTTGGTGAAAAATATTGCTTAGATAGACAGGAATGGCTTTTCTGGATACTTTATACACCAATTTGGCCTTTCTAAGAAATATTCTTTCATGTATTGTTAAAACCTTGATATTATTTATTGCGTCCTGAAAATTGTCTATACATTGATCTAGAATTAAATGGCAAGCCTGCTTTTGGAGTCCTAAAAGTGTTATGTTTGAATTAGAGGTATTACCCCAAATTACATTACATTAGTCCAGATATGACTGAATATAACTTTATAAAAGATGACCATATACTGAAGAGGAATGTATGTTTTGATTTTCCTCAGTAGCCAAAGATAAGAATTAATCTTTTTTGAAATATGTTTGATGTGAATAGATCAAGTAAGATTCTTATCTACGAATACACCAAGAATTTTATCATGAGAGGTCATACTAAGGCTCACATTGTAAAATAGAACCAGGAGTTTGTCGCTATCTAGCTTGCTCATTGTTGTTGCATTGTAACTAGTAGGGCTTTTGTTTTTTCTGTATTTATGATAATACTGTTTTCCTTGCACCATACTTGAAGTCTGTTGAGAGCATTTTGTAAGTTATTTTCAAGTACCATTTTGGTTTTACCCATCTCAGACGGTGTAGTATCATCTGCATAAAGGTCAGTGGAAGAAATTGAAGTTCAAGCCTTAAGAGGTTGATAAAAAGAATGAATAACAGAGGTCCAAGGATAGTACCCTGTGGTACTCCACAATTAATATTTTTATTTTTAGAAAGTTGATCATTTAAAGATACTTTTTTGCATTCTATCAGTTAAGTAAGAAGTAAACCAGTTTAGGAAGTTTTCCTTGCATTGATAGATTTTTAGTTTTTCAAGCAAAATTTCATGGTCTGCAAGATCAAAAGCTTTACGAAAATCAACCAAAATAGTGCCTACCATTTCTACTTGATCTATTGCTTTCAACCATTTATCAATCAAAGATACAAGTGCAGTTTCACAGGAGTGATTCTGTCAAAACCCAGACTGATTATCATGAATAAGATCACAAGTGTTCAAATGGTTGAGAAAAGAATCCTGTACATGTTTTTCTGGTAATTTGGAGAGACAAGGAAGGACGGAGATTGGTCTGTATTTATTTACATTATCTTCCTGCTTTATGCAATGGCAGTTTTCCATGTTTGTGGAAATTTATTAAACCTAATACTTTCATTGCAAATGAAAGCTATACTCTCTACAATTGCAGGTGCAGCTACCTTTAGTAGCCTTGGTCCAGTCATATCTAGTCCTGTAGCAATACAGTCATCCATTTTTTAAAATATATTTCGACACAAATTCTGGACTCCTTTCAGGAATTTCAAACTTTATATTGTTTGGTATTTTTGTAGCACAAAAATGTTTGAGTTTCGATGAAGTTCTGGGTTCTTAAAGTTTTTCAGCAATTTGAACCAAAAAAACTTTACTTTTTCATAGTGAAAAAAATTCACTTGATAACTTTTTCAGTGCCAAACATTCACTTGCTGACTTTTTCATAGTGACAAAAATTCACTTGTCCTTTTTTATACCTTAGAAATTCTCAGCAGACCAACCAAAAATTTCAGTCATCCCCTGTATCGGACTTAGTGTTTGCTCATCTCATGGTCATATGAACTAAAACTACATTAAATAGCAGAGCCATAACCAGAAAGTAGCCAAAATTAAATTTCCACTATTTATAACGTCAATGGTCAGTGCAGTTGGTTAAAAGAAACTAACTTTTAAAAGCTTGATAATAAAGAAAATCCTCTCATCACCAGGTTGCAAAGTTGTTTAAGTAAGCACTTGAATTTTGCCACATGTCAAGCAATCCATTGCCTAAATACAGATGTCACTGTAATGATTAATATTGCTGTAATAGCCTACTAAAGATGGCTTCAACGGCCTTTTTTAGGCTTGCAGCAAGGTGTATTTTCACAACTTCGTGTACTTATTCGTATTGGAAAATTATTTAATTTTTATGGGGACTCCCACCCTTGTGCTGCTTTAGGAAATCACTAATTTCTGCATGAATCTATGTTAAGTTCATTTACATGTGGTTTATAAACACCTGATGCAGTAGCTTTTCTGGAGTGGATTTTGTTTAATGAATAATTGACTTGCACTTAACTTTTGCGACATAATTATCAAGTCAGGTTACCATTTGAAAATCCATTTGAAACTCCTCTACAGCAATACACAAAGAATTTTTATACAAGACCAATAACAAGTTTTTCTCTTTAGCTACAAATCCAGCTAAATAGGCTGTAGTGTCAAAGGCCAGAAGATCTTCTGAAACCTGTCATTTGTTTTCCATCGGATATTACCCTACTATTAAACTACTTTGTGGATTTCCATGAAACTTTGCACACACATTCATCCCAAGTCAAGTTTGGTTCTTAATGAAAATGGTTCCTTGTAGATGTCCAATATGGCCATAATGGTGGTGATCCTGAAAATCTTGTGACTACTACTAAGCCATTGATATATTGACTTTACATTTTCACTGTAAGGCTTTTTGCAGTGTAGACGGTTATGTATGAGAATGCTACTATCTGACATCCAACATGACCATCTGGAAAGTCTTGCTGCACCTGAACAGATGTTACATTAACATCAGGATATATGCAATTGTTTGTAAATGAAAATGGTGCTAATCTGACCTCTGCAGTGGCTACAATGTCTGTCTTATTGAAAATTCTGCTATTGCTATTCCCTCTGAATAAGCCGTCATGGGGTTTTCACTCAGAGACTTACGACATCTTGTTCACCCTAATTATTTTCAAGAAAGCCAATAACATTCATGCCCAAATAGTTTTACACAAAAAAAGAAAGAAATTGTCCGAAACATTTTGTCATGGGATGTTTGAAAAATTAAATGTGCCATTTATTTTTACAATACTTCACTGAATTCTTTCTTTCAGTTCCTTGGCATGGAGCACCTTATTACAGCTTCATCCTCAGGGTCTGTCACTGTCTTCAGGCACCATCCAAATTCACAGGTAAACAAATATTATCGTTGCAGAGTCTGACAAATATTTTGCCCTCAGCCCATGGACTTCCATAATGCTAGTACAGGACTACCATTTGTTAATTGAGGTAGCTCAGGTGGCTAATACATGATATTAATAACTTTGGTTTTTAAAGCAACCATACAAATTAACAAATGAGAACTATTAATATTGACAAAGAAAAAAGCTCAGAATTTTTGTATTATTTGAGGGGTCTGGAAGCATAAGGATATGGTGGTAGTGAGACTATTGCCACATATATCTTCTTGTTCATCTTGTGTTTAAGTTTAAAGAGGGGAAACCTATTCTGTCAAAATTCCATTATTGCTTCCTGTCAAACTAAATGGATAACTTGGGATATATACCACTGGATCAGAACACACATGTCTGTGTCATATTTTGTATAATATGTTTGCCTGATATTGTCTTATTGTGGTACACTGTGCACCAGGTTTTCTTATTTCCATTAATTTGTTGACAATATTTGCCATTTCTGTTTCTATAGTTTTATTATCAAAATAAGTAAACAGTTGAACAGATATTAAAAGGTACAAAATGTTGAAAATGAATGAGCTTAAATAAAAAAGGAAAAAGCAGCAGTCTTTGTATGACATATCAGACACCCTGCATTGTGACATAATGGTTAGATCATGATGTCTACCAAGAGCTACCATATAACATCCCTATGCTCTGTCACTGACTCCCTGCATTGTGACATAATGGGTATATCATGACATCTACCAAGAGCTACAATATAACATCCCTATGCTCTGTCACTGACACCCTGCATTGTGACATAATGGGTGTATCATGATGTCTACCAAGAGCTACAATATAACATCCCTATGCTCTGTCACTGACACCCTGCATTGTGACATTATGGGTATATCATGATGTCTACCAAGAGCTACCATATAACATCCCTATGCTCTGTCACTGACACCCTGCATTGTGACATAATGGGTATATCATGATGTCTACCAAGAGCTACCATATAACATCCCTATGCTCTGTCACTGACACCCTGCATTGTGACATAATGGGTATATCATGATGCCTACCAAGAGCTACCATATAACATCCTTATGCTCTGTCACTGACACTCTGCATTGTGACATAATGGGTATATCATGATGTCTACCAAGAGCTACAATATAACATCCCTATGCTCTGTCACTGCAAGTAAAGAATTCCTGACTTTTTCCTACTTTGTATTAAGCAGAATGCTAACATTCTGAACTAAAACCATAATAGAGAAAAGATTGCAGCAGATGCAATATAATATTCATTGTGATGTAATTATCTAAAAATGGTTATCCCCATATGGCATTTTATCACCAGATTTACCATGTTGTGGCATTGGTTGTTGTTGTTGTAGGGTTTAACGCCATTTTTCAGCACACAATAGGCTATACATGGCGGCCAGTATTAATGGTGGAGGAAGAACCCTGAAAAACCCAGGGAAGAACCACCAACCCACGAGAAGCTACTGGCAGGCTTTCCCACGTACCCACGCTAGCCGAGCCTTGGACTCGAACCCACGCAGACAGAGGTGAGATGGCAGTGATCCGTAACGGAGAGCGCTTTAGACCACTCGGCCACTCGGGGCCCCTGTGGCATTGGTATATCCTACCAACGGAATGTAACCCCCTGTGTGGAGTATGGGTCATTGTTCTAAATGTACACAAAAATAGCAGTCATTTGGATATTTTTTCAGTCATTTCATCTTCCTTTGTCGATGTTACCTCAGATTTTTTTGTCTTGCTCATGGAAGAATAAAGGTAATTTGACACATCATCATAAAATCACCTCAATCAGTTTGTAGACAAATTTCTTTAATGTTAGCATTTTGTAATAAATTTCAGTTTTGCAATACAAGATCTTTTTAAGTGTATTGTTCTGGTCTCAGAAATGTTGAGGTAAAAAGCATTTCCTTCAGATTGTAGATTGAAATCATCATCTTTGTGAAGGCTTCTGTCTTTCTTTTTTTAGGTCATTGGTGTATCACAGGAATGGGACAAATTACACACTTTTCCATCACAGAACATCTGCTCCTGTACTAGTGTTGCATCACAGGATGAGACAATTGTCAGCTGTGGGGAGGATGGAAAAATGAATGTTCTCATTGTTGGTCGCAGACCTCCATTGAGAAGAATAGGTACGATAATGACAAGTTCACATTAAGGCAAGCAGGAGGAGGCATGAGGTTATTTTTCTTCAATTAACTTGAGAATAAAGTTAATTGTATCATTTATATGGAAGTAAATGAGAAATAAAGGGGGAGGTATCATTTAGATGGTAGTAAATGAGAAAAAAGGGAGGAGATATCATTTAGATGGCAGTAAAGCAGAAGGAATGAGAGAGGCTGGGTAATTAGAAGTAGACAATTTAGCAGTCTTTTGCTCCAGTATGTAGGAGTTTTTACATGCATGCATAAATGTTTCAATAGCATTTTATAGATGGGTTTCAAAGTTTTGAGTGTTGCAATTTTTTATGGGTCATATATCCTGTTTTCTTCATGTTTGGATGTTGAGAGGGTTTGAAAGCTTTTAATCTTGACAGGATTGGTTTATTTTGAAGATGGAAAGACTTGAAATCGTGGTTGACATTGGTCTATATGGTATTTGACAATATGAATTATGAAACTGCTTACTGACGCAGTTTACTTTACATGTATCCTTTATACATATGTATCTGCAGAATGTTATTAAAGTGAACATGTAAGCTTATAAAGGTTCAGAGAAGTTCTGTAGTGTATATTGGCTCAAAGTCACAGAAGTAAATTTAATTTTGTGATGTATAAAGTTTTGCCTCTTTTTCAGATAAAGCAGACAGTTGCACAATAAATGATGTAATATTCTTAAAGCAGTCTGAAGTAGTAACAGTCAACTCAACAGGACAGTTAAAAGTATTTGACTTAAGACAGCCATCTGATCAACCAACATCCTTATTCCTTGTGTGAGTACTTTTTTCTTTTGTTCCACCTGATCAACCAACATCCTTATTCCTTGTGCGAGTACTTTTTACTTTTGCCATCTGATCAGCCAACATCCTTATTCCTTGTGTGAGTACTTTTTTCTTTTGCCATCAGATCAGCCAACATCCTTATTCTTTGTGTGAGTACTTTTTTCTTTTCCCATCTGATCAACCAACATCCTTATTCCTTGTGTGAGTACTTTTTTTCTCTTGTTCCACCTGAGTTTAAGGTATGGTCCAACAATTGCCACATGTCATTTGTCTTAAGGCAAAATGTCTGTTTAAATATCATTGATACATTACCTGAGTTGCTTATGTTTCAGTGATGGAAGGACCCTTGTCTGCATTAGAAAATTATGTCCTTCTATTAGAGGGAAAATTCCAAAAAGTCTGGAACCAGAAAGAACACAGACCCAGTCTCTTCCCCACATCACAGACCCATGCACAGTAGCTGTCCTCTGTTTTTTAGATTTGTTTGAATTATTTATGCTTTCAGAAAAATTGCCTTTTCTTGTGTCACAAGATACTATTGGGTATTCAGAGCTGTTTTTTTGTATTATTAGTAATGGTACTCTCAGTCCCTAGTATATTTAGTGGTTGTGTTGACTGTTGCAAGATTGGGGCATGATTGTGTGCCCCCCCCCTTTTTTTTTCTCTTTTTTTTTTTTCTTCTCCAGCAGTAACCTTCATTTCACCCATTTCCTTTGGCAATGTGTCAGGTAATGATTCCTTGCAATTGAATGCCATTTTATTATTGATATAATTATATTTGATCTTTCCAGCATTCTAGGGCATATATCTTATTCCTCTTTGTGTGCAAAATTTTCATGTGTCATTTCTCATAAGCCATAATTGCTATGTTTCACTTGTTCTCAGAAACCACTATGACAATTTGGATTTATACATGGTTGGAGTGATCCTCAGGATATGTTCTACCAAAATTATGTTCAGGGTGGCTTTCATGGCCAGTTTAATCAAAACAGATCTCTGACATAGCAGATGCCTCTCAAATAAAGCATTATATTTCATGCTATGCTGAGTTTCAATATGTTCTAGGTGATTTTATGGCATGCTGAGTTTTGATATGTTCCAGGTGATTTTTTGGCATGCTGAGTTTCGATATGTTCCAGGTGATTTTTTGGCATGCTGAGTTTCGATATGTTCCTGGCGAATTTTTGGCATGTTGAGTTTCGATATGTTCCAGGTGATTTTTTTGGCATGTTGAATTTCAGTATGTTCCAGGTGATTTTTTGGCATGCTGAGTTTATATGTTCCAGGTGATTTTTTGGCTTGCCGAGTTCCGATATGTTCCAGGTGATTTTTGGCATGTTGAGTTTCAATATGTTCCAGGTGATGTTTTTGGCATGCTGAGTTTTGATATGTTCCAGGTGATTTTGTTAGCATGCTGAGTTTTGATGTGTTCCAGGTTAGTTTTTGGCATGCTGAGTTTCGATATGTTCCAGGTGAGTTTTTGGCATGCTGAGTTTCGATATGTTCCAGGTGAATTTTTGGCATGTTGAGTTTCGATATCTTCCAGGTGATTTTTTTGGCATGCTGAGTTTTTATGTTCCAGGTGATTTTTTGGCATGCTGAGTTTTGATATGTTCCAGGTGAGTTTTTGGCATGCTGAGTTTCGATAAGTTCCAGGTGATTTTTTGGCATGCTGAATTTTTATATGTTCCAGGTGATTTTTTGGCATGCTGAGTTTCGTTAAGTTCCAGGCGATTTTTTTGGCATGTCGAGTTTTTATATGTTTCAGGTGATTTTTTTGGCATGCTGAGTTTTTTTATGTTCCAGATGATTTTTTGACATCTTCAGAAATTGGAAATCTGTGATTTGATTGGTAGACAACAGAACATGACCTTGTATTAGTGTTCATCAGGTCTGCTTATTCTAAGTACGTCTCAGAGCTACTTGAGGCAATCATACTTGGTAAGAATCTTTGTTAGGATATGCTTTATCAAAATTATAGCTGGAGTATAGCCCATAGCAATCTTGTGATTTCTTTAGCAGCCAGGTTGGAGAAATAAATTTGATTTCTTCTCAAGACTCACTGAGCCAATTTCAACTAAACCTTTTAGTGTTTCTTAAGACAGGCTCTATAAAAAATTTGTATGGCATTGTTCCTCAGGCAGAGGTTTTGCTTTCACAAAATCTTAATGGAAACCCTGTTTTCAACTTCTCCAGAACAGCTGAGCCAATTTTCATTCAAACTTGGTGGAAATGTATGCATGCTCTATCAAAAGTTTGTTTTGAGTGGCTGTTTTAGCAATGGTTACATTGCAACTACAGTGTGACCCTGCTATAGCACGCTCCATTATAACACAAATTCAGATATTACATGGTTGTGGTATGACTCTGACTCTTGAAATTTCATATACATGTATTTTTGTCATACACGAAAAAAAAAATCTTTCTTAAATTACCAAAAATATCCATAAAAAGTTTATCATTTTGGGCAAGAGATGATGTATGAATAATACAAGATGATCATGGCGTGGCCCCTGAAATTTTAAATGTATTTTTCTCATGTACAAAAAAGTAGTTTTTTCTTTAAAAGTGTAAAATGTTTATTCTGGGATCATGTAGGGCTTTGCCAATGTCGCAAACTTTGATTTTTTTGTCCTTATTGCTTGCAAAATAAGCCATCTGGCAATTTTTGTTTATTGGCGACATTGTTGGCTGTTTAAACTTGTATATACAGCGGAACCCCGCTATAACACAATAATACGGTTCAAACAAATTGGATCACATTAATATTGGGGTCGCATTAATGCGCGGTTTTACAGTATTGTACTTTTTTCAGAGAACAACTCATTGGCACATATACGTGTATTCATGTCTAATGTATATGATGAATAGGTATCAACACCATTTACTATCATGCCATTGTGGCACACAGTTCATCTATAACGTATGTAATTCTATTGAAAAATTGCACACATATTTAGAATATTCAGTTAAAAAAAATTGCAGATCATTGTGTCTGAATTCAACGTCTAATATACAGCATCAACAGAGTATCAACACCATTTACTTGCTGTCTGATATCGTACCGTCGGGGCTTGCAGTTAATCCATAATATATGTAATTCCATTGCAAAAATTGCATACATATTTAAACTATTCAATAATTTTGTCACACATCATTATGTGTCTGAATTCAGTGGGAAAAATTAACAGCAAAATTTGGTTAAGAAAGAAGAAGCATGGGTCTATGAACGGTGTCTGTACAAATTTCACACTGCTAAAATTTTCTCTAATGTGTTTCCATGTACATTTATCCATTGCAAATTTCCAATAATTAACACTTGTCCACCTATTCGTTTGAATGACTACAGCAAGAACAACTAACAACCAAAACTTGCTTTCAGCTTGCATATAACTTTTACTTCAGATTTTGTGAATATCGAAAGAAACGTGTGAAAACTACTATACTAATCATTGCGTTTGTGAACTAGCTTTTCCATAACGGTAAAATATTTTAATAATAAATAGAAAATTAATAATGAGTTAATAAACAAACACCTTACCCATGTAAAACCAGAGAACTAAGTGCACTTTATAAAAAAATTTGAGCTGAACGCATGAACAATTTCATACCCTTCCAATTTCCATCTGATAAAGCGGACGTTATTTACTGGTCAACTGATTGCGTCTAATAACATCGCCAAGCCCAGCAAACATGTTGGTGGCTTTAGTTTTTTTACTTTTATTAAGTTGTGAGAATCTTTTGTTAACCACTGCATTGTCTGCTGTTTGGTTGTGTACGCAGTTAAAGAAGAAACACATGTTGGCTATTGTTAGAGCGACGATTGTATACAGAATTAATTGAAGACAATCACAAAGACGACTTACTGGCTTTACTCATGGACCAGTAATAAGTAACATTTCCGATAATGTTTATTTTGGCATAACACTTCAAGAACCTGGTGATATCGTTAAATTTCAGAAGCCAAGTCACAATCGTATTTGAATTTATACGCAAACTCTTCCCCAAAATGATAATAAACGTTGTACACACTATTTCTCGTACTTAAAAATAGTATTTTTCCGGGTACGAGAAAAATACACGTACATGAATTAAGACCAATATGACCTGTGACAAAATTATTGAATATTTTAAATGTGTGAGTGCATATTTTCGATGGAATCACTTGTAATCTGGATTCAGTGTATATGATGAGAGATTCACGGGTGAGTACACAGGATTGATACTCTATTCATGTTATACATTAGACATGATTATATATAAACAGTATTCTTGTATATGTACCAATTTGTGGTTCTTTAAATAAAGTACACTATTATACATGCTTTCTGTTTTCACTACAGGTGCATTTCTCATTTAGTATGCTTCAATTTAAGATGGTAACTGTGCAAGCTAACTGACCTGGTTGCTTATAACATGGTTCAGTCATTAACACGGTAGGGTTCTATGGCTACCAGCTATCGTGTTATAATGGGGTCACACTGTATATGGAAAACTCCTATGTTCATCTCCACAATAGCTGTGCCACTTTTTATTAAATGATGGTAAGAATGGTTCCTAATGAATGCTGGCAAAATTTATTTTTGGTGGTTCCCCTAGCAATTGTGTATCATCTTTGCAACCATTTAGAAAATCTGTTTTTGACTTGTCTGGAATGGCTGTGCCAATTTTTGTAAACTTGGTAAGAAGTAGACATGCTGTATAAAAATTCAGTTGGGGTGATGTCTTTTGCAGTGGAGTGGTTTCCTCAGCAACCATGTTTTCAACATTTTCTACAGAACAGCTGGGTCAGTTTTTGATCATATTTTGTTTTGAGTGGTTTCTCTAGCAGTAGTGTGGCTTCCTTAGTTACTGTGTGTAAAATATATTTTTGACTTTGCCTTATTAGGGCCCTTTTTGGTTCTGTTTGTATTAAAAGCTTGCAAATTAGCAGTTGTTTCTTACCCCAAGGCTATTATATTTATCATGGCACCATTAAATTTAACAAGTTTCACAGTCCTCCTTGCATGAAAGCTTTTTGATGGCCATCCCTGTATTAAGCCTTTACCTCATAGTGTATGGCTTTGTACGTAGTTGATACACACGTACCAAAGTCACACATTGTTGTGCACTATCAGTAGAACACCTATTACATATTTGACTCAATACACACAAGCCTGCCTATAAACTGTTATTGCAGTGTAGTATATGTTACATGCAACATCAAATGCAACCGTTTTACATTTTTAGTAACATCTGTGATGCATAGAAAGATTTAAGAATAAAATCTGATCATTATAATTGTATAATTATTTTGCATGGAAGAATCTTTTTATGTGCCTTAAAATCTTAAGAGAACTCATTCACCATTAAGCCAGTGATGCCGAGTGACCAACTATAGCTACCATTTCTCATGGTAATAAAGTTCTGGATATATGATAGTACTGCTAGGGACCCCATGACTAAAATTATACCATTGTAATGTAGTTTTGGATATTACACAGTTCTGTTGTGAACCCTTTGAGCAAAATTATACCATTGTAACTGAGCTCTGGATATAACACAGGGCTGTTGTGGACCCCATGACCGAAATTAAACAATTGTAATCAAGTTCTGGATATAACACAGGACTGCTGCGGGCCCCATGACCAAAATTACACCATTGTAATGCAGTTTTGGATATAACACAGGATTGCTATGGACCCTGTCAACAAAATTATACCGTTGTAATACACTTACGGATATAACACAGTACTGCTGTGGACCCTCTGACCAAGCTTGTACCATCTTTTCCCTCCAAGAGCTCATTCTGCTATTCCAGGTCAGATTCCCTGATTTAGATGGACAATAATGTGTTCCATAGTCATTGGTCACTTTTATAAAACATCATTTGACA
Organism: Sinohyriopsis cumingii; assembly: GCA_028554795.2. Taxonomy (NCBI): domain Eukaryota; kingdom Metazoa; phylum Mollusca; class Bivalvia; order Unionida; family Unionidae; genus Sinohyriopsis; species Sinohyriopsis cumingii. The sequence goes on along the minus strand of JAPYKE020000077.1, from coordinate 3,138,804 downwards.
AAATTAAATGCACAAGCACAAGTATCATGAAGTGAAAATATGTAATTATGTAACATGACATAACATTTTTACAACACATTTGACTGGTGTTTTGTTTATCTTATATCCCCACCACCACCACCTGGAGAACTTTACAACTTTTTTGTGCTAATTGTTACAACTAGCTAAGACAGTGGTAACCTTATACTCTTGATGGCTGAAATGGTGGTCATTTAGTTGGGGGAAACCAGAGAACCTTGAGAAAGTAATCCAACTTCAGATTGGTGACAACTTCCATGTGCATGTGTCTAAATCAAGGAATCAAACCTGGGATAGCAAAATGAGCCCTTGGGTTTTAAAGATTAACTTTTATGGAAAATTGTCAATCTTGAACTTGTAAACAGTATGTCGAATGAGGGAAGAGTCCAATTTAATGAGTAATAAACCATCTCATGGTGTTTGGAGATAACGTATTCACAGTAACTGTTGATGAGGAGATTAACTGCTGGCAGGTGTGAACAGTATCATTGTATTATGGTATATAATGTTGTATTCACAAGGTAATAATATAGTAACAGTGTTGTTTACATTTATTTATACACAATGTATAAACAGTGTTTTGAAATTACTTAAGAAAAGCTTATTCAAAACTGATTTTGAACTCTCTTTTAGGAAGTAGAGGTTACTTATTGTACTACCCCCATTGTCAGCATCTGCACAGATAAAGCACATAAATATGTACACCCTCAGTGAGTGTCATCCATTCTTTCTTTCTAGGTCCTAGGCAGCAGTTTTGTATGGGTTTCACAGCACTCTCTCCCCATGGGATGGGGCTTGATGGGTATAAAAATGTACTTTTATTAATACATTCATGGATCCAGTTCTTTCATTTAGCTCAGTGTTTTACCATACTATAAATAAGTATTAACATACTTGGAATCTTGAAAATAGGCGAGGGGATGGATTTTGAGGAGTACTATAACCTGATCAAAATATAGGTCACATTTACCTATTTTTTATGCTTCACTATCTGTTGTTTCATGTTTTTCTAAACTTGTATGCCTATTTTTTGCATTAACTAGGTAAGGGAAAGTAATACAACCTCATCATCAAAGCTGATCACTGTGACATCTATTCATGCTTCACTGACCTTGGTTAAATGTTTCTAGTTGATTTCTCAAACTCTGTTGATGTTGGAATCATCAAACTAGATGATTGTGTGCATTTCTATTATTACCATAACCATACCTCAGAAGAATGCCACTGTGTTTAACATTTATAATTTTACTGGCCTAGGTTAAATTTTGCATTAACTCATGACCAAACAAAGTTTTAGTACCCTTATGTTGGTATACTTTATATTCGTGAAAGTTAATGTTGTGTTTTAGGTTAATTTCTAGAACATTTTATGCTGGAATCATCAAAATAAATGACTTTCAGCAACTTGGCTAGTACCACACCCTTACCATATAAATTGTTACTGTGACCCACATTTCACATTTTATAGGTATAGGTTAAGATTTTGGGATTTAGCCCAAAACCATATTTTTTTAGCACCCAGTATACATATACTAAGATGGATTAGATTTGGCAGAGGGGTGTTGTATTTTGATGAGTGCTCAACAATCATTACAGAAGAGGTCACTGTGACACATATTTCATGCTTTACTGCCTTTTAGCCTCTGGCACTGTTAATGCCAGAATCAAGTAGATGATTGCATTCCAGTTAGTACCACACCCTTACAACAAAAGAAAGTCATTAGGACTTGAATTTAACTTTTTACTAGTTCTTGTTGTTGCAATCAGCTTGTGACAAAATTGATGGTTTATCACCAGTGTGGTGGTGTTGTACATGGAAGTGTGCATCACGACAAGTACAACTATCTCCATACAAGTGGACTTTGGTTCAAGTTGACACTTTAAAAAATTTTCCTGTGCTCCATAAACTATAATTTTATACATCTCACTACCATACCCATACCAGAATAGGTCACTCAAGTAAATTTCATATTCTTCAGGTGCCTCACTGACTTTACTAAAAATATTAGTTTCTTGGAATATATCTCCTGTAACTCCTGTTCAGCTAAAGTGGGTCCAAAACAACGTTTCTTGCTTCAGCATCAAATGTAGTATTTGATTACTTGTCTGAGAATAAAAATTATCAGAGCATGTACATATGCATCCAGTGGTAAACATATTTATATTTATACTCCATTACTGTATTGTTTTGCAGCACAGGAGACCAGACTGCCTTGCTTTGTATAGATAAGCATCCAACTCAGCATCATGTGGTGGCGGCTGGCGGTCAAGATGGGGTGCTTAGTGTATGGGATTTACGACAAGAGAAGTATCCTGTTACACTCCTCGAAGCTCATTCAGCAGCCAGTAAGAAAATTGAGTTAATTTGCTTCTTTAGCTCACCTGAATATGGGGCCAAGTGAGTTTATGATACGTCATGTGTGGTTTGTTGGCAGTTCTTATTTACAACTTCTTTTAAACTGCTTAACCAATTTGCACATGATTTTATAGTGAACATTCTGATATGTTCATTGGATGCTTTTGGTAAAATAAGATTTAAGTTGTCATCCTTTTAAAAATAAAAGCTTGTACTTGATCATGTATTCTGTATTAAATAAAATACAGCAATATATGGATTAAATAGAACATACAGTGTTTGAAGTAGTGGGTGAAGACCATTTGAAAAAGAGGAGAGGGCATTAGAGGCACAGGTGGCAGTAGTGACTTTATTTCTTTTTGGTTAGACTCACGAGTACCAAAGATAACATTATTACAAATAATGTAGGAATTGTTCTGAAATATGCAGAACTTTAGTGTGTGTATGTGTGTGTGTGTGTATATATATATATATATATATATATATATATATATATAAAAAATTGATTTCATAAAAATGAGTTTATGAACTATGAAATAGTCACAAAGCCATTGTCTGAATCGCTTGCTACAAAGAAGTACTGAACAGAATTAAGAAAGTACATTTATCTTCATTCCACATTGTTGTGTGGATTAAGGAGGAAATTGAGACATGATTAATATGGTATATTTTAAGTTTTGCTTACTGGAAGACATTAATCATCATTTCATACATTACCTCTCCATATTTCCTTTAGGAATTACTCTCTGCTTCCTCTGAATTAAGGTTGCTTTGAAAGACCAAAAACAAGTCCACTTGTGTCTCTATGTCATGTAAATAAAGGGAAGTAACTCTTACACATTCCTTGCATTCCCTTTAGGTGGCCACCTTATCCAGAACGTTATAATCAATGTAAACTTTCCATGGCAACTGTAAACAGTACCTCTGATGAATCCATTGAAATATATATTTAATTTTGACCATCCAGCATTTATTTTTAGTGGTATAATAAATCAGAATGTTTATAATCGTCAACAGGTACTTGGGTATCCACCATTTGATTATAACCTGAGTAACAAAATGGGTAACTGGGTACCCATTACAAAATTTAAAAAAACAAAAACAAACAAAACCTGTTTCCAAGTTCAGATCAAATACATCAGCAGCGAGTGAAACAGAATAACGATTACAGTTTGAGGCTCATGTCATGTGACTATTGGCTGTGTGCATTTATCCATCATTATACCTCCATATGTCTCACCTCTGTCTGTGTGGGTTTGAGTCTCGGATTCAGCCTATGTGGGTATGTGAGAAAGTTTGCCAGTAGCTTCTCGTGGGTCAGTGGTTCTTTCCGGGGTTTTCCCGGGTTCTTCCTCCACCATTAATACTGGCCGCCATGTATAGCCTATCGTGTGCTGAAAAATGGCGTTAAACCCTAAAACAACAACAACCTCCATATGATTTCCTTATTTTTTATTTATAAAAACTGTATGTGAAACAGTTCCTAAAAAACAGATTTATTATATTATGATACATATGTAGCAAACTAGTTTAAATTGAAAAAAATGACCTCAGTAATTTAGAGAAATGAGCTTTATTGATGTGACTCCTATGTGTTTATATGACTGAGAAATGTTTGAGGAGAGTGATTTTGTTAAACTTAAAAACAAGGATACATCAATAGCACTTTACAGATTTTGAAAGAAAATTTGAGATTGATGTCACACAGCATTCATCATTTGTGGACTTAAAACCATTCTATGAAAGTTAGACATGTAGACTAGTTATTGTGAGTGTTATGCATAAATAATTAATCAATTTGTTTTGTGTCTATACTCTTGTATTACTAATGCACATGGATTTATCAGAATTGTGGCAAGATTTTTAACTGCAGATCATTTAATGTTATGAAATAAACATATGTTTTTCATACAGTTTTCTGTAGTTATGGCATGTAATATACAGAATGCGCTTTTTATGTTCAGATTACGCTATTTTGCTTCTTATATTTGTAATAATTTGGCTTATACCTCTCATGGTGGATTAGCATGTTTGAACTTAAACAAAGCAGCCCAGGTTCACATTTAATACAATTTCCCTTTGATCGAGTATCCGGGTAATCAGTCATTAGGATTGATGGTACCCGGTAGAAGTTTCCTAAAATGTTGAAAGCATTAGTTATTTCCCATTTCCTAAGTCATCTTGGTAATGGCAATTTACAGATTTTAACAGATTTTAACAATTTGTATTTCATTACATAAATGTCCATTAAGTGTAAGAAGTGCAGATGCTTTAAAGTTACAGAGGACAACCATGACATGTGCCTGGCCTGCATGAAATGTTTTCCTCACACCCATATAGTGTGAGTTCCATGGGCAGAAGACATCCTGAAAAAGCAGTTGAAGGGCCATGCAGAGAGGGCATACTTTGAAACTTCTGAACATGAAATACTGAGCGTTCATCCAAATTCAGAATCATTAACCAGTTTGTTTTATATTCTGCTACCACCTCTCATAGAGATAATTTAAACATTGCCGATAATGACAATCACTTAAGATATAGTTGCCAAGCGATTCCAATATATTGAAATTGCATATGGTGCACGTACTACAGCAAGATCTGTCTAGAGTTGATGAGCCCGTTGAAAGAGATTAGGACCATTTATAACTGAAACTGGCAGTCCACTATACTCAAGTACCTTTGCATGGAATTTGAAATGTTGAATTGATGTTGGGTTTAGGTGCATATGAATCAGTAATCTCCAACTGGCAAACAACACATCACTCAATAGTTCCAGCAGTGGCAGTGTTCTCTGTCCAGCAGGCCAGCTGGATAGGCCATCCAAACAGCTGGACTGATCGTATCCATGAGACTAGTTTATTAGTTTGTGGCAAACCAGCATCACATTTGTATCTATTTTGCCCAACCCAACTGACGATGCTGTACTGGTATTCACCAGCAGGACCACTGACAGAACGATCTCTCCATCTGTCAGTCTTCCACTGAGTGTGCAACCAGTGGGGCTGACCAACCATTACTAGACTTGTTCTCAATGAGGTGGAACAACAAACTGCCCAGCTTCATCTCTCTCTTCCCAATCTTGGAGGCATGGGTAGTTGACACCCTTTCAATTAGTTCTACTGAAACTGATCCAGAAAATGAGGGGCATAGCTTGCATATAGTTCTGATTGCCACTCTCCAATGGGATAAATACTGGATCATCAATCCACTTGCAATGAAGACAGCAACCCAGGAAAATTGTTGCAAACCCCATGATGTTGAATTAGTCAAACTTACCCGTATTCCATCCATGGGTGTGGAAACAACTTCACACCGAGCTCATGTTGGTGATGCCCTGTGTGAAAACAATTCAGTGCTACAATTGTGGAGACTCCCAGAACAGCTAGACAGTCCTGCACATGGAAGGGATACGAGGGGAAGTCGTTTTTAACAACTGTCAGGTTCGTAATGTCACACCACTCTCAGCCTCCATTCCCCAACTAGCTAACTTCATTCTATTTCTCTTGGAAGTTAACCCCTTCACAATGAAGGGAGACATTTCCATGATTTTGGATACATTCAGATATTATGAAAGAGACAGTATTGGATGCAACAGGAACTTTTCTGACTTGTCCAGTTTTGACATGTTTCCAAAGTAGAACCTCTCCTGGGTTTTGACATGACTCAACTCACCTAATTTCAAGTCCGTATTCCACCTCAAAGCAGGTATATCATAGAAAACTTGCTTCCTAATAGCACTAGCATCTGTTTGAAGGTTGATTGAGCTGCTTGCTGTCCTTAGTTCTGTTCTAACATTTGAACTAATGATGCAGCCTAGTTTTGTTTATATAAAATGGAGAGACAACAAATAACAAGATGCTGTTATTTGTAAACCAATCAAAACAAATGAAACTGCAGGATATGTTACACACCTTCAGATGCTGCTTATGATGCTGTCAAAGGTGCTTACAAGTGGTTATGGCAGGATAGCATTATGTAACACCACAAGCAGGGGCCCCGAGTGGTCTAAAGCGCTCTCCGTTACAGATCACTGCCATCTCACCTCTGTCTGTGCCGGTTTGAGTCTCGGATTCAGTCAATGTGGGTATGTGAGAAAGCTTGCTGGTAGCTTCTCGTGGGTCGGTGGTTCTTTCCAGGGTTTTCCCGGGTTCTTCCTCCACCATTAATACTGGCCGCCAGGTGTAGCCTATTGTGTGCTGAAAAATGGCATTAAACCGCACAACAACAACAACACCACAAGCACTGGTTGCTTGGCTAAGGTGGCCCATACTCTGAATTCTTAAGAATCAGGTAGGACTTGAGAAGATGTCACAAAATATGAACAATTTCTACAAACCAAGTCTTCAAACATCTCAGTTTGAGGCATTTGGCATTTATGCCCCGTCTACTTTCGCAGCTTCTATTTACATGATATGGCTTCTCAAAGGAGAGCTGAATCTTGTTGGACCACTGATAGCTGCCCAGACATTTACCATGTCCTGTTCATGATAACACATTGTCAGCCCTGGAACTTTTGATGGATTTGCCCTGAAAGCTTTTGAATGCAAGACAATGGCTATGTGTGGGTTTCCACAGCGATTGGCCTCGTATGTGTATAAACACATTATTTTTGGTTTTGCGAACTTATTGTTAAAGGTTTATCCATTCAGCAGAGTAATCATTTTGCTCCTTTGGGGTGGTAGAGGTTGGATGATCAATATTTCTTCCTCCTCTTACCTTTTCTTATAAACATTGAGAAGGAGTAATGTATTTGATGGAGGAAAAGATTTTTTGTAGTAAATCTTGTTTCTTCAGAAATACTTGTCTGATCACATTACTGTCAATTCCTCCCACCCTTCTTCGTAAATGTTGGCATTCTTTTGAAAGTAGTACACAAGCTTAAACTGATTGTATCTGGAATATGGTTGGCCATCTGTTAGGAACAGGAGGAATTTGTCAAGAGTTACATCCCATCATCTATATCAGGGGTCTCAAACTCAAGCAATCCTGAGGGCCGCACCACCTTCGCTATCTCTCGTGACACCTTGTGATGCCAATCATTTTGTGGGCCACAGGATTCAGCTTAGCAGGCCACATATGGACCACGGACCACATGTTTGAGATCCCTGATCTATATGATGTTTATGGATGGAAAGATGACTTTAGCCTTACAGGGAGGGCTGGATTCAGAAGTTGCAGAGTATAATTCGTAATGTTAATGTGATTGGATAAAGTAATTTTGGAGAAAAATAATTTACTAAAAAATGTACAAGAATAACCGTGCATTATCGATTAGCATTTGAATTTGCTGTTCCATGTGACTAAAGGTTTTTCCCTTGTGTGGAAAACAGATGAATATTCATTGACCTAATCTGTATGTTTCTTTTACTTTTTGGTATTCAAATTAGTAAGTAAATATTTTGAGAAATCAGAGGTTCTTGGTTGGGGCATGGTTATGATTAATGATTGAGACTCCATTTTAAATTTAATCTTTGAAGCATCTTCTTTTTGGGGAATAGAAAATGATAAAAAATGATTATCTATCCCTATAATTTCAGTATCATTTTACCATGCATTTTTTAGTGTGGCATTTGAATGTGGCACCTCTGCTCATGCCTTGTTTCTTGAACTAAACAGATGTACAAAATATGGATCAACCAGTCATGTGGAAAGAAAGAGCTTCTATTTTCAAGATAATGCATCTTTAACACTCTTTCACAATATTTTGGGAAGAAATTAAGGTACTGTGATTCTGTGTCTATGTCATTGACTCAAACTATTGTCCATCCTACAGTCTGGATAACACACCTGAGTCCAACCTAAAAGCTGCCACGATCAAACAGAACTCCAATATGGCCTCTTACATTTGGCTATTGGGCAGATGCAAGCTGGTTTCGTGACCTTGATGCATGTAGGTCTTGTGTTGTTTTTTTTTAAAGGTCATTGATTACTTTGTCTCGGATACTTACTGAAAAGAAATAGTCAAAATATGATAAAATCTTAAAGAAAAGAATGCTATTATTTTAACCAATCTGTTTAGAGCATTTTTGTTTTCCTTGACAGTGTGGGAAGTCAAATTCCATCCCAATCACCCGGACCATTTGTTCACATGTTCAGAGGATGGATCAGTTTGGCACTGGAATGCCTCCACAGTTGGTACTGCTTCTGCTGGTGCAGGGATTCTCACTGGTACAGGTAGGTTGAAAAATTGTTGTCTTAAGGAATTTCTACAGCAGATATTAAGAACAAAATCAGAGTCTTACAATTTGTGAATGAAACGACTAGTATTATGCTTTGAGTATGAGATTATGGAATTCTTGAAAGTTTTGACCAGATAAAGTACCATTCTTGTGAACATTTTGGTTCATAATGGCTGCATAATTTATAAAGAAAACCTTATTAAGCAAGTCTGACAGTTAAAGAGAATGATTTAAAATGTTAATTTTTTTTCTTTCTTTTTGAACGCTGTTGTGCATCCCTGGGATTTTAAGGACAGGACACCATGTATTGTGCCTTTTAGATCTAAAGTACAACCCAGAATAAGAACTTTACAAGGGGATGAAGTTGATGAATGAAATAACAGCCCTACTAGGGCATAGTTCTTATGGGTAAATTGCAAGAAAACTGTTACCCAGATGTTAAATCACTCATTTCTTGAAACATAAACATCAGTACAAGCAATTTCATGGTTGCCCCGCACATGATAAATAGGCTAGAATACATGTAATAACTGTTGTCATCCTTCAGATGAGCACCCTAGTTATTTTTAGGTCATCTAGCTTTAAGGCCAAGTGATCTCACAGCCTGGTCCTTTTGTCTAATCATTGACCATCATCCATCAGCATGGTCCTTTTGTCTAGTATTCATTGACCATCATCTATTGGCATGGTCCTTTTTGTCTAATATTCATTGACTATCCATCAGCATGGTCCTTTTGTCTAATATTCATTGACCATCATGCATAAGCATGGTCCTTTTGTCTAATATTTATTGACCATCATCCATCAGCATGGTCCTTTTGTCTAATATTCATTGACCATCATCCATCAGCATGGTCCTTTTGTCTAATATTCATTGACCATCATGCATAAGCATGGTCCTTTTGTCTAATATTCATCCACCAAGAAAAGCTATTTTCAGCTTCTGAAAATCTGCTCAGCCAGTTTCAGACAAACTTGGCTCCAAATATCCTGGCATATTCGATAAATATTTTGCTGATCTGTTGCCAGATATTGCCACTGTTAGTAATAGTACCAATAACCTTTAAATGACCTCCAAACTGTTCAGTAGAATTTGACAAAATGTGCCTGAAATCTTTCTGGTTTGTAAAAATGAAGTTGATCCACCATCACATATGGCTGCCATTTCTAGAAAAGAAGATAAATCTTTAAATGACTTCTCCAAACTCATAGAGAAACTTGGTACATGTTGTGGTTTGACTCGGAAGAAATGCATGTTGACCAATCTTTATCCTTGCACTGTTTTCAGAAGAGTTATTTTGATTACAGACTCATCTTGATAGTGGGGTGGAGTGGGGGAGAAGCTGGGGTTTATTTAAATGAGCAAATTGCCTATCATTCCTCTTGTTTCATTTGCGATCAGATAGGTTCTACTTATCATATGCAGAAAATTGTATATTTTGTTAAGTAGACTGCAGATGTGATTTTGAAATATATTTGGGTCCTGTATGATCAATTATTGTTTGACATGATAACATGACATTACCCATGTCAGATATAAAAATCATGCATTATCATAATCGTGTGACATTATCAATATCATGTGACAAAGGAGTAAATGCTTATATATATATTGTACAGGGGCTGGTTCAGGAGGTGGAATGGCTTTTGCAGCCAACGTGTCTGGTGCTTCAGGCCCAAATCCTTCTCACAGTTGCCCATGGTTAACACTCGACGTCAGTCGCCACAAAATGGACATCACATCCCTTCTTCCCACCCAAAACAGCCTGCCAGTGAATTCCATTGATATAGAGAGACAGATTCTTGTTTGTGGAACTGACGAGGAAGCAATTTATGCTGTGGAATTACCAGCAATAAGATAGCAGTGTTGCAAATATTATACTGTTAATTCATTCACTGCCATTCAGTTAGATTTATGTAAACTGTAAACTTGATGTAAAGTAAATGTTTTATGGACATTGTGTAGCTGACTGATCACGACACAAGTGTAGATTTTCTTTATCAGCTGCCAAGAACTTGACACCTGGAATGCATAGCTGGATCAAAAACACCATATTTTCTTGTAAATGATCAAGAATCTTACATCATGTTCTGACAACAATAAAGTTACTTTTGACAAACTTCAGATCTTCTCCTTTAATTATGTAGTATACAAATACTAAAAAAATTTCAGCATGATAATCTTTAAGGGCAAAGTGGAATACTTGCATTATTTGATGAAATTTTTTTTTGTGTTTTGTCTTTCTTTTGCAATCATCTAGATTTTATGCATTGCTCACATCTAGCACTCCATTGACCAAAGTGGTTAGAGCATCCAACTTGGATGGGGGAGGTCATGGGTTTGAATCCCCAGCTAAGTCATAATCAAAGGACTTTCTAAAATGGTACTAGCAGCTGCTTAGCTTGGTATTGAACATTAAGAGTTAGGGCTGTTTGATCTGGTTTCAGGATAATGTGACTGGGTGGGACATGATGCTACATGTCTGCAGGATGATGCTGCAGTGCTAGAGATAACTATAAATTCGCACACTGCAGACATTGTAGCAATATGACTAAAAATTTTAAAACTATGTTACAAACTGAAAAACACATATCTAATCTAAACTTTCAAGTTTTGGAATTTTATTTCACTCGGATGACAATTGATAATAGAGATCAGTGACCTAATTAGTTGACATGTATGAACAATTAGTTGATAAATCTAGGAATAATTGACAAATGAGGTTGTGTAGTACCTATGTTTAGTGTTTAATTTTATGCACATGTGAATAGAGTACTGCAAATGTTTCACTCTGAAAATTCAAAAATGAAACCAGTCTCAGTTGTAGGCCAGTCAGATAAGTAAGAAACCCAAAATATTTCCTTATAAGTTATTAGCATTCACATATTGAGATATTTAAAAAATTTGGCACTCCATTTCTGATTTTGCTCAGACTTGGTGAATAGGCTTATGTTATCAAAATATCCATTGAGCTTTGTTAGTAAGATCTGTACATACTATTGAAATGATCTTTTGTTTGATTGGCCGAGATTCTTACCGCTTGAGAGATGGTATCTCTGACCATGTGTAACTTTGTAAAAACGTTAATAATATCAGAAAGATGGACAGGTGTATTATGACCTGTACATATTTATGAACTCATTTTGCATGTACCGTATCTTCCCGCATATATCCCGCGGGTTATACCAGATTTTACAAACCCCGCAGGGGGGGTGCGGGTTATATAAGGGTGTGGGCTATATCACAAATTTTTTACACGTAATAATATTTCAATATATTTCCCTGGCGACGAATTCACGAAAATCATCCATGTTCTCCCAATTCTCGGGTAGACGTTGGCCGACGGTCGTTCGTGTTCTGACTGACAATTGGTTCCTCTTCATAAATTTATATACCCAATGCACTCCTCCTTTAAAATCATCAATGTGTTTCTCTGCCGCCATGAGATTGGCCTTCAGTTTGATGGCAACTGTCGAGACTGGTCGGTTGTTTTCCCGCTGGGCCACGATCCACTGCTTCAGGTCAGCTTCAAGGTAAGGCCATTTTGCTTTAGGTCCGCGACGAGCACGTTTTCGTGGATTCATCTTCTCCAACGTTCCTTTTTCTTTTCTCCAACCTCGGATTACACTCTCATCAATATCAAATTTTCTGCCTGTGGCTCTATTGCCATGCACTTCAGCATATGCAATGGCAGTTAGCTTGAAGTCGGCTGTGTAAGACTTTCGTTTCGGCATTTTTTAAATTAAACAGAAAGAAATTATTTAAACTCGAATCTACAATTAAAAAGAATACAAGATTATTTAGAAATGTCCGCGTTTATGTAGCCTGTAGTTGAGGCACAGCTCCTATAGACAGCCTATGCGCACAAGCACTGTGTACCGAGCCTGAATACTGGTAGTTAATTGACGTCATGCGAGCTACATTCGAAATTGACAATTGTGGCATTCAGCCTCAGGACCTCACACCATTGCATATCTGGCTCACAAGTACCTGGCTTCAAAATTCAAATCTGGCGGCTGCCAGCCGGAATATAGTGGAGGCAGGGTGACTAACTTGAACTGATGCAGAGGGATGAATATGGACCGGGGCCGACTGACTTGATAGCGTAAATACAAATTTGCATGTTGGGCAGGTGAGTGAAAATGTAGTAGTTGTAGTATCGTTCGTCATCCACGTGTGAGCATTGACGAATTCGGTCCTTCTAAAAACAGTAATGGTAGACAATGTGAACATACACAAAAAAGTTCATCAATCTATGGTTGTGGGTTATACAAAGGTGCGGGTTACGCCAACGATTTTTTACACAAAACCCCAAAACCCACGGGATATATGTGGGAAAATACGGTAAGTATTTTACTGCTCTAGATATATTTTTTTTATAGCATTTTGATTAAACTAGGTAAAAAGCAGGTTTCTTGGAGTCTTTGAAGGTCTTTGAGAGTTTGGGAAAAATGAGGTAGCATTTTCATGGCCTTGAAAGTTTGGGAAATTTGAGCAGATTACCCTGAAGTCCTTTAAGAGTCTTTGAAAATTTAAATAAACCCAAATTTTTTAATTTCTTTCCATAATCACAAATAAAATTGTCCAAGGTTGTTAGATTCAGATGTATAGTCTGACTATACCAACCCATTTGTTTTTACCCCCTATCGATTTCAATAATGGAAACCTTTAACGTGATAAAAAGTGCAAGGAACTTGGTCAATTCATTCATCGACTTATAATTTCTAACCTGACTGTGAATAGGGTGACCCTAACACCATCATAATCAGCATGTTTCATGCTTAACGCAAGTTTTCAATGTAATGGACATGCTCGAGATCCAGTTCCTGGACAAGTCCATTTTCAGCAGAGGGGTGTGTGGATGACTAAAGCTGTTCATATGTCGTCTGCTTCTGATATTTCCAAAGTTGAGTCAAGCAAACAAAAAGAATGACAACAAAAAATTTGCCTTTCATGTGGATTTAACTAGCGGTTTAATTTCTGTGTTCATGTGTGAAAACGGATATGGTAGTTTACAGAATTATCCGGCAGCTACCGAATAAGATGAACTACGTCATTATGTTTTCTGATAGAAATAAAGTAGCCCATAGTGTACACAGTATTGCGCCATGTTAGTATGGAAAGTCCATTAAGCATGAAAGGTGCAGGGGATGCCAGTATTTAGTGCCATTCTGGTCACAGTCAGGTTATATATTATAAATCAATGATTCAGTTGACTTAGTTCTGTGCACTTTTTATCACAATAAACATTTTCGTTATTGAAATTGGTAGTTGGGTACAAACGGGAATGTATAGTCAGACTATAGTTGAGTTTTTCTGGTTTCTTTCTTTTGATGACCCGTTGAGTTTTATTGCTGCCGCAATAACACACGAGCATTTGTTTGTCCCTCCAAAGTTGGCCTTGGCGGCGACTTCAGAGCAAGCCGGCTACACCCTTCATCAAAGGAAGTCGGCACCATAACTATTTTCAGCACATTTTTTGTTTTCTAATTTCATGGTGTTTGTTTTTTTTTGTAATCAAATCATTATATGTTTTTAGCTGTTATTTAATGTTGTAAGGTGCTTGGAGCTTCTAAAGATTAGGCACTATACAGAGTATATTATTATTATTATTATTATTATTATAACAAATAAAATTGCCTAATATCGTTAGATTCAGATGTAGTCGGTTTTCCTGGCTTTTTTCTTTTCATGAATTGTTTAGTTTGATAGGACAAATTTATCAGTTTTGGCCAATCAAAATGTTCATTACACTAATTCACGATATTTTTGAAAACGTCTGTTTAGTCAATTGAATTTTGGTTACATTGAACAAGCGCTCACTCTGTGTAGAAAGTACACGAAAGTAACACGTGCTCAAGGATTCAAAATTTGTTCAGTCGATTTAGGTCTTCAGATTTGTTTCACCTCATATTTAAAAATGCCAGGTCTTTGCTCTTTCAACGATATCTGGCTTGAACAAGAGAAATACAAGAAATTGCTGAAAAAGACTAAAACATGTAAACGAAAGGCATTTTGTACATTGTGTTAAAAGACGATCAACTTGGCTTCAGTGGGAGAAGGAGCCCTTAAATGTCATGCCAAAGGTAAGATGCAAATTATTACTCAGTACACAGTAACTATACACTGTTACGAATTGTGTATAATGCAGGAAGAGAAGTAGAGTCCCAATGTGATTTAATATTGACTCGGTATGGAAAATTAGTGATTGAAGTTATCCAATTGGACAATCATCCCTTGAAATGCTTCAGTAGAACAGATGACAGTCTTGATGAAGTGTTTTGGAATGTTCTCCAGAAAATGTTGTCATATGGGCAGGCAACAGTGGAGAGAGGATTTTCTGTCAACAAACAGGTATCTGTTGAGAACCTCAGCAGAGAAAGCCTCAGACCTCAAATGCTAATCATTGACACAATGAGAAAAGCAGGTGGACCTTTGGAAAAAATCATTATCAATGAAATGATGATATATGCCTCCTCTGCAAGACATAAGTACCATGCCTATCTGGATTAGAAGAAAGCAGAGGAGCATGAGGAGAAAATCAGAAAAGGAAAGAAACGGGAGTTAGCCATGGATGAAGTGGAAGAACTTAAAGACAAAAAGCTGCATCTTGAAGCTGACATTGCCAGCCTACATGCTTTCTCTGTTTAGAAGGCAGAAGAAGCTGAGTTAAAAAGACTCATTGTGCTTTTCACAGGGTCAAATGCTCTTAGGAGAAGAGCACAGGAAAAGATGACAACGGTGGCTTCTCGTTAAAAAATGATTGAAGAGAAAAAGCAGCAGCTATAATAATGCAGTTAAAGCAGTGCTCATGTCTGAGAATAATTTATTTTGTATTAAATCTGATGCATAAGTTACATATTTCTGAAATAACAATAAATGTTAACCTGTCTTCCAGATTATAATGCAATTTTAGGAAATTAATTATAGTTTTAATTTCATCATTAAACAATATTGTAACATTTTGCATTCATTGTTTTCTCATATAACCTGTATACAAAATGTTAGTGAAAATAGGTTTGGAAATCTCCGTTTGTGGTCTTTGAAAGTTTGGGAAAAGTCTTTGAATATATTGTTCAGAGTTCAGTATGAACCCTGAATAGGCTTATATCATCACTTTCTTGTTTGTAATTATGAGATCCATGCATTTTATTGACATGATCTTGCATCTGATTGGCTGAGCTTGTCAGCACTAGCAGCTATATTTCTAATAAGATTTTGATCAAACTTGTTTAAAAAATCTTGTCATTAAGCATGTTTTTAGGTTTTTACACATTTTTACACAAAAACTTTTTTGCATGATTTACTTTTTTTGAGGAGAAAAAACTTTGTTGCTGCAAATAATAAAAGAAAACACCACTTGTCTTTTACATTTTTAGTCTGCAGAAGGGGCATATGTGCTTTACAAATACAAATGTTTTTAAATTCTGAATGTGACCAAAACCACATAAATGGAAGTTATTATCTGATGCATCAAGGAGGGTCCTGAAAGTATTGTGTTTCGTGTTGAAACTTGTATTGACACAAAGATAGCCTAATTATATTTTAAGGCCAATACAGTAATTGCAATTTGTAAACATTTTAAAACTTTTGGGCTGAGACATTTTGGGCTGCAGTGTTTAACAAAGAAATATAGTTAAATTCTAAAGGGACTAAAATTGAAACAAAAAAAATAATGGTATGCTTATCCTATTCATCAATGAGGGTTCTGAAATTTAAGTGCTTAGTGTTGATCAAAATATAGAAATTGATGACACTGAAGTTTAAGAAATAGACGTAAATCAAAGGTGTTTTTAAATCATTTTCTTCACAAAAAAGATATGCAAACCATTGGTACACTACTAACGGTTGGCTTTCTGTCGATTATATATTTGGACAAAAGCAAAATCCTGTCAAAAGAGTCCTGTATATTCGATACACATGTGTTTAATTGTCATTAATATTATATGAAACCATCTAGGTGCACACTATTTAACAGCCCCAGTCATAGCCCAGCAGTAATTAAGAGCACAAGTTTGACAATTGATAATTTCAGATTGTGTTTGAGGTATCATTTGTATTAAATGGAGCCATCTGTCTTGGAGTGTCATATTTAACTGACCCAATCACGGCCCAACAATTGAGAACAGAAGTTTGATCATTAATTGATTATTTCTTTTAAATACTTGGTTAAATTTATCGCTGTAATGAATAATAGTGTGGGAAAATTGAGATTTCTGGGAAGGGGAAAGAAGACCACCTGTGCAAAAACTGACTTGTACTTGCTTGTTGATTTAGCTGTCTTGTGCAATTCTTTTGCATAGCTATCTCTCTCTCTCCACCTACTACTTTAATTCTTTTCTTTTAATGATCAATTATTGCCTTGTTTTATTCTCTCAGTTTAATTTTATATATGGTGATACAAGATGGTCAATATCGCTTAACTGGCTTGAAGCAGCTGTTCTGTTTTGTGTGCTGTTTTTCATGATATATGTGCTTATTGGCTGTCTTCATATACGTTATTGTGTTCATCATGCATTTGCTGTCAGTTCATATGTGTTTCTTCATCTCATTGTTTTGGAAACGAGAACAATTAGACTTTTTCTCAGCTGTCTTGCTCCACTGCTACAACTTCCTTTGTTGTTGAACAAAACTGCCATCATGTGATACTCGCCAGTCAACCCGTTTATGCTACGATGGACCCTCATTAATTGCTTTAAATGACCACTCCTTGGCTCCCCACACTACGTTGTGCTCTAGAATAAACGAACTGGGACTACATTCATCATTACTTAAATGTAAACAGAAGTGAAAAAAGAAACGTTTCAATGCTGGCCAGCGTTGAACAGGACAAAGAATTCCAGTTATCTCCCTTATGCCCTTTCCGGCTCAACAATTTAAAAATTTGACTGTTAATTGAGATAACCTAATTCAAATCCCTATTAAATCCTCAACCTTTGTGTCACCTACCCAAGAGATACCACTGCGTATTGCATTATTCAGTAGGACCACCAGAAAAGCGCACAGAAATAGTTATTTTTATCAACAATCAGAATATCGATGTCTTTTTCCTGACAGAAACATGGCTAAAAACATCAGGTGATGAGCCCAAGTGTGCGGATCTAACACCAACTGGTTACTCCATCAAGTCGTTCCCCCACCACTCTTGCGGAGGTGGAATTGCTGTCATCACAAAGAACTCCATGATCAAACATCTTAACCACACCACAACTTTCAATATCTACCACACTAGTCCAAACCACACTTACACTGGAACTAAGGTCAGTCCATTTTTTCTGCCTATACGGCCCTCCTCTTCATAGAAGAAACAAGCTGACTGAATCTCTTTTTGGAGTAGTTTCCGAATCTCCTGGAGTATGGAAATTAGATAGGTGGCAACCTGATTTTTCTTCGAGATTTCAACTTTCACTTTGACTGCCCCGTAAACCCAAACACATCCAAACTTCTAGATTCCATTAATATTTTCAATCTCAGTCAGTTAACCAACCCATCTATAAACATGGTCACATTTTAGACTGGATTCTTCATAGACCTGATGATAATCTACGTTCGTCCCTGGTATTCCTCGAACTTGCATCAGATCACCTCTGCATTTTATGCCATCTTGACGTATCAGTCCCTAACCCTCCTTTATTTGCTACTAAGAGAAACCTCCGTATGATAAATAGAATCAAACTAATGAATGACATCCAAGCAAGCCGAACGACTTGCCTACCTCCTACAGCAGAATAACTTGATTACTGCCTGCTCTACAAACATGCCCCAGCCACCAAGTGCAGAGTATCACTTCAAAAGTGTTCTCCATTGTATAGCAGTGTTAGGGACCAGCTTTGCACAGCTATAAGAGACCGCCGTAAAGCTGAGAGGCTCTGGCTTTCCACCAGACTCTGTATTCACAAGCAAATCTATGAAGCCGCTAAGAAGAACGGCACAAACATAGTCCATGCAGCGAAATCATCCCATTACAGTGCTAAGATCATGGAAAGTTTCAGCTGCAAAGAGCTCTTCGAGATTACTAACAAGCTAATGTCAAGGAACAAATGTACACCACTTCCAACTACCTTCTCTCTAGTCGACCTTCCGGACCTGCAGATATTTTCCGTGACTAATAATCCAAGTATCATTGTTTATTTTTACTAATACAATAAACTTCACTCTGAAAAAATATCTTCGATTGTCGAGATAATTAATAATCGTTTGTCGATCATTGTAGCATCGCTAACACCATCAGTGTTGAGTATGATTTTAAACGTTGGCCACACATGAGATGCACCATCTTTACTAAATTCTTTCTTGGAGTCATGAATAGTATTAATCAAGGTTTTATTTATCGTATCAACCAGAGCTCGCATCAGTAAGCAGGGGGATATTCTGTCAAGATTAAATTATATTTAGAAGGCTTTATCTTATTCTCTATTAATTCTTCCATATTATAATTAAGTATATATTTAAATTGAATCATTGGAAGTGCAGCTGCCTTTGCTACAGCTGGAGCCGCAGCGGCTATCAACGCTGGTATAGCCGCAAGAAGTGGAAATATACCACCTGTTTAATCAAGTCTTTGATCGCACCCACAGAAAGATTGAGTTTAACGCCCGTCTTTGATTGGTGCTATCGAAATGTTTAAGTTGACATTCAGTTCGCAATAATTTATTTTGACCACCTGTGATCCAACCTCTCTTTAGTGGTATTTTCATTCCACAGTTCTTTACTGAACTTGATTGAAGTCTTTTAATCTGACCAGGAGTCAGACTAACACTAACATGATGATATGACATTATAAATATCGTGATTTTATTACATGTTTTCGGGGGGGGGGGGGCATCAACCACTCATTTGTCCACCTATACCTTCAAGTAACATCGATTTGTTGCTGAGTATGACAGCGATTGCTCTGTAAGTACCATGAATAATTGGTGGACCAGCTACAGCAACAGGAGGTTGTGTTACTTGAGCCTGAAAGTGAATATCAGCGACAGATTGTCTAGATAAATCAAGATGCTCCAGATAAAAGTAATAAATCGGATACAGCTTTGTACAAACTGTGATATTTGCAACCCTCTGTGTTTTGATCGCGCCCCATAAATGTCATTAACTGATGATATGCACGTGCTTTTATATCAAAAGTTAACAATATATCCTCAGCTGGTTCTTGATGTCCATTTACCCGTAAAGATACTTCACTAACTCCAAGTTTGTCAAATATCATATGACGTGTTTGTGAATTTACTCGCGCAAAATTTTAAAAAGCAACAAATATATGTCATGGTATAAAAACACCCTGCTGTGATGCTATATGCGACGTAAATTAACCAATAACACTAGTTTGAACACAGTATGTGGTTACTGTTAACCATGACTACGGTGATTTGCCATCTGAATCCATGAAAGAGTAATTTTTGTTCTTTGGCGATCGCTGGAATCATTGCTGGCATTAACAACGAAAGTTTTGTTAGTATTACTTACCAGCATCACCATCAGGTCGCCAAATTGCATCATCGTCAGTAGCCTTTCTTACAAATGCACCTGTATGAATAGCCCCAAAGATAACATTTCTAAAGTTTCTACACAATCCAAAGATGTGGGATAATGGGATTGCGCATGAAAATCTTCTATGATCACCTTCAACAATGATCGCCGTGAATTTAATCCAAAGTTGAAATCTGAATTAGCGCCATGAACCACCGGCGACACATCAGGTCAGCGTCATTGGCAAAGTTTCTTGGTAGTCTTTAACTATACTGTCTGTTGTCACGGTGGTCAGTATTGCCTTTTGTAAACATCATTGTCAGGCCGGCTAATCTTGTATAATCATCTGAATATCTTGCTAAACCTATTACCATCGTGGCAACGTCAACGTCCTTATGAATTTTTTCCATCGATGATGTACGTGGCAATGTCAAACAGCGCCATGATGCTGTTGCCGACAAAACAAATTCTAACATCACCTGCGTATTCAGTATCATCTGCTTTTATAATTTAACCTTCTACTTCAATAAATGCTTCAGGGGGTACAAAATATCTAATTGTATCTTGAACATGTAATTCAACTGGTCCACGCTGATTTGGTTGTCGTGCGTTTTACGAGTAATATTGATAATCTCATACAGATTCACCCTTGAGAACTGACGCATCCATGTCAAACACAGGATCGGATATATGCTTGAACAGTTTATTATTATTCTCTTCGTCTAACACGAAGACCGCTTCCTGAAATAAGACTTGAAGTTATATTTTTTCCGCTTCATCAGCCAACTATGATAGTTTTTTATTTTCAGCTTAATTTATTATTTTATTAACATTTGCAGGCGTAACTTCAGTGCTTGGTAATTTCACTGGTAGCTGAGGTTTTTTCGTATTAATTGTGCTAGTCTATCCTTGATTGCCGAGAATGCCTTACCGGCAACATTACCAATTGCGCTAGGAATTTTTTCATGAACAAGATCAATGGATTTCATTCCTAGTTGTTTTGCAATCGGTATTGCCTTTGGGGTTATCCTTGCAAATAAACCCTGAACGACATCGCTGAGTCCATCACCGTAGATCGCTTTATAGGATAGTAATCGCGAATTTATCACTCTGACCATGATCGGTCCACATTGAGCATTATGTATAATCTTATTTATTATTCATTTATCTAATCAATGTGATAATCATCAGCAATTTCATCAATGAGAGATCGATAAATGTTACGATCCATAACACCACCGGTAAATAATCTTAGGCAAATATCAGAGATTTCATTGAAGATTTCTGGAGAATTATTTCCTGCGCGTTTTCCTCCAACCAGAACTTATATTCGATAATGTCAGAAAGAATATTGTCAGGACAAGCAACAAGGCTGCTTCCTCCTAGCACAGTCAAAGAAAACCCACTTCCAGTAATGCCAGTGCTAGGTAAAGTTTCTTCTCCACGCTGTTGTTGTTCTTGTCCTTCTTTTTTTTTTTTTTTTTGTATTCGCTCACTAATTTTCGAAATTGTGCTAGGTCTTGGGAATCCCGATCTGTTGTATCTGAATTTCTTTCAGCAGCAAGCACCTCACTAATCCATTTTGCTGGTGTTCGATTTCGAAGATATTGAGGCATTATATATTTTTCTTTTTCATCGTATCCGTATGCAGATATTTTTAGTATTTCTTGGGGATTTTAACGATCTTCATGAAATTCAGACTTGAACATTTTCCTAACAGCCAGTGGTACACCGTCAAATTTTCCTAATAACTCCGTCATTATTTGAGGTTGTTTTGGAGATGGCAGTTCTGCCATACTTCTTTCAATCTTATCCATTTCATTTTGATATATTGGAAATTCAGGATCAGTATCTCTAACTTGGTTAGTACCGTCATGCACTCAATATACCCATTTTCCACATTTTTTAAAATCGACATTTTTGTTCCAGATTTTAATTATCTTTTTCTGTGATAATAAGAAAATCCAAATCTAGCTAAACTAATTTTATCAAGTCTTCTTATTTTATCAATAATTCCTGGGATACATTTTTCACTTATACTAATTTTATCTTTTGGGGGTTTAGGTTCTGGTTCCTCACCAACAGCGCCTTCAGGTATTCATCTTCAGGTTTAGGTTGAGGGGTGGTTTGTGGTTGCTCTGCAGATATCACCGCGGGAAGATCTCGTAAAATCTTTTTCGTTTGTTTAGTTCTTCTCGCTATCTTTTCAGTTTGCTCAGCAGTTTGTCTTACCGGCCCGAGAAGGCATTCAGTAGCTGTTGCAGCTCTATTAGTTACATTTGTGACGGGTTTAAATAACCGTTCTGTACCTTCTGCGTATTCAACCCGAGATTCTTGACGTTCTTGTAATTTTTGTTTGACAGAATGACGAACAGGAAGAAATTTCTTTATTGCTTCTAGTCGTTCTCGAGCTAACCTAGCAGTGTATGATTCTTTAGCTGGTGCCATTATTTTATCAGTGATGATTTAATTACCCGCACAGATTTATAACAATAAATTTACATGACCCCCGATCACGATACCGTATTGGTCTTGATAAAATATTTGGATGAGAGACTGATTTAATTACTCATACATTTGTAGCAGCAGAAGAGGTGAACGAGCTCCATGAAACGTTCCGCAGTAAAAAAAACACTAACGACAAAAATAAAGTAACAAAATAAACTAACTCAATTAGAGAAACTCTCGTAAAGTTAGAGGCTTCAGTTTGGCGTTATTGTCTTTTTATTTTCATTTTTATAAGAAGCTTTATTTTTCAAAACTGACATTCCAGCAAAGGACAGGCATAGACTGAATTATTTTAATATTTTTTTTAAAAGATTGCCGAAAATGGTGTTTTCTCGAAACATGACCCTGTCAAGGGGATTGGGAGTACAAAATTGTATTTTTAGCGAAGCTTCCATTTGATTAAAATCAGATCTAAATTTCATGTAGGACAGTGGTAATCTGATTTAGATTGCACCTTGTTATGGAATGTATGTCAACATTTTGAAAGTACATTTACTTATTTCATAAGCACAATCAGTTTCCTCAGGCAAACTTATTTTGGACAAGCCCGATGGGCACTTCACACTGAATACAGGATGTGCCTGAATTAAAATTAGAGGGGCCCTGGGCGTCAGGCTATCAGATTTTTTTTTTTCACACTGCTTCTGATTGTCAAGTTTATCCTAAATGAAAATGGTGCCAAAGTTACTTACTGAAACATTTTCTTGCACATGAATACCCAAGATGGTTTCAGAACTTGGGGACTCTTATTCTAAATCCAATCTCTTATAGTTTCTATTATAGTTAAAAGTAGTAAACCTCAAGGTGTCTATAATTAATGTCCAAACTGAAAATTATAGTTTTAACCTACCACAAGACCTGAAGAATTTGGCTGCAGTGGTAAATCAAAAGAAAAAGACAAAAGATATTTCAAAAATATTCTTTACTTGCCACACAATATGCATTTATTTAAAGCACCTTAGAGCATACAAACTAAAGACAAACCACTGTATGAATATGCTCGACTAATAACTCTCTAAAATGGAAAACAAATTCTTTTTGGTATTTTACAGGTAACAATGTTTAGTACATGAATTTCCTCACACTTTCTTTGATCCATGTGTGGCATGGTTCAGTAGTATCTTGCTTGGATTTCTTGGCTGAACTTGCCTTTGTTTTTAGTTGTTGTAATCAATGGTTTGAGAATATGGGTTCATATCCAAATTATTAGGAAAATATTTGGATCAAAACTATTCCTAGCAGAGTCAACAGATCTAAACATATTTTTTATTGATTGTCAAGGCAAAATTGGCTTATTCTCAGAGAGCTACTACATAAGGGAAATTTGAACTAGTTTTGACCCAACAACTTACTGAAACAGAAATATATCAATTAGTCATTGCAAAGGGTCCAAGTTATAATTGGCCTAGCAGAGCCTTAAACCAAGGAAACGAATGAAACTAACAGTGAGTATATTTGATGATATAATGGGCTGTAACTGTACAAAAATGCAATCAAACTACTGGGGAACCCTATTTTAGTGAGCTTCATTACATCAAGAGTGTGGATAAGAAAAGGGCATGGCTCCTAAATTTTTGTCTTTGATGTTACTTGTTCCCTGACACTATTTGATACATCACACAGGCTGACATATATACAAAATATAATTAGGTAACTTTCAGAAACCTATAGCTTATAACGTTCTTTCATAGAAATAATTAAATTTTCTTGAGCTTGGGGCTATCTTATTTGTGAATGTTGGTGTAAACTGGCAAGTATCAAAATAATTTCTAAACTTTTACTGGTGTTTTATTTAGTCAAACACATACACCTGTATATGCATTCATCAAATTTTCATTAATCTCCCTGTACTGCAGTTGAGTACATGATACACTGATTTTTGGAACATCCTCACTACATCATGGTTCAGTACTTAAACACATTCATTTAATGTTTTATTATACATGCTATATATATATACCATGGTTTGGTACATAATATACATGTATTCATTTAATTTTGTATCATTCTCACCATACAAGGTAGGATAAATAATGCATTCATTTAATGTTTTATTATACATGCTATATACCATGGTTTGGTACATAATATATATGTATTCATTTAATTTTGTATCATTCTCACCATACAAGGTTGGATAAATAATGCATTCATTTAATTTTTTATTATACATGCTATATACCATGGTTTGGTACATAATATACATGTATTCATTTAATTTTGTATCATTCTCACCACACAAGGTTGGATAAATAATGCATTCATTTAATGTTTGACCATTTTTACTCTGCTCCTTATATAATCCATTCATCAAATGTTTGATTTATAATGTGATTTGGTGTATAATGCAGTCTGTAGTAATGGACTCCATCTATCACATTATAATTAGAAGGGATCCCCTTCTATTGCAAGGTTTCCAATATATAAAATAACACACTAAATTTGTTGGAAACCTTATGATTCCAGCAGGTAATTAATAATACTAATTCTTATAACTATTCTCATGAAAAGTAACTGGAAATTCATGCAAGATCTCAACAATAAAAAACTGTGCACCACATTTTCCAGATCTCATCAGCAATAATCAACACATTAAATTCCACTGAAATCCAGTAATCCTGAGTAACGTTATACTGCGTATGCCAGAGTAGGCTGGAAAATTAGGAACCATAATTGCTTTAAATGATCACTTAAAATGCTAGAAATCAACCCAATTAAAGGTCTCATTATAAAGCTGCATGTCAAATTGAAATCCACTGATTGTTGTTAAAGTTGAACCTTGGAAACTAGGGTTAGGAGACTGGGCAATCAGGAGCCATAACTCCTCTAATGATGATATGAAATGCTGGAATTTGACTGTTCACATTTTCATCCAAGTATAAATATATTCAAATCAAATCTGGTTCAAATGCAATTCTCAGTAATGTTATCTTTTTGTCAACAGTTGGCCAGGCAGTAATGGGGATGGTTGGACTGACAGAATAGGATCTGGTTACGGTTCATGAGAAAATGAAGTGTGTGTGTGTGTGTGTGTGATTTGGATTTTTAACATAGCTTTAACAATTTTCCAGTCATATCGCTATGATGTCTGCAGTGTGGCAGTGTATAGTGATGCTTAGCACTGGGGTATCATGGATCAATTTTATAAATCTCTGGTATGACTTGACCGGGGTTTGAACCCGCGACCTCCTACATCTGAGGCAGACACTCTAACCATTTAGGCCCCCGGAGCGGTCGGAAACTATTAGAAAACAATACAATCAGCAGTCTATAGGAAAATCCAAACAACCACTGTTATATAAATACAGTGCTGCATACAATATCTGATTTTAATCATCAGTAAAATTAAGGTTTTGCACAGAAGTGTAGAATGGGTCTAAGAATAAAACCTGAAAATTTGAAATGGAGCATTCACTACAGAGGGTGTATCAGATGCTGATTTATAAAAATTTTGGAAGCATTTATCAATGTTTGTACTGAACCTGATCCTGTTCTTTATTTCTTCAGTGAAACGCCTCCACCCCTTTGTACAAAATTATTTAGCAAATATTATTATGGATAATAAACCCACCTCCAACTTGTTTACAAATTTAATTGGCTGGCCCCCATTAATCTTACCATAGGAGAAAAACTAATTATTTTGCCCTCACCCCCGGGATGTATATTATGAACAAACTAATGCACTGACAAATGGTAATCTTACATGGCCCTTCATAACATATAGTTTGGTCATAGCCCTTCATGATACACAGTTGGGTCATACCTAAATTTAGGGTCATACCTAAATTTAGGTACCATAGTCCTTCATGATACACAGTTGGGTCATACCTAAATTTAGGTACCATAGTCCTTCATGATACACAGTTGGGTCATACCTAAATTTAGGTACCATAGTCCTTCATGATACACAGTTGGGTCATACATAAATTTAGGTACCATAGCCCTTCATAATACATGTATATAGTGGGATCAGACATAAATGTAGGTACCATAGCCCTTCATAATATATAGTGGAATCATACATAAGATTAGGTACCATCAACTCTTCACTATAACTTCCTAAAAATACATTTAATAATTTTAACACCAACATAAAATCTAAACACGGGACTAAATAATGGTATTGTATATTTTTACCAACCTGAGCAAATCTGATTAACAAGTGCCCCAACTCAACCTGACGTCACTCAACTGTCTTGTGTAATTTAACAGTTCACCATTTTACTCGGAAGGCTTTTGTAGTATTTTAAGAACAATACACAATGCTATGCAAACTATCTTCGAAGATTTATATCATGGTAAATTGACTTTTTTTTATATAGCCAGAAAAGAAATCTTTAAAGGATAGAAAAAGGCATAATTAATATATATGGGTCATGCATATGATACTCACCAAAGATACCCATTTACCAACTTTTACCATGATCAAAGGCAAACAAGGGTTTTAAGAGCCATAACACACTCAGCCAATCTGATTCAATGCCACCTCATTAATATGTACAAATCTAATTTTTTTACAGAGCCTGTCTAAGACAAGGAAGTTGTTATCAAATTTGAGCAACTGCTACTGAAATTCATTCTCCAGAATGGTAACAAATTCAGCCTGCCAAATACAAGATTACCTATGCCATAAAGATCCATTTAACTTGCTCAAAATTAAAAACTAAACCAATAGCTTGATGATACAAAACAAGTCTGATCTGATCGAAATTGGGTAAAAAAAAATAGGCATTCAGAGGTAACAAGCTCAACCAATCATTTTATTAGTATGTGCATGGATCTTACTAATTACTGATCTTGATATAACCCCACAGTCATAGTCTGATAAAATTTAATTCAGAATAAGGCCTCCGCAGCAGTAGTAAGCAATTGTTGAAGGACAGGCAGCAGACTATACATAATAGGACCACACCATAAACCTATACGACCTTATGGCCAGGTGAGCTAAAAATCTGTTGAGTGTATATTTCAAATTTCTTAACTCTTCCATCAAGTTTCTATTTGTGAGCAATGCTAATATATCTATTTAATATGGAGAAAAAAATACAACTGAATAAATATCAACAAATGGTGGTACTGATTAAAAATTCATGAATAAAAATATACATGTAAAACACACCACAATGTCCATATGAAAATTACAAGTGACAAAAAATACCAGCAAAATACCTGTACATTCCGTATATAAGGAATAAATGTTATATTCTGGAACGCGCAAACATCTGCCTCTGCAAACAATGTTCAACACGAAAATATTTACTCTGAAAATGTGCATGATCTGATTAATAGCTGCTTAGTTATTACAAATGTTAGCTGACACCCTTTATAATTTGTGGATAAATACTGTAATTTCTATGAAAACATTTTTCACCCTTATCAACTTTCTTCTTAGTTCTGTTGCAAATATACTTTTCCTGTTGTTCAACACTTTCCAAAATTATCTCAAACTTGCAATTTTTTTCTGGATAAAATGACCATTTAATTTCCTGAAAATGACTATTCAAATTTTTAATATAAACCTTTCTGCAGTGGAATGTGATGTTTCAGCTGAGAAGATGTCCTTCTTAAAGATCACGATTTATATAGAGAATTTGATTTTGTATTTAAAAAACAAACTGAATTTGACATTGTTTAAAAAAAAAGTTTGCAGGAATTTGACTGTCTTTTAAAAAACAGTGAATTTGACCTTGTATTTTAAAAAGCAAAGTTTTATCAAGAATCTGAATTGGTATTTCAAGGATTTTACTTATTGTGTCCTTTATCATTGTTTTTGTGCCTTTTTTGGATAACTAAACTTAGTAGGCATTATGTAACCAAGATTATGCTTATGTGCCATGAAACCCCATATAATTACACACACACACACACACTCATCAACAGATCATATGATATGTCAGCCATCCTTTGGAATTTCCAGTATAAAATGATTGGTAAGATGGCAGGTGGAATAGTGCAATTATCAATTTGATGACAATACATTGCGGCAAAATACATTTATAAAGATAAAATAATCTGCTGCAGTTTAATCCAGATAACAAAGTTTCACAACCATTTAAATAATCCTGTTTGACAAGAGTTAAAAACCTTTGATTAAAGTCATTTGCAACAGACTTTTTCAACATTAAAAAACAACAAATCAAAAAGCACATTTAACTAGAAATGCTGGGAAAATCAAGGTAACAGTTCCTGAAGACTTTTAAGATGGACAAAGCATATCAACATTATAACACAGTCATTAGTCTGTGAAAGGAAGTACCGAGTGCCTTCTATAGTTTTGCTGGATAAATAATATGTATATATATATATATATATATCAGGATGTGTGCTGAAGGAAAGAAAACAAGAATAAAATAAGTACAATGCAATTTCCCTTAGGCAGCCACTGATGGGCAAGAACAAAAGTTTTAGCAGACTGAAAGAGACTGCTCA
This sequence comes from Sinohyriopsis cumingii, assembly GCA_028554795.2. Lineage (NCBI taxonomy): Eukaryota > Metazoa > Mollusca > Bivalvia > Unionida > Unionidae > Sinohyriopsis > Sinohyriopsis cumingii. Next base: position 3,109,844 of record JAPYKE020000077.1, on the reverse strand, counting down.
AATGACTATGCTTTTAAAAATCATCCAATTTAATGGAAAAATAAGTGGGAAGAAAAGGCACACAAATGACTGCTTAAAGTAGGTGTTTTACATTTGTCATTCCAGTTTAAGCAAATGTGTTTCCAGACATATTCTAAAAAGAAAACAATATTCCAAAAAATAAATAATAAAATCTTTAAATAAAAATGTCAGGGTCAGCATGACACCACAGTTATGTGAAAAAGTTTAACCAAAATCTAGCAAGAATGCTGACAATGATGCATGCTATGCCTAACTATTCTATCAGTACATGTTGAACAAAAACAATTTTCGTGAATTACTACTGAGCCATTTTTAATGCTTCCATCTGTAAACTAAGAATGATAAAAAGCAACTTTATTAATTTCAATATTTTGGAAGAAGTAATTTCCATTGTTTACAATCAAAGCCATACTGGAGACAGAACTTTATGAAATGGACAAAAATTTTATTAGAGTTGCATTATGGTTTTAATAAAACAAGATCAACCAACCTAACTCCCACTTGCAACATGATTTACAAAAGACTTTTTCCATACTATGAGTATACATAACACACTTTATAAGGCTGACAATGGATAGTTTGTGTCAAAATGTCAAAACAAGCCAGTCAAGCTGTCCTCATCCATTTCACAGTTAAGAAAGCAGAGAAGTGAGGCGCTGAAAGGATCCCTGCGTTAGATGAAAGTAATGAACATTTCCTATAATGATCCAAAGGTTGTGAAACCCCATTCCAAGAAACGATGGATAGCAATAAACAGGTCTCATCAGTCCTCACATTTTCACTTTCAAGTATTATTAAGTGCATGATAATAAATAATACATTAAAAGGGACTCGGCATACAAGATTATGATCCACATGCAGTATGCAGGAGATATGAATGTGCATTCTTTTTTCTGTTTTAATCAAAATTCATGCTTTTTTTTGTATTCCACAATGATAATAATAATGCATGCCCCATGTTAAAAAATAAGCAGTGTTCAAAACCTGGATTTTTTTGATCAGATTATCAACAGTATGTAAAAAAAAGTGCCCGCTACAATCGTTATCTCAATCTACTGACACGTTGCACACAGATCACAACAGTATGTAAATAAAGTGCCCACTACAATCGTTATCTCAATCTACTGACACGTTGCACACAGATCACAACAGTATGTAAATAAAGTGCCCACTACAATCGTTATCTCAATCTACTGACAAGCATTGCACACAGATCACAACTGTTATGTAACAATTGTTAAATTAAATGACAAGGTTGATAAACAAAACAAAAGGTAAAATGATTTCTCATTGAAATTTTATGGTTCTTTATAGTCAGTTTTCAAGGCGACTATGGTTCTTTATAGTCAGTTTTCAAGGCGACTATGGTTCTTTAGAGTCAGTTTTCAAGGCGACTATGGTTCTTTAGAGTCAGTTTTCAAGGCGACATTGTTAAGACTGACAATATTAATTTGGTTCTTACCCTCAAAATGAATATTAGGTCAAATATAGTCCATGCTTAAAAAATGGATTCAAAATAGTGTTTTGTATTTTTCTTTATAATACAGCTGAAGATACATACATTTGGTTAAGGAAAATGAAAATCAAAATTATAAATAATACGCAAATAAATTCTGTAATTATCATGTTTATTTAGTATATTGATCTACCATACCATTCACTCACAAAACTGCCAGTGTAGCTTCAAGCTGATAATTCTCTGAATGCAAATGTTTACTGTTTGTAAAATTACCAGTATAGTTTTAATAACACTTATTGTGTACTATCTCTATACAAAATCAAAAACAGAATTAGCATTCATTTTAGTTGAATTTCTTTCCAGCTCATAATCAAATCTGAGAAATTCATTATTAACTTACAATAATAACAGAAAAGTCATTCAGTCAAACCTGTCCTAATGGTCACCTAAGTTCAGTAGTCACCTGGTTACAAAGGCCATTCTAATTTCCTCCCAGCCAATTTCCTATAAAAATGTAATGTGATCAGCAGCCATGTGTTTCTAACCAAATAGTGCTTTACCCTGCCTTCCGCAGTCAGCAGCCAAGCGTTCTTAACCAAGCAGTGGTTTCACCTGTTTTCTGCAGTTGGTAACAATGTATTTTTAAACAAGCTGTGGTTTCACCCTGCCGTCCATCACTGGAGCATATCAACAATGACTGCTCCATGTATGTGAATTAAATTTAGTTTGAACACCTGTTTTCAAGACTAATTACAACAGCTGTCCTAACAAAAAGCCAGTCCTGTGTGTCCCAATCATTGGTAAAGTTTAGATGTGAATTAAAGGAACTGCTAAAAATTCATCAAAACTTTGACACATGAGACAATGATAAGAGACACAGTGATAATGTAATGTACATGTAAATGGCGGATTAGATTGAGGATACAGTAATTTTGAGTCGAACTTTGTATTTTATTGTTATTTTTGATTTTGCTAAATAGCACACCAAATACTGGTATCTTGATATCATACAACTATTTCTAATAATAATACATGCAAAATAAAAATAATGGTACAACGACTAATAATGCTAATGCTATTTGGTACATAGTACATGCATTTGTCATGAACTAAGTTGCGAGATGAACATGCCTCAGTGACCACAAGTCTATAAAGGCCACTTTAATTTTTTTTCCCATGGGTGGCTGCTGGAGACTGGTTAGACTGTACTTGTACTTATTTCATTATTAGTATTATTCTCCTCTTCAGTAAATCCTCTATGATCCTGCACTGCACTCAAAACATCATTAGCATAAAAACAGCAACGACTGGGTGATACACATTCTTGGTGGACTAGATAGGTAGTTTCCACTCAAAACATCATTAGCATAAAAACACCAGGGAATGGGTGATACACATTCTTGAGGAACTAAATAGGTAGTTTCCACTGGTAACATTAACATAAGAACACCAGGGAATGGATGATACACATTCTTGAGGAACTAGATAGGTAGTTATCACTGGAAACATCATTAGCATAAAAACACCAGGGAATGGATGATACACATTCTTGAGGAACTAGATAGGGTGTTTCCACTTGAAACATCATTAGCATAACACCACCAGGGAATGGGTGATACACATTCTTGAGGAACTAGATAGAGTGTTTCCACTTGAAACATCATTAGCATAACACCACCAGGGAAAGGGTGATACACATTCTTGAGGAACTAGATAGAGTGTTTCCACTTGAAACATCATTAGCATAACAACACCAGGGAATGGGTGATACACATTCTTGAGGAACTAGAAAGGGTAATTTCCACTGGAAACATCATTAGCATAAAAACACCAGGGAATGGGTGATACACATTCTTGAAGAACTAGATAAGAGTATTTCCACTCAAAACATTAGCATAAAAACACCAGGATAGCATTAACAAGGTCATGAACACCACCTGGTCACATGAATTTATAACACTGCATTTTGTCCACTTAGTTTCCATATTAATATTTCAACATTTTGTTAAATATTGTTTCACAATTCACAGGGTAAAATGTTTTCTTTTTAAGGAAAAGTGCTGGCTTAAGATGCATGTCTAAGCTGGTTTTATAACATACAATCACCTTTCCTTATAACTCAAGCAAATGCTGACACATTCTCTGGATTAATAAACCTTTTCATGTTCAAAATGAATGCTTGTTATTTATCATAAACAATTATTTGAATTAGTGAAAAAAACTGTTTTCATTATTGTACATCTTCAGCACTATATTTACACAAATGTATTGGTGTAGTTTGATTGTCTGTGAATTCATTTTGTTATTTTATCTATTTCCATTCACAGAATATTTAATTTTTAAAAATACTAGGTTTATTCCGCAGTTTTAGAACCTTGCTTTTAATCAGCACCATATAGCCCTTACTGAGCTGACATGCTGTTCAATGTTAACACATGCATACATACTATTTATACATGCTGTTCAATGTTAACACATGCATACATACTATTTATACATGCTGTTCAATGTTAACACATGCATATATACTATCTCTACATGCTGTTCAATGTTAACACATGCATACATACTATCTATTCATGCTGTTCAATGTTAACACATGCATACATACTATCTATTCATGCTGTTCAATGTTAACACATGCATACATACTATCTATTCATGCTGTTCAATGTTAACACATGCATATATACTATCTATACATGCTGTTCAATGTTAACACATGCATATATACTATCTCTACATGCTGTTCAATGTTAACACATGCATACATACTATCTATACATGCTGTTCAATGTTAACACATGCATATTATACTATCTATACATGCTGTTCAATGTTAACACATGCATATTATACTATCTATACATGCTGTTCAATGTTAACACATGCATACATACTATTTATACATGCTGTTCAATGTTAACACATGCATACATACTATTTATACATGCTGTTCAATGTTAACACATGCATACATACTATTTATACATGCTGTTCAATGTTAACACATGCATATATACTATCTCTACATGCTGTTCAATGTTAACACATGCATACATACTATCTATTCATGCTGTTCAATGTTAACACATGCATACATACTATCTATTCATGCTGTTCAATGTTAACACATGCATACATACTATCTATTCATGCTGTTCAATGTTAACACATGCATACATACTATCTATACATGCTGTTCAATGTTAACACATGCATACATACTATCTCTACATGCTGTTCAATGTTAACACATGCATACATACTATCTATACATGCTGTTCAATGTTAACACATGCATATTATACTATCTATACATGCTGTTCAATGTTAACACATGCATATTATACTATCTATACATGCTGTTCAATATTAACACATGCATACTTACTATTTATACATGCTGTTCAATGTTAACACATGCATACATACTATTTATACATGCTGTTCAATGTTAACACATGCATACATACTATTTATACATGCTGTTCAATGTTAACACATGCATATATACTATCTATACATGCTGTTCAATGTTAACACATGCATACATACTATTTATACATGCTGTTCAATGTTAACACATGCATATATACTATCTATACATGCTGTTCAACGTTAATACATGCATACATACTATTTATACATGCTGTTCAATGTTAACACATGCATATATACTATCTATACATGCTGTTCAATGTTAACACATGCATACATACTATTTATACATGCTGTTCAATGTTAACACATGCATATATACTATCTATACATGCTGTTCAATGTTAATACATGCATACATACTATTTATACATGCTGTTCAATGTTAACACATGCATACATACTATCTATACATGCTGTTCAATGTTAACAAATGCATACATACTATCTATACTTGCTGTTCAATGTTAACACATGCATACATACTATCCATTCATGCTGTTCAATGTTAACGCATGCATATTATACTATCTATACAGGCTGTTCAATGTTAACACATACATACAATCTATTCATGCTGTTCAATGTTAACACATGCATACATACTATCTATACATGCTGTTCAATGTTAACACATGCATACATACTATCTATTCATGCTGTTCAATGTTAACACATGCATACATACTATCTATACATGCTGTTCAATGTTAACATATGCATACATACTATCTATTCATGCTGTTCAATGTTAACACATGCATACATACTATCTATACTTGCTTGTAAGTGAAGACCATTTCCAAACTGCAGAGACATAGATGTGCTATCACATACTGTTGCAGCAGATCTGGGTCCACGCAGTTTTTTATAGTAATAATCAGTAGTACAATCAACATGGACTATGATCTGCCATTACATTATGTGATAGCAGATAAGGGTCTATATTGTTTGCAGCTGGACTAACAAGCAAGTACATATCATACATGGTCCTTAGCTTTTCACTATTCTACATATAAAGCACTGAAATAACCTAGATCCATAAAATGAAATAACTTGCTCTTATTTCCCTATTGATAACATACAAGTTACATAAAAAAATTCCAGATGATATTTTTTTTATAAAGTTGCTAAGATATTTGATGATGCATGAGTTACACATGGTTCAAACGGCTGCAAAACTGAGAAGTGAGACAGGGTTTTGACTTTAGGGTTATTTTGTCACATGAACTGCTACCAATTACTAAACAATTACACTATATAAACCCCAGAAAGAACCACTGACCCACGAGAAGCTACTGACAAGCTTTACATTGGCTGAATCAGAGACTCGAACCCACACAGACAGGGGTGAGATGGCAGTGATCTGTAACGGAGAGCGCGTTAGACCACTCGGCCACTCGGGGCCCCTCACCAACATGTAAATAAAGATCTTGTACAACATATCAAAAATGTGTCATGAATCATAAAACAGAAACAAACTTCTCTTTTTCTGAGTGCTGATGAGATAAAATCTACTCTGTTAAACTAAAAAGTAATTAGCAGCTAAGAGACCAACCATTTAATTTTCTGGAAGGGGAGGGGGAATTGAAATTTTTGTGAAGAAAAATGTCCAGCCCCCAAATAGCTTAAAAAATTATTCTTGCTCAGACTTGCAGAAAAAGAACATATGTCCATAGTATTACATGAAAATGAAAATGAAAAAAACATCATGGTTTAAAAGAAAATCCAATAGCACCACCCATCCTCAAGACATCTTTTTGCATTTGGTCAAAGACACTAAAGCATGGCACAACCCTGTTTCATGATGCAACATGTAAATACTTATTATAAAATTATTACTCCATGATATATACAAGTATGTACACCAAATATATTAAAATATTTTGTAATTTTGATCTTGAGCACAAGATATTAAAACACAAAATAATCATATTGTAAATAAGTAATCAAACTCTAAACAATTAATCAAGCATGCTGTAATATTCAATCACAAAATGACAAATGAAAATGGCCAGTGTGTATAGACACATTTAGATATATTAGTAAATGATATCTATGTAAAAAGACTGATGTGACAGAGAAAGCATATCACAGAAAAAATATTAATGGACAATAAAATTCTTCCAAAATAAGATCTCTATTTTGGTGCTCAGTACTTTTGCCAAGATACTCAAAAAAACCAACATGGAAGTATTTCCAAGTAACTAAGAGTGAGTAATATCACATAATGTTCTATTTTTTTAACATCTTTAAGTCATGGCATGTATACAGTCTGTAAGTCACACTGTGGAATATTACCACACAATATTATGTAGTAGTGTTAACCAGTAACAAGTCTTTGCTGTCAGGTAATTAAAAAAACTTACATGATCATCAGACATGACACCTATGAAACACTATACATACCGACTTGTAAGTCCAGACCAACTGCAAACTGCACAGACCCTGATCTGCCATAGCATAACATAATGGCAGATCTATATATGCATTTTTTTAGGAGTAAGCAGTCAAACAAAAAATATAGACCCTGATCTGCCAGTTTATTATGTGAAAGCAGAAGATGGGACTGATAAGTGAGCATATATGGTAGTAACATACAGCAAATTTTGATTTATTTGTGGAAAGCTAATGTTAGTGACTTTGCTGTTGTTACAAATCAAAAGTGTAACAGCCCACTGTCAAATGTCTTTACCATAAATGTCATTATAGCCAGTGGACTTGTTATTGTGACAAATCAAAAGTGTAATAGCCCAATGTCAAATGTCTTTACCATAAATGACATTATATTCAGTGGACATTAATATTGTGACAAATCAAAATGCAATAGCCCAAAAATAAATGTCTTTACATAAATGCCAATTCTGGGCACATCTACAAATACCAAGACATATCTAACCTATGGGAAATGATGCCCATGAAAATAAATCAATTCACAGTACACACCTGCTAAAAGTCTTTGGTTTTCTTTACAGCACATCAAGACATGAAGGTCGTATCATGCCAAGGCACAAGACATGAAGGTCATATCATGCCAAGGCACAAGACATGAAGATCATATCATGCCAAGGCACAAGACATGAAGGTCATATCATGCCAAGGCACAAGACATGAAGGTCATATCATGCCAAGGCAAGCAAAGTAAAACAGCAACTGATCCAGGATTTAAAAAACTGCACACTTTGGTATCAAGTCAAACATATGAACATTTTAGCCACCAAGGTTAGTTGGCTGGCTGTTTTGGGGTTTTTAATGCCATTTTCAGCACAAGATTGGCTATTCAGGGCTGCTAGTATAACATGTGGAGAAAGAACCACCCATCCATGGGAAGCTACTGACAAGCCTTCTCACATACACACACTAGCTATGCACAAGACGAGAACTTATAAAGACAGAGGTGAGATGGAAGTGATCGATAATGGTGAACATTTTAGACCACTCAGTCAACCTGGGCCCTGAGCCACCAAGATTCTCTATGTCAGCTGTAAGGGGTATGAACTAATGCTCAGCTCAATTCATAAATGTCACAGCTAGGGATGGACAGGTAGGGATATTTTTCTGGGTACCATGTTCGAGTACCTGGGAGAGAACAATTAGGCCAGGTCGGATTTTACTGGGTTGGGTCTCTCCATTCTCATTTTGTCTGGTTTACCCATCCCCTTTTTTAACCCCATTTTCAACAGCCATTGAACAGTTCTGGCAGGTTTTGTTTAGATTTTATTATTGCTTGTGGGGAGGGGGGAATAACCCAGCAAGATAAATTTTTAAAATTATAAATCATAGTTGAACTGGGCATTTCCACATAGTCCAATACTTGGCTTGGTACCCATCCATCCCCGAGTCATAGCTAATGAGTAGTAATGAAAGATATGCTATTTAATCTGTGCAGAGAATCATCCTGCATCAATTTTCAAATTAAAAAAACTTGTACAATATCCATTCTTGACATAAATGTATTTGACTCTTGAAATTTGATCTCTGTTGGAATTCAGATGTTACGGCATGAAATCAGTCAAAGCATGAAAGCACTCGGTATATGAAAAAGATAAACTTGGCAAAATAATACAATATAATAATGTTGAAAGACCCTGTAAATATTTTACAATGTTAATGTAATATGATCAAGATATATAGCTGCACTTGTTTCTCAAAGACTGGCATATGCTGTTTATTGTGTTTAACAATAAGGAATGCCCAACTGCAAAACATGAAAAGCACAGACATATAAATAATTTTATTATATGTAAATTTTTAATTTTCTGATATCTCTTTAGTTTAAGGATGAAAACTTGAAAATTATTACATAACTAATGGTCCAAACAATCCAAAATCACTAAGAAATTAACAGACTGGTTTAAGAAATTAACAGACTGGTTTAAGAAATTAACAAACTGGTTTGTATTTTCTTGTGCTCCTATTAGCTCAATATCTATCCACAAGTATGAGTCATTACACACAAGAATAGTAAAAAAGTGCACTGTTACTAACTGTCCATATCACAGCTGAATAAGTATTTAAAAACTTATCAAATGTGCACAGATTGATGATCATGGACTTCTCTCATAAAATATATAAAGAAAAGGGTGTGACAATTTTTTCCCCCGAGGTACATTACTGTACTAATAAGAATATTGTGATTAAAAACCTTTCTAATGTCAAAGACACTAATTTCCCTTGTTTACGGGCTGTAATCTGTAAGTCTATCATGGAGACAAAATCAGTGACACATAGGTTGCTTTCGGTAAAGTGTGTTGTGGTTTGGTAAGTACATCAACAAATTATATTGAACATTACTTCAAATTTTTTTGCAAAGTAAGACTGATTTAGATCAGTAGTTATTTACCTCCTTCTTGCCATTTTTGATTTATGAATGAACATTTTTTGCTATTCTCCATGTTTGTGGAAAAACTGAAGAGGATATGATAAATTATATACGCAGTCAGATAGTAATGCAGTAGCAGAACATTCCAATTCAGACCTGCTGATTTGTATGTATCAATATCTTAAAATGATTTTAAAACTTAAATGGAATTCAAATTTGCTTTCTATGGCAAACTTGAGATTTAGATTTAGATTTAAAGTATTCCTTGCTTTCGATGGGAAACTTGAGATTTAGATTTAAAGTATTCCCATTTATTCTTAGAATTAAGAAGATCTGCAGTTATCAAGTCATGTTGGATGTACTCTTTAACTTTGTGCTTTTAGTACACCATGTATATCTATGACATGCTTGAAAAGATAAGTCATTGTATCAGAAGCAATCATGAAACATCTGTTTATCATTCCAAAGAAGAAAAGAAGATTACATAGATAAGACCTGTATGACAGATGTCTATCAGTAGCTTTCTCAAAGTCCAAACCATAACTCTTAGCCATCTCTCTGTAGCTTGTAACACTGACAGCTAGTCTTAAATAAACCATTAAAAAAATTAATACTTTGCCTGTAAAATCGACACATTGAAAAGAAGACTATCTTTATAAAAGATTCTGCAGAAATTATGAAAAAATTTGTAGCAACAAAAAAGTCAACTAGATCCTTCTGGAGTTTTATATCCTCAAGATGCTGAAATGATCAATATTTATGATTGTGTGAAAATTTGATTTCTCAGCTTTCAAGCCAGATTTTGTTCTAAGAAAAACAGGAAAGTAATCACACAAACTTTACCAGAGGAATGAAGAATGAGTATGCCTGAGACAATGTCTTGCATATTCATATAAATGTGATCTATTCTAGTTTAGAGTGATTAGTTTCTCAAGTTGGTTTATCTACTAAATGGGTAATGGCAAAAGTTTCTATTTCAAACAAATTTTATGTATCTGCGTGTTTATAACAGCTCAGTTAAAGTCCACATATATATACATATATAGTTAATCCATCACTGATTTACCTGAACCCATACTGCTTCCATTTCACCTCATTCAAGAAACATGTAGCTTATAATATCAGAAGTCATCGGATAATTCAATTCCATAAATCAGTACAGTATTCCTTACATAAAACAGAGTCATTACATATTTCAGGATGTAATCAATACACATTCTAGGAGTCATATGATTATTCACACAATATCTTGTAATAATGGACTTCTTGGTATATTGAATATCTAGTATTCGATCATAAATTATATGACTGTTCATTACTGAGAGGGACCATTGCTCTATTAGTTTTAATAAACTCACCTGGCTATCTGTAGTAAAAAGGCGCATTCAGAGTTGTATATAGAAGTAGCTATTATTTACCGTATTTGATGTAAAAAGACATTTTCTTCTGTACTTAGTACAAAACAAAAAGTACAGAAAAAAGTCATTGATTTGGGCAGCAAACCATGTAGGTTGCCATTGGTTACAATACTCAAGATCACAATCACTCTCTTTTGGTTGCTACTGGTTACCAATATTCAAGATCCGAGTCACCTTCTTCTGGACTGATTGCTGAATCACTTTCATCGGAATCTATGCTGTAGTCTTCTCCACTAAACATGTTCTCTGGGGGCATAACTTTGAATTTGGAAAATAAATTGGCCATTCGATGTAGGAGGAGTTCCACCTCAAAATTAAGAAGTGAGTCTTGAGGTAGTGATAATTGTGAGATCAATGCTTGGAGCACGGTCTTATTCAGAATGAGGTTGATGTATTCCTCGTAGCTATCTTGTAGTTTATACTCATCATTATTCAACTTCTCCTGTAATGCTTCGATAGGAAGCAATTTCTGAATGCATTTTCTTTGCTTAATAAAACAATGATTAAACAAAGTCCTAGCTGTAATTTGGCATAGGGATGATGTCTGACCAAACATCATGTGAATTAGCTGGCTACTGATAGTCCGTAAATGTGAGAACTCTGGAAAGTCTGTGTCAATGTACTCCATTAGTTCTTCTGCAATCTCCTTTCTTGAAAAGAAGCCTGAAATAAGGACAATAATACAATGAACCTTCCATAATGGTTACTTCACTTAAGCAACAACCTCTTATTTTCAGCCAAAGATTGATTTTCCATGTTCTTCATTTCAACTACATTTCTACCTCTCCTCAAAAGCCACTTTTGTTATCCAGTCAAAACGAACAACATGGAAATTTATCATAATAAAAACCATAATAAAAATCAACATATGGGTAATCACTGAAAAAGCAATTTCTCCCAGAAATCTGAGACTTACAGCTTGAATGTCTACACCAGTTTCACAACATACAAGTCCAATTTAACTCTAAAGTTAAAACCAGATTAATGGTTTGACAAAAAAAAGAGAAAAATCTGTACCACCATAAAACTGCCAGAAAGCAATTAAAATGAAACAACCTAATTTTCTAAATGTTTGTTTTTGAAAGACAATACCAAATCTGACTGAAATCCATTAAGTTTTTCAAACATTCTTTTGTGGAGATAAAATATGGGATGGGATGAAAAGATACAGGAATGATGGGCATAGGATCATATATGATAAGGTATGATAAGTACCCAAAAAAATTACTTGCAAATATAAACTGTTGCATATATAAACAGACATATCAATTATTTGTTGGATAGATGGATAATGAATAGTGACTGAGAAATAAATATTTTATTATGTAAAGCACTTTAGTATGAACCAAAATTACACCAAGAGTATGATTTGATGGTAATAACAACATATTTCCATTTGTTACAATAGACAAACAAGAAACCCAGTGAAGCTCAGCTAAATTATTTCTTTAGTTTAGTAACCATCTGGGAAAATGAGTGGCCACCATTTTCTTTTTAGCTACGAATAATGTGAACGCAAATTTTTCCTAGTAAAATATGTTTCTCTGAGAATACTTACCCGATCATAATATCTTAAGAGAACTACTACTACCTTACAAATCCAGCCCTCCCAGATCCTACTACTGGACTCTGATCTCCATCCCACAGCATGAATGATGTCAGTTAGCAAACAGTTCTGGACAAATGCTAGGCTGGTGGCAACTGCTCTAAACTCAAAAGCCAAAATGCATAAGAAATTCATGTGAGCTGGGGTTATTTCTCTATATGCTGAGCGAATAGCCCACTTAATCCAGGATGAGATAGTCTGTGTTGATATATCCTCCTGTCTGGTCTTGAGAGGTAGAAAGAGGCATAGTCTGTGTTGATATATCCTCCTGTCCGGTCTTGAGAGGTAGAAATAGGCAGATTCTGTTTTGATATATTCTCCTGTTTGGTCTTGAGAGATAGAAAGAGGTATGATTTCCCTTGATGCAATGGTTCTGTTTCATTAAGGTACCACTTCAAAGACTGAGCTGTATCTTGTTGGTGGCCTTCAGCTGATGGGTCCAGATGAGACAGAGGTTTCACGGTGAAAGTCTGGTTACCCGTGGAAGAAAGCATGAGGAGGCAGGATATGTTCATTTGTGCACTGAGGGAAAATGTGCCATTTGCCTTCATCTACTTTCAGAGTGGATGGCCTTTGTGCCTGAGTGATTCTCTCCATGACTGGTTGCGAGAATTGTTTAAGTCTGAGGGCCTGTTTGATAGATTCTAAACATGCAGGTTCAGTAGCTCTGGGCAGGGATGAAACAACTGCCATCATGGTTGTTTGAGTAGATGAGGGGAAAATCCAGATTTTCAGATGAGTTTCTGATGAAAGATTGATGAGGTCAATGATCCATGACTTCTCTCATCCAAGTGGCGCAATGAGGATGAGGGGTGACAGGCTGATTCTCTTGCTTTCTGTATCACTTTGGAATATGATGTGTTAGAGGACAGGCATATGTGTCCAGGTCATTAAAATCTAGCGATAGAGCACTGACAGCCCAAACATTTGGATCTGGGACTGGAGAAAAAATGGTTGGCAGTTTGGCATTCCAACTTGTTGTAAACAGGTCCACCAATGTTTGGTCCCATCATGTACATATCTGAGTAAAAACCGAGGGATGAGAGACCATTCCATCTGTAGTAGTTGATTTTTTCTGAGACAAAGAACTGGCCAATGTATTTAGGTGTCCGAGGATATGGCAAACATGTATGTTGTTGACAATACCACCTTAGATAGTCCCACACCATCACACAAAGTTATGGGGACTTGGGTTCCTCCTTGTCATTTGAGATACATCACTACTGTATAGTTGTCGGACAGAATAAGAACTCTTTTTCTTAAAAATATTCCTCCAACCAACGAAAGGCTTTCACAATGGCCTTCATCTCCAGAAGACTGATATGCAGATGGTGTTCCTGGGGAGACCATGCACCACTGATTTCCAAAAAGATGGTAATAGGTGGCTCCCCAGCCCTCCATACTTGCCTTGGTGCAGACTGTAATCTTGGGCAGTTGTACTTACATAGTTATAACAGCCATGAGCCAAGTTGGATGCCCCAATTCTGTAGATGGTGCCTCAACTGTGTGCAGATGGGGAGAGGTTGGTCCATTAGGTAAACTTTTGGCCTACATTGGGACAGAAGAATCTTTTGCAATGGGCACATAGAAAGGTGACCTAGGACAACGAAGTCCACTGCTGCACTGAGCAAGCCTAGTAGGTGAAGGAACTCCTGTGCAGATAGAATTTTCCTTGAAAGAAAAGGAGCCAAAATGTTTCAGATTTTCAATCCTGAGGGAGATGAACAATGATGCCTGTGTATTGAACTTCATATCTAGGTAAACAAATTCTTGAAATGGTACTAGGTTGGATTTTTCCTTGTTGACGAGAAGCCCAGGCTGGTAAGCATTGTAACAAGGGTTATCATGTCATGCACAGACCACCAGTACAAGTAAAATCGTTTAAGTTGGTGCAGGGATGATATGCCTGGGAATAGAAACTCACCGATAAGTACCCGTTTGTTATGGAATTACACATATATTAGGAGTTTTTATAAGTGTTAGAGACTTGCACATACAAATTAATTATGGCTCAAACTGAATGTTAAGTCACTTAGGCTCCTTGTGCAAAGTACCTAAATGTGTGAAGACAAAAATTGCTAGCAAATTGTAAAAGCAGAACTTTGTTGGGATAGTAAGAGAAAAAGTTGGAAATACAGATGGAGTATACTTTTCTTAGAAGTGAAAATACTCCTCCAACTTGTAATGGCACATCCTCCATGTAGATTCTGGCTTTTGTGAAGCCTCTCTAGACAAAAGCGTGAATCTTGGCATAAGCATAAGCAGTAACTGACACCAATTCTTATAACCAAAGAGAGATCACTCTGCCTAACCGCCACATACTTCAGCAGACGACTTTTAGCTCCCTTTATCTAAAAGTAATATCTGGGAGGGCTAGATTTGTGAGGTAGTAGTAGTTCTCCTAAGGTATTATGAATAGGTAATGTATTTAAAGAAGAAATACACACATATGGATATACATGCATGCATGCATACACACTCTCTCACCATCTATCTATACCATATCACACATACCTTACAACAACTAGTCATGGGATATACAGACATAACAATGCATGCTTTCATACACATAATGTTGCCACAATCAAAGAGTGGCTACATAATAACAGTAATGCCATAAAGAAGTAACAGAACTGACACAAATAAACTTTTAAGGATAATTTTGTAAAGCGAATAATTAAACAAAGCTTCTGCAAAACAGGGTGCCTCACATTTACCTGGTTATGGCCTTGCACTGAAACTTTAACACTGATTCAATGTCACTGAAGCCAGATGACATTATGACCAATTAGACTCACATTCCTCTTTGAAAATATGACACAAAAATACAAATGTACATATAATTCTATAATGCATTCACAAGAAATCTGCACACTGCAAATTTACACCTGTGCACATTTGCTTTAGTGGTACACCAGTAATACTGTAAATTTAAATTTGCACACATATGTAAAATGGTACTTGTGAATGAGATCCAAGTTAATTGATTCCTATTGTGTCAAGAACATTTTGCAAAGAGAGGTAACTACCTGCATCCACCAGGTGAGAATACTGTTTTGGAGCTGAGACTAGCATACTGTGAAGGTTTTGCCAGTTGAGGGTCCTTTGCACTGGGATAGAAAGGAAAGTCACAAACAGCGGAGATAACTTCCTGAAAAAGACATACAAAATAAGACCTATATTAAGTAAATTAACAGGTGTTTTTAGACAACAAAAACAAGAGGTCCAATAAGGTATGATATTGCTTACCTGCCACATATTGGTCTAAAAATGTAGTTGTAATAAAGCAGGCGAGGTGAGTTTAAAGACACTCAAGTAAGGATAATTTTTCAGCTATTTGAGTGAAATGGGAAGTATTTGACACATTGTTTAATTGTCTTTCTGCATTATGTAATTTCTGTTGAACTAGCTGTCACACTTATATATTTTATATGAATGTGAAAGGTGTTATGCAGACTCTGCTTACCAATTTGGTCTGATACCTTCCAACAGTTTTATAAAGGCTTTTATGAGTTTTTAATAAGGATATTAATAACATTAGTTGCACTTGATGGAATTTCAGTGTCAGTTGAAGATTTTCCACTTGGTTGCTACAGAAGCCAGACTGTTACTAGGGAAGTACAGGTGAAAAAATTCATCAGTATATCTTAATTTTCTGCAACAATACACTGCATCAATAGCTATTGCCAGAATATCGCAATACATATTGCATCTTGAGTGTGACATCATATCTGTGTAGTTGTCGTAGAAGGTGATGTAACAAAATGGAGATAATTAAAGCTGCGAAAAGTAAGGAAACTGAAAAGCTTTATCTTTCTCCAATAAAAGTATTAAAGATTATGGCACTATGTATTCATTGTGTGTTCTTATCCAATTTCTTGAAATTAGTGATTAGACTGGTTCCCTTACTTATCAAGAGAAATCACCAGTCTCAGTTATAAAACATCACTCATTCTTACAGCTGTATATCAAGAAATCTTTGCTCAATCTGATATGCTAGGCCGGAAAGGATAGTGAAACAATTTAAAATTAATTCCTTTTTTAAATTAAAAATTAGTAAAACATCGAAATGACTGCATGATAATATTGTTCAATGCAATCTTTGTGAAATAAAATTGTCTGCTAAAGGCTGTAGCATGAGTTCTGTCTGACCTCATCGCCTCGGAACTCATCATAGACACATGGATAACACTTGTAGTAAGGGCAGAAGCAAACCATGCATTGCATCTTTTTTTACCCACCAAAGCCAATTTATCTAAATCAAGCGGAACGGAAATTGACCAGAGAATCGCTGCATCTATAGCACAGGAAGGCAGGCCAATCAGCATAGTGAAAAGCATGGGATTTCGCAGTATGATAAAAGTTTCTGAGCCTGATTATGAACTTAAATGCAGACTAACAACTACAACGTTGATTGAAAAACATTTTGCACATGGGGTTATGAAATTAAAATGTCAGTTGGGGAACACATAGTATGTTGCATTCACAAGTGATATTCGGACAAACATTACAGAATACTGAATATACCAGTATGTGCATGACAACTAATTGGATAAACCCAACTGGCAGCTGGAAACAGCTGTTGTACTGACAAGGGAAACTCCAGTGCAACACACAGGTGAATAATCAGTCTCTGCTTGGAGCATGTTGCTAATGAATAGCAGATACCATTGATAAATTGCTGCAATGGTACATGATAATGGCTCCAACATCAACTTGACCATGAATCTTTTGGATGATGGGTCAGATTAACATTGCTTCGGATACACATGGCAAATGATGGTTGGTGTTGATCTTAAAGTTAGGTCACTGAAAATATGCTTGGTGCCACCAGTTGACTGGCTGCTCACTTCAAATATGGTTCAACAAAGGCTTTATATAATAAGCAAGCAGCATACAAAAATGGAGACACAGATGAGATTATAGATTTTTCTACGAGATGGAACTTATCACTGCACATGTTCGAATGGCTTGTTAAACTGTGCTGGGCCATTGGGGCAGTACTGTCTGATCCAACTCTCACAGTGCCACAGTTACACATCAACTCTAGAAATGACTGACGACAACTGGTCTCTTGCCCAAGCTTTCAACATCTCTAGGAATGACATACCCAGTGGAAAAGGACCTGGATAAAATATGTACAAACCCTTTCCCACCCACTGTATCCATCAGTCAGCATGAATTTGTTTATAATTTTAGGAACAAGTTGATATTGTTTAAATTTTAGATGTTTATACTTACACTTACAGTTAAGTACCAATTATTAGTCACTCTCAATTTTAAAGAGCAGATAGCTGAATAAAATACTGTGTAATGCATTTTCTCAACCTGGCTATTAATAACATGTGTCCACTCCACAATCTATCAAACATAAATACAAGCACATCATTGACAATTCTTTACTTTCAGAAGTAAGGTAAGAAAAATAAAAAGTTGTTACCCTAAAATTTGTCTAAATATATTTTAAGAAATTTCTTTTGTCAAACTGGATACATCGACCAGAATGAAACTGGACTAATAAATGAAGTTACATGATCACTATCTGCTGCTTTTGTGACCTTGCAAATAACCTGCTTATTGTTTTATTTTTTCATAATCTTCATCCATTTTCACAAATGCTGGACTTACATTATGGGTGGATCTCCACCTTGATAAAATGATGCTCATGGCTGAGGAAACATCTTCATTTGGTAATTGATGACAAAATATTTAACTAAAGATTCATTAATGTCAAAAGGGATTAATTTGTCTCTCATAGGAAGTGAAATTTAAAATCCGAGAAGAAGTTCCATGATTTGCGTTACTCTTCCATGGCAGTCACAGTACATACATATCTCTCTAAAGAAAGAAAGGCTAATGCAGTGTACTGATTTTATGAAATTACATTCGATGTCATTGAGTAATTATTTGGGAAAGGACAAACTCAGAATATTTTATGCTGACCAGAAGCCAATGTAATGATTCCAGATAAACTCCTTTTGTTAGAATCCTTCTCCAATACAGATCACAAACTGATTAAGCTTAGATATACATTACATTACACAGGGCAACCGGAATACTTATTTTTGCATATATCAATTAGTTTCAGCAGAAATTCCCAAATTAAAATAAATTCCTCAATATCTTCAAAACAGTAACAGCAAGACAACTATGCTTAAGGAGAAGATTTCAAGGAAAACTGTTGCTGATTATGAATAATTATTATGCAGATAATATCGGGGGATTTTTTTTTGGTCACAGACAACTAATTATTTTATGAGCTATGCAGCCAGTCTATGTGTATATTAAATACCATATTTTAAAATAAAGGTTTCTGACTGACTGAAAATAACTGCTGGAATATTGTCAGAAGAAGCATTTACATTGGGTAAACTGCACACAGCAGCAGGTTTGAACCTTAAACCACTGTTATTGCCACAAAAGTACTACTGGGTGTAAAAAGCATGATGTCATATGACTGGACGTAAACAGGTCCATCTCACGGGACTAAATGTAAATAGGGCAATTTCAGAGGACAGGATTCTTAAAGTAGGCACCTACGAGGGGATTCTCAAAAAATAGGTATGCAGCATAAAATTTTCATCGTTTTAAGTTTCTTCTTGGACAGACAGTTCACTGGGTGAAAGCCTAACTGGACAATGTTACCAAGAAAGAGTAATATGTGGTGACTAACTGAGGCAGAAACTGCAGTAGATTAATGGTTAGTATGTGGGATTCATTTTGTTGCTATGCCATAAAACACCAACCAAACCAAAACTAATTCCATCTATCCTTGCTTTTAATGAAGGTCAGGTCAGAATCCCTTAATATATGTCCCTCTCCTTTTTATGCCTATTATGGTGTACCAAATGGGGGCTTAGATGTTTCTGACAATTAATTACAGGAATCACTACAGTTTATTATTGTTAAATCAAATATATAAAAACATTATTTGCAAAATATTTTCTGATATATTGAAAGATATCAGCTCAAAATTAATAGCTTCTCTATCAGTGTGTCTAAAACAATGAAAATCCTTGAGGGTTCTGTTGATACAATTTTCTACCTTTTCTTTCTTCTGGTTTCCCACACAGTTCCTCGGAGTGCTGGATTGGCCCCGGTTTTTAACAATTTACAGGATGCCTCCAAATCACCTCTGACTATGCAGTGAAAAAAGGCAGTCTGACCTATGTTGTTCTGTATATTTATCTAATGAAAAAATAAAATTTCAAAATTAGCTTTTCGTTATTTATGTGAACAAGAGACAAGTGGACCCATGATTAGTCACTTGGGAAGCATCCACCAAATATCTAAAAGCAAGACAAATAATGGTTAACAGAACACTTTCTGTCATAAATTTCAAACAAATTTTGTTGAGGTGTTTGTTTTATATAAAAAAAACTGATTTTAAGGCTTTGTTTTTAGTAGCAGTGACTATACTGGACGATGGATTAAGATCATGTGCACTAATCTGAAAGGATTTACAGCCAGGTAAGCTAAAACTGTGGATCCAGAAGTTGTAATACATATGTGAAACTAACATACTTTTTTTTAAAATCACCTTAAAGCGAAAATTTCACACATTATAATCAATGATAAAACTGTTGGAAAGTATGACCCTACTGCAATATCATGACCCTTAAGGTGAGTGAATCAAAAAGGAAATATCATGACCCTACTGCAATATCATGACCCTTAAGGTGAGTGAATCAAAAAGGAAATATCATGACCCTACTGCAATATCATGACCCTTAAGGTGAGTGAATCAAAAAGGAAATATCATGACCCTACTGCAATATCATGACCCTTAAGGTGAGTGAATCAAAAAGGAAATATCATGACCCTACTGCAATATCATGACCCTTAAGGTGAGTGAATCAAAAAGATTTATTTCAATGATTATTTATCTAAGAAAGCTTCTAAAATGAGCTGGAATGGGGATAAAAGTACTCCATTTTAAGACTGCATGCCTGCTGTTTTAGACTCAAATACATATTTCTCCTAATTCATTATTTATAACAAGTAATTTTTGTTATATGGAGTAACCGGTCTTGAAACATCACTCCTCCAGCCCTAAAAATCTTTGTCTCTCAATATAGGTGGTCTCACATAGCAGTTGTCTATTTACTACATCAATTCATGCTGACCTGCAGCACACACATAAAATACAGTCTATTTACTATATCAATTCATGCTGATCTGCAGCACACACATAAAACACAGACTATTTACTACATCAATACATGCTGATCTTCAGCACACACATAAAATACAGTCTGTTTACTACATCAATTCAAGCTGATCTGCAGCACACACATAAAATATAGTCTAATTAATACAACAATTCATGCTGATCTGCAGCATACACATAAAATACAGTTTTTAAAATGTTCTGATTAACGTTACTTATTTGACTAATGATGTGAATACATTTTCTCACATTTACAGCCTGCTCATATCCTGAGGACATTAAATTGAGCTTATATTTCATGAGCTAAACATTTGAACGTAAGCAGTGCTAAAAAAATCTGATAGCCTGATGCCCAGAGCCCCTCTAATTTTAGATTGGGCACATCCTGTATTCTAAGTGAGGTGCCCATTGGGCTTATCGAAAAAAATATTAATTTGCCTGAGGAAACATTGATTGCACTGATGAAATGTGTGTATATTTTCACGATGTTGATGTACCTGCTATAACACGGTACAATCTAAATTCAGATCACTACTGTCATATGTGAAACTGAGATCTGATTTTTAATCAGATTGAAGTATGGCATGTCATGCTAAAAATATGATTTTGTACTCCCAAACCCCCTGACAAGGTCATGTTTGAAGAAAATGATTTCCAGTAATTTTCACAAACAAACCCCTACCCCCACCACTTTCAGTATATGCCCACTACATGTAGCATGCTTAAACAGTAAACAATCATGATTGGAGCTGACATAAAACTATCCTTTGGGCAGTTTCAATGGCAGCAATTAAAGGCAAAGAAGTCAAGTATAAACCACTTTTTTACATCTCGCTCAATTGGCTGATAATAGCTAGTGAGATGTGTTTGAAGGCTGCATGCTAATTTGCATAGGCAGGATCAGGAAGTGGAACAACCCTTTATAGCTAAGCCAAAGAGATGTTAGATGCATGTAAAAGAATAAAAGTTATTACATATTATTGCCTTGAATTAGAATGTTTAAGCCATAATTATTATATTTTTGACACATATGTGAACAGAGGCAATGTTGTGTGACAATATTAAAAAGTGGAAATTTTGGGGATGTGGAAATTTGAGTCCAGGCTTGTGAGTTTATTTAAGTCACCAGCCCAGGGCCTGTGTCTAAAAAAAATTTCTTTGAGCAATGAAGAGGCCACAAGTAGGACCATGATCACTCATCTAGCCGACATCTGCCCAATAACCAAATGCAAGAATTGCTGGCTAAGAAATCTGTGTCAATATGATAATGAATGTTATTTTGTTTCTTTGTAAGAATGGCTATAGTTGATGGCATGATCTGCACAAGCCTTAAAGTCCTTTTAGCCAGGATGCTCTGTGCCATGTTTGGTTGAAATTGGTCAAATGGTTGTTGAAAACATAATTGCTCAAAGACAATGAACAGGTTAGAAATTTTGTGTAATGGCAACCATATCTGATGGATGAATGGCATCATTTGCATAAACTTTAAGGGTCTTTATGTCAGAATGATTTATGTCAAATTTAATCAAATTCTGTTAAATGGTTAAAAAGTTGGGTGGCCATAACTGAAGGTGGATCAACATTATTTGTTCAGACTGGCATCTCAATCCCATGTTCTGTGCCAAGTATGGATGACACTGGTCTGGTAGTTTTTTTGAGAAGAAATTGAAAATAGCAATTCTTGATGGGTGCAAGATGGAGACTGGATGCAGCATAACAGATGAAGATCCATAATCCTTACAAACAGGTAAGCTAAAGGTTCTTGACAGTCTTGGTATAGTAAAAAGCAAAAGGTCTCATTTCTAAATTCAAAGTTACGTAAGCATTAGAATCAGTGAAAGTACATCAGTGCCAACGTGCATACAATAGTTTTTAAATAAATTTCTGTTACCATGAATAGTTATATCACTGCCTTCAAGATACTGACTGAAGGCATGTATTTGACCAATGATGGGTCATCCAATAATTTTCCAATGATATGCACTCCCAACGTAAGAACTTAAAGTGTTTTAAGAAAGCTGGGAAAAACTGTGTATCTTTGAAAATAAATACACAGTTAACTTCTAAGTCAGGCAATTTGACAACTGTATCCATTGCATCATTTTAGTTTGAGCTTATCTATCAAATATAGGCAGAATAATTATTAGCTTAAAGTGATTAAGTGGATTTGCAATGCGTAATGCAGACCTGCTAGCACTAGCCAAGACCTTCTCCATAAGGCATTGAAAATATCAGATCTACTATCAAATCATAATAGCTTACACATCTGGTAAAGATTTATTTTTTGCCATATTTTTTAAATACACTACTGCAGTAAAAATGAATATTTAATAGTCTTCATGTATGTAGTTTACAGGTACAGCGAGCAAATAAACACTGATATCAAGAATTTATTTACAGCACTACTTGAGAAGTAAGAAACAGCAAGTAAAAATTAGCTGTGCATAAAGTCCCCATGATATGCTACTTATTTTGAGCTCTCATGTATTAGTGTGACCCAAATACCTGAAGATCTTTCAGTTTAAGGATATAATTAAGGAAATCCCTCTTGACACAAATTGTGGCACTGGTATCCTCCAGTGTGTCTGTACTCGATGGTGACAGATCTTCCAGGTAGTCATACATCTCAGATGCAGCCAAATCACATAGTGATATTAGAGGTGTGTTCCCTCGATTGTCAGTGGCATTTATGTTGGCTCCATTTTCACAAAGAAGTTTGAACATTCGAACATCATGGCTGTAAATTGCTGTTCTATGGAGAGGTGTCATCCTATTCTCATCTGGTATATTGGCATCACCGCCATTTCCTAAAGGCAAACAAATATTAAAACCAATAAGAGATTGACTGACCAACACATCAGCACATATAGGACTTTTTGCCAAGGATATGGGGGTAATCTTGGCAGTGCTGTTTCAATTTATCGAGTTAACTGAGCATCATTCATTCAACCAGTTTTATTTATTAATCAAGCATGACTTCTCATGATCGAGTTTCCTTACAGTACTATGATGTGAGTGTGTGTGTGATTTAGATTTTTAACGTAGCATTAAAAAAATTTCAGTCATATCGCTACGATGTCTGCAGTGTGAAAGCTTATAGTGATGTCTAGCACTGGGGCATCTTGCCGCAGACATGTAGCATGATGTCCCACCCAGTCACATTATCCTGACACCAGGCCGACCAGTCCTAACACTAACCTCTTAATGCTGAGTGCCAAGTGAGGCAGCTGTTCATACCATTTTTGTAAGTCTTTGGTATGACTATGGCAGGGTTCAAATAATACAATTATAGAAATTATAGTATGGACTAGGCTAAATTTCTGACAATAAAAAGAATATTTTGTTTGAGTCATTTTTTATATCTAGTTTTGAAATATAATTTAGCCATTATATAAGTGACCTGCTTTTAAAATGGAAAAGAAAAGTGAAAGTAAACTTTCTGGTTTTCCGGGAAAGAAGAAACGATCGGAACTGTGACCTACCCAAGGCAATCCTTATAAATAAAAAGCTGTCTCAGCTTAGACCAAAAAATGTGGATGTGATTGTGTTACTCCATAAGAATATGAAGTCATATAGTCCTGCTCTGCCTATATATATGTGTGTATATATATATATATATATATATATATATATATATATATATATATATATATATATATATATGTATATATATATATATATATACACACACACACCAAACTTAAAATGCAAGCTTTAACCTGCTGTCTTCAAATAACAAACTTAAATTTAAGCTTTAACCTGCTTTCTACATATAACAAACTTAAATGTAAGCTTTAACCTGCCTTCTACATATAACAAAGTTAAATACGAACTTCAACCTGCTGTCTACATATACCAAACTAACATGCCATAATAAAAGTACTGAAAGAAAATGGGTAGAATTGTATAGAAAGTGACTAGCAATGTGAAATACATGCCAATTAACACACAGACAACTAGCAATATTAAATACATGCCATTTAACACACAGATGACTAGCAATGTGAAATACATGCCATTTAACACACAGATGACTAGCAATGTGAAATACATGCCATTTAACACACAGATGACTAGCAATGTGAAATACATGCCATTTAACATGTGAAATTTAAATGCAGTCCCTTCATATGAACCAAATCAAAACTTGTCGTCTGCATAAAGTCAACATTAAATGCAATATATAAACTGAAACTGTGATAAGTTTAGCAAGAAAAGCACATTATATGTCTGCCATGTGTTTAATTGTCCATTATGCAGGCAGCTGTAGGGTGTTGTTGGACCATTGGTCAAGCTATACATCCCAAAACCAGGTTTCTACATTACCCTACATGCCAGCCATCCACAAAGTTTAGCCAAGGAATTTACTCTTGAACAAACATTACTGTACAAAATCACATTTTTCTTTGAGGTACAGTGACCTTGACCTCTGACCTGCCCCCTAATCAAAAGGCCTCTTCCATACAATAAAGAGCAATATTTTAGCACTGATATCTTAATATTGTATATACAGTAAACACAAACTGACATGCCAAGGTTGGCAATGCATGCTGAGATATATGTTTATGCAAGAGTTGTTTTTCCTTCAGAAATGCTATTACATAAATGCATTGCATAAGAAAAACGTCAGAATAGAATAACAATATCAATTATGTCACTGCTTTGCCACTCATTACTGTTGCTACAACTGATATCACGAAAGATAGTGATACCTATATCTCCAGACACACACACACACACACACACACACACACACACATAATCACATACAATATTGTTGAGTTAAATGCAAAATTCAAAATAATCATGTGAAAGTGAAAAGTTACTATGATCTATATTTGCCCATGGTGTGTAGTACCCTTTAAGATTAATAACCCATAAAGTTTTGTCAGTACATGTAACAGTGTCAGAGAAAATGAGCTAAATGTTGATACCTAATGAACTTAATGATGATACCTAATATAAAACTAATGATGCAACCTAATGTAAAAATGTAATGATGATACATAATGTAAAAACTTATTGATGATACCTAATGGAAAAACTTAATGATGTTACCTAATGTAAAAATGTAATGCTGATACCTAATGTAAAAATGTAATGATGCAACCAAATGTAAACATGTAATGATGATACCTAATGTAAAAACTTAATGCTGATACCTAATGTAAACATGTAATGATGATACCTAATGTAAAAACTTAATGCTGATACCTAATGTAAAAATGTAATAATGATACCTAATGTAAAAATGTAATAATGATACCTAATGTAAAAGCTTATTGATGATACCTAATGTAAAAACTTAATGATGATACCTAATGCAAAAATGTAATGAAGATACATACTGTAAAAACTTAATGATGATATTTAATGTAAAAATGTAATGATACATAATGTAAAAATGTACGATGATACCTAATGTAAAACTGTAATGATGATACCTAATGTAAAAATGTAATGATGATACATAATGAAAACTGTAATGATGATACCTAATGTAAAAACTTAATGATGATACCTAATGTGAAAATGTAATGATGATACCTAATGTAAACATGTAATGATGATACCTAATGTAAACATGTAATGATGATACCTAATGTAAAAATGTAATGATGATACCTAATGTAAAAATGTAATGATAGTACCTAATGTAAAAATGTAATGATGATGCATAAGGTAAAAACTTAATGATGATACCTAATATAATAAAGACTATGTCCTCTACATGTTCTATGACCTCCTCTAGTGATGTCAAATGTTGTTTGTTGAGGCCAATTATTATATCAGCATTTGGATCCCAGGTGCACCTGTAAAAATGAAATTTACTTCAAAATTTGTGCTAGGTGCAGATCATAAATATAGGTGACACTCGACTTATGCCACAAATTTGTTCTACAGGTTATGGAGGAAATGGACAGTAATTTTTCCCCTAAGATACTTAAAGTTCTTGGGCAAATTATACCTCAAAGTTTTCAAGTAATGATTATTTATGCATAATTTTCAAACAAATTAATACATGTAATAATCACTGATGCACAGCACATGAAGCCAACAATGGCATAAAAATGAGCACCAAGGTAAAACTTGAATGTTAATCTTTATTATTCATGGCTTTCAAATGAAAGCAAGTAAATCAAAACGGCTTATAGCAAGCATCACCTGTAACTTAAGTCATAATTTTCACATTTCACAAATTTAAAAAGACAACTACATCAGTACCAATTTTCATTCTTTGTACTAGAATATATATATATAAAAGTTTAATTAAATGTTTATTCAGAACTTATTTATTCTGAATTTGAAAAAATTTAACTTTCATATTACATGGTTAGGAATTTCTTGTAGAGATCAGCACTTTTTGCAATAGGAGCAGTTTTGTTGAAGGAATTAGGAATTGGCAATAGGTGGAATGAGGGACATCCTGTAATAAATGGACATGACACATCTGTAAATTTTGATTTGTATCTTTTTTTAACAGTAAAAGATAAAAGTACAATCATTTATTTATCCTACATTAAATAAACAGAAATACAAGCGAAAACAATAGAAAATAAAACATTTTGAAGCTGGTGTTATAGAGCTATGGAGAGACAAAAGGGCAGACAGGAGATCCTTGAAGGGTGCTAAGGCAAGAGGGGAGAACATCCTTCTATTTGTGCTTAACTGGAGTACAGGATGGTGTATTCCTATGTAAATTAACTGAATAAGCAGACCTCCATACTTCCTATTTTGTTCCAGCCATGCAAAGAATCCTCATGGTAAGAACTGGCATAGTGGTGAATGTTAGGAATGTTAGCTGCATATCTGAATAAGTCTATTTTTGCAGAGTATATATACATATACACCACTCCCTTGATAACTTGTGCCCTGATAACTCGCAAAACCCACTTATAATGCGGTGTAAGGTGTGGATCACATGTTTTAAAACTGAAAATACCACAAAAATTTATCCCTATTTGTTGAACTTGAAGAAAATCGTGATCAATATTGGTAACGGAAACTTTGATGCATTGCTTATTTTATCGTCGAAAAGTTAAAGGGCACAAAAATCGGACTAACTTAAAATTTAGCAGCCTCGGTCGTATGTCGGGTGAACTCACTTCATTTGATCAATCGAACACTGTAATAAATGTTATTGTGTATTAACAGAAACTACCTTAAATTAACCGACTCTTTCATAACTGTGATCAAAGATAACAAGGCAGCTAAGCGAAATGAATACTTTGTAAAATATAGAGCTTGATTTCACAGATACGGACCATTTGTAAAAAAGCGAGTTTCAGAGAATTCTTGAAATGGCATTTAGAGATATCCTCAGGGATGAATCTTGTTTGGTGTTAGTCTAGTTCCCAAATTATGGACTACTGATTTGGCAAGATACTATTAAACTCCATTACAGAAACCAGACTCATCAAGAAAACAAAAAGCAGTGATGTAATACACAGATTTTTCGTGTACATGTGATGGTTGTTCAAACCAGTTGAAATGATCTTTCATATGTTGGATATTTTGATTTTTTTTTTATTATTTAAACAGAATAACGTAAACAACTTCATTAGAAAAAGCACATTATTAAAAATTATTAAAATGAGGACTCAGTCATTAAACAGCCCAGTTCCCTAACGCCGCACCCCACCCCCCACGGACGGGTTTCTCGATGTCAAAGCGATTTTTTTTTCAATTTTTGGAGGTCCCTCGGTAACTCGCACCTTGCTTATAGTGTAGTCTATGTTTGTGGACCCCGTTGTGCGCAAGTTATCGAGAGAGAGGTGTATATCAATCTAACCTTTATAAAACACCATAAAACAAAAACTCAATTAAAAACTTGGAAATATATTTTACATGGTAAATTCCTGAAGTATGCAGGAACAGATCAATTTCAGTTAGCAACTACCGTAGTAGGTTGGTCTGTGAGACAAAGACCCAGAAATTGTTCCAAGGGCACACAAGGTTAAAACAATACTTAGCACCATACATAGAGTCAACTTTTAATGAAAATATTTAATAACTAAATAGATGTAGGTAAACCATTTCAGACAGATTATTTTTATCTGCTTATTATCTAATTGTAATTAATGCTATTAATTTGCATGCATTATCAATAGAATATTATTTACTTGTTTTTATTTAATTAAATATCAGGGCCTTATTAACCAGGCATGTAACCTTAATGTTGATCCTTTGCCAATGGAAACCGATACAGCAGTATTCTTAAAGGAAGATTCATTTAATGACATACCCTTAAGTTTTAGATCTTACACAAAGATTAAAAACTTTGTAATTGCTAAGGATGAGTTTATTTGACTATGGCACCAAAACAATGGAGTCATTGACACAAGCAATGTTAGTTAATGAAAGATGTAGCAAAATCAAATACTCCATGCCTTCCTCAAGCCAGGCTCTTAAACTGGAAACACATACAATTATATGGAGTACTTAAACACTTAAATACTGTGGAGTATCATTCATAATTCTATTGGATTTATAGTAGAGTTATAACAGTATCTCACTGCCCAGTTGTTTCTTGTGATATGGACTGTATTTCTATGTGGAACAACTGTAAATATTATGTGACTGGTTTTTGTTCAACTAATTCTTCATTAAATATACGTATCTGAGGAACAAATAAAATATCATCTTTCTTAATTTTGTGCACTCTTACAAAAACCAATGCAGCTCTCATAACTACTTTCCCCCCATCTCTCTGACATCATGCTTAGAGAAAGACTTCTCACATCTGCAAAAACCTCAGTATACAGCATAGGCTTAGACTAAAGTTTTGGCTTGAATGATCACAGACAGTATGCCTCGATAAGTTTGGAAACAACAATAAAAGTCTTTGTAGTTTTAAAAAGTTTGACCAGAATGCCTTCTATCAGTTACAGCATTCATTAAACAATTTTACTAGTCTCTTGCATGGCAGAAAGCTAACAAAGACAAGCGATACTATTGCTGAACTGACTACTAGCATATTATATTAAAAAACAGCTTTCTTAATTTTATGTACTCTTACACAAACATATACAGATGATGCTATCATAATTACACACTGTCTGTATCATTACATAAGCAATAAGAAAACTCAAAACCAAAAAATTCTCTTTGGTCCAATGAGTTTTTGGTTCTGAAGGGTTCCACTATGTATGTAAGTGTGTATATATATATATATATATATATATATATATATATATATATATATATATATAGGTACACCATAATTTATAAGCCAGTGTGCACATCTAGTGACCATCCCCTGTCATACTGCAAGGTCTGAAATCTCCATCTTGAATTGTATGGGAGGAGTCATATTACAACTCAATGCGCATACAAACACATGATCACATAATCCTTGCCTTTTCTCCAAAAGCACACAAACAGCAAGGTTACATTTACATTTTCAGAAAGGCTGTATCGCTGAGAATGTTTAAGCATTATTAAAAAGATCTATATCTTTATTTCCAAAAGATATGAACCATCTTAGTATATACAGATCTTTTACTTGAATAAAAAACTTAGCTAATTTAATCATCAATTTATCAATCAAATAAATTAATTTATCCCTCTCTTTCTCAATGTTTATCCACATCATACTTCATAACCTGCTAAACTTGCCATAATTACAATTTCTGACCATAATGAATATGGCTCAATAACATGAGTTGATTGTAGTTTGCAATGTAATAAATTATAACTTTAGACACTGTTTCGATTTCAAAAGACTGTACATGGTTTTACTTACCAAGCTTGATTATTATATTCAGTTCCCACTCTGGTGAGGTCATTATATAAGTCTACCAGTAATTCTAATGCTGTCTTTCCTGGGCCCATGTACTCAGATCCAAAATAAGTCTGTAATATTAAAACAGTACAAGATTCACAAAACAGAATATCACCTATCCTGCATTTACTTATCTCCCCTAGTCCAAGCTCCAACACCTGGAGATGGATCAAAGTTATAAATTGCAAATTCAATCCCACTATCCTTATAGAACATGTCCAAAAGTAAGAAGCCTCTCTCTTTTTCTAGTATATTTCCAAAAATAAAAAGGGAGTCTTATTTTCGTACATATCCAAAATTCTCTATCTGATTCTAGTACATGTCTAAGAGTAAAAATCTTTTTTTTTATTCTAGTACATGTCCAAAAGTAAGAAGTCTCTGATTCAAGTACATGTCCAAAAGTCAGAAGTATCTGTCTTATTTTAGTACATGCCAAAAAGTAAGAAGTCTCTATCTGATTCTAGTACATGTCCAAAAGTACAAAATATCTGATTCTAGTACATGCCCAAAAGTAAGAGGTCTCTGATTTTAGTACATGTCCAAAAGTTAGAATCACTATCTGATTCAAGTACATGTCCAAAAGTAAGAAATCTCTATCTGATTGTGGAACATATCCAAAAGTACAAAAGTATCTTATTGTACTACATGTCCAAAAGTAGGAAGTTTCTGATTCTAGTACAAGTCCAAAAGTAAGAGGTCTCTGATTCTAGTACATGTCCAAAAGTAAGAAATCTCTATCTGATTGTAGAACATATCCAAAAGTACAAAAGTATCTTACTGTAGTACATGTCCAAAAGTAAGAAGTCTCTGATTCTAGTACATGTCCTAAAGTTAGAAATCACTATCTGATTCTAGTACATGGCCAAAAGTAAGAAGTCTCTGATTCAAGTACATGTCCAAAAGTAAGAAGTCTCTGTCTTATTTTAGTACATGCCAAAAAGTAAGAAGTCTCTATCTGATTCTAGTACATGTCCAAAAGTAAGAAGTATCTATCTGATTGTAGAACATATCCAAAAGTATCTTATTGTAGTACATGTCCAAAAGTAATAAGTCTCTGATTCAAGTACGTGTCCAAAAGTAAGAAGTCTCTGTCTTATTTCAGTACATGCCAAAAAGTAAGAAGTCTTATCTGATTCTAGTACATGTCCAAAAGTACAAAATATCTTATTCTAGTACATGCCCAGAAGTAAGAGGTCTCTGAATCTAGCACATGTCTAAAAGTCAGAAATCACTATGTGATTGTAGCACATGTCCAAAAGTAAATCTCTATCTGATTGTAGAACATATCTAAAAGTACAAAAGTATCTTATTATAGTTACATGTCCAAAAGTAAAAAGTCTCGGATTCAAGTACATGTCCAAAAGTAAGAAGTCTCTGTCTTATTTTAGTACATGCCAAAAAGTAAGAAGTCTCTATCTGATTCTAGTACATGTCCAAAAGTAAGAAGTATCTATCTGATTGTAGAACATATCCAAAAGTACAAAAGTATCTTATTGTAGTACATGTCCAAAAGTAAGAAGTCTCTGATTCAAGTACGTGTCCAAAAGTAAGAAGTCTCTGTCTTATTTCAGTACATGCCAAAAAGTAAGAAGTCTTATCTGATTCTAGTACATGTCCAAAAGTACAAAATATCTTATTCTAGTACATGCCCAAAAGTAAGAGGTCTCTGAATCTAGCACATGTCTAAAAGTCAGAAATCACTATGTGATTGTAGTACATGTCCAAAAGTAAGAAATCTCTATCTGATTGTAGAACATATCCAAAAGTACAAAAGTATCTTATTGTAGTACATGTCCAAAAGTAAGAAGTCTTTGATTCTAGTACATGTCCAAAAGTTAGAAATCACTTTCTGATTCCAGTACATGCCAAAAAGTAAGAAGTCTCTATCTGATTCTAGTACATGTCCAAAAGTAAGAAGTCTCTATCTGATTTTAGTACATGTCCAAAGGTACAAAAGTATCTTATTCTAGTACATGCCCAAAAGTAAGAGGTCTCTGATTCTAGTACATGTCTAAAAGTTAGAAATCACTATCTGATTCTAGTACATGTCCAAAAGTAAGAAATCTCTATCTGATTGTAGAACATATCCAAAAGAACAAAAGTATCTTATTGTAGTTACATGTCCAATAGTAAGAAGTCTCTGATTCTAGTACATGTCCAAAAGTAAGAAATCTCTATCTGATTGTAGAACATATCCAAAAGTACAAAAGTATCTTACTGTACTACATGTCCAAAAGTAAGAGGTCACTGATTCTAGTACATGTCCAAAAAGTAAGAAATCACTATCTGATTCTAGTACATGTCCAAAAGTAAGAAATCTCTATCTGATTGTAGAACATATCCAAAAGTACAAAAGTATCTTATTGTAGTACATGTCCAAAAGTAAGAAGTCTCTGATTCTAGTACATGTCCAAAAGTTAGAAATCACTATCTGATTCTAGTACATGTCCAAAAGTAAGAAGTCTCTGATTCAAGTACATGTCCAAAAGTAAGAAGTCTCTGTCTTATTTTAGTACATGCCAAAAAGTAAGAAGTCTCTATCTGATTCTAGTACATGTCCAAAAGTACAAAATATCTGATTCTAGTACATGTCCAAAAGTAAGAAGTATCTATCTGATTGTAGAACATATCCAAAAGTACAAAAGTATCTTATTGTAGTACATGTCCAAAAGTAAGAAGTCTCTGATTCAAGTACGTGTCCAAAAGTAAGAAGTCTGTCTTATTTCAGTACATGCCAAAAAGTAATAAGTCTTATCTGATTCTAGTACATGTCCAAAAGTACAAAATATCTTATTCTAGTACATGCCCAAAAGTAAGAGGTCTCTGAATCTAGCACATGTCTAAAAGTCAGAAATCACTATGTGATTGTAGTACATGTCCAAAAGTAAATCTCTATCTGATTGTAGAACATATCTAAAAGTACAAAAGTATCTTATTGTAGTTACATGTCCAAAAGTAAGAAGTCTCTGATTCAAGTATGTGTCCAAAAGTAAGAAGTCTCTGTCTTATTTTAGTACATGTCCAAAAGTAGGAAGTCTCTGATTCTAGTACAAGTCCAAAAGTAAGAGGTCACTGATTCTAGTACATGTCCAAAAGTCAGAAATCACTATCTGATTCTAGTACATGTCCAAGAGTAAGAAATCTCTATCCGATTCTATTAGAACATGTCTCTGATTCTAGTACATGTCCAAAAGTAAAAAGTTCCTGTCTTATTTTAGTACATGTCCAAAAGTAAGAAGTCTCTATCTGATTCTAGTACATGTCCAAAAGTACAAAATATCTTATTCTAGTACATGCCCAAAAGTAAGAGGTCTCTGATTCGAGTACATTTCCAAAAGTTAGAAATCACTATCTGATTCTAGTACATGTCCAATAGTAAGAAATCTCTATCTGATCGTAGAACATATCCAAAAGTACAAAAGTATCTTATTGCAGTACATGTCCAAAAGTAAGAAGTCTCTGATTCTAGTACACGTCCAAAAGTTAGAAATCACTATCTGATTCTAGCACATGTCCAAAAGTAGGAAGTCTCTGATTCCAGTACATGTCCAAAAGCAAGAAGTATCTATCAGATTCTAATACATGCCCAAAAGTAAGAAGTCTCTGATTCTAGTACATGCCCAAAAGTAAGAAGTCTCTGATTCTAGTACATGTCCAAAAGTAAGAAGTATCTATCAGATTCAAGACATGTCCAAACATAAGAAGTCTCTGATTCTAGTACATGCCCAAAAGTAAGAAATCTCTATCTGATTCTACTAGAACATGTCCAAAAGTAAGAAGTCTCTGATTTTAATACATGTCCAAAAGTAAAAAGTCTCTGATTCTAGTACATGTCCAAAAGTAAGAAGTCTCTGATTCTAGTACATGTCCAGAAGTAAGAAGTCTTTGATTCTAGTACATGACCAAAAGTAAGAGGTCTCTGATTCTAGTACATGTCCAAAAGTTAGAATCACTATCTGATTCTAGTACATGTCCAAAAGTAAGAAATCTCTATCTAATTCTAGTACATGTCCAAAAGTAAGAAATCTCTATCTAATTGTAGAACATATCCAAAAGTACAAAAGTATCTTATTGTAGTACATGTCCAAAAGTAAGAAGTCTCTGATTCTAGTACATGTCGAAAAGTTAGAAATCACTATCTGATTCTAGTACATGTCCAAAAAGTAAGAAATCTCTATCTGATTGTAGAAAAAATCAAAAAGTACAAAAGTATCTTATTGTAGTACATGTCCAAACGTAAGAAGTCTCTGATTATAGTACATGTCCAAAAGTAAGAATTCTCTGTCTTATTTTAGTACATGCCAAAAAGAAAGAAGTCTCTATTTGATTCTAGTACATGTCCAAAAGTAAGAAGTCTCTGATTCTAATACATGTCCAAAAGTAAGAAATCTCTGATTCTAGTACATGTCCAAAAGTAAAAGTTTCTGATTCAAGTACATGTCCAAAAGTAAGAAGTATCTATCTGATTCTAGTACATGTCCAAAAGCAAAAAGTTTCTGATTCTAGTACAAGTCCAAAAGTAGGAAGTCTCTGATTCTAGTACATGTCCAAAAGTAAGAAGTCTCTGATTCTAATACATGTCCAAAAGTAAGAAGTCTCTGATTCTAGTACATGTCCAAAAGTAAGAAACATCTATCTGATTCTAGTACATGTCCAAAAGCAAGAAGTTTCTGATTCTAGTACATGTCCAAAAGTAAGAAGTCTCTGTTTCTAATACATGCCCGAAAGAAGTATCTTTCTGATTCTAGTACATTTCCAAAAGTAAGAAGTCTCTATTTGATTCTAGTACATGTCCAAAACTAAAAAAGTCCCTGTGTTATGTATTAATGTAATGAACGAGTTGCTCAATTTAGTCTTTACATGACATATTAGATCTCTTTCTTTCCCAGTAAGAAGTTGACCAATGGTCAAGGAATGAATTTTGACTACCTTACAAAAACTGAATAAGCATCAAATCATTCTACACATAGATGCAACAATACATGCACGTACAGTATTCCATTATTATAACACTGTATACAACCTTAGCATACTGCCTTAAATGAAGTACATTATACAGTATTCCATTATTATAACACTGTATACAACCTTAGCATACTGCCTTAAATGAAGTACATTATACAGTATTCCATTATTATAATACTGTATGAAGGAATCATGTGAAACAAACCCTTATAGTCAGATTATATTATCACAAAGTACATGACACAGTACTCCCTCATTACAACATTGTACATGGGAGTCACAGAGCATGGCACATTATACCGAGACTACCTTATAAAGAAGGACACAATACAGTAATCCCAATTCCCTCATTATAACAATGTCAGGAGGGGTAATGAAGCATATCACCTTATAATGAAGTAATATACCACCTTCCAGTACAATTGCCTTATAATGGAGTATGTTATAAAATTAACTTCACTACTACATACTGAAATGGAATCCCTAGCCTTAACTGTCTTATAAAAAGGATGGTGTTATAATGAAGAGACTTAACACTGAGGCAGTGTTTTACCCTCAGATAGGCAAGAAAGCATACAGTCCTACAATCAAAAGGCATTTGAGATCAGTCAAAACGCAAATTTATTTTAGTCAGAAATACTTAAAAATCTAGATACGAGAGTGTGGATAAAGCGGAATATAGTTCCTCCTTCTAATGAGGGCATTCTAAAGGAAGATCGATCTCTGATACATGGCCACATCTTCCTGCACCAAAGTAGTAGATCTTAACCAATATTTCTCCTCCTACAAGAGGCCTAACCTCTTTTAAAATCATTTATTCATTAAACAAGGCATGTTGTCATAAAAATAATAACTGCATACCTTTCCTTAGTGGCTGAACTACATTTATAACAAAATTTTGTTATAAATCAATTCATATTCTTCAAGTTGTAACTAGGAGTTTTATGCACACACAAAAAAATTCATAACATTGAAATATGTAATTTATTTATGAGAGCTGGCTAAAAAAACAGTACCCTGTATTTATCCAATGATAAGTCCATGCTTGATGATAATCCCATAGCTGATGATATGTTCTTGATTAATAAATGAGCCCATGATTGATGTTAAGCCCATGCCTAATAATTAAGTCTACGATTGATTATAAGCCCATACTTGATGATAAGCCCATGCCTAATAATTAAGACTATGATTGATGATAAGCCCTTGCCTAATAATTAAGTCTATGTTTGATAATAAGCCCATGCCTAATAATTAAGTCTATGATTGATGATAAGCCCATGCTTGATGATAAGCCCATGCCTAATAATTAAGACTATGACTGATGAAAAGCCCATGCCTAATAATTAAGTCTATGCTTGATGATAAGCCCATGCCTAATAATTAAGTCTATGATTGATGATAAGCCCATGCTTGATGATAAGTCCATGTCTAATAATTAAGACTATGATTGATGATAAGTCTATGCCTAATAATTAAGTCTATGATTGATGATAAGCCCATGTCTAATAATTAATACTATGACTGATGATAAGCCGATGCTTGATGATAAGTCCATGTCTAATAATTAAGACTATGATTGATGATAAGTTCATGCTCAATGATAAGTTCATGCCTAATGAGTAAATCCATGATTTATGATAAAAACATTCTTGATATGTCAATGCCTAATGACAGGTCCATACCTGATGATAAGCCCATGCTTCATGATAAGTCCCTGCCTAATGGTTAAGTCTACACTGATGATAAGCCCATGCTAGATGATAAGTCAACCCTAGATGATAATTCCATGCTTAATGATTAGTCCACCCTTGATGATAAGTCCATTCTTGATGATAAATCCACCCTTGATGATAATCCCATGCTTAATGATAAGTCCATACCTAATGACAAGCCCATGCTTAATGACAAGTCCATTCTTGACGATTAAGTCCATGCTTAATAACAAGCCCATACTTAACATTAAGTCCATGATAAATGATTAAGTCCATGCTTAATGACAAGCCAACACTTGATCACAAGTCCATTTAGGTGATTTTATTATACAACTTTTGTTCATAACTGGTCAAATTGTTTCCACAATGAATGAACACGGATAAAATTCCAAATCACCCAAGACAAATCTTGATAACAATGATGCCAAAAATAACTTAGGCTTACTGTGGGAACCCTGTAATTGATGCTGGCCCCTCCTTCAATCAGTAACTTGGCCAGGTACAGATTCCTTGGTCTAACTCTCTGTTCTTCAGCATCTATTCCACACAAACAGATATACAACGGGGTCCTCTGGTAGCAACCTGAAAAATAAATGCAGAAATAGTCTTAAATAACTATTCTTTAAATATGAAGCTCACGAAACTACTAAAACTATATATGCCACAAGATGCCATTAACAATTGGTATGTTGTATTATTCAGTTTTATTCATAGTTAAAACTTCATTATAAAAATTATAAAAAACACAAGCTGATGACTGAATTTATAAGACATTAAAGCCAGCAAACCTCAGTGGCATTGCCATGTGATATGAATAGGTGATGCATCACAATGTCCAGTGGTGTTTATCATGTAACATTATAGATATCATAAGAAGGAATGTTATGTGGTGTTTATCAGGTGACATTATAGTACTAGTGAGTAGGAATGTTATGATGTTTATCACATGACATTATAGAACTAGTGAGTAGGAATGTTATGATGTTTATCACATGACATTATAGTACTAGTGAGTAGGAATGTTATGATGTTTATCACATGACATAGTAATAGTGAGTAGGAATGTTATGTGGTAACTTGAAGAATTCTGTACTAACAGATGCGTTAAAA
The DNA here is from genome assembly GCA_028554795.2 of Sinohyriopsis cumingii. Taxonomy (NCBI): domain Eukaryota; kingdom Metazoa; phylum Mollusca; class Bivalvia; order Unionida; family Unionidae; genus Sinohyriopsis; species Sinohyriopsis cumingii. The sequence goes on along the minus strand of JAPYKE020000077.1, from coordinate 3,071,333 downwards.
TTAATTTTCAATTCAGACAAAACTTCAAAAAAGTTACACTAACTGGTCTCGCTGACATAAAACTATACTCAATTCCAAATATTACTTAAAAATATTATCTGTACATTTGGAGTAAGATTTCCAAGACTGGAGTCACATTTATTACTCAAAATATGAGTAAAGGTTTGACAGGTAGCTGTCTCTATGCAAGCATTCTCATGTGGATCCATAGCATAATTTGGAACATCCTTGTCTCTTTCCAATAAGATTTGAAAACTTAGAGACGATTCAACTTAAGTGATACTTCCTGACATCAGTACATCTTTGGCACAAAAATATCCAGTTAGATGTGGAAAGAACAGATCCAGATAAAAGAACAGACATTGAAAATAACATCTAATGATATTGCAACCATAAAAGAAACAGATCCAAATCTTTAAATTTTTGTTATGTCATTCCTGATATATTTGAATGCAAAAAATGAGAAAATCATTGTTTTAATAGTCCCAAACTATTACTCAAGTGGCTATTAGTGATAACATGTCATAAAATGGCTTTGATTAAAAACATGCCATCATGTCCTTGTGATATCAATAAAATTATTATCACCTAAAAGCAATCATTGGCTTGAGAGCACTTAAAAAAATGACCACTGATTAATCTTTCTTCTAGCTTGACAAAAAAATAGTCAAGGGCATTGACTGTACAAGAGGCATTAACCCATGAAATCAATAAAGAGGGACTGAATAATTTATATGAATTTCTTACTGGTGATAAAAGTAGTGACAGTGGTCCAACATTACAAGTTCCTAAATATATTGCTGTCTTTGTATAATGTAATCGCAGTGGTGCATTTCATTAAATTATTTACATTTTTTGTTTTATCACTACGTATCAATTTATTTCACTTCCTTTTACTTTTAGGCTAATCAGAACCAGTTACAATATGGTTTCATGTAATTTAACACCTATTTCTGAGTTTTTGTTCCATATTAAGACACAGCATTTTTTTTAATGTGCCTCACTATTATGTATCCTCAATCACAACACTGATGTCACTTTTAAGACTCTTGAAAACAGTCTTATAAAGAGGAAAGACTATGTTGGAATATTCTATCAGATGAATAAAAATAAAACATTGGGGAATTCCTTCTGTATCCCAACCCCCAACACTCATCATCAGTGTGTTCCCATTTGCCTTCAAACCTCCAAAAGCCCTCCCCTCTGCTGATGTTTAGATTATTAAAACACCTTAAATCTGTGCAGTTTTCTATTTACTCTTAAAACTTTTCTGTTTACCCTGGTATTTAATGTAGGACAAACTTATGTGTTTTCTATTTACAAAAAGATTGACTTCTTAATTTCTTTATAGGCATTAATTCTTTTTATCACTAAAACTACCCGATTTCACAAAATGTAACCTTTTATTCACCCCCCCAAAAAAAATTTTTGCTAAATGTGCCTCTTTATCTATGGACTCTGTAGGAAATTCTGAGCTGGAACAATGTTGATAACAGGAATTCTGTTACCCAATAACATGTATTTAATTTACATAGCCTGTGCAGTAGGATATGTGTTTGTGTTTCTTGAGGAAGCAGTATATTATTTCCATTTTTTGCTTGTCTTCCATAAATAAGATAAAGACAAACATACAGCTTAATGCCAAAAAAGTCGACAATGTTTCAATTAAAATGTCAACCTCATGAAATAAAACTGGTAAGAAAATCTTTTGTCAAAAGATAAGCCACACATATTATCAAATGTCCACATACATGTACTTGCAGTATCTTCTACTTCTGGGTTATTATTGACCTCTCGACCAACATGCATCACAGTCTAGACCTCTCTACATACATGTAATACCGTCTTGTCCTTGATGATGTATGACTATGTCACAAGTTTCAACAAATTCTGATCACAGAATAGTTCACAGATTGTTAACAAGCTTAGCCATGTTGATGCAAGGTCACATCATTAATATGAATAAATTTCACTCATAATGAGATTCGAGCATGATCGTGATAATAAAATCCTATTTACCAAGCTTGATGATACAGGCCTATTTACCATCCTGATGATATAGTCCTATTTACCAAGCTTGATGATGTAGGCGTATTTACCAAGCTTGATAGTACAGGCCTATTTACCAAGCTTGATGATGCAGGCCTATTTACCAAGCTTGATAATACAGGCATATTTACCAAGCTTGATGATATAGACCTATTTACCAAGCTTGATGATATAGTCCTATTTACCAAGCTTGATGATACAGGCCTATTTACCAAGCTTGATGATAAAGGCCTATTTACCAAGCTTGATGATATAGGCCTATTTACCAAGCTTGATGATATAGGCCTATTTACCAAGCTTGATGATATAGGCCTATTTACCAAGCTTGATGTGTATAGCCTATCTTGTGCTGAAAAATGGCGTTAAACCCTAGAACAACAACAACAACAACAACAACCAAGCTTGATGATATAGACCTATTTACCAAGCTTGATGATATAGACCTATTTACCAAGCTTGATGATATAGTCCTATTTACCAAGCTTGATGATAAAGGCCTATTTACCAAGCTTGATGATATAGGCCTATTTACCAAGCTTGATGATAAAGGCCTATTTACCAAGCTTGATGATAAAGGCCTATTTACCAAGCTTGATGATATAGGCCTATTTACCAAGCTTGATGATAAAGGCCTATTTACCAAGCTTGATGATATAGGCCTATTTACCAAGCTTGATGATAAAGGCCTATTTACCAAGCTTGATGATATAGGCCTATTTACCAAGCTTGATGATATAGACCTATTTACCATGCCTGATGTTATAGGCCTATTTACCAAGCTTGATGATATAGGCATATTTACCATGCCTGATGATATAGGTGTATTTATCAAGCTTGATGATAGAGGCCTATTTACAAGGCCTGATGATATAGGCCCATTTACCATGTGAAATAGGTTATTAAAATATTGATAGGTTCAACCAATCAGATGCAATATCCCTTAATGAATATGCATGTATCTTTACTAATAACTCTACTAATCCAGGATCTTAGTGACTTAAGTCATTTTACCAGGACTGATTCAAATTGATATCATTAAAATGGTCTCTATAGTGGCAAGAAGCTCACCCAATCACTAAACATCACCGGATTAATATGCATGGACTCCACCTATTTTCAAACTCACATCTTACAGCAAGGTGAGTCAAAATTCAAAACAGATCATCTTTAATAGCTTGATGTAATGTCAGAATCACACAAAATTCCAGGCAATTTTATTGTTACTATCGATAAATATAAAGTTTTAACAGTACTGAAAAATTCAAGGTACAAGATTTAATTTAGGATTTTTGAGTCTGTAATGAATTTTATTTACCTAATACAATTCTGTTGAACTGCTTTTTCCTGAAAAAAGTCTACGATAATGTTGTTATTTGGAGCACAGTACAGTTCCCATTGGATAAGGCAATCCAGCTGCCTGATGCCTGGGAAAAGATTAATGCAGATCAGGCAATCTCAAGTTTAGAAAGTACAGAAAAGTCCAAAAATACTGACATAGACTGAGACTGAGGACATGAGGGAGAGGGGATCACGATCATATATATATATATATATATATATATATATATATATATATATATATATATATATATATATATATATATAACTACCTTCTTTAAGTATTTATATGTACTACATTATACAATTTCATTACTACCCCAAGTTTCATCTATCAATCATTCATTTCTCAAGACATACTATCTAAGTCTATCATTTCCATCCTGTAGTTTGGAATCAAGATCTCACATTTTCTCATGCAAACATGAGTGATGAGTATTTACTAATTTAAGTATGTTTTAACAAATACAGAATATTTACATTTTAAAGGTAATATTTGTACTGTACATGATCAGCCAACAACATGTATCAAGTCCTAATGTGGCCACTGGCAGTTATTGAGCTCCGAAATCAGCCAAGCTTGCCAACTCAAAAGAACAGGCTTGCCTAAGACTGTTTGAAAGCATGCTACTAACTTCACGGTGACTAGGTCACAATGTTAATAAAATAAGTTGTGAGATTTTCTTGACATGTGCATTTGGAAATAAAAGGCATTCGTCTCTAATGATTATCCACCTGGATTTTGTTAAAAATGTAAATGATCTTCCATCTATTCAGCACCTACAAGTAATGTCTACCATTACTGCATATGTGATAATTACAGGAGACTAATACACACTTACTTCTTGGCAAATAACTAAATGGATCAAAATAAATGTTCTAATTCATTCTCAAGAGTTGGCTTCTTAAAGATTGTTTTGATGGATGTCACTGATTTCAAAAGGGGACTTTTGCAAGTGGAAGCAGCTGTGAGTTCACACAACACCTTCCAAAAAAAGCAAATAGTGGATTCAAGAATACTGGAATCTATCTGTTATGGACTCAGTTTTGTATTGTTTTCTTACTGGATGGATACTTAAATCTGCAAGAGACCTTAAGTGGAAAAGTGGATAAAGAAAAATGTTATGATGTATTAAAACATTTGAATTTAGTTAACACAGTTGCATACATAATTGTTTAATTTTTCAGTTGAAAGTCTTTTATCAAAACATTTGTATCTAAAAATCCTAGTCTTTCCCAAAACAATCATCAACCAATCCATTTATTTATCTATATATATGTATGCTGCATGTCTGTATTTACTCTTCAAACTATATCTGCATTCTACACCTTTTATGGCCTATATATCTACATGTACTATCTACAGATATCATTTGTATTACTTTAATTATATGATTTTGATGTGCAAGCAAAGATAAAAGTAAAAAAATATAAATTTCTTCATTTTTAAAAAAATAAATAATGCATTTTCCTCAAAAAATCCCATATTTTATTTTACCTTATCTTTTTACTTTAGGTATGATAATGTCTGGTTATAAATTGAGACAAAGCTCAAATCCCTCAACATTTAAACTTCAAACTTCCTGTCAGTTTGCCCTGGATAAGCTCAGACTTTATAATGCCCTGCATGATATCATGTAACAACATATAAAACTTGCATTTTGCCAATGGTGCCTGCTGGAACAGGTAAAATTCCCATTGTCAAATAAAGCATCACAGGGTCAGGGGCAATGCAGCACAGTCATAAAACAGATCTGTGTAGTCTGCCAATCAGAACTTGAGAATTTATTATGTAAAGTACCAAATATATCTATCTAACCTTCTAACAGAAAGTGAGAGACAGAGATTAAAGAGACAAAACCCAAACCTTCATCAAGATATGATGGATTAGAATTTTCCCTGATCAGCCTTTCAGCAGCGACAAAGTTGCCTGTCTCTAGTGCTCTGGTGAGAGGTGTGTCATTAAAGCCAAACTCAACATGGAACACACCTACAGCCATTTTTTTGTTGATTTTCTAGACCTATGTTCTGAAAAGATAATCAAAATATTTAGTGATTTCTGCTGAACATTTTTATAAAACAAACATCTCACTTGAATTTAATCAATAAATATGAACCATTATTATATATTAAAAATTATTGTTGTTGTTGTTGTTGTTGTAAGGTTTAATGCCATTTTCCGCACAAGATAGGCTATACATGGCAACCAGTATAAATGGTGGAGGAAGAACCCTGGAAAACCCCAGAATGAACCACTGGCCCATGCGAAGCCTCTTGCAAGCTTTCTCACGCAACCACACTGGCAGAGCCCAAGATTAGAACCCACGCAGAAAGAGGTGAGACGGCAGTGATCCATAAAGATGAGCACTTTAGACCACTCTGCCACCCAGTCCCCCTCATCTAAAATTAAAATGTATCTAGTTTGCAGCAACAACACAAATTGATCATAAAAGTTGTGCCTATCTTACCTGCACCCCACTTTCCCTTTCTCCTGAGCCTGTCTTGTATTTATCAAGTAATAAACCTTAACACTGAAGTCAGTCTAGGGTGTGTACTAAAGGATGGACATGCACATAAATACCAAAGCAGGCTCAGAAAATAATGCTAATCAGAGATCACTAAATTCGCTAATTGATCTAGAAAACCACAGGCCTTGCACTTCTGTTGGAAAAATAAAAATTTCTACTGTCAGTAAACAATTGGACTTGTGTCAGATGTATTTAATACAATATGTTGTGGCATTTTCACTTATGGGTAACCAATATTTATTCTATTAAATGAGTACCTGTCAACTTAGTTCATCTCATGAACTTTATGTGGTACAATGAATGCCCAGAGCAAAAATGGCCAATGTTCCACCACACATCAATTAAATAGAGTACTAGCCGTCAAAATAGCACACGTACCAAAGTAGACTGATGCCAAGGACCGGTGTAGTAATTTCAATATCAATGATATAAAATGGTATAAGGAATCTGGCACATGTTTTACCAATCGGAAAAGTTGATACTCAATGAATAATGCAGAAAAATACAGAATAACATGTTTTGTAATCATATATTTGTTGATAGACATTCAATGTATCATTATGGAAAGATTCTGTCAAAATGGCAGATATCTGATGATGACAAAAATGGTGTGATTAAAAAAATAAAGTGAGAAAGTATCAGACATACTAGGAAAATGAATAAGATGGTTGAAATACAGCTAATATTGGGTGTAATGATATGAACTTTAATGCAGTATTCTGAGAGTTATGAATTCAAAGTGCGAATATCAGTGATCTTTAGATCAGTAAAACTGTTATTATGGTGATCTTGTGGATCAGAAGGAAAAATCTTAATTTCAGCAGTGCAATGTGATTGCTATATGGAAATCTGCCAAGATAGAGTCAACAATAAGACAAAAATAATGACAGTGCAGAGACTAATCTAAGATCACAAGGTTAATGCAGCTTGAATTTTTTTTAAAAAATCCACTGAAGAATCAACCAAATGCACAAAATTCGTGCATTACTTTTGCACCCAATACAATCAGCATTGCAGAAATAAAGCTGTTTATGAATGATTGACACAAAGTCTCAATCTCAAACTCAAGCTCAGAAGTATGGATTTTTAGGTCAGGCTTTAGATTTGGCACAAATCATCTGACAACATCACTAGGGCAATGTAAGACTGTGCTTTACATTTTGTTTTGCTAAGCCTTTGTCTAATAATGGGTGTGTTCATATGCATATTCTAGACTGGTTTTAGATTAGGCACATACTGTCTGATATCATCACTAGGGCAATGAAAGGAAGTGCTTTACATTTTGTTTTGCCAAGCCTTCATCTAATAATGGGTGTGTTCAGATGCATATTCCAGACTGGTTTTTAGATTAGGCACATACTGTCTGATAGCATCACTAGGGCAATGTAAGCAAGTGCTTTACATTTTAGTTTGCCACCCCTTCATCTATTAATATGTGTGTTCAGTTGCATATTCCAGACTGACCTTTCAATAGTTTGTTTACATAATGATACATCTATGCAATGTATGTACACACTTTCTTGTCTGCTTGAAATAAATGGACCTCTGACTTCACTCACCAACCCTTTTTCTCAATGTGGTCAGCATTCTATCATTTTATGAATTTGTGAACATAAATTTGCTGTGCATTTATATTTCTAAGTATTACTACATGCATTTATGTAAAGGAATCAAAGGGCATCACGTAAACTCTATATGTACCTGTAAACATCTGTGTTCAAACCAAAAGTTCTCAGAGTGTGGAGTCGGGGAAGGGCACTTCTTAGAGTAAGCACTTCTTTATTTTGAAAGTGAATTTGTCATGACTTGTGAGATCAAAATAATTATAAAGATTTTAAAATAAAAATTTACTTTGCTATTAACTTCTCAAAATGTGATCTATCAAGTAGAATTGATTAGGAAAAATGTGGCCAACATCAGAGATAAGTTACAAATTATATAAATAAACAATTCATTATAAAATTAAGCAATTGCTTAAGGTATATACTTTTAACACATTATCATTAAAATAATGACATGTCAGTAATATCATATGAGACCGTTTCACACAAGACAACTCATAGGAAAATTCCACATCCTTCCATTGTACTGAAAATAAAGACTCTACATGATAGATTTTGATCACTTACAATCAAAGACACTGACAAAAAAAAGAACTGCCCAATTGGGTGGAAATGCTGTGTTTATTTTACAAATTATTTTTCATTGGGAAAGTTGCAAATCATACCAAATTGTTATCTTTGTGTTATTGAGTTGGAGTAGAGGAGGAAATGCACGATTAAACAAGTGTATCCATGAAAAGTACATTATCTCCACCCCCACCCCAATTTGGCTGGGTAGGAGTAAAGGAAGAAATGCATGAAGATTAAACAAGCGTACCCATCAAAGGCACGTTATCTCCCACTCCCACCCTCATTGTTGTTGGGTAGGAGTGAAGAAGGAAATGCAAGAAGATTAAATAAGTGTCTCCATGAAAGGCACACAATACCCCCCATCAACATCCATGTTTAATTGTCATATATGTAGGCCATAGTAGACTAGACATTCCTGACCAACTGGTTTCCATGACATTGATTTTTGGTCAAGGGATATGGTCTTGAACTAAACTTATTGTTCAAAATCTTATTGGTCTAACCATGCCTGTCACATCTGACCTTTATATCTCAATAACTCTAGGTTTATTATTGCCCAAAAAGTTCAAGCCCTCTAGAGCAAATGTTATTCCTCAAAACCCATTTTACTATAAGCCACAATAACTCATGTCTTTAACCTATTGGCTACTAAAGCTATAAACACTTTCCTTACTTTAAATCCATGTCCTCCACAGACTTTGGTTAAGGTATATTGTGTAAAACACTATTATGCAAAAAAATCCTATTTTCTTCTTTCAAATAAATTGACACTTGCTTTACTTCAAATGCAAACCATCCACAAAGTTTGGTCAAACTATGTTTTGTAGAAATAATGTTACTGTGCAAAAACTATTTATTTTCTTTCTGTCACTGCAACTTCAACTTTTAACCTTTTGACCCTGAATTCAATGGCTCATTTTCTGCACCAAGAGCAAGCCACCCACAAAGTCTGGTAACTTTATATGTTGGAAAACTCAAGTTATTCTGCAGTAAAAACTTTGTAACATAAACTTACTGTTGACCAACACATCCTGATACACTCTGCTTTATGACTGGCTATAAAAAGTTAGAAGTCCACAGTAAAGAACAAAGCAGCATTACCCAAAAGCTTTTTTCAGTTATCACTTTACACGTAATGTATATACATGTAGTAAGTTTCCTCACCTACCCACAGGCTCTAAAACCAGCACATAGATCCAAATTCCAAAACAATTATGCACATCTTCAATCCTACTGCTTATATTCAGTTTTCTTCTCAAACTATGTGTGAGGAGTTGTATAACTTCATAAATACATGCATACATGAACATTTGCAAACACACATGGATGGGCAAAATAACATAGTCCACAAATTTTCTTCAAAGAGCATGAGGTAACTTAAACTTCATGACCATTAGTGTAAAAGGGGCCGTGGAAACAAGATTTTCAAGATGGCCAGTGGTGGTTATATTGGAGGTCAGATTGGCAAAACTTTTGTTGGTGAAAACCTCATGTTGATAAGACAATCCATGTAATAAGGCTGTACTGTACCAATTAATCAGCCATACTCATAATCGGGCTGATTATTAGAACAATCGGTATCAGCAGAAATAATCGGTGCCGATGTAAATTAATTTCCAAAATATAAATTCAATCATAACATTCATCTTGACATGGCTTGACTTCTAAATCATAATTAAATAGTGGAAATTAAAGAATAAACATCTGATTTTGAGGTTAATTGAAAGACAATATATTCTTAAAAGTAAATACTTTTTAACACACTTGCTGTAAACTACCGCTGATTGTCTGCACACAACAAATTATCAATACCATTCATGCACTCATCCCAATCACAGCAGCCAACCAGCCAATAAGGCCTCGTGTGGCTGTTGAACTTCCAGTATACACATTAGTAGATAGCTAGGCAGATTAGAAAGCTAGCAAAATTTCTAAATACTTGCTATAGTTAATCTGTTCTTTAGCCAGTCCTGCAATGATGCTAATCAACGAGTAGCAGTTGCATGCCGAAGCAGCTGAACACTGACATACAAATATTATGCAGCATTGATATTGGCATGCCAGCACAAGTGACGTTACCCCTGGATACCCCAGCTGCTGAGCTGCCTCAGCTCACAACTCGCAGTGTGGTGAGTGCATCCATCCAGCCACATGGACATCTTAGTAGTAACTTGATTTAAAACATTGTTTCAAGAGTGCGAATCGATTGGATTATTAATATTGACTAATGACTGTACACTATTAAATATACTACAAAGCCTATGCATAATGTCAAATTCTAAACACTCAAGTTTAGTCTAGAATTACTTCAAAGTAAATACAGTCAATGAGTCCTAAGCAAATTGCACACTTTGCAAAGCATGCATTTCCAAAGGTGGAAAGGATTCTAAAAACTACACAACATCAAATCTTGTCCAGCACTTGCACTGCAAGCACATCATCGAAACATGGCCTGTTTCTGGCAGCTAAAAAAGAAAAGGATGCTGCGCAGTTAACCTCAGCAGCTTCAGCAACTCCTCTTTGACGCCATGCTGGACCAGAAGAAGCCATTTGCATTTGACAACCCAAGAGCTATTAGTTGGCACAAAGCTAATGCAGAGTTCATGGCAGTGGATGTGCAACCATTTTCCATTGTTGAAAACATTGGATTTTGATGTCTGATGGCCAAGGCAGTACCATGCTATAAAATTCCAAGTCGGAAGTGCTTTTCCACATCTTTGATACCCGACATGCATAAGGCAATACAAAGTAAGGTGCGTGATTTAGTTTCTGCCCAAATCTGACCTTAGTTTGACCTCGATTGCGTGGTCAGACCAATCCATTGGCACAAACTTGCTGAATCTTATGGCACACTGGTTGACGGAAGACTTTCAGCAGGAACAGGTGATTTTAGCAGCAACACCTCTCGATGAATCACACACCGGAAATTATTTGGCAAGCAAACTGGACAAATTATGCGAGGAATACAACATTCCCAATTCTCATATACATCTCCTTCTGCGTGATGGAGGTACAAACATGGTTAAAGCAATGCATCTGGCTGAAATTGACAGCATCAGCTGTTTTGCACACACCCTGTAGCTCGTTGTCAGTGATGGCAATCTGTCAGAATGAGCTGTCAAAGATGTTTTGGTGATCTCGCAATCCATAGTCAGCAAGTTTCGGCATTCCATCCTGGCACAACATCAGCTCGAAGAAGCAGCAGGAAAAATTTGGCGTTGCCCATAAGCAACTCACCCAGGATGTCCAGACACGCTGGAATTCTACACATAATATGTTGGTTTCTTTCTATGAATAAAAACAAGTCTTGGGGCTTACGCTACTCTCTATGACCTGCCTGGCCTAACAGACCAACAGTGGGTCTTGATTAACAATATTGTGGACACGTTAGGCCCATTCATGGCCATTACCAAGGAAGTAAGTGATAGCCAAACATCAGCATCCATCATTCTTCCTATGCTGAAAATGCTCTGAATGTTGCTGGCTCGAGAGCATGAAGCGAGTCAAGGTATTCATACAATGCGCCATGATATGTTGACATCAGTGAACACACTCTTTGCTGACATTGCCAGCAACAAGAAGCTTGTCTTAGCCACCATCTTGGATCCATGATTCAAACATTGCCTATTCAGCAAAGAATTACTTGTGCCCAGATCCAAAAAATGGCTTGGAGCAGAATGCCTTATAGTTGTGTCAGCTGATAAGCAAGAGGAGTCCCCAACCAAAATAAGTAAAATTGAAACGTAAACAAACACCAATGGACCATCAACGTCGCGTCTCTGGGATTTGTTTTCTGTGGCCTTTGACGAACCTGTCCGTACCGTCAACGAAACAACCCACGTGGATGATGCCGTTGACGTGATGCTTGAATTGTACCTAGCCAGCCCTCTTCTGCCATCAGAAGACATATATGGCTGGTGGAACACTCACAGGTTTCAGTTACCCATCTTGGCCAAATTGGCTTGATGCTATTTGTCTGCACCAGCTTCAAGCATTCCGAGCGAGCAGCTGTTTAGTGTCACATGCTAGATTTTTTTGGATCGTTGTGAATCGTTACTTGCCGAGAAGGGACAAATGTTACTATTGCTTAAATACAACCTACCTCAACTAGGCTTTCAGTATTAGTTGCAGCCAGCGTACAGTGATGTCTAACTTTAGTCTTAAAGCATGCGTATTATTAATTTAATTATTATTGGGCTATCATTAATAACATTCTTTTGTCATTTATTGAAATCTAGCAATGGCGACCTGCATCACTGAATGTAAATTAAAAGACTAGTTTAATACATTTTCATTCATTTTTATCTTGAATTGGCAAACCATAAGTTTTATCAGTGTTAGTTTTAAAGTTTTTCAAGTTTTATGTTTGTGTGATGGTTGTTTTCTATAAATAGCAATGTACTTCTTATCCGGTTTCTGTTTGTTTTTGTATAGAAGTTCAAATTCACTTGCCACATAAACAACCTTGTTATAACTCACACATCAAAATACCTGCTTGCATTACACTAATAGGTTTATGTTTCTGAGCCAGAAATTGTTATAAAACAAATAATAACGAAATAATCAGTCTCATAATCGGTATCGGCAATTTTATAAATCGACTATATACAGTATTGGCATAATCAGCAAAAAGTGACATAGTTACAACTTTACCATGTAAAAGGAGTACTGACAAGATGTACTAACACAATGTTCAAGATACCCAGTGGTGTCCATATTGGATAACTCAGCAGTACCATTTTTATTTAGGACCAACTCAACTATGTGACAAATGTGTATGTAAAGTTTCAAAGCAATCCTCCATGTAGTCTAGCAAGAGTAACTCATGCATATGATGGATGATACACAACAGACCAGCCTATTGCTTGTCTGTTCTATAACCAGTAAAGCGAAAAAACTGTAATGATTTATTCCAAATATCCAAGATATAATATGGTTCTAAATTCATATGTGGCAATCAATTCTGTAAAAAACAGTTTGGTAACTTAAGTTACATTTAACTTGCAATTTTGACAAATAAAAATATAATGCACATTAATGCAGCTATATAATGATTAGAAATACTACCTCTTAATTCATTATGTAATGCATTCCAACAGCTGTTTATTGATGAAGAAATATTTTAAATATTAATGAAATCATAATTTATCTGAATGTTTTCAAAACAGGTAAAAACTGATAGATAGAATTCAGGTAAAAACTGAATGATAAAAATTGCTCCTTTTTCTTATTTGGATTGACAGAAAAATGATAAATTAAAAAGACAGAACCAACTTACGGTTAACAGAATAATTTTATAAGGATAACAGCATAAAAGCGTAGCTTCACAAAAGCACATATTAGCAGTGGATTCTAAAGAACCAAGGACCGACATGATAGCATAGCAGTGGACTCTAAAGCACCAAGGACCGACATGATAGCATAGCAGTGGACTCTAAAGCACCAAGGACTGACATGATAGCATAGCAGTGGACTCTAAAGTACCAAGGACCGAAATGATAGCATAGCAGTGGACTCTAAAGCACCAAGGACCAAAATGATAGCATAGCAGTGGACGCTAAAGCACCAAGGACCAAAATGATAGCATAGCAGTGGATTCTAAAGCACCAAGGACCGAAATGATAGCATAGCAGTGGATTATAAAGAACCAAGAACCGAAATGATAGCATAGCAGTGGATTCTAAGAACCAAGGACCGAAATGATAGCATAGCAGTGGATTCTAAAGCACCAAGGACTGAAATGATAGCATAGCAGGACATTATGGTAAAAGGGCCTTGGGCATATACACTGACTAACAAACAGAAATTATTCAATACATCATTTTTTGGAGGGCTGATTTTAAACATATTAAATAAGTCTATAGACTTTCCAGTAACAAGAATGATGGAGAATTACACGCAATTAGGGCTAACCAAATATATGGTAAACCTTGAAGAATAATTGTAATTACAGCAATCTTGGGGGATGACTGCTGTTAAATATGCTGGGCAACAAAATGTTCAAAACTGGTTGACTATGGACATCCATGGATTTTCACACAAAAATGTCTAACGCTGATTGTAAGACTAACAACATTGTATGCCTCTGTGGAAAACAGTGCCTGTGAAACTAAACCATATGTGTCAAATTTAAATCGAGTAGACTACTTTTGTCTAAGTGGTGCTGTACTCACCAATGTGCATTTTCATTAATCCAAGTTTCCTCTGACCCTTCCCACACTATGTTTGATATTTGGACATTTAATCTAAGTCCAAAATATCAAACATATAGTGGGAGAGGCTGAGGAATTTCAGATTACAATTTTGTGTACAAAGCTCCAGGATTCTTTCGTAAACATTATTACCAAAGAAACAGAGCTTTTTTGTAAAGGATGGACTAAAGGAGAGACATGGTAAAACACTCAAATCGATACCAAATCCACCCAAATCAACAACAAATCTACAAGATTATACAATCTATCTGCAATATGCATTATTTAGACATGCTTTTCACCAAAAATAATGTCATTTTAAATATATGACTTTATTTTACCCACTTTTCTTCTCTGACAAAATTATAAATATATATGAACTCATTCCACTTTTCTTTTGTATTTCTATGACTTGTATATTCATTGCAGAGATAATGAGAGTTCAGTTTAATGGAATTTGTGCTGATTTGGGAAAATATGGCATCAATTTAAATGTCTGGTAACACCCAAAACCTGCCATAAACCACCCCAAACTGCCAAAATCCATTACAAACATTATGTAAATCAAGCTTACCAAAAACCACAAGAAAACATTAGAGTACTTTTTTTAAACAGATGACAAATAAGGCCACATTTAGTAATTACATTGGATGGAAATGACAAAAGGGAGACATGTTACTGGATTTATCCCCAATGCTGGTTATCAAGTTAAAGGCGGACCCAGTCAGTACATTCCACGTATAAACGGTCTCATTGTGAATTAAATAATGGACCATCAGTGCACCATTCATATCAATGAGGATAACACTAATAACATATGCATGATATAATAAATATGTTTACATCTATTTGTTATTATTTTTATTAACAATTTGTTGTTGCTAAGGGCTATAGCAATATATTATATTTCTTCTTGACATTTTAATTTTTTTTTTAAAATTGAAATCATGTAAAGTTACTGATTCTTTATTTCTAAATTGAAACGAAAATAAGTGCAAATCCATTATTTTCTTGTTGCTTAAAACTGAATGCTAATGATAAAGCAATCTTCTGCACATGGGATTTATTTATGTGAGTCAGATGGGAAGATCTATAAATACATGTAAGGCAAAAAATTGTCTTCAAAACAAACTTTTTTAGTAGAAACCAAACTATCTGAGCACAGATTGTGACAAAGCAGTTTAATCATGTATTATTACAACTCTAATGATGTGTCCAGCATTTATGGAAAACTTTCTTATGTTAAGAAAAATATCTCTCTGTAACTACAAAGTTTATTAATGTTAATGTAAATCATTTGTAAATGATGAATGCTGGCTGATTTGCATCATGGCTGATTCATTTATAGGCTGCGAGATCAAAAGACCTAGAAAAATTTACCACTGTTGTTGATAGAGAACTGCTTTTTTAAGCCCTGGCTATCTATTCCTGTGAAGGAACATACAGACTTCCAAAGTGTTGATTCCATCGCTGCTTATATCATGGCTAATAAATGATACATTATATCTTTTTGCTGTCCTTGTTTCACATCCAGTGACAGTTTTTGGTCAATAACTTTAAAAAAAAATTGTAATTCTTTCTCAGAGTAAGAATCACCGAGTCAAATTCATAGCTGGTTGACGTGATATTTATCATGTAATAAGCTTCTATTTCTTCTGGAAGGTTGAACTCTTGACCCCCATCCAGAAATCTGTTTTGCATTGTAGTTAGTTTTATAACTGATGCTATGATACGAATTTTATCAGCAGCTGTGCCTTAACACTTGAGATGTCAAGTTGTTTTATGCTGTGTCCAGTTCAAGACATTTTTTTATTACTGGATTATTATTGGACCTAATTTGCAATACAATAAGTTCCTTTTCTTATTTTTCACTTAGTATTTTAGGGAAATAAATTATTTGTTTAATTTTATAAAGCTTGTTGTTTTCACTCTTTACTGTTACTTGTTTTAGAGCAAAGACTTGTAACACCTCATTGGTGTGTATGCCACTGGCGGTCCATTATTTACTTTAAAAATGTGGCCGTTTTTACTTGTAATGCATTAATTGGGACCGTTTTGACTTGATAACCAGCACTGGTGATGAATATAATACCATTTGTCTCCCTTGTTTCAATGTTTACGTCCAATCTAAAAAATAAATGCAGTATATTTTGTCATCTGTTTATACATAATAACACTGTTTCCAATGTTTTCTTGTGGTTTTGAGTATGCTTCGTTTAATTTACATCATGTTTGTAGTGGATTTGGGCAGGTTTTGGGTAGTTTTTGGCAGGTTTTGGGTGGATTTGGGTGAATCGTGCGGCTGCACTATATGCCCCTTTCATAAACTACAAAAATTGCAACTAATATTTTGCTTACAATGACTGAATGTCTGAGAACAATGAAACCCATTACAGGTCGACGCCTTTATCCTGTCCTTTCTTATAAGATAATAATACGCTGCTTTACAATTAAACAGTATGAAATGTATATAATCCATTTTTTTCTTCGAATTTTCTACTTGATGAAATGGCACGGATCAATTTTGAAGTACGATCAATTGTGTAGTGTCTACCTCTGTACAGCAATAATTGGCAATCGGTACACAGCTTTATTAAAAACTAACTGTTAATCTAATTATGTAGACACATACTATGAGTCTTTACAAAGGTGATTTGACTACTTAACATGAAATAAAATGTAGAACAAAGAGAGATATAATGAGAGCTTCGAGATTTACCTGTATAGTAAATGACACAACAATAGGTTATCAGCCAACCAAGCTTTGTTATATAAACTTCCGGTCACAAGAATTGAAGTTGTCTCCCTTAAGACCATTTAGTCTGACAATCGGGATAATAATAATAATAATAATGAGGACTTTGTATAGCGCCTAATCTTTAGAAGCTCTAAGCCCTTTACAACATTAGACAACATCTATAACATAAAAACATATATAATGATATGATTACCACAAACAAACACAAATGAAATTAGAAAACAAAAAAAAGATGCTGAAAATATTTAAGGTAGGAAACATTATTAGGTCTTTAAGTTTGTTCTTGTAGTCGAAATAAGTGAGTTTTAAGAGCACTCTTGAATGGGATCACTGTGTCTTTGTGTCTAAGTTCAGTGGGCAATTCGTTCCATGTTGATGGGCCCTGATATGCAAAAGAACGTTGTTTCGCATAACGCGTGGTTTATCCGTCTAGTTAATAAATAACCTCTGATATTGTTGTACGAGTAAACAACAATTTAATGGGTTTTAGTTATTCACCTGTTATGACAAAAAAAAAAAAAAAAAAAAAAAATGACAAATATTACGACTGTAACTATGTCTCCAATTTGGCGCCCCCCCCCCCCCCCCCTTTTCAGCTATATTTGCGAGTCAAAATAATCCATGCAGATACATTTGCAAGTTCGCATCTTCGTGGTCAATCCTTCAGATTGTTGACCAAAAAGTTCTCCTCCACCCTTTTGTTCATCTTCCGTTCGTTGACTTTACTGGTGGCGCCACTTTTAATTTCATTAAAAGAGACGAAGATCAACTTGTTGGTCTAGACAAGACTCTAGTCGTACAATGTAAGGCGGATCACATGTTTGTTTGAGTACTGCAAAAACAAAAATACCGGGTGATGCGTCTTACGTTGTTGGACTAGACTTGACTCAGATCGTAGTGATGTTCTTTAATCATGGCCAAAAATATCAGCAACCTAGTCATACAACGTAATACGTATCACAATATATATTTATTCTGGTGCAAACAAAACATAAATAACGTGATACGTTTTGCATTGTAGGACTAATCAAGAACCCTATCAACATTGTCAATGTTCTTTCCAATTCCATCACCAACCATGTGATGTCAACTGTATTTCCTAGTGACAAATAAGAAATGTCCGGGCAATTATAGCTTTCCATGTTTTCTTCTTAATTTCGATATTTCCCTTCATAGATGAAAATACAAAGTGACTTGATTAGAACTGGAAATGTTAATTTTGGCTGCTGTCAGTTATGATTACAGTTGCCCGGAGTATTGTCTCATAAATACATTGAGATCCACTAAAAAAAAATGTGTAATCTTTCCATGAAAAAATGTATTGCCTCTTATCCAAAACATTTACTAAATACTGAACACCACCCATCAAGCTTGAATAATGAAAGAAGAAAAAAAACTATAAGAGATTCAAAGATATAGTATCGTGGGAAAAGTTATTCCCCCATCAGATAATCTGTCCTTCTTAATGTAACGAGTCCAATAATCACATTGTCTTTCGACAAGTTTTAAGGAAAAGTGGGCTCCATCTCTCCATCTTTTCGTTGCACTGATTCTGTAAACAGTTCTTGTATACGTCATTTTCGTTCCACAAAGCAAAATAACAGGTTTCTCTGGTCCCACCCCGACTCATTGTCTCTCGTGTTCCGTTTGCAATAATTATTGCTCATTTTACCAGCCTTTTTGAAGATCGTTGTATTCTTTGTCATTTTGGCACACCTATGCATTCTAAATGTTTCTTTGACTTTGCCTATGCTTAAGCTCTTAAGATGAACAATTTGTGACCAACAACAAAATGCTTATAATGTGTTTATGATTTTTGACACATGTAAAGCGTGTGAGAATTACAGTAAAACCCCAGAAATTGCTGTAACCGTATAATAAAGTAAATGGGCGGATCTAGGAATGTCATTTGGGGGATGGGGGTGGGGATAGACAACTAGGTAGGGGTGATTGCGATGGAACCCCGGGGGCGAAATCCCAGGAAGCTATTGCATATTAGCCATTTCCTGTGCATAATTTTAACCATCTATCTAGTAAGAAAAGTAAATCTAAACATGTTCTGGTTGTTTAGAGTTCTTATGTGTGGGTGGGGAGTGAAATAGCTCTTCCCCACCCATATCTTCCCCTGGTAACCAATTTGCCTTAATAATTGTGACAGTTTTTTTTGTGTACATTGAAGTTGCAGTTTGCAAGTTTGAATATGGATTACCTGTGAAATTGATCCACTTTTTATTTTATCCAGTGGCATATTTTTCAGTGTTTAGAGGGATTTTGAATATTAAATCTGTAAATATAATATTTATCTAAACTAATCAAGAAATTGTACCAAGTATATCATTATTCACTTCTTAAAATATTTCTCTTTTGGAAAAAATATATACAATATTTGGGTAACAAGGTGTAAAATGGTCTAAAGAATGGTACCAAGCAAAATTGCAATTGTACACACACACACACACACACACACACACACACACACGCACGCGCGCGCCCACACACACTGATGAACATTCAGATTTATTTTAATTCATTTTCCTTAAATTTATTGATTAAATTTTGCCACAGTTCATTTAATTTTCCAGCAATATTTTAACTCATCATATCTTAATGCACTTGATGACTTGAAAAAAGCTATTCATATTTAGTCATCCTTGAGTCTCAGGAACGTCTAGAATGTCACGTTTAATTATTCTGTCTTTACAAAATCAAAATAAAGGATGATTAAGTTCTGTTTCTCCTTTTGCATTTTATTGGAAGTGCTGAAAAAAAGATGCATGAATATGGTCAGGACAAGAGTTTTTATAACAATAACCTTTTCATCTACTTAAAGATGTCTTTGACTCCAGGTTGCCAGTATTCTTTGAGCAGTCGTTAAATTCATCCTATTATATTTAATTTCCATCATGTGTTATAACCCTAAAGAAAAATTCATGCCAAGGAATGTTGGTATGTACAATTAATTTGTATTATTTATTGTCTTTTCTTAATGATCATATGTTATATAGTTTGTATTTTATACTTGACCTTGTTCAAAGCCAGTGTCACTATATACCTGACCAGGGATATTTGTTTTGTAAACAACAGAATACATGGCTAAAATGTTTTCCATGCATATGGACTAAATATTCAAACCATTATTAATGTAAACATGTTTATAGTCTTGATTCTACACATATAAACTTTGAGAATAGAAGCTTCCATAAAGTGACAATATTTTCAGAAAATGATAATTGCGACGTAGGCCAAGTAGAGGGATATATAATTTTGTTTATTCAAAAAGTACTCATTCTTGTCTTAACATCTTGAAGTAGAACCAGTCTTGTTGTTGTGTTCTATTTTTCATTTGGATGGAATTGTTTATTCAAATTATTATTCACTGAAAATGCAAGGTGTTCATCAATAATATTCGTGGACTGGAACATTAATTTGGAAGTATAATGAATTCAAACAAGAACATTTTTGTATTGCATTATTGTGATATATCAAAACACTATCAGGATAGCATCACACATTAGGCCGTTGGCTCATTACCACATATGAGACTACAGGCACATCAACACATTCAATATTGGAACTTATTTGGAATACCACTGAACTTCAGTTGGAACTTTACATATTTGGAGTTGTGATACAATGTTTAGAACTATTTGTGATTAATTTACAGTACTTAAGTTCTTTTTAAATTTTCACTTTGTATTCTGGGGCAATAAATTATTTGTCGAATGTTTAAAATCTTGTCGTTTTTCTCGCTTTTTAGTTATTTAATTTAAGACCATTGAGTCAAAACAATGTAAAATTAAAGAAAGGATTTAGCTTCATATAAGGACATATTCTTTCATTCGATTAGTTATGTTTCCAGTCCAAAGGGGCTGTTGCTTTTGCTATGTTGAATCTTAGTTCAGATAGTAGAACTAAATATGTCAGGGTATTTATAATAGCTTTGTGAGAGCATTGAGAATAATCAAGGTTAATAAAATATCATCATCATACTGACTCAATTTATTATAAATGATATCAAAGATCAATCCTTATACATGCACATTTTTTTTTTTAATTTATCATTAAACTCTCAAAACCATTGATGAACTAAGAAGGCACAAGGGAACTTCTTCAAAATAATAATATGTATCCGTTGTTTATAAAACATCTTTCAGAATTATTACGAACTAAGATGAACCACCTACAACGGAATCACCAATGTTAAAAGATTGTACAGATTCTTTCACAAGGCATTACTTGAAAGCTTTTTATCATCTAATGGTAAAAATACATGGGTGTCTATTTTTATCTTGTAGCTAATATTTGATATCGTATATCGTACTAGTCTGGTATTTTCTCAAATGAATATACCCATCATGTGTATCCCTCATTTTGTATGGAAGATTTAGTTTTTTTAAAAAATCCTACCTAGAATATCTGCCGAAGCAATCTTATAGACAACAGTTAAAAGAGTCAGTTCTCCAGTATTGAATAATCTTCTGTATTTTACTTCCTCTGATAAAGATGTGATGATAATTCATTGTTTCGCTTAGAAACACTTAAAAAACAAATGTAGAGAATTCAGCAGTGAATCCATCTGACCAATGACTTTTTCCAGTTTCCGTTTAGTTGAAAGACTTGTATCATTCATTTAATATAGGTAGCACGATACTTTTTCCACCTAAGTTTAATACTGAGATAAAATATAGAGTTGAGGCTTTCTGAGCGTTATCAAGATCAACTTGAACAATTCTGCTTTATATAGTTCCATTTTAAACTGTTTTCCGACACACACACACACACACACACACACACACACACACACAGATATATATATATATATATATATATATATATATATATATATATATATATATATATATATATATATATATATATATAGTTCATTACTTAAAATGAATTCTTTTATTGTTTTCAAGATGTAGTTTTTTCTTCAAGATTAGAAAGTACTTTCTTGTCCAATTTCTGCCATCTAACCTTGGATTTTAATATAAACATATGTATTCCCCCCCCCCCATTCATATAATCCTTCAATCTGTTTTTTAATTAAATTTTCCAGTTTCTCCATGTTTATGAATTACGTAAGTTTTTACCCCACCCACCCGTTTCTTTTATCTTTTTCCTTTCTCTTTTTTCTTTTTTTTAATTTTTTTTTATGTGCGTTCCTAACAGGTTATGAGTTTCAAATCTTACTTTCATTTTCAAAATTTTCAAGAATTTTTATATTATTACAGGAAAGAGAAACACGTAGAAGGTCATGTTTATTTTCCCATAAGTAATACTTTTATACAGTATCGGTTATATACGTTGGAACCAAATCAATGCATTCAGTATTCTTTAAAATTATGTTACATTATCCCAGACGATCTTGGTATGGTTTAACAGGAGAGCTCGGCCCAGAGTCGGCCTTACCCTTGATCTTTATGTCTTGGTAGCACTTGTTGTTATTGAACAAGATACGTTTAAACAAAATATCGTCGTCTGCCGTATCCTTGATCTTGCATGACTCAGTAGGATTTGTTATTATTGAACAGTAGCTAATAATGTCCGTTTCGGACCAAAGTTAGTAGTTTTGGTGACCGTTTTACGGGTTTCTCACACCATCTGTTTGTTTAACAAGAAATATTTAATCCAAACATGTTATTTGATAACTAATTAGTTATGAGTAATGAGTAAACTTTGTGGGTTTCATTAACCACGAGGAGAACAGTCACATTTCTTTTGGTAAATTGTCAACTTATATATATATATATATATATATATATATATATATATATATATATATATATATATATATATATATATATATATATCCCTAAAATTAAATAATCATATCAATGCACCCATGGGTAGGTACCTTTGCGTGGAGTGTTCAAGAGTAGTAAATGCAAAGCAGCATGCACCTTTTATGTTATAAAAGCACTGAAGACGAAAATTGTTGATCCTTTGAACTTTTTTCAGGTCAAGAAAAGAGGACATCGAATATGTACTGATAATACATAAATATAAATAAATCGTTTAATTACTGTTCGTATCAAGTGACGGAATACGACAGGGCAAAGATGGGCACAAATACGACATTTTATACTAGAAAAATAAACGCATAAGAATTTGAAATGTTTGCTTTGTCTGTAAGCTTATCTCTAATTAAAAAATAATATCTATTTAAGTTAATTAAAATTACGGCCTTACAAGGACAAAGACATTTTAAACTTAGAATAATGGAAAATATTTACTGTTCATACAAAATTTACGGTATAAGGACGAGAAGTAAGACTGTAATCAGATTCACGGCTGTCAACACATGGTTACTATAACAAACAGTAGACCAAATACGTACTATCGTAAAACTCAATTATCAATTAACAGTGGCAGGACAAGGACAATTTCAAAATGTTGATTGTATAGTATATAATTTAATTAATCTCGGATTACGATTTTTCCCGCAATATTTCTTTTATATAATAAATGACATTTGAAAGAAACGCACAAAGAATATAACATATGAAATGGTCGTTAAAAAAAAAAAACACAACAACAAACAAACAAACATTCAGTCCAAATTACTATTACATAAATCGTGGACCAAATGGCTGACCGAACATGTAATGGGCCGAGAACGTAATGGGCCGAGATCGTTATGTGGACGGAGACGTTATGGGCCGATTTGGTTGGAGTAGTAATGGGGGATAACATAGGGTCTATGGGACATGTATGTTAAAACAGGTGGTTGTACCGTAAGTAGTTAAGTGGGATACCGTAGCCTCAATGGGAATTAACATTACAGACACCCCTGGGAACGTATAGCCTCAATGGAAAATTAACATGGAGAAAAATCGTGGGAACATATAGCCTCAAGGGAAATTAACATGGAGAAAAATCGTGGGACGATATAGCCTCAAGGGAAATTAACATGGAGAAAAATCGTGGGACGATATAACCTCAAGGGAAATTAACATGGAGAAAAATCGTGGGACGATATAGCCTCAAGAGGAATTGAACATGGGAATAGGGGACTGTATAGCGTCAAAAGGAATTTAAACAGGGTGGGACTGTATAGCGTCAAGGGAAATTGAACATGGGATTTTTTTAAAAATTTTTTTAAAAAAGGGGTAGGCAATCGAAAGTCATTCTCTTTTCGAGAAATGTGGGTGGCCCTGAAAAGGGCCTTTGGGTTTATGTTAATATGCCCTTAACATAAAGGGCATCTGCGGCATCTTCTTGTCCTCAAGCTGCGTCTTACTCGAGGGCCATAAATCAGTGTCCTCTTGAGGCAACCTTGTCTTTCTACGTGCACTCTTCGTATCCACAGACTGGTGTCTGAGCATGTCCGTCCTAAACATCATTGAAGACACAAAGGTGGATGATTCGACTGTGGTCCACATCTTGAAGCGACGAGAACAGGTGAATCAATGCAGTGAACTGCGCTTATTTATAGGTAGATGAAGGATTGAAACGGATTGAGTTCATTCACCAATCCGAACACGCGTTACAAAATTCAGTCAGCCCGCATCCAATCCGAAGAGAGCAGTTTGTGACGTCACGTGGTCTATATAGATTCGCTAGCGCCTGTGTGCAGTCAATCTATGCGACAGTGATTCAACATGACGGAAACTCAGAAAACGATTCACTGGGGTGCACCAGCAGTGGAGACCGCCCAAGGGAACCCGGACTTACTTTCAGAAGAGGTACATTGGGATTTTGTGGATTTTCTTACCTCGCAAGAATTTGTTCCGGAACCTTCGTTACCTTCTTCATTACCGCAAGTGGAGAA
Organism: Sinohyriopsis cumingii; assembly: GCA_028554795.2. Lineage (NCBI taxonomy): Eukaryota > Metazoa > Mollusca > Bivalvia > Unionida > Unionidae > Sinohyriopsis > Sinohyriopsis cumingii. The sequence continues at coordinate 3,046,563 of JAPYKE020000077.1, read as the reverse complement.
TTTTAGACAGAGACAGAAAGAAGAATTGGAGAAATTTATACAACGACAAAAGGAAGCGGAACAAGCTTTTCTCCTACAGCAACAGCAGCAAGAAGAAGAGGTAAGAAAAAAAAAACACAAGAAGAAGTAGCGGCAAAGAAACAAGAGGGTGAAAATAAAACGGTCACGGTACTGTTGGACATTTTAGCGGAGTTAAGAAGTCTGAAACAAATGTATCAGACTTCTTTATTACGACCGAAGAGAATACCACCTTCCCGAGCTAAACACGTTAACCCTGTGACTAAGCCTACCGTACCACCCTTAGTGATTTCAACCAAATCATCATCATCATCAACAGTACGCAGTCCAGAAGTAGGCCTTGGCCGTGGCAAAGGCTTAAGGCAGTTAAAGTTGATTGCTTAAACTCACCCCTACACCAAAAAAGGCCCTTTTCAGGGCCACCCACGTCTCTCGAAAAGAAATACAATTTCAATTGCCAATAACTCAAGAAAACCCCCATTTTACCCCTATAGAACGTGTATATGAGTGCGTGAGTGTACGTTATCTTAAAATCATAACTCAAAGACACTTACCTTATATAATTAATTTATTCTTTTATCCATAGTTACAATCCAATTCACAATTCACAACAGAGCACTTTAAAAAGTCCATAGACTTCTTCTGTCTCCTTGTTTAGTCTCTCTGTTTTTTGAATTTCTTCACCGTCACAGGCTTTTCCTCTTCTTCCTCCTCACTTTCTTCCCTTCTTCTTTTCTTCTCCTGTTTCTTTTTCTTCACCTGTCTGCTTTCTTCCTCTGAAGAATCCCTCTCTTCTTCCGAAGAATCCCTCTTTTCTTCTGAAGAATCCCTCTTTTCTTCTGACTCCTCTTGTTTCTTTTTTGGGCAATCTGGAGACCACTGTCCTTTTTCTTGACAATAATAACAGGTATCTTGACTTTTGTCTTTTTTAGTCCCTGTTTTTTTTTTCTTTTTTGACGGTCTGGACACTCTGAAGACAAATGCCCTTTCTTCTGACAGATATAGCAGGTATCTTCACTTTTATCTCGAAAGGAAGGAGAGTAGTCCGTGGGGTGGTCTGAAGAGAATTTTCTAATGACCCCTCGCAAAGCTCTGATGAAACGTTCGATTTGGCTAGTCTCTTCCATCGTTGTGCTCGGTTAGAGAGTGAAATGAATAGTGAAAGGACAAGACACACACCCTTTTATATACGCTGGTCTGCCATGACTATAAATTAGTCTATGGTGTTTAAACTTGAGTCATTTGACGTTTTGCACTCAAGATGAAACGATCCTATTCATTCGAGAAGAAAGGAGAAGAAAGTAAGAGACAGAAACGTGATCTATCGCCTCGTACCAGAGCTGAAGTCTTGGCACAAATTCATGCCAGTGATTTTGAATAGGACATGAGTGAATCAGAATCCCAACCCTCTAAACCAAGTTCGCCACCCTTAGTCAACCCTGAAAAATACTATTCCATTCGAGAGACGGAAAAGCGCTCCTCTAGAAAATTTAGAACCACGGCTTACAAATACACAGTGAAGTTTAAAGATTTCAAGGCTGAAGTACCGTTAGAGAAAGCAGAAGTGTTCATCACTGGGGTGTGGGATTCTTTGCTCACCACACTCAAGCAACAATGTCAACCCAAAGAAGACGATCGCTTGAGACTTTCCATACAACACGACGGTTTGAAATCCCTTGTTTGGATCGAGTTTAGCACCCCTGCAGAATTGACCGCTTCCAAAGTCATGGACAAGATTCAACACGTGCAACAATCTAATGACCAGTTTGACATCACCGATGGAAAAGCCACACTGGACATGACCCACGTCTCTCCTCCTCAAGGGACTGGACGCAAAAAGATGTTATTGGTGAACGAGCTTCGCAGCAATAAGGGTAGCCTCGTCCAAATTCACAATTCTCATGACCAGATGTGTTTAGCCCGAGCCATCGTGGTGGGACGAACCTATGCCAACAAGAACGACACGACAGAATGGAAAAGAGCCTGGAAAACTATTCAACAATCGGACCGAGCCAAACAACGAAACGAAGCAGAACTCCTGTTGCAACAAGCCGACTTGCCCAAAGACAAACCCTGTGGCATTCCTGAGATGCAAAAATTGCAAGATGTCCTAGCTCCACGATACACCTTGAAAGTGTACCCTCAAGAAATGCGTGGGCCTCTGTTGTTTCGAGGCCAAGATTTTAAGGACGGAAAATACATTCATGTCTATTATCACGATGACCATTTCGATACCATTACCAGTATCACTGCATTCCTGGGATACGGTTATTACTGTGAGAAATGTGACTATGGTTATAATAATCGAGAGCAACACAAGCATTGTGGATTGAAATGCTCAGGATGTTTGGCCTCTCCACCCTGTCTGAGCGAAGGACCAGTGCCTTGTTCAACTTGTCTGCGCACGTTTGTCAGCCCTGCCTGTTACCAACAACATCTGAAGACGCAAGGTTCACAGCAGAAATGTGCTTGTCAACTGCTGAGATTGTGCCCTACGTGTGGACAAGGCATATTTACCAATAATGTCAAGGCACACGTATGTCGAGGAAAGAAAAAATGTCACATTTGTCACCACATCGTGGACTTGGAACACCAATGCTACGTGCAAAAATACCAACCCCCACCAGAGAAAGAGGACGGTCACAAGAAGAAAGGCAATTTCATCTTTTTCGATTTCGAATGCATGCAAGAGACCGGCATTCACATTCCTAATTTCTGCGTGGCTCATCGAGCGTGCGAGAAGTGCATTCAGGAACCTATCTTCAGTCATTGCCCTCACTGCAGCAAGATTCCCGGAGGGCGTGAAAAAATCTTTCGGGGACCGAACACGTTAGCCGATTTTGCCCAATGGGTTTTAGACCCCATCGACAAGACGTGGAGCCAAGAGGACATCGAACGTTACGGAGATTGTCATCGTCATGCCACGGTGATGGCTCACAATTTCTCCGGATACGATGGACAGTTTCTTTTGAGATACTATACGGAACAAGGCACCGAGCGTCCTAAAGTCACTTTGAACGGAGCCAAAATCATTTTCATGCAAGTGGGACAAGTACAGTTTAAAGATTCGATGAGCTATTTGGCCATGCCTTTGAGTCGAATGCCTAAAACGTTTGGAATGACAGAAAAGGCTAAAGGGTACTTTCCACACTCTTTCAATACGGAAGCCAATCAACACGCCGTTCTACCCCATTTACCTGAGGCTCACTATTACGACCCCGACAACATGCGTACCGAACAACGAGAAGCTTTCTACGCTTGGTACCAGGCTCACGCCTCGGACCCTTTCGACTTTCAGGAAGAAATGTTAAAGTATTGTCGTTCCGACGTGGACATTTTACGGCGTTGCTGTGGAAAATTTCGAGAACTGTTCATGGAACACGGAGGGGTGGATCCTTTGAAAGAAGCTTGCACCATTGCCAAAGCGTGTTCCTTAGTGTATCGACAACGATTCATGCCTGAAAACACCGTGGCTGTCATCAGTCCTCAAACGACCCACTTTGTCAAACGTCAATACTCGGTCAAAGCCCTACGTTGGTTACATTACTTGTGCGACAAGGAAGACAAGTGGATTCAGCATGCCCGCAAAGGAGGGGGTGAAAAGACCATCGGAACGTAATCGGTCGATGGCTGGGACTTAGAAAACCCCAAGATCGTGTACGATTTTAATGGCTGCTTATTGAGCGAATTATTGATATGCTTGTTTAGCGGTAAGGTTGGAATAGTCCTAGTACTATTAGTGGTAATTAATGTCCTTACATTCGTCAACCATAGGGATCTTAATATACATCCTCGTAATAAAATATATATATTTATAAGTATATAGTCTTTAGAGTAATTCTCCTTAGGCCAGTGCTTGGAGTAATGCTACATTACTCCCTTATATAGATATAACCTAACTTTGCCAGTGCCAAGGTATCTTAGGACATACGATATATATATATCTAAAGTTTCGAGAGTGTCTGCACGTTCTAGTACCGTATATGAACGGCAACCGAAACATCATTTTTTGGTGATGTGGAGGTGGCCGTGGTAGTATGCGTGCTGGAACGTGCAGGCAGGCGATAGTTGTCTTATCTCGCATTCAGAGGTCCTAGGTTCGATACCAAGCAGAAACCCAATATGGAGCGAATTATTGATATGCTTGTTTAGCGGTAAGGTTGGAATAGTCCTAGTACTATTAGTGGTAATTAATGTCCTTACATTCGTCAACCATAGGGATCTTAATATACATCCTCGTAATAAAATATATATATTTATAAGTATATAGTCTTTAGAGTAATTCTCCTTAGGCCAGTGCTTGGAGTAATGCTACATTACTCCCTTATATAGATATAACCTAACTTTGCCAGTGCCAAGGTATCTTAGGACATACGATATATATATATCTAAAGTTTCGAGAGTGTCTGCACGTTCTAGTACCGTATATGAACGGCAACCGAAACATCATTTTTTGGTGATGTGGAGGTGGCCGTGGTAGTATGCGTGCTGGAACGTGCAGGCAGGCGATAGTTGTCTTATCTCGCATTCAGAGGTCCTAGGTTCGATACCAAGCAGAAACCCAATATGGAGCGAATTATTGATATGCTTGTTTAGCGGTAAGGTTGGAATAGTCCTAGTACTATTAGTGGTAATTAATGTCCTTACATTCGTCAACCATAGGGATCTTAATATACATCCTCGTAATAAAATATATATATTTATAAGTATATAGTCTTTAGAGTAATTCTCCTTAGGCCAGTGCTTGGAGTAATGCTACATTACTCCCTTATATAGATACCCCTATCATGGAAAGTGATGCTGTGCGTGTCAAACCTGAGGGATGCGAAGGCGATGCCGCTCGTCCTCTTGGGCATTTTACTGGGTTTCGTTTTAAAGGGGAATGTTCACCTTCACGTCTACCCCCCTACGGATGTCATCCAGCCCTGAGCAAACTCCTGTTCATGTCACCCAACCCTCATCGAAACGAACCTGTGAAAGACGAATATTCGTTTCCTGTGCGTTTGTCGGAATACTGCGACTTTGAAAATCGTCTTCAATCGTTCAAAGGAAAATGGCCTAAGTATCTGGAAGGACCGACCCCCGAAGAATTAGCCAGAGCCGGATTTTTCTACTTGGGCGAAGGAGATAAAGTCAAGTGCTTCATTTGCGGTGTGTCACTTCACCACTGGGAACCGCAAGATTCGACCTACGTAGAACATGCTCGATGGTCACCGAATTGTCATTACTTACCCTTAGTGGGACCGAGACATTGAAGTAACTTACCATAATCTGTTCATGGATACTTTACACGAGAACATTCGTGCTTTGCCTGTGGAGTTGAGAGAACTCATTTACCGAGAGCTGGTCAAAATACAAGTCAAACGTAAAGAACAATTGCATCCGTTACGTCACTGGTGTTTGAACCACTGGTACTTGAATGCTATAAAAAAACTGATTCAGTTGAAAGTGTTCCATTGGACAGACATTGATCAACAACCCCCTGGTTTTAAAAAGGATTGGTTTGCTCTGGATGATTCTATCTACTACAATGTAAACGTACTGCATCGAATTCCAGAGGAAGAGTTAACGAATTACCGACATCTTGTTCACAATGTCAACTTAGTGAAAGAGGAAACTTCTGAACGAATTGTAATGTGTAAATTAGAAACTAAACGATTTAAATTCGACACTGAAGTAAAACCATGTCTGTGCAAACGGTACATTTCTTGTGTCAGACAAAAGAGGATTTAGTATGACCTATTGATGGATACTTTGCTAGAGAACATCCGTGCTTTGCCTGTGGAGTTGAGAGAACGCATTTACCGAGAACTGATCAAAATACAAGTGAAACGCAAACGCAAAGTTATTGAACCGTTTTTAAATTATGCTCTGTTCCAAAGTATAAGAAGACTGATTATGAGTGGATATTACATCAGGCACAAAGGTAAACGAGGCTATTGGCCACCACCCAGCGATTCCAAAAACAGTGTATATACTTATGGATACTTTACAAGAGAACATTTTGGGCTTGCCTGAGGAGCTGAGAGAAAGGATTTACCGAGAGCTGGTGAAAATACAAGTCAAACGTAAAGAACAATTGCATCCGTTACGTCACCAGATCTTTAACCACTGGTACCTGAATGGTATAAGAGGACTGATTCGTCAGAAATTCTTTCAGTGGTCAGACCTTGTTGAACACTTTCAGTTTGTGAATGATGAACTAGACGTTCGTAATTTTGGTTACTTCGAGATTCACCTACTGCAACGTATTGAGGAAGACGAGTTAAAGGATTACCAACATTTGTTACGTGGAATCTGCTTAGCGGAAGACGAAACATCTAGATAAACTCTGACGTTTCGGTTACAGTATGTAACATTTAAATTCCCTACTGGAGAACGAACATGTCTAGTTAGAAATTACCTTTATTGCTTCCGAAACAAAGAGACTATAAAATCAGGCTGCCATGCCACGGATTATGTCACATATTATTGAACAGATTCCGTGGAAGGAACTCAATGACCATATTCAAACCGTGGATCATTACCATCGATTATTACAAGAACTATATCCATTCAGTTTGGGTCGACAAGTGGTGTGTGTCTTAGTGACTTGTTTTCTGGGATTTCGTTTACCAGCCGATTCTTTGTGGACTCTTTACGATCAGTACTTACCACATCCCCCATGGCCTTAAATGGTCACGAAAAACTCCTTTTGCTCAAAGCCTTGCGTTTTCATCTGGATACTTCAGACCTCAACAGGAAAAAAAGATTCGTCAACTTTTAGCTACCCAAGACGTGTATGACGATGTGTGTGTAGCTTGTGACTTACATCCCCATTGGACAGATGTCCGTGCCTGGAAAGAATGGGATTTTGAGGCTTGGACCCAAGAAGTGGCCCAGTATGCACGAGAGTTGTTCAAGGAAAAAAGTTACTTTTCAACCCGTGTTAGTGACGGTGCCAGAAGAACCCGTCACCCAGGACGGGACTGTCGTGGACAGGCCTGAAAGACCCTTTCGGGAGGACACTTGTGTGACCTTACCCCCTACTATAGAACTGGTTAGAACATTACCCAAAACATGTTGTACAGACACTTGTTTTTATTCCACGTTAATGGTTATCATGTGCCTTGTATCCTTGTACTTAAGCCTTTGGCTTTTATGTATTTTTGTCTTTCGTATTCATGTTTGAAACATTCAATAAACGTGTTCTGAAAAAAGTATATAAACTCTTGTCTTGTTTGTTTTCGTGTCACAAGTGACATTTCTCACACTATGGCTACCTCTGCTGTCTCTGCTCCCTCTTCCTCTACTGTCAAAGTCATCGACGAACACTTAGATCGTGCCAGTTGGGAGGCTTTGTATCTTCGCCATCCCTTTAACATGTTCATTGCTGGACCTAGCGGATCAGGCAAAACCGAATTCGTCAAACGTTTGATCGAACATAAACATCATTTGATCGATCGGCCACCTCAACGGATCGTGTGGTGTTACAAAGAGTGGCAATCGGCGTAAAGCCTCTTGCGAGAAAGTCAAGGCGATTCCATCGTGTTTGTGGAAGGCATTCCTAAAGAAGACGATGGCATCGTCTCTGACTCCCGTCAAACCCATTTGGTCATTTTCGACGACATGTTAGGAGAAGACGAAGAAGAAATTAAACTGTGGTTCACGCGCAAAGGGCATCACCGTAATGCCAGTGTCGTTTACATCACCCAAAATTTGTTTCAACAAAGTAGAGCCCATCGCACCATCAGTCTCAATGCGCATTACGTGGTCTTGTTTAAAAGCCCTCGAGATAAATCGCAAGTGCAAGTCTTAGCCAAACAGTTAGGAACGCCTTGGCTGACTCAGGCGTACGACGATGCCACTCAAACTCCACACGCCTATTTACTCGTCGATTTGAAACCTACAACCCCCGAGGATTTGCGATTTCATACCCACTTGTTTCACCACTGGTGCCAAGACGGAGGGCCTGTCCTGTACACGTCTCCGTCCTCGACTTAATTTCACTCCACATAAAAAAATCTATAAAAACCTCAGACCCTTTTCGTCTGTCTCACACAACGTCAACATGACGTCCCTTCAGTCGCATCTTCCCGTCAAATTGATTCGTGCCTTGTATGTCATCAGTCGAGAAAAAAATCCACAAATACGAACTCGTGTCTTAGAGGCTAGTCTCAAAGAAGTCTTACGATGGTTCACGGTGACGGCACGTCAATTACTCCAAGGAATCATTCAGATTCCTCATCAAACCAAACGCTTTTTTGATCGAAACAAAGTCGCTTTGGTCCAATGGCCGATACCCGCATCGACACTCAAACCAAAAAACAAATCATTTTGAAACCTGTAGGGAGCGGTACTCTAGGAAGGGTCATCATTCGTTCTCTCTTAAGATGGGATCCTAATACCCCCAAACTTCTCCCCAAGAAAAAAGTCCAACGAAGCCCCAAGAAGAAGAAAAAGACCAGGTCCCCATGAAGAACTTCTCCAGTGGCGGGACCCTCCTCTTACCAGACACCACCACCCCGGAAAAAGAAAGAAGCCCCCAGAAAAAGAAACAGAGAAAAAGTCCTCAGAAAAAGAAAAGTCCACAGAAAAAACTAGTCGCAAGAGAGGCACTTGGGCCAGGACGCAACTTTACACTCGCAAACCACGACCTGCCACGGCGGTGACCGCGTCTCCGGCAGCCTCAAGTTCATCCACTTCTCCGTTGATGACACCAAGAACTAAAGAGTACTTGGAGACATTGATCACACCAAGAACTTCTCCGTTGATGACCCCAAAAAGAACTTCCCCAGTGGCAGGACCCTCCAATTTAGTGGCAGTTGCTGGTGCTTACAAAGTGCCTTCTCCCAAAATCAAAGTCCAAGAAAGATCAGGCATGTTACAAAGTTTACTGGATTTGTCCAAGCAAGAACTGGCTCGATTTAGTCCGTTGCGTACCCCTGCACGACGTGTCATGCCTGTCCTCAAACTGATACGACGTAAAGACAACCAGTGGCGACGCGTTCCAATATAAAAAAGGCCTGTGACCAAGTCGGGGGTATCAGTGTTTTTGGTGCTCCTGAAGACTCAAAGATGTCACCCTCCAGAAAACCCCAAGGACAGAAAAGGAAAGGACTACCACCACGTTTAGTTAAACATGGGGACATGTTATCTGTCCTGTCCAAAGCTTCTCCACCCCTACGAAAAAAACTCATTCAATCGGCCTCCAAAGAGGTCATCGATACCGTGTGCGAATGTTGTTTGAACGTCTTGAAAGGCACGATCCCTTTGTCCAAACACCAGAAACAACGCTTAGGCAAACATCGTCACGTTCTTCGCCAAATGGTTCAAAAGAAAATTCCCATTCGTCAAAAGAAGAAGATGTTGGTCCAACGTGGAGGCATTTTACCCCTCTTGTTAGGTCCCTTACTGAAAGGAGTCTTGGGAACCATGTTGGGAGGACTAGTGGGAGCAAGATAAAAAGGTCCTCGGAAGTCCCAAGATCTCAGAATTGACCGCTGACAACCCCATGGAAGGACGAAAAACTAGCTTTTGTGCCTTACAAACGATGGATGGAATACCATCGTTGGCAAGAACAACGCACCCCGCATTTACCTCCCAATCCCCATTTGAGCGAGATGTCTCAGTTACAACACGAATTGCAGTCCTTGATGGATCGCCAAGATTTGTCCGAAACAGAAAAATCGCAAAAGTACGGTCAACTCTTGCAACGACTGCAACTCTTTCACCAGAAAGCTTTAGACGAAGCAGCTCTACCCACTCTGAAAGATTTTAAGACCTTGATGAAAAGTCTAGCACCATCACCAGTACCAGTACCACCACTACCAGTGACCAAGACAGAAAAAGGAGCAGAAGAAGGATGGATTAAAAAGATGATGGCCACCCCTTCTTCATCACAAGAGAAAAAGAAAGTGAAGACAGAAGTGAAGACAGAAGTGAAGACAGAAGTGAAACAAGAACAGATATCCCCCGCTCAGACATCCTCCTCGACACCTACTGCCGGTCGCACACGCAAAGCATTGCAATCCAAGAAAATACCCCAAGAGAAAAAGAGTAGCATCCTCCAAGAGTGGGTGCCTTATTAACACACCAACCAACACAAAAAAATGGAAAAAGTCTTAGCCAGCATTTACTACGATCCCTCCCATCCTGCAGGTTACGCAGGAGTTCAAAAATTGTATCGTGCTGCCAAAACGCGACTGAAAAGTCTCCGTTTACCTCAAGTGCAACGATGGTTACAAGAACAAGCTACCTACACTTTACACAAACCCATTCGACGCAAGTTTGCCAGAAGTCGCACCCGAGTGGAAGGCATCGATCATCAATGGCAAGCCGATTTAGCCGATGTCTCTCATTTGGCCAGCTACAATCGTGGCTACAAATATTTGTTTTGTGTCATCGACGTCTTTTCTAAATTTGCCTGGGTCGTGCCCTTGACTTCCAAATCGAGCAGCGAGTTAGTGCGAGCCCTGCAACGGGTGTGGAAACAAAGCGGTCGTCACCCTCTTCGATGGCAAACGGACAAAGGCACCGAATTTCTAAACCAAGCTTTCCAAAAAGAATTAAAGAAACGTGACATTCATTTTTTACCACCGAGAATCCTGAAACCAAAGCCAGCATCGTGGAACGTTTTCAACGTACTTTGAAAGAACGAATGTGGAAATATTTTACGCATCACCACACTCTGAAGTACATCGACATCTTACCGCACCTGGTGCAAGCGTACAACCAATCTTACCATCGAAGCATCGGACGTGCCCCGCAAGAAGTGACTCCCGACAACGAAGTTCTGGTGTTTGAGCGCCTGTTTGGTACGTCCCCGACGAGGGCTGTCCCCAAGAAAAGTGGAGAGTTGACCGTAGGAGATTGGGTGGGCATTGGTAAAACCAAACGCACTTTCGACAAAGGTTACTTACCTAACTGGACGACCGAATTGTTTCGTGTCACTGGACGAGTGCATGGCCGTCATCCTGCCGTCTATAAATTGGAAGACATGAACGGAGAAGTGCTCAAAGGAACGTTTTATTTGCCCGAGTTACAACGTGTCACCAAAAAAGAAGACGACGTGTACGACATCGAAAGCATTCTCGAACGCAGAACCCGTAAAGTGGGCAAACGACGTGTGAAAGAAGTGAAAGTACGTTGGAAAGGATATCCACCCAGTTTTGATTCTTGGATCGACGCTTCGCAAGTCATCGACTATAAAAAGAAGTGACCATCATGCCTTTTCACACAGACGCAGCTACGTCGACCACTCCTTCACCTAGTTCTTCTGTGCAAGATTTACAAAAACAACCTTTGTGGGTGTGGTGCGGAGAACGTGTGCCTAAAACGCAAATCGTCTTTTTCTGCCAAATCTTCGTGGTGTATTGTGTCATCGGGGCAGCCATTGCCAATTTGAGTTTGCAACAAGGAGACAAACAATTGTGGACCATTTTATTGAGCAGTTGCATCGGTTACCTGCTTCCCAATCCCTCCCTGAAATTCTCTTCCAACGGGAACCACGGGAACCTTGTGTCCAGTGCCAGTGCCAGTCACCACTTCAACAACAACCACAACCAGAACCCCATTTTGGGCGGAGACACGCCTCTGACGTCCAGTAACCCCTCGGACAGCCATAGAACTCTGGAATTATGAGTCACCAAAACCAATTTTACTTAACCTTACCCAGTGACAGTTCCATGGAGGTGTTTCCCCACAACACATTGTGCTGTTACACGGCCAAATTACCTCAGGCCATCCCATTAGATCACGAAGCCCATTGGGAAGTAGCTTTGGTAGAAATGATTCACCCAACACAAATCAAAAACATCACTGAAACTCAAAACACTTTTGACGTCGAAATTCTAGACCCAACAGTGCAGCAAACCATGACGACCACTTCTCAACATAAATCACTTCCCAAGGCCCCAATACTCAGCAGTGACATTTCTCCTCCTCTTTACGTTTATCACTTTAAAATTAACTCAGGCCATTATTTTAGTGGTCAACATCTGGTGGAGGCCATCGCTGACAAATTCTATGCAGCATTTGACAAAGTTCTGACCGGACTAAAAAAACGTGTCATCATTGAGTACCACAAACTGTCTCACCGTCTACTCATCAGATTTGAAAGTGAGGATAGAAGTATACGTATTAAATTTTGCCCTGGATTGTATGACATTTTGGGTGGAGACCTCAGTATGGTCACGGATAAGCAGACCAAAAAGATTCACATAGCAGACATTGACAACAACGGGTATTTTGCGAGGTACTTTCGTTTCCCGGTAGAACTGAACCAGGGACTGAATTTGATCTTTGTGTACTCCGATGTGGTGGAGTACAACGTGGTGGGACACACCTCCGTGCCGTTACTGCGTGTCATTCCTTTCAAAGTAAATTCTGCCACGGCCAGTGACGAGGAAGGTGGAAACACTTATCACGTCCACCGCGAATTTGTACATCCTCATTATTTGCCTGTCAACAAGTCGTATTTGGACACGGTCAACATTGCTATAAAAGGAGATCTGGGACAAAATATTCCATTCACCAAAGGAAAAGTCACGGTGAAACTCCATTTTCGAAAACGGTTCTCTCACGACTCGTAAGTCATGTATCCAGTGTACCGAGGGGTTGCATGACAGCGAGGACACGGTTTAGGAGATATGTTAAAATCCGCCTTTCGTTCGGTGGCTCCGGTGTTGAAACCGATGGTGACACGCGGATTGCACGCCTTGAAAGATGCGGCACTGACGCAAGGCAAAGAATTTCTCCAAAATGTCATCATCGACAAACAAAACCCCAAAGAAGCCTTCATGAGGGCAGGCAAAAATGTCTTGCTGCAAACGGGTAAAGACCTTTTGGGCCGACGAGACACACCTATAAATGCCCTGCACGCTAGCGAGTCAGGCATTCAGCAAGGACAAAGCAGAAAGAGACGACGAAGAAAACATCCTTTCACCAGACTTCACACGTCTAAAGCTAGAAAGGCCAAGAAAAGAAGAACCGTTCGAGACTTAGACGTTTTCGATTATTGAGACACAGCAACAAAAAAAATGATGCACCGAGAGTCTTGTGCCTGTTCCAAGTCGGAACTGGATCTGTTTGCCATGCCACCCACCATGATGACCATGCAAGAATCCCAATGGGTGGAATTTCATCCCGTCTCCTCATTCACAGATTCCGCTCCCATCGAGTTTGAAATCAAGGGACAGCCCGAAGATTACATCGATCTGAATAGCAGTTACTTGTACTTGAAAATCAAAGTTCTAGATAAGGATGATGGTGCAGTAGAAGACACTGAGAATATAGCTCCCGTCAACAATTTCATGCATTCCTTGTTCAGCTCAGTGGACTTGTACTTGAATAACAAACTGGTCATCAGCAGCATGGATACTTACCCTTATCGTGCCTACCTGGAAAATCTCTTGACGTACGGAATAGATGCCAAGAATACTCATCTCAATGCTTGTGTGCTATGGGAACCTGACGAAGCGACCAAGTTTGACGAAATAGATAAAGACAATGACGGCTTTGAGGAAAGACGAAGCAAAATCTTAAATAAGAAGAGTTTAGAACTGATGGATCGTTTGCATTTGGACATGTGGTTGCAAGAGAAATATTTGCTGAACGGTGTAAATGTCCGCTTGAGACTGAATCGTAGCAGTGCCGCTTTCCATTTGTTGGCTGATACTGCTGCTGGCAATCCTAAAAGCAAAATCGAGGACGTCAAAACTCTACGTACGACGCGTGGAAGTGTTACTCAAAGTGGGAAATGACATCAGTCAAACGTTGAGCAGAACGACCGCCAAGTATCCCATACGAAGCGTGGAAGTGAAAACGTTCACCATTCCCGCTAGCCATCATTCCATGATCGAAGATCATCTGTTTCAAGGACAGTTACCCAAACGTTTAATCCTTGGTATGGTCCTGAATTCAGCCTTCAACGGAGCCTTCCATCAAAATCCTTTCAACTTTCAACACTTTAAGGTGAAGAAAATCGAAGTCAGTCGCGATGGCAAGACCTTGTGTACCCGACCTTTCGAACCTGACTTTAGTGACACTAAGATGAATTACTTGAGATCGTACTTGTCCTTGTACGAAGCCACCGGCCAGTTAGGAACCAACACCAGTCACGGCATTACGTACAAAGATTACGCAGGAGGCTATGCTTTGTGGGCTTTCGATTTCACTCCAGACCAAGGCAGCGACGAGGGACATTTTCACCCTATAAAATCAGGCCAGATTCGTGTGGAACTTCAGTTTACAGAACCACTGGACAAGACAGTGAACGTCATCCTGTATGCAGAATTCGATAATACGATAGAAATCAACAGTTTGAGAGAAGACATTCCAGACTATTAGAAGCTATGGAAGACTGTTATCCCTCTTTAAATAGTGGAAAAACTTTGGAGATGGAATGTGAGGAGACCATGGAAAAAGAAGAAGTTATCATGATGAAGTCAAGATGGCCAGAACAAGAAGCCCATTTAGTTTCCTGTTTTGCCAAACACTTGGTCGATAAAATGACGGAATTGATCAAAAAAGAGTGCTATGGATGTCAAAACGATCATCCCAGTCAAATTCAACACGATAAATGCCTGATGCTAAGTCAAGAAGAAAAATTGGACGAGTATCTGGACGATGCTTGGAGTCTCATCTCGGACGAAGACGTGTTGCACCAGTGGTATAAAGACTTGCGTGAACATTCTTGTCCACCATTAACCACTCAAGAGATCGATCGTATCGAAGCTCTCCTGAATCAAAGTGAGGAGACGAAACGAAGAAACGGTTATTTGTCAGACATTTTCAAGCAGAAAGTCAGGATCGAATTGATGACTTATTATTACCTGTGAAGAAGAAAAAAAACCACACAAAACATGGATACCTGGGAACTTTATTACCTTTTTAACCACAGTTCGTATACGGCTTCTTGGAATCCTGTCGTCTGTGCTAAAGATGAACTCCCTCATCGCAAACCTCAAGACCATCTAGCTTACGTGATCAACACGGACGACAGTCATCTCCCAGGAACCCACTGGGTAGCCGTTTACTTTCCTCAAGAAGGATGTGTGGAATATTTCGATTCGTATGGATTCCCTCCTTTGGAAGACGATATCATCGACTTTATGAGAAGAAATGCTCAGACCACCCGATTTAATAATGTGAAATTACAAGGCACAGATTTCTTGGTGTGTGGACAATATTGTGTGTATTTTCTGCATCATCGCAGCCTGGGCTATTCCTTAGAATATGTAGTGACTCATTTCGATCCTCGTTCTTCTTCAAGAAACGATGTGAAAGTAGATCGATGGTTTTGTGACCATTATGCTTATCTTTTGTCTCAAGCTAGGAAACGTAGTGTTCATCAACGGCCTAATGACTTCCAACAGTGGAAATCACAATTTCATTCACAACGTTGTCAGCCCTGTTTAAAGTAGAGTGTGAATTGAAAAAAATGTTAGTGATTAGAAAAAAATGTTTGATGTTATAATGTTGGATTATTGTTAAAAAAATGTTAGAGTTGTTGGTTAGTGTTAAGTGATTTTTGAATAAAAAATGTTGTGTTTTGAAAAAAATGCCTTTGTCGTTTGTTTGGCTATAAGAATGTTGGATTCATGCTCTTTGACTTCTTACTATCCCTCTCATGTCACTCATTGAACGTTCCGGCTCGAAAACCGTGGAGGGATGTTTTCCTTCACGTCCGCGCTTTGACTTTAAGAACCGGGGCAGTTTCCAGTCTAACCATCCATTGTCGACTCATCCTCCTACGAAGATGTGCTCCAAACTAGCTAAGCTAAACGAAGCCTACGTGAATTTGCATAGGGTCAGACACAGTCTGATACCGAAAGCTGAAGAGATAGAGAATGTGAGAATGTTAAAAGTCACTGAAGACCTGATAGAAGAGCTCTTCAGAGAAGAAGTGAACGGGGAGAAAGAAGAATGGACAGAGAAGTACAGACTTCAGAGACAGCAGCAACAGCAACAACAACAGCAGCAGCAGGAACCTGAACCTGACAGAGGCTTTGTCGATTGTCGTATCGACACCAAAGAGTTCTTCTTCTCTTTCCGAAGAAGCAGACCTATCGTCAGAAAGAATATCCTCAGAGGACGACGCATTCTTAGAAATTAAAAGATTGCCATAGCAAACAAAAAACAGCCCTTTTCAGGGCTACCCCAATACTCTAGAAAAGAAATAACCATCGATTTGCCAATGTGTGAAGGTAGAGTAGTGTGAATATAAACACTGACTCTTTTTTTATAGTGTGAAGGTATGTGTTTGTGTATAGGATTGTGTGTTTGTAAGTGCTCACGTACGTTGGTGTGGATAGTAGATTAAGATTGGGTTAGATTGGATTGCTTTGCGTATGTGAATAGTATATTGAAGTGATTAATGAAAAATCTTTTAGAATAGGAATGGGTAGTATAAAAAAGTGAGTGAGTGTTTCTTTTAGGTCCGCGCGTTGGTTGGTCATGATCTAGGTAAGATCAATTTTATGTTTTAGGGGATGTTTTCCTTCACGTCCGCGCTTTCACTATAAATTAAAACTCGCTGGGCAGTCCAGCTACCCTTGTTGATTGATCAACACCAGAATGAATACCAGAATAAGCAAACTTCCTGAACTCCAGATACATCTGGAATATGTCAGGCGCCTGTTAAATGAACTGGCCGCGGAGGCTATAGTAGAAGAGGAAAGAATAAAGAAGGAAGAGGAGGAGAGAAGACAGAGGGAAGAGGAGGAAAAGAAAATAGGAGAGAGGATGGCTTACAAGATACCAGAGACAGAGGATTGGGGTGATGTAGCTAATCATCCTCCCTCTGCGCTCCGAGTCAAACGAGTCAACTGGAAAGATTGGAGTAGAAGATGCGTGTGTGGTGCCAGGCCAGGAAGGTGCCAACATTAGATAGGTGCATCTGGAGTTCAAAAACAAACAGCCCTTTTAAGGGCTACCCAATACTCTAGAAAAGAAATAACCATCAATTTGCCAATGTGTGTAGGTAGAGTAGTGTGAATATAAACACTGACTCTTTTTTGTGTGAGGGTATGTGTTTGTGTGTTTGTGTTTGTAAGCGCTCACGTACGTTTGTGTGAATAGTAGATTATGGGTTTGTTTATTATTTCTTAGCGTATGTGGAGAGTATAGTTCGGGTTTAAACGCTCACGTACGATTGTGTGGATAGTAGATTATGGATTTAGTTATAATGATTTGCGTGTGTAAATAGTAGATTTGGGGTTTCTTTGTTGATGATTCACGTATGTGGATAGTAGATCATATGAAATGAGAAAAGTAGGGGATGTTTTCCTTCACGTCCGCGCGTTGTTTGGTCATGATCTAGGTAAGATCAATTTTATGTCTTGGGGATGTTTTCCATCACGTCCGCGCTTTTCGTATAAGAACCCACAGTATTCGTCGTTCAAACCATTCTACAGAGAAGATGGCTTCAAACCACCTGGATAAAATGCAAACATTGCAAGACGTCCTAGACAATTTGGGCATGATGGAACAAATGCTATTGAGACTAAATGAAGATCACTATTCCTATAGTCCCCATCGAGTAAAGATGGAGATTAATAACTTAAGAAAAGCAAAGGACATGATAAGTGGTGTGATGAAAGAAATAAAAGAGGAGAAGGAGGATGAAGAGGAAAGGATAAGGATAAGAAAATGGAATGAAAAAATTGAAAAAGAAGAAGAAAATGAGAAGAGGAAGAAAGAAGAGGAGGAGAAGAAGAAAGAAGAGGAGGAGAAAAAAAGAAAGAAAAGAAGAGAAAGAGTGTAGGAGAGAAAATAAGAAGTTGGTGGAGAAAAAGAAGAAATTAGAAGCAGAAGAAAACCAAAGGCCCTTTTCAGGGCCACCCACATTTCTTGAAAAGAGAATGACTTTCGATTGCCTACCCCTTTTTTAAAAAAATTTAAAAAAAAAAAAATCCCATGTTCAATTTCCCTTGACGCTATACAGTCCCACCCTGTTTAAATTCCTTTTGACGCTATACAGTGTCCTATTCCCATGTTCAATTCCTCTTGAGGCTATATCGTCCCACGATTTTTCTCCATGTTAATTTCCCTTGAGGCTATATCGTCCCACGATTTTTCTCCAAGTTAATTTCCCTTGAGGCTATATCGTCCCACGATTTTTCTCCATGTTAATTTGCCTTGAGGATATATCGTCCCACGATTTTTCTCCATGTTAATTTCCCTTGAGGCTATATGTTCCCACGATTTTTCTCCATGTTAAATTTCCATTGAGGCTATACGTTCCCAGGGGTGTCTGTAATGTTAATTCCCATTGAGGCTACGGTATCCCACTTAACTACTACCGTAGGGTCGATGGGAATTTACCATTGGGAAATTTAACATGTAGTGAATGGGGGAACTGAACATAGCGACAAGGGATTGTGATGCTATAGGGTCAATGGGATTTCTATGTTAAAAGTGGGTGCTTGTACTATAGGGTCAACGGTAATTTAACATGGCTGGGATACTTTTGGGTCAGTAGGAATTTAACATAGGGACTTGAGGCTATATGTTCCCACGATTTTTCTCCATGTTAAATTTCCATTGAGGCTATACGTTCCCAGGGGTGTCTGTAATGTTAATTCCCATTGAGGCTACGGTATCCCACTTAACTACTACCGTAGGGTCGATGGGAATTTACCATTGGGAAATTTAACATGTAGTGAATGGGGGAACTGAACATAGCGACAAGGGATTGTGATGCTATAGGGTCAATGGGATTTCTATGTTAAAAGTGGGTGCTTGTACTATAGGGTCAACGGTAATTTAACATGGCTGGGATACTTTGGGGTCAGTAGGAATTTAACATAGGGACTGTATTGCGTCAAGGGAAATTTAACATGGGGAATATTGGAGCTGTATAGCGTCAAGGGAAAGTGGGGTTGTTGTATAGGGATAACAGGAATGGAACAGGCAAGGTGACTTCACGGTACTGAACATTGGTAACAATGTTGCAAGAAGCTGACTTAAATCGGACCAAACAGCGGGAGAAAACATAGAACGCTTGGCGGGGCGGGACTGATGGGACACAGATATATATAACAAATACAACATACATACATAGATTGATGAATATCAATCAATCAGAGCCTAACCTATAAAATAGACTAAACATTTGTTAGGCAAAAAAGCAATTCTTTTCGAATCATATGAGTGGTTTTTATGTTAACATCGTTGCGTTAACATAGAGAGCATCGCATGGGTCTTCTTCTCTTCCTCAAACTTCTTCTGACTTCTGGACCACAGATGAGAACTCGATTCAGACAACCTTGTATTTCCACATAGATCCTTCTTTTCCAAACGCTCGTATCGGTGATCCGGATGATTGTCCATGACGATTTTACATACATGGGTAAGTCCGTGCGGAACAAAATCGACGATACGAGGGCAGATGATACAACCTTAGTCCACATCTTGTGACGAGAACATGTGAAGGGAATGAAGTGAACTGAAGTTATTTATAGTGGAAGAGCGGATCGAAACAGATTGAGTATTGTTTTCCAATAATCCCAACAAGGGTTACAAAATTCAGTCACAGTGCGGAGTCTGTCTTCCAATCCGAAGAGAGCTGCATGTGACGTCATATTCTCCATATAGACGAGCTAGCGGCTGTGCGGAGTGTATCAATGCAACGCCGCTGTCAAACATGACGGAAACCAAGAAGACGGTGAATTGGGGTGCACCGGCCGTGAAGACGAGAAACCATGGCATAAAAGCGACTACCAAAGTCAACGCAGTCCTTCTTCCAGAAGAGACCGATTTTAATTGGTATTTAGTTGATTTTCTCTCTTCTTCGCAAGAATTGTTTCTGGTTGCATCACCTTTGCTACCTTCTTTCGTACCACACGTAGAGGATTTTAAACAGAAAGAAAGAAGATTTGGAGAAATTTTTACAGCAGCAGAAAGAAGCAGATGAAGCTTTTCTCCTTCAACAGCAAGAGCGAGAAGAAGAGGCAAGAACAAGGAAACGACAGGAAGAAGAAGAAGCAGAGAAAATCAAGGTCTAGGAGAGAGTGAGAACAGTGAAAGTCAAACGGTGACATTACTCTTAGACATTTTAACAGAGTTAAGGAGTCTTCAACAAATGTATCAGACTTCTTTAATACAACCCAAGAGAAAACGACCTTCGCAGTGTTTTCCTCTTCTTCCTCACTTTCTCCTCTTCTTTTTTTCTTCTGTTTTTTATTTCTCTTTCTAGATGTGTGTGGATTCTTCCTTTTCAGAGGGTACCTCTTCTTCTTCTTCCTGTCTGAAACCCCTCTCTTCCTCATGCTCCTGTTGTTTCTTAGCGCATTCTGGAGACACAGTGACCTTTCTCTTGACAATGGTAACAGGTATCTTGACTTTTGTCTCTTCTGACAGCTGTCTTGCTTTTTTTGACGGTCTGGCTATCCTGTAGCCTAATGCACTTTCTTCTGACAGATATAGCAAGTATCTTGACTTTTATCTCTAAAGGAGGGGGAGCAGTCCGTCGGCTTGTATGAGGAAAACTTTCGCATGACACCTCGCAAAGCTCTGATCAGAAGTTCGATCTGTGTTGGTTCTTCCATCGTTCTGCTTAGTTTGAGAGTGAAATGAATACTGGGAGGAATACACTGGCCCTTAATATAGGGAAGACATTAGTCTGACATTGATATAGGGACCTAGAGCGTTTAAAATGTAGTCATTGGACTGTTTGCAGTCAAGATGAAATGATCGCATCATTTTGTGGAGAACGAAGAAGAAAGTAAGAGGCAGAAACGTGATTTATCGCCTCGCACAGTAGCTGAAGTCTTAGCTCAGATTCATGGCAGCGATTTTGAAGATGGCATGAGTGAGCCAGAATCCAGACCCAGAGAATCTACACTCAACCAAAGTCAACCACTACCAACAGTAAACCGTGAAAAGTACTACCACATTCGAGAGACGGAAAAGCGCTTCTCTAGAGAATTTAGAACCACGGCCTCCACGTACACGGTTAAGTGTAAAGATTTGAAGTCTAACGTACCGTTGGAGAAAGCAGTGGGGTTCATCACAGAGGTGTGTGATTCTTTGTTAACCACACTGAAACGAAAATGTGAAGCCAGAGAAGACGGTCGCTTGAGACTTTCCATTCATCACAACAGTTTGAAGTCCCCCGTTCGGATCGAGTTTGTCAGCCCAGAAGAATTGACACCTTCCCAAGTCATCGACAAGATTCAACACATGCAACAACCCAAGGACAAGTTTCAGATCACCGACGGAAAAGTGACACGTGTCTCTTCCCAAGGGACAGGACGAGAAAAGGTGTTATTGGTGACGAAATTCGTAGCATCAAGCGTAGCCTCGTCCGAATTAGATACACGCAAGACCAGACGTCTTTAGCCCGTGCCATCGTGGTGGGACGAACGTATGCTGACAAGAACGGCACGGCAGAATGGAAAAGAGCCTGGGAGAACATTCGACAATCGGACCAAGCCAAACAACGAAGTGAAGCAGAACTCCTCTTACAGCAACCGGGGCTATCCAAAGACAAACCCTATGGCATTCCTGAAAAGCAAAAATTGCAAGACGTCTTGGCTCCACGCTACATCTTGAAATTGCACCCTCAAGAAGTGTGCAGACCTCTATTGTTTCGAGGCAAATATTTAAAAGACGGAAAATGCATTCACGACTATTATCAGGATGAATATTTACCAGTATCATTGCATTCCTGGGATACTACTAGTACTATGATAAATGTGACTATGGCTATAACAATCCAGAGCAACACAAACATTGTGGTTCAAAATATAAGGGATGTTTGGCCTCTCAACCCTGTCTGGACGAAGGACAATCACGAGTTCAGTGCCCTGCTTGTCACCGCACCTTTGTCAGTCCAACCTGTTACCAACATCTCAAGACGCAAGGTTCACAACAGAAAAGTGCTTGTCAACTGCTAAGATTGTGCCATAACTACCAATAAAGCCAAGGCACAAGTATGTTCAGGAAAGAAACGATGTCACATTTGTCGTAAAATCGTAGACTTGGAACACGAATGCTACATTCAAAAATACCATTCCAAACAAAAGGAATAAGATGACCAGAAGAAAGGGAATTTCATCCTTTTCGATTTCGAATGCATGAAAGAGACCGGCATTCACATCCCTAATTTCTGTTTGGCTCATCGAGCGTGCGAGAAGTGCATTCAAAGGCATATCTTTAGTCATGGCCCTCACTGCAGCAAGATTCCTGGAGGACGTGAAAAGACTTTCGGGGACCGAACATGCTAGCCGATTTCGCCCAATGGATCTTAGACCTCATCGACAAACGTGGAGCCAAACGGACATCGAACGTTACAGAGATTGTCATCCACATGCCACAAATGTTTGGAATACGATGGACAGTTTATTTTGAGATACTATGCGAAACAAAGTACTGAACGTCCTAAAGTGACTTTGAACGGAACTAAAATCATTTCCATACAAGTAGGCCAAGTACAGTTTAAAGATTCGCAGAGTTACTTGGCCATGCCATTGAGTCGAATGCCTAAAACATTTGGAATGACAGAAATGACTAAATGCTATTTGCCGCACTTTTTCAATACCGAAGCCAATCAACAAGCCAATCTATTCCATTTGCATGAGGATCACTACTACGACCCCGACAACATGCGTACCGATCAACGAGAAGCTTTCTATGCTTGGTATCAGACTCATCTACTACTAAATACACCATACATAATACTCAGCAAGGGGAATGGCGGAAATAGAAAAAGTTCTCCAGGAAACAATACAGGAAGTACATGAAACAACAAATAATGGCTACTATAATAAGTAAGAATACGAAGACGCTCTAACAGGAAAATGGAAAGCAACCCATTAAAGGAAAAGAAAACATAAAAAAACCCAATAACAACCAACAGCAAACAACAAGCAGATAAAGGAAAGCAACCAGTAAAGGACAACAGGACAACAATAAAACCAACATGGATGCAAAAAACAAGAATAATACTGACAACAATCTAACAAACTAAAAGGCAAATAAAACCATAACAAATATAGAATGCCAATATAAGGAAAGATCTAAATTCGTGAAATACCAGTATCACCCACCAGAACTAACACTATATATCAGCAGCACCAACCAAAGATTTCTACGAATCAGCAGCAAAAGCTTAGCAGCTACACTAACACAACTCCGTTGGCCTAGTGGTTAGAGCGTCCGTGGGTTCGATCTCCGGTCGAGTCATATTTTTTTAATACAAAATTGGTACTAACAGCTGCCTTGCTTGGCGCTTGTATTAACAGGTTAGTGTTAGGACTGGTCGGCCTGGTGTCAGGATAATGTGACTGGGTGGGACATCAAGCTGCATGTCTGCGGCATGATGCCCCAGTGCTAGACATCACTATAAACTGTCACACTGCAGACATCGTAGCGATATGACTGAAAAATTATTAAAGCTACGTTAAAAATCCAAATCACACACACACACACACACACACACACACACACACACACACACACACACAACGCCACAGTGGTATATTTCGGATCATTAGACCAGAGGCCAACTACATCATCATCTGGTGTAATTCTGCACGTCAGCTCGCTAAATACATTGAAAGAGCAGACATAGCGGGGTATACCTGTCACTGTAAAACGACATAAAGTAACAAAGCTAACCAGTGCTAATGTCCCTCCAACAACCACTCATCAAGAAACACAAAAACACCAACCATCAATTGCGAAGGAGAGGCACCAGAAAGAGATTCAAACAAAACAGGGACAAATCGTGAAGGAGAAGCGAAAAACACACCAAGCTTTGGATTCAAAGCTATACTAAAACTAATCGGCACATTCCAATGGAAAACAACATCGGACATAGCATATGACCTAACGTATCACCTTCTTCCTGTTGCTTTTCTGACTACTAGAAAAGAGTTTTCCCCAAGGACAATTAAAACTTACAAATTTCCCTGTAACTTGTACACACATATCAATCACACAAATAACAACATTAAACAATTGATACTTATAAAGATAAAACCTATGCAAATGAATTCATCATATGACAATGAAACTGCAACGGATTAATTCCAAATCATGGTGAACTAACATCAGATATTAACACTGCCACCAACAAATAGCATAATATGTGAGGACTTCAATGCACATAACACAGAATGGGGCGGTGACCATATAGACACAAGAGTGAAAATCATCGAAAAATACGCCAGAGAGAATCAACTAATAATATTAAATACCTGTACACCCACCAGAATAGACCCCATCAATGGAAAACTTACACCAAAAGATTCAACACCTGAAACACCAAACCTTGCACTGATCACGGACTGGGAAGTGCTACAACAAAGCACACTAGGCAGTGACCACTTTCCGATATGTATCACAATATACTTACAAAATCCAAAAACGCAACAAAGAAATACACAAAGATGGAAAACAGAAAAAGCCAACTGGGACCTGTTCCAACAAAATTTGAGCACGACCCACTAGACGATCTATATAGTAATGACACAAAGCAATACTACAACAATAAATGGAGCAGCACAAAGCAGTATACCAAAAAACAAGCAGAAAATCCAGCAACAATAGTATACTATGGTGGACTGCCGAATAGCAATCAAAGAAGAAAAGAAAGCCCTCAACCGTTTTAAGCATATAAAACGAGATTCGGACTTCCTAATATATAAGCAAAAGGAAGTTAACACAAGAATCGTAATAAAAGAAGCGAAAACTAACTCATGACGCACATACTGCTCCACACTCAATCATCTTACCAACTTTAAGAAGGTCTGGGTAAAAGTCAAAGCCATGAGAGAGAAGGTCCCGAAAACAACACCAAAAAAAA